>CM060403.1:156925988-158125988 GCA_030545235.1 Helianthus tuberosus
CCCTTACTCTTATCACCAGCACGCCCTTCGCCTTCCGTTCAAGCAACGACTTCCGATCCTTATCAAGCTTCAGCTTCGTAACAACAACCTTCGAAGGATTAATCCCAACATTACCGTCTGACCGTTCACCTTCTCACGAGTAATCCGCTCCACGTGGATAACCCATTGCGGCGGGTACACTTGAACCACCTTCCCTTCACGCCCCTTGTAGGTCCCACGGACCACCTGGACCTCGTCGTCTTTTCTCACGGGGACTGACCGGACGTTGTATTTGGATCGGAGTTCGGTGGAGAGGGGTGCGCTCATTAACACCCGGCGCACGCTCGATGGTGCGGTGAAGTGGGCTTTTCTGCATTTGCGGCGCGAGCTTGTGACTCGTGGGTTGTACTTCATTTTTGCGGTCTAGGGTTTGTTTGGGGACGATGAGGGAGGTTGGTTATAAAAGATGGAAGATTAGGGTTTGGTGTGAAATGACTGTTGTGTCCTTGATGTTTGGTTTGTTTACCGATTAGACCCTTCAGCTTGTATATGTTTTTTTAAGGGTATTAGAACCGGCAACTAGCAAGAGGTTAGGCTGGAGGGTGTGGGGGAGTCACCCTCGCCAGCTGGACACCTATAGCGCTCCCTCTTCGCCATCGACCACACCCCCGTCACCCTCGCCACGGTGGTAACGAGCTGAAAGCGCGTTGAACGGGGAGAAATGGTCAAACATGATCGTTGTGAAACGGTCGAATATTAAAAAAAAAAAATTCTTAATTTATTATATATATAACCTATTCTAAACTAAAAAACTCACCAATCACAACCAAAACACACACCAGTCACAACTAAAAAATGTCTTCTTCGAGCTCGTCATCCGACGGTGTTCTTGATGATATGGTTATCGCCATGGCGCAGGAGGCGATTAATTATTTGCAAGAAGAAGCCGAATCCTCTACATCGCGTACCAGACAACCGCCTATTGAACGGAATCGGTTAGCTGTTCATCAACGTCCTAGTGCAAGATTATTTTGTGAAACTCCCGTGTACGGATGATGTTCAGTTTAAGCGTAGGTTTCGTATGAGCCGACGACTATTCGTTAAAATTTCCAATGATCTTGCGGGCGAATCCCTTTTTTTCAAGCAAAGGGTAAGTGCAAGTGGCAAGGTTGGTTTCCTTGGACTACAAAAGTGTACGGCAGCAATTAGGCAACTAGCCTACGGCACATCAAGTGATGCGTGGATGAGTATTTAAGATGTCGTCAAGAATGTGTCGTGAGTCTCTTGAAAATTTTTGTGAATGTAACTTTTTTTAATGAAATTATGTTTTGTTTTTATTTTTCTAGTTAAAAAATAAATATTTAAATAAAAAAATAATTAGGTAATCATGACACGGGGCTCCATCTACACCCTCCAAATTAAAGGGGGGCATGATAAAGCCCCCATGCTGACATGGAGCCTAGGTGGCATGATAAAGCCCCATGGGGCTCCATCTACACTTCATAGCCAGTGGGCGGATCTAGATTCGCGCCAAGCGGTAACGTTTTATAAATAAGCGGTAACGAAATAGAAAAAACGTCAATTTTTTCAAAATTTACACTAATTTTACACTACCGCCGGAGCGCCAAAGGGTAGCGGGCATTACCCCTTGTTATACACTAGATCCGCCCCTGGTCAAAACGATGAACAAACATTACATCACGGAATCTAATTTAAGACTACACTATTGAGATTTGAAATCATGCAAGTTTTTTAATCTTAGATCTATTTTTTACGTGTAAGAAACTCGTCAGTTGTATGTTTTCCATGACCTTTGCAATGGAAAACAAATTATTGGAGAATAGTGTGAGGCATAAATTATGACTTGTAACATCTTTGCCAATTGCCATAATTTTCTTGTGTTGAGTTAGAAGGCTTCTGAATGTGTAACGTTTCATAATTGATCATAAGATGTCTCTTTGATGAAAATAAAGGTCATAAAGGTAGCCATGGAAACCATCATTCGTGGTGAGTTGTCTTTATAATTGTGTGAATTGTACTACTTTATAAGGACAAACTAGGTTAAAACTCTGTGTAATACACGAGTTGAATAAATGTAATTTTATATATTAAATAATAAAAAATTATATCTTTATAAACTTCGTATATTGTACGGGTTAAATAAATGTAATTTTATATATCAAATAAGAAAAAAAGTTATATATTTAAAAACCATGTACATTACACATATTAAATAAATATAACTTTGTATACTAAATACTAAAAACGACGTATCTTTAAAAAACCCGTGTATAATCGGGTTGAATAAATCTACCAAATAATAAAAAATTACATCCTTAAAAACTCCGTATATTGCAGGTGTTGAATAGATCTAAAAAAGAGTTATATCTTTAAAAACCATGTGTATTACACATATTAAATAAATGTAATTTTGTATATTAAATACTAAAAACGTCGTATCTTTAAAAAACCCGTGTGTAGTCGGGTTGAAAAATCTACCAAATAATAAAAAAAAATTATATCCTTAAATAACCCCGTGTATTACACGTGTTGAATAAATCTAATTTTATATAGCAAATGATAAAAAAAAGTTATATCTCTAAAAACTCCGTGTATTACACGAGTTATATAAATGTAACTTTGAATAGTAAATAATAAAAAAAATGTTCTTAAAAACCCCGCGTTTTAGACGAGTTGAATAAATATAATTTTGTATACCAAATAATAAAAAAAGTTATATTTTTAATAAATTAGTAAAACATTTAATATTAATTTATTATTTATATATTTAATATATGATAAGTAGGAAAGAGAGGTATTTATTTTAAAAATATATTAAATTAACAATTTAGATTTGAGGATAATATTTTATTAAAGTATAATAAGATTTAATATTAATTTATTATTTATTATTTAGTTAAGATAAGATAAGTATAGATTTGAGGATTTAATATTAATTTATTATTTATTTAGTTAATATAAGATAAATATTTATTTAGTTAATATAAGATAAATATAGATTTGAGGATACCTTCAATGAATGACACGTGTTCAAAAGTTGGTTTCTTTTATTAGAGTACCCATAGTGGGGCGTGATTTTTAAAAAAAATTGAAAAAAAACGCCCCTCCCCCCACTACGCCCGGCGTTATTTTCTAATAAAATGCATGTTGGCGTGATTTTTAAAACGCCGAAGTAATCTTAATGTGGCCAATGGGAGTCTGACAACCCCACCCACTTTTGCATGTGATTAGTTTGACCAGCCAATCCATTTGTTTCTTTTTTTTTTTTAAATGATTGAATGGGGGTTATTGGCATAATGCCCCACTACGCCACTTTTGCTATAATGCCCCATTGCTGACTAGGACGCCACGTGTCGGATAATGCCCCATGGTGGGGGCATTATAACCCACTACCACTACACATGGTCTTATAGTAGATAGATTAACAATTTAGATTTGAGAATAATATTTTATTAGGCTATATGGTGTGGGGGTCATGATTGGGACATGATTTGACACCTAGAAACATGAATAGAAGGCTACATCACCCCCTTGCTTGATATACCATGGTTTGCATAGATTAAACCATAACAACCATGGTCCTCCTTTCCATTTTTTCAACAATTCATTTCCTTTTTCTTTAGACAAAGATAAATTAAAATAAATAAGGGGCTAGTGGTTTGGGTCATGACCACACCCTTAGGGTAGTGATTTTGGATGATGGATTAGAGGTGAGTTACATGGCACTAACGTAGAGGGTCATGGTGGTCATGAGGGTCATGACCACACCCTATAAGTATGATGAGATTTAACATTGATTTATTATTTATTTAGTTGATATAAGATAATTATAGATTTAAGGATACTTTCAATAAATGACATGTGTCCAAAAATTGGTTTCTTTTATTATAGTAGATAGATACTTACTGACTTACAATTCACTCATAATTCATTTATCGATATGATTATTCTTAAACTGTATTAAAACAATTTTATGTGTCTTTGTGTTTGTATGTAAGCCAAATCTTGGGACTTACCATCAGAAATTTTGAACTTTACATCACTTAATAGGTCATTCAAAATATATTTTATAAAGTAGGTCCCTTCTTAATAAGTTAAGGATTTTCTGCATAGACCAAACCATATTCACTCATCATATCAAATCATAGTCTTAGATGATCTTAAACTTGTCTGAGCGTCTCAGATTTTAAGTCAACAACAACAACCATACCCAGTATAATCTCACCTATAGCGAAACTATTGATAGGGTATGGGGAGGGTAGGATGTAGGCACGCCTTACCTCTATCACAGGGGATAAAGAGGCTGCTTTCAGTGAGACCTTCGGCTCCAAAAACCATAACCAAGACATAAGCTTCTAAAAACATATATATAAACACGTCACTACTAAAAAAGGTAGAAATAAAAATAATAATAAACACATAAATAAGTAAGTATTTGTTAGTAAAACTACGACACCGGGAATAGGTGAAAACCTATATATATATATATATATATATATATATATATATATAGGGAAACGCTAAAATGAGAACCATCTCGAGTTGTAAGAACCGCGAGAACTACACCGTAGGGGGCGCGGTGGACCAATTTTTTTTTCATAAACGTAGATGCATGTATAAAAACAACATTTGTAAAAAAAAATTCAGAAAAAAAATGTCGTGTGTGTAGTTTTGAGCGCCACAAGTTTGTGTTTACGGGACCCGTAAATCTGGCCGGAAAATTTACGGTACCCGTAAATGCACACTTGAGGTGCTCAAAAACTTTTGTTTTCGAATTTTTTTTTTTACAAATGTTGTTTTTATACATGTATCTACGTTTATGAAAAAAAAAATTGGTTCACCTCGTCCCGTACGGTGTAGTTCTCGCGGTTCTTACAACTCGAGGTGGTTCTCATTTTAGCGTGATCCTATATATATATATATATATATATATATATATATATATATATATATAAACTATATCACGCCTCATAGAAACTGGAAAATTAAACTCATAAGACATGAACCTAAGCCAAAAACCAGGCCAAACTCCTATAAATCCTTAACCTTAATCCTACGTCTCCACGAAGTTATGTCCTCGACCATGTCCTCAAAGAGGTGCAAATCTAGCAAATCTTACCTGATCTGCTCATCCCAAGTCATTTCCAGTCTGCCTCTACTCCTCCTTCCATCTACAGTGAGTGTTTCAACTATTCTAATTGGGTCTGTCGTCTGCCTCCTCCTGACATGCCCAAACTATCTCAATCTCGCCTCCCTTATCTTGTCTGAAATACTAGCAACTCCTAATCTTTCCCTAAAAACCTCATTTATTATCTTGTCCAACCTAGTGTGCCCACACATCCATCTTAGCATCCTCATCTTTGCTACCTCTAGCTTTCGTGAATGAATTTTCTTGATGGCCCAACAATTTGTTCCGTATAACATAGAGGGTCTAATTGCAACCCTATAAAATTTCCCTTTTAATTTATCAGGGAACCTCTTATCGCACAACACCCCTGTGGCTGCTCTCCACCTACACTATCCAGCCTGGATACGGTGAGCTACGTCACTGTCTATCTTTCCATTGCTCTGAACAAACAATCCTAGATACTTGAACTTAGTTACCTGTGGAACCACCTGGGCCTCAATGGTGATCTGGGTGTCGTGCTCATCGCCTGCTCCACTAAAATCACAGTAAAGGTATTCAGTCTTAGAGCGACTTATCCTCAAACCTTTTGCATTCTAAGGCTACACGACATTCTTCTAACCTCGCATTCAAGCTCTGTTTACTTTCTTCAATCAGCACAATATCGTCTGCAAAAAGCAAGCGCCACGGAACTGACTCCTGAATCGACTTTGACAACTCATCTAGGACAATCGCAAATAGAAAAGGACTCAACGCTGACCCTTGGTGGAGTCCTACTTCCACAGGAAAGAAATCAGTATCCCCTACCGGTGCACGAACACTAGTGTTAGTCTTGACATACATATCACTAATTAAGTCTACATACTTACTAGGTACCCCTCTATCCTCTAAACTGTCCCATATCAATCTACGTGGCACACTGTCATACGCCTTTTCTAAATCAATGAACACCATATGTAGATCACGATTTTTCTCTCTATATTTTTCCATCAATCTCTTTAGAATGTGTATCGCTTCTGTAGTTGACCGCCCTGGCATGAAACCAAATTGGTTTACCGTAACCTGGGTTTCTCTTCTAAGTCTAGTCTCAATCACCCTCTCCCATAATTTCATAGTATGGCTTAACAACTTAATCCCTCTATAACTACCACAACATTGGGCGTCTCCTTTGTTCTTATATAAAGGTACTACAATACTACTCCTCCACTGGTCTGGCATTCTTCCAGATTTGAAAATGAGATTGAACAAATTAGTTAGCCATTGAACTCCATCATGTCCCAACCACTTCCACACATCAATTGGTATGTTGTCCGGACCCACTGCCTTAGCCCTTCCCATCTTCCTAAGTGCTGCCATCACCTCTCCCTGTGTGATACGCCTACAATAGCAGTTATTTCGTTGTTGTCTCTGTGTAATCGAGTTGTCTCTTTGTTGTTGGTAAGCCCCATCGCCGTTGAAAAGCTTGTGGAAGTAAGTTTGCCATCTCGACTTTATGTCATGTTCCTTGATTAACACACACCCATCTTCTCCCTTTATAAACTTCACTACCCCTAGATCTTGCCTCCTACGCTCCCTAGCTTTGGCGATCTTGAACATGTCATTTTCTCCCTCCTTTGTTTCTAGGCGTTCATACATCTTCTTATAGGCTGTGTTCTTTGCTTTAGTCACTGCTTTTTTCGCATCCCTTTTGGCCTTTGCTTCAGATTTTAGGTCAACTATGCCTTAATGTTTACCTTGATGATTCTAGTCTAAAACTCAAAGAGGCTTTTAGACCATAATTTACACCATTTTGTCACAACCCATTTTTATATGACTTTTGTTAGATTCACACAATTATCGAGTAGAGCGGAAGACTATATATTACACTGAAAGCATCTTTTCCAACTGTACTAAACAAAGCTGAGTTTAGATGCAAAAGAATGCTATAAGCTCTGTTCGTGATAGCCATGTCAATCCCCTAAAATGACTTAGCATACACCGTTGAGTCAATGGTTTGATCTTACACAAACATTTCACCCTTTTGAACTTTAATTACAAGAGCAATTGTCGTAATAGAGCAAACGAACTTCATAGTGTCATGTGGTCTTGACAATAAATGGTATTTGATATGCCAATCAATGGCCCTAAAAACTTACTACGTGCTCAGTTAACATATGTGAAATTGGTGTCTTTTCTTCTGAAGAGGCAATTCCTAGATTTTCTCTGAGTAATACATCATAACCTGATTTGAACTCGTAACCTTGTGGTGCAAGGTACATCACTTAAGCACCAGAATGTCTCCTTCGGATTGATATTCTTACACAAACCCCATTTGCATTTGACATTTATTAACCAACATTTATAGCAAATGTACATAATCAACTACCACTATAAATAACAATTAAAACTTTTAAGACATCCTATGATTGTAGCACCACAATCAAACCATATATATACAAACTAATGTTATCCGCATAAAATTTAGTCAATTATGGTGTGACCATCTGTGACTTGCCATATGAAATCTTTCCTACTTTATTAATTAGTCAATTAACCGATTTGTAACTCAGTTTTTACCCAAGTTGGCCGGTTTGAAACAAACCGATTTACATGGTAGAAGGTTTATTATATCAGGTGCAGTTTCAAACTTTCAATTAACAGGCAGTTCACACTGCTATCAAACTGGTTTCTGGAGCAGTTCAGTTTCGGTTTAAGAACAGGTTTCGGTTAGTGAATTGGTTTTTTGCCCACCTCTACTTCTAGTTCTGGCATACAATGCAATCTGTATGAAATAACAGACAATGCAATTTGTATGAAATAACACATTTCTTAATCTAGCTAAACGGTTATTAGAGTACTCAAAACGGCGTTCAACTAAAAAGTACAAACAATGATCAAGATTCAACAACAGAACAAAAAGAAAATAAAACGGCGTTCAACTAAAAAGTACAAACAATGATCAAGATTCAACAACAGAACAAAAAGAAAATAAGCAACACGGAATTGTAAAAACAACAAAACAAACGCGCGCAAGTGAACCACGACTATTATATAGCCTCCAAAGCCTGAAGAACATCAGCCTCCAGATCCTCATAGTCTTCCACTCCAAAGCTGAAGCGGACCAGATTGTCCTTTATCCCATATTTTTCCCTCTCTGGTTGACTAAGATCCCTGTTAAGAAAAATAAATTATCCCAAATTAAATAAACTGCAATTTAGCAAATGTTGTTACAGGTTCAATCAGTATGCACACAGAAAGAAAAATCGACTGACCAGTAAGACATAATGGCTGGCTGATCCACAATGCTTTCACAGCCACCAAAAGACGGTGCAATATATGGGATCTTTAGAGAATCGACGAATTTAATAGTGGTCGTTATGTCACCATCCACCTAAAATTAACACAAGGAATTAAAAATTTAACTACTTTAGAAAGTACTGCAAGGTTGAAAAACTAAAAGACAGTCAAAGACTTGAGTTGACCTCAAAACTGACAACACCACCAAAACCAGTCATTTGTTTCTTTGCAAGTTCATGTTCGGGATGACTTTTCAAGCCTGGATAATAGACATGTTTCACCTGTAAAGATTACACATAACTCTCAGTACCCTCTAATCGTCTTATTTACAAAAATATGATGGTTATTGTCTTCAAAAAGTAATAGCTAGTAAAAGATAAACAAAAAAGTGTTTGTGGGTCACTTGACCCAACCCATACTATGAAGTTATAGATTTCGGCCCAAACACACTTTGACCCGTTAGCCTACTAGCTGGGCCCACACATGTTTTGCCACCAATCTAAGATATTGCCCTTATGTGATAAACTAAAAGTACCTTAGGATGTGCCTCTAAAACTTCGGCCATCCTCTGCGCAGTGGAATTCTGCTGTTGTACACGTAACTTTAGCGTTTTCATGCCACGAATGAGCAGATACGCAGCATTCTGACATCCGAAAGACACCATTAATAATGTCAACCAAAATTTCTCAATAACGAAAACCTGACAATGTAGGATACTAGGATACTTACAGGATTAATAGTGCCACCTAAAACATGATGCACGATACGAACTTGAGAAACTATGTCAGTAGATCCGCTCACACAACCACCAAGCACCTGGGAAACAAAAGCAAAGGTTAACAAGATTCACAATGCCAGTAAAAATAGATTAGCTAAAAGATATAAATGCTTACATCATTGTGACCACCAAGATATTTGGTTGCAGAGTGCACAACAATGTCAGCACCAAGCGCAAGCGCCTTCTGGTTCAAAGGTGTAGCAAACGTTCCATCAATGCAAACCAAGGCTCCTTTAGCATGGCACAGCTTTGAAACCAGCTCGATGTCAACACATCTAAGAAACGGGTTAGTTGGCGACTCAGTGAAAAAAAGACTAACCTGTGACATTAAACAACGTGTAAACATTTATTCCTTTTTTATAAATTACATAGAGGCTATAGAGTTGGATTTAAATTTCTACTACTACTGACTTTGTGGTTATCTAGTGCAGATTTGAGTCCAGCTATATCTGCAGGGTCAATGACCGATGCCTGCATACCAAGACAAATAGAGCATTTAAAAAATGCTTATCTAATAAACATACGTATTACAATAAATAAGAAACAAGGTACGTAAATCATACAGTGATCCCCATTTTGGGAAGAAAGGTCTCAATGAATATCCTAGTTTTCCGGTAACAATCAGTCGTAGTGATTATGTGTCCCCCAGCTGGAACCAGGGCTAACATCATGACGGTGCTAGCGCACATTCCAGAGGCTAATATCAAGGTTGATTCGGCTCCTTCAAGCTGACTGTTCTTCATAAAAATCATGGTTATACTTTTTCTCTTAGTATCATGAAACTTTATTGAGGAAAAAACAATATAAGAAACAGATAACAATACCTTATCTTTTCCTCCAAAACCTCGGTAGTAGGATTCCCATACCGCCCGTACTCAAAACTAACATGACGTTTTTCCTGAATAAAAAATCAAAGATCCAGAAGTTTGCAAACATGAATAACTAGATGAGTAACGTCAAATTCAAGGAAAGTTAAGTTGTTTTAACCCTTGCCTGATAGTCCAATTTTAATACTTTCACTCAAAAGTATCAGAAAATCATACCCTTGGTGTATTTAATCAAAAAACCTCAACTTACTAAAGTTGGAGTCTCACAATGATTTGGTTTTAAAAAAGCATGCTCCCATGCATTTTGATCCCAAAAACCAATGTGTGAAGCACCCACATCAGTGCATCACGTATGAGAATCGTTCATTATTCAACAAAAATCATTTACAGATAATATTTTAACGTGTTAACTTTTAAACACTAAATAATAAGATATTATCCTTCCTCATCTCCAATCATAATTTTTCAATCAATGGCCATACCCAAACCCATTGCTCAATGGATAGTCAGATTTATCCAATCATATTAAAAAAATTCTATTCCCATTGCAATAAACGGTATAATTCGTTCAAATAATGGTTAACCGCACCACATCGTGATGCAGCGATGAGATCTCATCACCGCATTGTGTCACGCGCATTTTAAAACCAAGATCAGTAATCAATTCATAAGCAAGTCCAACCAAATCCAGAATAAATAAATAAACAATCCATACCCATTTGGTTATAAAGCAGCAGACAACTTAAAAACTGAAATTTTAACATGTTTATACCTTGAAATCAATAAGCTCAGCAGTTTTCTTGAAAAAGTAAGCAGATGTATTAACCACAGGGGTAGTTATTGCATCAGTAACAATACCGCGACCCAATCTCTCACCTAACAAAAACCATCTCCAAATGATTATTATTATTATTTTATTGATATTAAAAACGTTGCAGAAAAGACATCCGTTGGTAGGTGAATAAAACATACCAGCATGAATAGCAACGCTACCGGCCCCATTCAAAAATGAAGACTCATTAACCTGTACAGAACTGCTACCATTACAAAACCCTAAACTACCCTTACTATTATCATTATAAACATCTTCACCCGCAGCGATCGGGGCGGAGAAGGCGGAAGCGGCGGCCTTAGCCTCCGCCGCCGCCGAAGACGGGGGCTGGTTGTCAGACCATGAGGCAGCGACAATCTGAGCAACACCGATGTTGCTGCAGTTCCTACGAGCCTTGTTGCTGAGCTGTCGGACAAAGTTCGGCGGGAACCTGAGGATCAAGGAGGATATACCGAAGGGTCGGTTACCGGAACCGGCACGTGGGTTGCACGAAAAGCGTGAAGCGGTGGGGCGGGGGATGGTGCCGGAAAAAGCGGGATCTGAACGGCATTGGAAAGAAAGAGGAACCCTAGAAGCTGCACAGATGGAGATAGACATTTCGGGGGAAGATCGTACGGTTGATATGAGAGATTTGGATGAAATCTGAGGATTCAGGTGAGGGAGGATTTGGTATGGGGTTGCTTTATAGGAATGATCAGATTCGCTGAACCGGAAATGAGAGGGGAAGTTTCCTGGTGACAGGGCTGTGAGGGTAGATTTGCCTTTCTAATTTTATAACATTTTCAGTTTTTTTTTAAACAGGCTGATTGGTTTTTTTTTTTTTTTTTTTTTTTTTAGTAAACCTCAATTTTGCTCTATGTAGTTTGTTCATTTTAACGGTTTTGCCCCAAACCTTTAAAAATTGACATTTTACTCCCTGATGTATAAAGATTATCTTTATTTCACTCCCCGTCCCTAACGCCATCCAATTCAACTGTTAAATCCTAGTCACATGCCCCTCACATGAGGGACATTTTAGTCATTTCCCACTCAAACTTTTTAATTTCCCTTTTTATTGTCACACACTTTCACTCTCAAGACCATTCCCCTGCGTCTCTCTCTACACCATTTCCCACACCTTTATCAACCAAATTCTCAAACCCTAATGTAATTCTCTGTTATACTTCAACAACAGTAACACAAAGAATGAATCAAATTTCACAAAACATATAGTGTACTCTGTACCTTAATCATGACTGCAGAACATAGATATGAATGTAACTTCAAATCTCACAAAATTTTATATAAATTCTCTTACACAACAGTTAAAGTAATAGGGTATTATTGTACTTCATTCAATAGGCATTCGCACCTGTTTCTTCTTCTACAGAATAACAAGAATTAATGTCGATTTCGGTACCATCAACATCTTCTTTTGAACAAGAACATAAACCATTTTCTCAGACGGAGCTTCTTGCACACCATCAATCACGACTTCAGGCGAAAATTACATCGGTGTGCCCCTCCAATAAGGTACAATCAACTTCCCCTTTTTGTTCTGTTTTGCCTTCTTTGCCAACCCCAAATCACTAATCTTGGTTGTGTATTGATCCGCTCCAGGGTGGTGGTGGTAGTTGTCGCGTGGAGATGGAGGAAGGGGGTGGTTGTTGTTGTTAGGTGGGTTGGGGGTGGTGTCTTGGGGTTGTTACAGTATATAGAAGTATATAGAGAGATGCAGGGAATGGTGTAGAGAGAGTGTGTGAAAATTAAAAGTGGAAATTAAAAAGTTTGAGTGGGAAAAGACTAAAATGTCCCTCATGTGGGGGGTCATGTGACCAGGATTTAACAGTTGAATTAGATGGAGTTAGGGGCGGGGAGTGAAATAGATATAAGCTTCATAGTGTTTAAAAACTCAACATATGAAGTTGGTGAGTGTTCAAAAAGGTTTTACAAAAGAAGGGTGAATCTTAACAACCAAACATGGGTTGCTAAGAAAACAGATGTAAAATCTGGCGATGAATCTGACTCGTCAAAGTCAGAGGAGCCACAAGTTGAACTTAAACAAGAAAATTCAGTACCGCCAATGGATGATGTTAACTTTCCACCATTGCGGGCTGAAAATTTAAAATCAAGGGTTGGTAAATTAGAAATTTCGAATCAATTCTATTCTAAAAAGAAAGAATTTGATGTCGAAAAGGTGTTCAATGGAAAAGTGAAAAATATTTTTAGGAAAATGGTTGAGGGGAAGGTAAAAGGAGTAAAGACTTCTATGAGTCAAAAAGGAATGTTGAAACCCCGAGTGAAACTGAAAAGGTCACATCCAAAGCTGGTCAGGCTTGGATGTCTGTATTCCATACTTAAAAATCCTGACTTGCCGGAGCTCCCAAGTTGGTAATCGTGGAGCAGGAATCAACATCTTTCTTGAGAAATTCACAGTTGTGATATTTCGACCTACAAGTGGTAGTATTTCTGAAAATTGTCATATTTCGACTTACATGTGGTATTGATTGATGAGAACATACAAGTGTATGTACCTACATGTGTTTAATCAAGGTCATTAAGTTGAACTTGATTTAACTTTCATTCAAGTGTTTGAAAAACAATGTGATGAAACCCCTAACCTACAAGTGGTTAGTGAAATTCAACAAAACTAATTTTCCGGAAAAACCATTTTGATTAAAACAAACTTAAGTGTTTTGAAATTATAATGGGAAAATAGTTTGTTGTCAGGGGGAGTTCTGATTGTTTATGCCAAGTGGATGGCGATATGAAGCAATTCATAACAGTTGTCACTTTATTTGTACAGTTTGTTTTCAAATTTTTCTTGAAAATCAAAAATCGAAACATATTTTTTATTTTAGGGGGAGTAAAAATTTTTAGAAATTTTGAAAATTTGAAAAAGCCAAAAACATGATAAAATTTGAAAAAGCAAAAAACATGAGAAAATGAAAACGAGTTTTGTTGTGAAAAAGAGGAAATGATAGTACATCAGTGGACAATCATAGCATTCTAAAGATTTGGAAAGTCAAATGTGATAAACGGTGATTCTGGTACCGAGGTGCTGCCGAAGTATCTCCAGGCTGTAAAACTCTGTTATATCAATAAACAAGACAATTAGAGTGTATATCAAGCTGTTTCAAAGTTGATACGTTAGTTTCCACCTCTCGTATTGATTAGAACTCTTCTGAACGACTCGTTTTGGTCGTGCAAACGATCCTACAAGTGGTATCAGAGCTCAGGAGGAAGAGTTCTTATCGAATTCAGCTTGATTTCATCAAAATTCTGGCTTCTACACCTTCTTTTACAAGATTTTTCAAAATTAATCAAGATTTTACGGTTAAAATGGATTGAATTTCACATATAACACGCGTAATACTGTTTTAATCAATCCTTGAAAGACTTAGACCTAAAATCAACCTAAAACCTGATCAATTTGATAAAAATCTGACCGATTGGATGACATCAGCAGCATTTCGCACGAATTGAAACGTCCATTTCGCACGGATTGGCAAGAGTTGATGTAAGGACCTGCAAAAATGTCCCAAATCGACCCGTAAGTGAAAACCCGGACCCCTGAAACCCTAATGAGCATGAAAATCAAGAAATCAAGAAAATTGGATTTCACGCGGGCCGCGTAAGCCATAAGGTAAGGTTGCGCGGGCCGCGACAACTTGAAAGTCTCCGGATAAGCTTAAGGGACACGTGTCATCCACGTGTCAAGACCACCGATGACTCAGCAAACCCTACTGCCGCCTTTTATGGCCCTCGCGGGACGCGTAATATTCATGTTAAGGTTTACGCAGGCCGCGTAAAACCTAAAATGTTGCTATAAGTAGCTTGTGCATGGGACTTACTTCTGTGTTCGAAATCTCAGTCTCAAAACGGTCATATTCTGCTGAAAACGTGTTTTTCGGTGTCAAGACGCTGCTACGAATCCAGGGTATTAACTCGATCACTGCTACGTTTCAAACTGCTCAATTCTTTTCTTTCCTTAAGCTTTTATTATAGTAAATAGTAGCTCGGGATTATACCTTCTAAATCTCAAAACTCTGCCCGTATTAGGGTAATAACTCTAATCACTGGTACGATACTTTATCCGATTGATTGAAACTGATCCAACGGATGTTTAAGTGCTGCCTGTATACGACTATACTTTGTCATACATTGTGAGTTTGATCTCGTGATTATCGTTAAAGTTGAATTGAGTAATACACTAATACGAGTTCCATTGTAGCTAAGAATTAGAACTTGTAACCAGGGAACTTCTAAGCTAGAATACTTAGCGGTTAAGAAACCTTAATAGATAAGTTAAACTTAATAAGCTAAGTAAGATTAATTAATCAGTTAAGTATGATTAATTAAGTTAAGTATGATTAATTAATCAGTTAAGCAAGATTAATTAAGCTAAGCAAGATTAATTAAGCTAAGAGAGATTAATTAAGCTAAGTAAGATTAATTAAGTAAGTAAATTAAACACCTAAATAGATATACATGAAAATAAATATATATGAGATAGATAATATCAAAGGAAGGTGCAATGAAGGTATAAGAAGATATATATGGGTAGGAAGCTTCCTAGAAAATGTATAGGTAACTTCCTAGAAAAGCTATAGGAAACTTCCTAGAAATTTCATACTTCTTACCTATAAATAGGAGCCTAGGATTTCATTCTTCCTTGCTCATTTCTTTTCTTCTTCTCTCTATACGTTGGTGTTCTAACCAATAATCACCGATGCGATGTTCTGTCCAATCGATTCGGGAACCAACTAACGAATGCCAAAGTGCTGTACTTTGTGAATTTCGTTAAACGGATGCCAAAGTGCTATACTTTGTGAATTTCGTTAAACGAATGCCACAGTGTTGTCTGAATAAGACTATACTTTGTGAATTTTGTTAAGGTTCTGATCTCGTGACCATCGTTAGGTTTGATGTGGTTTTACACTAATACGTATTCCACTCTGTTAAACTAAATGTTTAAAGGGTCATTTACATATATCCCCCTCCTAACCTCATTTATTACATATTTCCCCAACCTTTAAAATCAATTACATATTTCCCCCTACTAAACCATATATATTACATATTAACCCATTTCATTAAAATTACACTTATTAAATTACTATTATACCCCAAGAACTCATTGAATTTCCCATTTCTAAAGGTGACCGAATAGGATGCAGACATGCATTTAGAACAACTTTTGCAAACAGTGTCTTCTTCCCCAAAACAAAATAAAATTCAAGTTTCTGAAACGACTTCAAAATTTCTCAATCTAGTGCTCCTCTACGAATAAGTACCATATGTGTTATGTAATCTTATGAAACATTTGTTATATCTCATGATGGCATCTCGTTCATCTAGCAAAGTGTCACCGCTAGCTTCCTGGCTGAAACCCTCTGCGACCTCCCTCCGCCGCCATCAAATTCAGGCGACTCCACACCTCCACCACCAAGCATGGATTTTGGCGATGGTGTCATCCTCCACGATAACACTAGATCTAGACCCTCATCGACGCAGATCTAACCCACCATAATTGAATCAATAAAAGTCGAACTTTAATCAACAAATCGCCGGTGAACTGGAGTTAATCATAGACTCAATCGCCGGTAGAAAAACCGTCGCCGGTTAGGGCTCGGTGCAGTATTCACCGCACCTTGATACATCGTTAATTCGTTGGTTACAAGAACTTGTCGCAATGGCTGGTTCGATACTGGAATCGCCCACCGGAGATGTAGTTGCGGGAGTAAGGCTCTTCAATTACTGGGTGAATGAGATTGTCGGAGACTCAGAATGAAAAGGTGTACAAGTCTGGAAGGGTAATTTTGTCATTATTTATAATTTTATTAATAAAGGGGAAATATGTAATTAAAGTTTTTAGTTGGGTATATATGTAATTGAACAACTTAATAAGGGGATATATGTAATTATCCCAATGTTTAACTACCCGAAACTCTACACCATACTCTTACAATCAAAATGGATGCTTAATCATCAGAAGGTTCAAAACAATAAAGTATATGCTTAATTATCAGAAGGAGTAGAATCAAGAAGCTTGTTAAATCAATACCGCATGCTTATAATGTGAGTCATTCTCCTTTTTACCAAATTGCTTTCAAAATCCTACTTGTTTTCAAAGTTATAAATACAGGGATTAAGTCTTTGTAATCTTTAATTACTGCCGGTATGTGGGGTTTTGTATACATTACTTGATACCCGTCACCATTGGACAACGAGATAGCCAATGGGTGATCTTACCATAGTCACAGATCCGGTCGAGTGACAAATACCGATTTGGGGTAATTGGTTGATAGAAACATTGTAATCACCCTTAATACTGTAAATTATAACAATGTGTCTTTTTGTACAAAATGAATGAACTCACCAGTATTTCATGCTGACCAAATCTTTTTAAAACGCGTTTCAGGTAATTACAGTAGATCGGAATAGGAGTTGGATACGACACCAAAAGGCTTAAAGAAATGGCTTATTTTATCATTAAAGTAAATTAAGAAAAATTGTTTTTATGTATTCGGGTTTATCCCATACTAAAGCTACCTTCATAAAACATGGGTTTATTCCCATTTATTTAATAAATAAAATCCGGTGTTTTCTAAACTCTGATATTTTTCCTAACTCACGGTCCTGATGAGTTTTCCGCTGCAATACTTTTCAAAATAAACACCGGTACCACTTGGCTGGTTCGCGACTCCCGATTCCGTCCAAGGCGGGGTCGGGGTCGTGACTGTTGACCTCATTTCGAACCAAAGTCATCATTTCGTTCGAAATGGATTTCCATTTCGCTTGATATTGATCCATTTCGCATAAAGTGTCATTTCGTTTGAATCTGAGATCCAATTCGCACGAAGTGGGATTCCATTTCGTACGAAATCATCCATTTCACATCAGATTGTCCATTTCGTTTGAACATTCATTTCGTTTGAAAACTGAGTGTGTGAAACATTTTACCGAAACATGGAAGAAGAGTTTTATAATGCCTTTGCTACTGCCCCAGGTACTCCTGTTACCATTGCTCAGGGTGTGAACATGGAAAATGAAACAGGAACGTTACAGAAACCTCCAAAGCTGATGGGCATTGAAGAATACTATTGTTGGAAAGACCGTTTCGAAAATTGGGTTCAAGCAAATCATTTAAGGTCTTGGGAGTGTATTAAAAAGAAGTATGTTAAACCCCGTACAGATGTGGGAGTTATCAAAACAATTTCTGAATTGACGGATAAAGAAAGAGATATGTACAAAGCAGAAAAAATGATGATCAGTCTACTTCAGCAAGCTGTGAAAGAAGACATCTTCATATTACTTCAACATGACAATACTTCACATTTGATTTGGGAAGCTCTTCGAATTAAGTTTGAGGGAAGTACAGAGATGATCAGGAGTAAAAAATCATTATTAAAGAAAGAATTTGATTTGTTTACTAGCTTGCTGGGTGAAACTACAAAGAAACTGATTGAGAGATATTGTCATCTAGTGCGTTCAATGTCACTGTTAGATATAAACAAAGATCGAGAAGAATGGGTTGACAAATTAGCTGATGCTTTACCGCAGAAAGAATGGGGTACATATCTGATGATCTTAAAGAACACTGGAGAATATGATAAATTGACAATTTCTCAGTTCATTGAAAAGCTTGAAGGACAGGATCTTGAACAACAAAAGATTGCTAGAATGAACAATCCAAGTGGTCAACAAGACATCAAGATGTATTATAAAGGGAATGTTCAGAATATTGAAGCAAGTCCGAAGGTCCAAACCGCTTTCAGTGCAGAGAATTCATCTAGATCAGTTAATCAAAGTCCAATCAGCAACAGTGGATTTTCTTCATACTCGAATGTTAATCCGAATGTCTCAACCTCAAGTCATTAGTCTCAAAGCTCAAACAACGGTAATGGTCATGTGATACACTGCAACATCGCGTTGCATCTTCAGAATGGTCAAAATTTCTCTGAAGAAGTTGCTAAAGGTCATATGGCATTACTAGCTACAGTGTTAGAATCATATGAAGGTTTGGTTGTAGGAAGAATCGGAAATCCTATGTTAACAAAAGAGGATTACGATCAGATCGATGCTTAGGAAATGGAGCTTATGGATATTAAGTGGTGTTTAACGAGTGTGTTGAGGAGAGCTGAGAAATTTAAGCTGATTACAGGAAGAGATCATTTTCGTGATGCTAATGTTTCTACTTTAGGTTTTGATAAATCTAAAGTTACTTGTTTTCGATGCAGGGAAAAAGGACATTTCAAGAGGGAATGTACCAATCGAGAAGCAGGAGGAGCTCAGAATCCGTTCGGGAATAATGATTATTATTAGAAAGCTATATATCAACAAGTTGCTCAACAACCGTCATCATCCCATGCTATTGAAGATGGAAAGAAGAAAGCTTATCTGGTTAATCAAGATGATGAAAAATTGTCAGAAGGTTTTAGCTGGGATAAATACATTCCTGATGATTCAAAGTTTAGAGCATTCATTGCACAAATAGTTCAAGAACCAGATTTGATGAAAGAATTGATGGATGTGTTTGCTAATGATGAGAAAAGTCAAGATGAAGAGTTTGTTTCTTCAGAAGAAAGCTCAGAAAAGACAACAGTCTTTGATCAATCATCAACTGATAACTGTGATGATGAAGAAGAAATACAAATAAACATTGGAAAAACTCAATTATCTCCTGAAAGTTTTAAATTTTATTTTGCAGATAGATTGGAGAAACTAAAGGAGAAGCGAGCAGCAAAGGAACAGAAAAAGGTAAAATGTGAGGATGTTGCTCAGGAAGAGAAGCATGAACAGGATGAAGAAGTTAAAGTTGCTGAGAAGGTAGTTGAAGCTGAAAAGATAGTCGAAGTTGAAAAAATTGTTGAGATCACGAAACCTTGTCTAAAATGTTTGGAACCATGCAAACATTGTGAAGAGAAAAATGAGAAGTTTAGTGAGCTTGAAAAGATGAAAGAAAAATTATTGTTCGACGTTAAATATGTGAAAGAATCGTATTATGTGTTGAACAGAACGGTGAATAGTCTGCAAAAGACAAACTCAGAAAGAGAAGATGCTTTAACCATGATGAATGCAGTGATGATGTCTAAGTAGAAGGTTATCAATCACTATATTGAAGAATATGCAAAGTTGAAGCAGGAGTTGGAGACAGAAAAGATAGAAAATGAAAGAATCAGACGATTGTTGCAAAGTTATTTTAGTTCTGATTATTTGATTGACAGAATTTATCCAACTGTTGCAGGTTTTGAAGCCTTTCAGGACAAGAAGTCGGAAGAGAAGGATACTGGTAAGAAACAAAGTGCAAATTATAACAAGTGTCCGCCTCCGATCTGGGAAGGTTATTCTCCCAGAAAACCAAATGAGGAACAAGTCAAAAAGGCAGTCAATATAAAATTAAAGTCTGAAACAACTGATGAGTTACCAGAAAACATTGACGCCACGTTCACATCGTCTGACACTGATCATGAGTCTGAGTTAATAAAGAAAGTGGTCGAACAGGTGTTGGATAAAGATGAGGAATCAGAGTCAAAATCCGAATCCGAGAGTTCAAGTTCATCAGTTGACAGTTCAAAATCATCGGTCAAAAGGGTTTATAATAAAGAATTTCTGTTATCAAAATCTAATTTGAATGACGAACCAATCAAAGTGGCATATACTTTGAATGATTCAGACAAATTATATTCTGATGAGGAATTTCCAATAAGAGGTGTTAAAACTGAAATGATCAAAAAGGTTTTCAAATTAACAGAAATTAATATTTCTGAAATAAAAGATGTAAATCTTTCTAGAAAACCTAAACAATACACCTCAAGGGTTCAACAAAGATTAAACAAGAAAAAGGGTTACAGTTCTGGTTCTGGTTTTCAAAAGAAACCAAACCATAACAGTAATTTCAAAAAGAAAGGATTAGGTTTTATTCCACCCGAAAATCATAAAAATAAGAAAATTTCTAAAACAAAAACAGTATTTGTTTCAGGGTCAAGTTCTGAGGAAGAAGAGAAGAGCTCATTCTGGAAGCAATCAAACAAAGAGTTCTTTGCAGAAAAACAAAAGTTTGAAAAGAATGGAGCTAATCAGAGAAAGGAAACAAGAACATGTTACCGATGTCAAGAAGTTGGTCACATCGCCTGGAATTGTCCAAAGGCAACCAACACAAAACAGGAAGTTGTTTCTAAACTCAAAGAAAAAGTTATTGATAAAACTGAACCACCAACTGAAAAATTCAAAGTGTTTAAAAACTCAACATATGAAGTTGGTGAGTGTTCAAAAAGGTTTTACAAAAGAAGGGTGAATCTTAACAACCAAACATGGGTTGCTAAGAAAACAGATGTAAAATCTGGCGATGAATCTGACTCGTCAAAGTCAGAGGAGCCACAAGTTGAACTTAAACAAGAAAATTCAGTACCGCCAATGGATGATGTTAACTTTCCACCATTGCGGGCTGAAAATTTAAAATCAAGGGTTGGTAAATTAGAAATTTCGAATCAATTCTATTCTAAAAAGAAAGAATTTGATGTCGAAAAGGTGTTCAATGGAAAAGTGAAAAATATTTTTAGGAAAATGGTTGAGGGGAAGGTAAAAGGAGTAAAGACTTCTATGAGTCAAAAAGGAATGTTGAAACCCCGAGTGAAACTGAAAAGGTCACATCCAAAGCTGGTCAGGCTTGGATGTCTGTATTCCATACTTAAAAATCCTGACTTGCCGGAGCTCCCAAGTTGGTAATCGTGGAGCAGGAATCAGCATCTTTCTTGAGAAATTCACAGTTGTGATATTTCGACCTACAAGTGGTAGTATTTCTGAAAATTGTCATATTTCGACTTACATGTGGTATTGATTGATGAGAACATACAAGTGTATGTACCTACATGTGTTTAATCAAGGTCATTAAGTTGAACTTGATTTAACTTTCATTCAAGTGTTTGAAAAACAATGTGATGAAACCCCTAACCTACAAGTGGTTAGTGAAATTCAACAAAACTAATTTTCCGGAAAAACCATTTTGATTAAAACAAACTTAAATGTTTTGAAATTATAATGGGAAAATAGTTTGTTGTCAGGGGGAGTTCTGATTGTTTATGCCAAGTGGATGGCGATATGAAGCAATTCATAACAGTTGTCACTTTATTTGTACAGTTTGTTTTCAAATTTTTCTTGAAAATAAAAAATCGAAACATATTTTTTATTTTAGGGGGAGTAAAAAATTTTTAGAAATTTTGAAAATTTGAAAAAGCCAAAAACATGATAAAATTTGAAAAAGCAAAAAACATGAGAAAATGAAAACGAGTTTTGTTGTGAAAAAGAGGAAATGATAGTACATCAGTGGACAATCATAGCATTCTAAAGATTTGGAAAGTCAAATGTGATAAACGGTCTCACTGATGATATGCCAGTAGGTTTTTACACGCTTAGTAGATTGTTGTCGAGATATAAACCTAAATATCAAACTTACTTATTTCGTGGGGAACATCTCTCGGATATATAGGTAACCCCTGAAATCTTGTTTGAAGGGCTTTCAATTTCTGACATACTAGGTCTTTGTGCGTGGTGATATCTGGGGTATTATACCAGGACTTCTGATTTTGCGGGAGCAATAGCCTAGTCCTCGTATAATACTTTGCATTGCTTTAATCTTAAAGCCCACCCCCAGCATAAAAAATGATGAAACATTGAAAAATGCTAATCATGTGCTGTTGAAGAAAAGATTCTCTAAAGGGAACCCACCTAAAGCCGAACCATCATCTCTCTGATTTTGCGGAAGCAATAGCCTGAGCTCTCATGGTTTCGCATTTACCCCTTACAGATATCATTAGTGTACATTCACCTGTAAGACTGAATATAGGAGTCTGGATAAGGGAGTATATTCTGAGGTGGGACACGCGAATAAGTTTAAGTGCTTAAAACATTAATCTCGTATCTCGAAACAGTTGAAATTTGTGTGAGAATTTAAGTGGATCAGTATACTGACAATCTACGTGAATCGTTTAGAACTTAAAATGTTTAAAGCTTAACGGTGTTAGTGATTTGTCTCAAAAACTGATATGATCCTCTTACACAAACTCACAAAAATATTGTTTGTAAATATTTCTTTATTGTATTTCTTTTAAAAAATTCCAAAAAGATTTTCAGTGTGTTTTAGCATAATTTTTTTTTAAAATACAAAAAGATTTTCGGCAACTGATGATTGGAGAGCTGATTTTCAAAAATCCGAGTGCTAAACATGATGAACAACTGGTTTGGGAGAGTTTGAAAAAGAAAAAAATGTTATTCTTTCAAGTGGTCATCATAAATTAAAAATGTTAAATCATTTTGAATGATATCTTCTAGTGATGGTTTGAGTTTGATCCTGCATGTGGTATATAAATTTGTCAAATTATTAAATTTGTGAAATTTATTTTGAGGTAGAGACTGTGCAGGTTAGCCAGGCTTCGACTCCTGAAGATGTGTAGATTTGAGCCAAGTTCTTGATCAAGTTGCTACGAAGAGCCAGGAGACGATCTGAACCTGTGGAAAAGCTAAGTCAGATTGCGATCCCGGAACAACTTAAGGGGGAGTCTGCTAGCAAAGGGGAGTCTGAAGATGCAAGAGCCAGATTTGAATCCTGATGATCATGCCAGCTGTTAATGCTGATAAATGAGAGAAAGAGGAGATTGAAAATTAGATCAACATTCAAGAGGGAGTTTGAATGGTAGAAAGCCTGGGTGAGATCCTGGAAAAAGAGAAAAGATTGAAAGATGCTTTACACTGTCAGATACTTTTGGAAGAGCACGAAGACTGATCAAGACTGAAGATGTGACATACCGAAGACTCGACACTGAAGACTTCGTCAACATCCAAGGGGGAGTCTGTTGGTGCATATGTCTGTCGACTTCGTCTTATATCGAGTCTTGTAATAGATTAGAAAGAACAGGGCACGAAGTACGAGAAAATAGCATTTTAGGGAAAGCTGTCCATTTCGCACGAAATGGAGCATGTTCCATTCCACACGAAATGGTGTCCCTATAAATACCTGTCCTGTTCATTTCGTTTGTAACTTTGTGATTTTGGTACCGACGTGCTACCGAAGTGTCTCCAGGCTGTAAAACTCTGTTATATCAATAAACAAGACAATTAGAGTGTATATCAAGCTGTTTCAAAGTTGATATGTTAGTTTCCGCCTCTCGTATTGATTAGAACTCTTCTGAACGACTCGTTTTGGTCGTGCAAACGATCCTACATTCATAATCAATAGAATTGAGTTGATTTGATTTGAACAGACAAACTCGATTCAAATCAAGAACACGAAGTGTGAAAGTTGAGAGAGAATTATAGAGAAGGAAAGTTAGAGAAATTTTTTAATCAAATGGCCGTTGTAATCAAAATAGAGTTATTATTAATTATATAAATGGCCCATTTGGTTATAAAATGGTGTTTTGATCATTTTACCCAAACTTAATGGAAACTTTAACAACAATTGTTAGCCTAATACTCCAAAGTGTTATAAAACGAAACCATGATACCTTTACAAAAATAAAAAAAAGGGTTAATGGATTTAAACACCCCCAACTATAGCCATTTGGCCGATGGCACTCTCAACTTTCATTTTGGCTCAGACCACTCCCAACTTAACACATCGATTGTCATGGCACCCCTCGTTAAATATTCACTAACCAGGTTACTCAAATTAGCCTATGTGGCAATTTAATCTGATGTGGCATTCATACGTGTCATACATGAGCTGATGTGGATAATCCCTCATTCTTTGAAGTTTATAATCCTCATTCATGAACACCTTATAAAAACCCCAAAATCATTACATATCAAACCCTAAAATCCCTCATTCATGACCATCCCAGAAGTACTCTTCATACAGCTAGTTCACTCACCGACTCTCCATTAGCCGTGAAGAAGATGTTTCTAAATCAAAATCCAAATCCAAAACCAAGTGTGCTTCTTCTCCGAAGAAGAACCGTTCAGATGTATCTGAGCTATCAGATACCGACTCCAGACGTGAAGAACAGGTGAAAAAGTTATCAGATCTGACGAAAGATGAAGATCCGAACGAGTTCGACGGATTTGAGTTCAGACTTGACGGTTCCGTTATGATGCTACCGGCAGATGAACTGTTTTCCGACGGTAAACTTGTTCCGTTACAGCTTTCAGTTGTTAATCAACCTGCCACGTCATCAACGGAAATTGTTTCCGGTGATACTGATACGCCGTGCTCTCGCCGGAGAAGTACGGACGATGCGTTTGCTGCTGATCCGTACTTGTTTTCTCCTCGAGCACCGAGGTGTTCTAGCCGGTGGAAAGAGCTTCTAGGTTTTCGTAAGCTTCATCAAAACAGCAATAATGTTGTTAACAAGGTTGATTCCAATAAAGCAGCCGGTGTTAACAGATCTTCGATAAGGCAGTTGCTCAATAGAAGTTCAAGATCATCAAGCGATTCGTTTATCAATTTACCGTTACTCAAAGAATCAGACGGAGAATCTGTATCTGTTTCGTCTTCATCTTCTGAACACCTTATAGTGTGTTGATAGTAATGAAAATGGTGAATCTCACGTTGCTGATAATCATGTTAAACTACTATATTCCTGAAACATTTTTTTTTAATTTCATGGAGTTTGATTTTGCTCAGGGATTTTAGGGTTTGATATGTAATGATTTTGGGGTTTTTATAAGGTGTTCAATGAATGAGGGATTATAAACTTCAACGAATGAGGGATTATCCACATCAGCTCATGTATGACACGTATGAATGCCACATCAGATTAAATTCCCACATGGGCTAATTTGAGTAACCTGGTTAGTGAATATTTAACGAGAGGGTGCCATGACAATCGATGTGTTAAGTTGGGAGTGGTCTGAGCCAAAGTGAAAGTTGAGAGTGCCATCGGCCAAATGGCTATAGTTGGGGGTGTTTAAATCCATTAACCCATAAAAAAAAACCTTATGTCGTCTGGTATGCTCTAACGCTCATAGGCGTTAATTCTAGTTGGCATCCGTTAAAGCCCAACACACCGTTCCTGGGGGCATTAAGAAGCATTAAAAGCTTCACGTGTTAAGGAGTTAACGAGGAGAGAAAGAAAAGGAATCAAGCATTGATAAATTTGCACACACTATCCTATATATACGTGTATGTATTTACTCAATTTAAGGAGCTTTAATGGGGTTAAACCTTTCTTTGGTGTGAAATGAAGTGAAAAAGGGTAGAATGGATAACATGACGCCTACGTGTAGCTAAAGAACGTAAAAATATACCCCATAACCTTAGTACTTAAAGATGTCAGGGGCTGTTTGGCAACTTTTGAATGAGTAAGTGTTGAACCAGTAAGGGGTCTGAACATTAAATGCTGAACCAGTAAGAGGTCTGAGCCATTAATAGCTAAACTAAACAACCTAATATCTTTCTGATTTTTTTTTTTGAACGGGTCGTCTGTGAGACTTGAAACCAAGACATTCTACTTTCCAATCTAGGTGTTTTTAAAGGCTTTGCCTTTGCCAATACACCACCACCACATTAGTTGATATCTTTATGATTAACTCTTGAATCTATAAAAAAAAGTCTCTTGTTAAAGATAAACACAACCTTAACAGCTGGTTAAATGTTGAATCACCAACCTCTAACCCAGAACACAACTTGCTTAATTAAACCCACTCTTACAAGAAAAACCCGTATCTTACTTGAACCAAATCCCCTTCCAAAAACCAATATCGTTGACCACGATGGACCCATCACCGTCACCACCAACCACCACCACCACCACCGTCACCGAACCACCGCACTCCCACTCTCTCCCACCCTTACCCACATCCAAAATCCGCCTCATGTGCAGCTACGGCGGCCACATAGTCCCCCGTCCCCAAACCAAGTCTCTCTGCTACGCCGGTGGAGAAACCCGCATAGTCGCCGTTGACCGCCGCACCACCGCCGCCACCATCTCCGCCCTCACCCACCACCTCTCCCGCACCCTCTACGGCAACCGCCCCTTTGCTCTCAAGTACCAGCTCCCCAACGAAGACCTTGATTCTCTTATCTCAATCACAACCGATGAAGATCTACAGAACATGCTTGAAGAACACGACCGCATCGTAAGCTCCCCTGCACCCGCACGCATCAGATTGTTCCTGTTCCCGACCCGACCCGAGTCTGTTGGGTCGTTGTTGCTTGACCCGAAGTCGGAATCTTGGTTTTCTGATGCGTTGAAGAGTACTATGATTATTAACAGGGGGTTGTCTGATGGGTCGGGTATGGGTAATGGGTTGATGGGGTTGGATTGTTTGGATGGGAATGGGGAGAGTTTGATGAATAGTGGTGATTCGGGTAAGGCGGGTGGGGGTGGCGGTGATTCGGGTTCTGTGCCAGAATCGATGGTTTTGGAGACGTGTTCGTCGTTTGGGTCGATTAATTCGTCTGTTTCGGCTTCGAATTTGGTTCCAGTTGGGGTTGGTAATGAGGATGGTAGTTTGATGGAGAAGAAGGTTAAAGTTGCTGCACCTGGTGGTTCAATTGAAAGGTAGTCAAGAGTGAATCTTTGTTTATATTTATATGTTTTAGTTTTTATGATTTATTGGATATATATTCTGCAATGCTGATATAGAAGTATAGAACCATAATCAAAGTCTTTTTATTTACAAACTTGATTATATAATAACCGATGTAGGATAGTTAGCTGCAACGATTAGGGATAGTTAAGTTGGTGTTACAGTTAGCTTTCATAGCAAGTTTTATTATCTTGGATTCTTGGTGGAAAATGAGTTGGATATCTAGATCAACACCGTTGAGTTACTTGTATGTTGAAAGAATTGCTTTTAGTGATTTAGATTAAGAAAACCGTACTGATATACTTCCCTCTTTTTCAATAGTGATAATTCTGCTCGAATTGATCAAGAACAAGTGATTCCGGAGTCAGAGAGTATCATCTACAATCCTACATCACAGGTTCAAATGCAAAAGAACATTCATGTTTCTGGTTATCAGATGCCACACATGCATGACCAAAGACAGCAGCCGGTGCAGTATATTCACTCGACATCACCACATTACATTCAGTATCCAGCAGGACCAACGTTACCTATGTCATCTTACTACCCGATGTATGTACCGTACCAGCAGCCACCGCCAAATCAGCCCTACCCCGTCTACGTGCTGCCTGTGGGCCCCACGGATCATTCTTCCAACATCCCTGCTCCAACTGTTGCAAGTTCCCATGTCGCTTATAAGGAGGTAAGGGTTTCTCAACCACCAGCCGAACGAGCAGCCGTTGCACCACAACCGACTCCATTGAACAGGGTGCCTGCTCATCCGGCACAACCACCTGTGGGCCCTACTGTTGCACCTGCTCCTACTTTTGAAAATGAATACGATAACGACCTTGTTTATGCTCAAATCTACAAGAGCCAGCCCTCGGCCCCTGCATTCCCCCCTCAGAAGTTTCAAACCGTGAACAAAGCAGAACAAGTCCCGTTGTCTGATTCCTCAACACAGCTGCCAATCGGGACCTCACAGCAATAACACAGTTGTCAAGGTTTCTGTAAGGTGTGTGCCATTTGGTGTTGTTAACTTGTTATGTGTTTTTTATGTTACTACTAGTGTTAGTGTGTTATATTATCTCAATAATAGTATAAGTTATAACGTTATTTGCTACCCATTTTCATTTGTTTATTGCTTGTAAAACTTAAATTATCAGTATCAGAGCTTGTTTAAGTTATGTATTCATCCTTTTTCGCATGCTAAGATTCCAGTTATATGATTAGAAGTTGAGCTTAGGGAGGTAGAGGTAGACGTGCTAACTATCACCCGTACACAAAACTCTT
This sequence comes from Helianthus tuberosus, assembly GCA_030545235.1. Lineage (NCBI taxonomy): Eukaryota > Viridiplantae > Streptophyta > Magnoliopsida > Asterales > Asteraceae > Helianthus > Helianthus tuberosus. The sequence goes on from CM060403.1 coordinate 156,954,608, forward strand.
TATTCACTTATCACTACAGAGAATGTCATTGAACATCAAAAGCTTTTATATACGAGATATTCACTCACCCATTACATCATTTTCATCCAAAAACTTCTCTACATTTTGCGGCACCTTTTCCCTTTTCCTAGTGAAAGAAGCTGATTTAATCGCTTGACGAGCTGCAGGAGATAAAAACTTTTGTGACCTTCGCTTTCCAGGTGTCATATTTCCAATTTTATACATCGATCTCCTAGGCGATGCCACAACTTTTGCCTCGTTTTGCCCCCATGTATTTAACTCTCTATCAATGGTTCTCCTTCTGCCAACTGTATCCGTTCCATATGCATCCCCACCATCATCATCTACCTCCACATTTAACTCTTTAATCTCTTGTTTAGCCATTTTGGTTTTCATCATTATCTCCTTTTCATTTGCTTTTAGTGCTTCCACCCACGCTTGAGCCGCAGCAACTTTTTTATCAGCAATCTCTTCTGCACCTCCTGCCTTTCCTGTTAAATACTCGTATTCAAAATTGGTGATTTTTATAGTTGAGTTACTTTGAGAAGTCAACTCCCGAGATTGTACTGTAGATTCGATCAGATTTTTTAAATTCTCTAGAGCGGTGAATTCTGATGACTTGGCGGTTTTGAGCTCTTCCATGGCAGCTTCTAATCTTTTCTCCGATAATTCTATCTCCGACTCGGTTTTAGGAATTTCCAACTTGATCTTTTCGATTTCTTCAATGATAAGCTCCTTCTCTTTCTTTGCTGTCTCGGTTTCTGCTCGTAACTGGTCAACCGTGAGTGATAGATTCGATGCAATTAAATTAGCATTTTCTGTGGTTGCGGTAACGGATTCCAATTTGGCTTTCCCTTTTGATATCTTTGTATTTAGTGCTTGAACCGTTGCGTCTCGTTTCTCTTCTTCTTTTTCCAAACGAGCTGTGTCTTCTTGAACGAGTTTGAGCTCATTTCTAAGGACATTGATGGAGGTCATGAAATTAAATCCTTCTCTTTTAATGTTGGCAAGTTCGGTTTTTGCGGTTTCTAGTTCTTCCGTGATTGTATGTAGCAAATCCGGACTCACGTTTGTTTCTTTAGCTAGAGCAAGTTCTTTTTCTAATATATTCACATTATAAAGCGTTAATTGGAGCTCTTGTGCGACTTCATCATGTTGGTCAACATCTTTGACTTTCTTTTTAACTTCTTCCAACTGGGTTTGGTAGCGATTAGCTTCTTCTTTTCTTTGAGCTTCAATGGCTTCTCGTTCTTTAACAGCTTCGATCCGTGCTAATTCCACTAGAACATGCTCCTCATCGATGTCTTCAATCTCTTTCTTGATTCTTTCTACTGCACTCGAAAGTGTGGAGTTTTTAGAACTTGAGGCCTTGAATGCACTCTCTGCTTGTTTTTTTCCCTTCAAAACACGTTTCATATCGAGCTTTAGTTGGCCCAACTCATGTTTGATGCGTTCGATTTCTTTCACCACTTGTGCATACTGATAATCCTCCTTGTTCTTCAACGACATTTCATGTTCTTCTTGCCCATGCCATTTTGAGGTTTTCTGTTGCTTCTGCTGCATACTTTTGGCTCTTGAATTTGATTCTTCAATCTTTAGAGCTAGATCTCGTACAGTTTTTCGAGCATCGGAAAGCGCGGTTTCAGCTTTGGCTTTTGTAGAGTCGGCAACACTTTTGCTTGCTCCATAAGGTTTATCATCTCTTCTTGAAGTTGGAAGTGGCTTCTAGGTATTCCAAACATAATTATGAACCAAAACCATTATATTCACTCAAACAATAAACAAATTGACCAAGATTTGTTGATTTCTAGTTGTAAACTAATCATTATTTTTGTAAAAAATGCTGAAAAAACCCTTTATAGTTTGCAAAAACGAACAATTTTAGACGAGTTTTGTGAATGAAATGCTAGAAAACCACCATGACTCTTTGGCATTCTTTTTTCCTTAATCACTCATTATTGTAAACTATAGCTTGGTGCATTTGATTAACAGAAAAAATAAAATAAAATGATGGTTCTTTGGCAATCTTTTTTTCTAAATCATTCTTACTGTAATAAGTACCTCTGAATATTCCATATGGGATGTGAACTGTGAAGAAGTGCCTTTGTTCCCTCTATTATTATTACTGTTCCCTGGGCTTCAATAATTGGAACCATAGTTAGGTCAAAACAGTGTAGAACTGTAGATTAATATAAATATTCAAATCAATTGCTTCCACTTTCATGACCATTAGTATGAGAACCCTATGGATATAGCAAAACTAAAAAAAAAATCTATTTCATTTTTGGTAGAATCTTCACATAACTGTAAACTGCTTAGATTGTGGTTTGCTTCCTGTACTAACAAGTCAAAATTAGAACTTTCTTTACATGTCAATTTTTAATCCCTTTGGGTATTGTATAAAACCAAGAAGACTTGGTCAGTTTTGGATAACCAGTATTTAAAAATTCAAGAAATCTTTTCTGGGATTGTACAGTACAAAGAACACCCAGTAATCTAACTTCTGTTAAAGAAGCAGAACTGCAGTTTGCCAGAGCAAAGGTACAACCTTTCACAAACAAAGGTGCAATCTTTCTTGGTATCCATAAAGAAAGATGAATTTAGAAACCAAGATAAGATAAAAGAGGACTTTACTTCTTACATACCTTTATAGTTTGGATAAAATTGTGTTGAATTTGTTGTTTGGAGATCTGGGATGATAATGAAGGATTCCTTTCCCTTTAGGAATGATATGGTTGAAATGGTAATTAAGTTGTGAATGAGGGCTAAAAATTGATGTGCAACTGAACTCTTGATGACTTGTGGATGTTGTTACTTTGTTAGTATCGAATGGGGCCCACTAACTTGAATGGCTAATAGCTATCTTGAGAGTAACCAACATATTTTTACCTTTTTAACCCTGTTGGTATTTTTTTTTTAATTCTTGATTGATTTTTATGTATTGTTGTACACTTGTTTGGGTTGTATCTTTAGTAGTTGAATTCATCAATGTTTGTTACATGAAGGTTTGGTTGCTTGAATGCTTGGGTGGTTGCCAAGTCTCTAGTTTCCCACCATGTATGGATACATAGTTGGCAACTTGGCATGTTTATATTTTCATTTGTGACCCACAAGTTTTTTCTTTGCAATAAAGTACCCATTATTTATATAACAATGATATCAAAGGACCCACAAATAATCAAATAAGTCAAAGCATCCCTTTAGCATAAAAGTTAAAATTTAATGGATTGTAGGGTTTTTAAGTTGGATAAGTTCAAGGGCAAATTGGACAAATAAGGTATATACTTTGAAATAACCCTTGATTTACACTATGAAAAGAATGTTTTAGATCCTTTACAAAACACACTGTGAAAAGAATGTTTAGATCCTTTAAAAAACAATTATTTAATTTTTAAGTGTATTTTAGTTTTTGGGTAAATTACATTTTTCATTCTTTATGTTTGTATCAGATTACAATAGATGCCCTTTAACTTTAATAATTACAGTGACAATCATTTATTTGTAAAAACCATAACACTGTATGTCCTTTAACACTAACTAGGTTAAATTTATCAGTTTAGTCTGATAATGTGCACTGCATATGAGGGCAATTTAGACATTTTACCTATCTAGTTAAAAAAACCTTGATTTAAAAGGATTAAAAAAACTAAATAACTAAATTACCTTATATCATAATCTCTCTACCATCTCTCTCTTTCTCTCCTTGAAACACACAAGAGCACCAGTCAAGTTCCCCACCACCCACCCCAACACAACACCACCTCCTTCACCACCGCACCACGCCACCCCTGGACCATCGGACCGCACCACATCTCCTTACTTTCTCTCTCTAGAACTGTTTTCGCTCTCCAGAAACCCCTAAAATATAAGAGATTTTTGATGAAAATTTTGAATTAGAAGGTGTTTTTCATTTTGATATCGATTTGTTTATCTTCTTCTTTCAATTTCTGGTTCATTTGAATCACTTTACAACCCTTTCTCTCTCTAGGAAAACCTAAAACAAGAGAGGTACAAAGAGAGATTGATGAAATCTTGTTTGTAGAAAGGGTTTTGTTGTACAATTCGAGAGATATAGAGAGAGATACTGGTGAAATCTTGTTAGTAGGAAGGGTTTTGCTGAAATATTGTTAGTAGAAACCCCTAAATTACGAGAGATACAAAGACAGAGATTGGTGAAGCTTTTTCAGGAGAAAGGTTTTGTTGTACAATTCGATCTATTCGTTTTGTTTTAGATTTTTGTTGTTCGAATGGAAAGGTAACAAAATTTGTATAATTATCTTTGTTGTTTTATGTATAACTTTTCAGTAGAAAGATGGTTTTGGTACATGGTTTTCATTCGGTGGGAGAGACCCACCGTTGGATGCCATCATTTGACAGGAAAGCACAAACAAATCTGCGAATTTGGAAGGATCAGGAGGGGAAATCGCAGGCGGATCTTCAGAGAATGGTTTTGATGCAGGGACTGCAGCGGCGACGGTTGTGGTAGGTATAGGTGGTTGGCTTGGTGGACAGTGTCGGTGGGACTTGGTGGACGGATTTGATGGTTGTGGTTGCTGGGATACGGTGGTGATGGTGGTGCGCTTGGATACCATGTTTAAAGTTTGGAACCCTAATTTGGGAAGATGGTGAAAGAGGGGTTTATAAGGTGGGAGGAATTAGGGGTAAAAGGACATAAAGGCCCTCACGTGCTAAGCACATGATCAGAGTTAACTTAAATTGCTAACCGGGTTTGGGGTAAAGGACGAAACATGCAACGGGTTTTCCAAATTAAGGATTGTGACTGTAATTATTAAAGTTAAAGATCATCCATTGCAACCCACTACAAACATAAAGGACGAAAAGTGTAATTTACCCTTAGTTTTTTCATGTAAAAAATGTAAATATTCCTTGATCGGTAAACTAAAATAATATCAAAACTGTGGAAAGTAAGTTGTTCAAAATTGAAACGGTGGATTTGACAAAAATTAACAAATTGAACACTGAAGAAATCACATGAACAAACACGTTCAAATCGATTCCAAGTTCATCCATAGGCGAGAAATCACACACAAGCATGTCTAAAATCGCACATCACATACCAAACACGATTGGGGGGGGGGGGGGGGGGGGGTTGAATAGGTTCGAAAATCACACTCAAAGCGATTGCATATTGTATTGGGATTCGATTAGGAAGTTCTTACAGGGCACGTTTTGAAAAAAAGATCACGAGCATGCCCTCAAACCATATTACATAGGCTTAGAGACTTGGGAGTTCACACTCCATACGTCAAGCATGCCTCAACTTTTTTATATTTTATCTTAAAATGTATGGTATATAAAAAATCAATTTATTAAACATTAAAATTATCTACTCGATACTTTTGAATGAACCAAACTAAACACTAAGGGTGTCCCACGCACTAGATCGGGACACGAGAACTCGAGCTTGGGAACGTTCTAGAAGAAGTTGTCAGATTTGCCCCATGGGTTGTGAGATAGTGGCGAAGATGCAGTGAAAATGGGTGCGAGGGGTGCGGGAACACCAACCCTTCATCTTGGTAATTACTCGTCGAAATTTCCCGAGTTCTTGTTCCTGTCGACACTTGGTCCAGTCTAATGGCCTTTGCATTTTTCTATTTACATAGCACTTGTAATTAATTGCGATTCGTTTTCACATGCAATTTTTGTCTCATGCATTAATAAAGAACCTAAGTTTACATCATATACATTTTTAATCCAAAAAATTTAAAAATTTCAGTGTAACATGTTAATTTAAAATTAGTCTATTGATTCATCTGATTCAATCATACAATAGCAGAACATCGACTAAATTGTTGTTTCGGCCTCGTTAGGGCACTAGGGGTGGTCATCACATTCCACTTATCACACTTGCAACACCCATCACATTCCAAAATAAATATCACACACAATCACAAATTGACACCTCACCATACACAACACACACCATCACCAACATGATGTGTATCATGGCCAACACCATCAGTCCATCACCAAGTGATACACCCCACTTGCGGCGGTGTATCACGCCATCACATACGTGAGGGTGGTGCATCACGCTATCGCCTCCGAGACGATTCTTGGTCAAGACGTAGTGGAAAAAAATAAACATCCCCTAGTTTAATAACAAGTGATATCTCTTTAGTTGTTTTCAATATAAAAAGATACATACGACTTTTCTTTCTTAAAATGTCAAGAACAACTTAAAACCATAAAACATAATAAATATAGTTATTTACAAATAAAAAAATAAAGATTCAATATACAGCTAGATTTGACCTTTTCAAAAGGGTGTACCTATTGGCACACCACATAGGCTATCTACACACCAAAAGGTGTTTTTTGTTCTATATGCACACCCTGCAGTATCGAGCTGTGGTCAAAGCGCGGCGTTTTGGTCCGGTCAACCAGACAAAAGACTGACGGGTCTGTTGACCGGACCAAAACGCCGAGCTTTGGCCGCGTTTTGGTCCTGTCAACCAGACAAAAGACTAACAGGGTGTCTAGTTGACAGGACCAAAACGCGGCCAAAGCTCGGCGTTTTGGTCCGGTCAACAGACCCGTCAGACACCCGTCAGTCTTTTGTCTGGTTGACCGGACCAAAACGCCGCGCTTTAACCAGAGCTTGACACTGCAGGGTGTCCATATAGGACAAAAAACACCTTTTGGAGGTGGCTATCTACAAGTGACACCAAGTGCGTAGATAGTTTTAGCCTTTCAAAAAGGATGCAGATGCACGATTGTGTCTTCCTTAGCTCCTTTCGTTTTCGAACCGTTTGAATTCGGTTATTAAAACAACCCGACCCGGTAACCAAATCCATTTTACAACCGATGGACTTTTTAATAATAATCAACCGAGTTCTTACTCTTCTTCAAGCTCGGACTCCATGAACAGATCTTAACAAAACCTTCAAATCTCATGAACAACAGATGCACACAATTTCCTCCATCAAACCGGTGCGCATCATAAATCTCAATGTTCTCGAGGTAGATTAATCATCTACAAATGGACGTTGAAAAATCATCGCTGTGTAATTGCGTCGTAAACTTCTTATTGGAGGAGAATTACTTGTTATCGGCGTTCGAACTGCTTCACGAGCTCCTCGATGATGGCCGTCACGATCAAGCAATTCGCCTCAAGGAGTTTTTTGCTGATCCTGTGCAGTTTCCGCCAGATTTGATCTCGCGGTTTAATACTCTTCGAGGTTGAAGTTGTTTGTTGATTTGTTGTTTTGGTTGTTTATGAAATGCGGTAGTTGATTTGATGTTTGTTGAAGTTATTATGTATTGAAATTTGAAACCGTTTAGGTTTAGTAATTCATATAGACTTTGTTTGTGGATTAGTAGTTTAGATCTAGAAATGATGAGATTACAATAACTAGATGCTCTTGTTGGTGAACAAGTAGATTCTAGTGGCGTGACCTTGCATTTCGTAGCATCAATTTGTCCGAACGAATAGATTATAAGAACTAAGAAGGTGTAAGAGACTTGCAAGCTTTTTCTAGGATCAGATGCAAGTGGAGACTGTTTTTATAGAAACTTTTTGAGAAATTACTGTCAAATTTAGTAAGAGAATGTTATGTTCACAATTATGTTTGTTTAGGTACATTAATCGGTTTTTTAATTGAATATTTTGATTATTTATAAAAATGCTGCAGTTGACTCGATGTTTGTTGAAGTTATTATGATCTCGAATTTGAAACCGTCTAGGTTAATAATTCATATAGACTTCATTTGTGGATTAGTAGTTTAGAATACATGGTTTGAATGTTTGATATCGAGGCGGAACCCTAGAAACAAAGTTAGATGCTCTTGTTGGTTGATTAAGTGAACAGGTAGAATCTATTTGTCTAGTATCTTTGGATCAGTGGTATGTGTTATTGTGTTAATATACAGCTGCCTGTGTTTTCAGTTTAACTCATTTGATGTTTTTCTGTTGACAAATGCCATTTCCTGTGAAATTGGAGTGACTTTTGCATTTTGTAGCATCAATACATTCTAACGAATAGACTACGAGAACTAAGAAGTTGTAAGAGAATTGCAAGCTTTATCTAGGATCAGATGCAAGCGGAGACCATTTTATAGAAACTTTTTGAAAAATTACTGTCAAGTTTAGTAAGAGAATGTTATGTTCACAGTTATGTTTGTTTAGGTACATTAATAGGTTCTTTGATTGAATATTTTTCATCATAGCTTGTGTACCCAATTTAGTTGGCATTTTAGGAGCATGGACTAATGTAGTGACTAGTTTAAATCAAAGTTATCAAACCAAGAATTCTTCATCCTAGTAGTAATCGTTTTTGTGTTATTCATTGTTAAATTTGATCATCCGTAGTGTATGATTTTCTCTTTTAACAGTGGATAACTTAATGGGACTATCGGGAAGAGGATTTTCTCAGTTTGGTTGACCTGTGGCCACAAGGATAGGGTCCGTGTTCCTACAGTGAGTATACAAGTTCTATGACATAAATATATAGTTGAGAAATCTACTAATTATCTTAAACAAACATAATTCTATCATAGTTTACTGTTTATGTGAACATAATAATATCTAGTGAATTTGCCAACCCTTTGTCTTTAATATTTATTGAGCAGACTTCACTGATCTTAGAGAAAGCTTGCAAGACTCTTACAACTTCTTATTTCTTATAATCTAGTCACATGTAGGGGTATATGCTAGGAAAAATTCACAGCTAATGACATGCCAGTAGAAAAACATCTAAAGAATTTTAACACAAGCAAGTGTGTGATAACACATACGAATAGTCCCAAGAATCTAGACATATTGATATGAAGTTTGTTTAGGGTACACATTGCAATCAGCAACCAAGAGTATCTAATTCTTGTAAACGAAGAAGTTAATGACCATACGGACTAATATCACCCGAAAAATAATTTAAACCATTGATAACTGAGTTAAGATTTGGGTTTCATTTCTTGTGTCAGTTTAAACATGCGTAACGTGCAGAAACCCCATCTGCATTGCATTAGCTATAGATGACATTCTTAATATCTATCTTCTTCTATTCTGCCCCATTTAAAATAATTGGCCTTCTGGTTAATCACTTAATCAGCACATAGGCGTGTCAGACAGGTGTTTACTTCCTTGGAACTGAACATATGTATCACTGCAAAATTTAAACTACTCTTTATTTTGATGGTACTGTTAATAATTGATGATTGATATCATTGTAATCTTTATTGTTTGAGATGCTTATATGCTCTTAGTTGTGAATGTATCTGTGGCGGAATCTTATTTCTTCTACATTTACATGTACTAGTTGCCGACCCACAGAGTCTGCTAGAGGAAAAAGAAGCACTGGAAGAGAAACTAGCAATTAGGGACTATGAGAGTCGTTTGGCTCAAGAAGACATTCTGAAGTTAAAGACCGAGTTACAAAAGAAATCTGAGGCCAGACTCGATGAATTAAGTGGTAAGTTCTTCATTTACAACTGATTTGTTTACTCGGTCTTTAACATTCATATTTGGGTGTCCACCAAACATGAAGTTAGTCATTCACATCTCTGTTTTCATTTAGTGTGCGGCTATATTCTGTCCGCTTTAATGAAACTACCTTATTTCTTGGTTTCTTGAATTACTTCCTTTTAGATATTATGCATGAAGTTAGTCATTCACATCTCTGTTTTCATTTAGTGTGCGGCTATATTCTGTCCGCTTTAATGAAACTACCTTATTTCTTGGTTTCTTGAATTACTTCCTTTTAGATATTATGCAATTTGTGATGTCTGCAGATGCTAAAGCGAAAAATGGATCAGATGTTCAGCAAAGCAGGGAGACAGCAGTCTCTGAATTGGGCCCCTTAAAGGCAAAAGAGCGTCAAGACCTGAACTGTGCTGTAAAAGAATATCTGCTCTTAGCAGGATACCGTTTGACTGCTATGACCTTTTATGAGGAGGTATGTGCTGCTTTTGTTAATTTTCTAGCTTGCATCAAATCTGTTTCATGGTGCTTATGAAATATCTATACTACATGTTAAAAGAGTAGGACCAAAGGTATGTTGACAAGATTAAATTACATAAATGAATACTCATACATCATGTCTTGTGTGTGTATGTATATGCTTATAGTAGTCAAATGTTCTGCAAAAATTGTTTGCTTAGTGAATGGAAACACTTTTATCCTATTTTAATTATTATTTTTAAACTATATTAGTTTGAGGTACACTGTATGATGTTAAAGTGATATCAAACAATCAAATATTCTTAGAAAATCAAATGTACTAAGAAATCACATAGTCTTAGAGAATTAGCCCATGAAGTAATCAAGTAAAGATGACATTAGGATATATGTGGTAAACCTTTTGTTTGATGGAAAATCAACGAGTTGATGACTAGCAAAGAAATTTTTGAAATTAAACATCAACATCACACAAATTAAGAGACTTGATTATTCTCTTTCAAAGACTGTCTCTCTCTATTTAGATCAATTACATATCAATATATAATACTAGTGTGCACTATGGCTGATGCAATTTATTTAATTGCACTATATGAGCGAGAGAGACTGACTAAGAAAGGTCATAAGTAGCCTGTAGCCTTTTGATGAAATATAGTTCTATTTTGCGTATTCTTGGCTAGCTATTAGTGTCAGCACTATACTACGTGCTTCAAATTTTTTAACTTAACATATCATACACGAAGGGTGGCTATACGTAAAATATACATCTTGTCTACTTTCCTCTTACTTCTTTTGTAGACACACTCCCAAGTGATTATGTGCTGAAAGATACTTGTCATCCAAGTTTCTTGCATATGAAGCCAAATTGAGAACTTAATGATGTAGTTCAATCATCATTTGATTTGCCTTGATGAGTGGGGATGCACCCAGACTTGTATTTCATTAGATGAAGTGAACTAAGTATCAATATTCAATATGTTTTGTGTGCTCACATATCTTCCTTCATGAAACAATAACTCTATAGGGAGCAATGATAGATTGACAGTCTCACATATAAACACCATTTTCGACATTTGTTAACCTCAACTCCTAACTCCTTCATTAGTTGTTTACTTGTTTTAACTAAATAAGTTTCGTTTCACGGGATAGATACTAGCACATAACGAACTCAAATACCACCAACTCATTTTGGGTGCATTTTCTATGGATGAGAAGAGAACTTCACAGTTATGTGTGCTTGGGTGTGAGCAATTCAGGGTGGGTGAACTCCGTGAGGTTTCTAATTGGCTATCATGTTTGTGGATGGCATGTTTTTTAGTCACCATCAATGTCCTAATACAAAACTCTTCACTATTCTCTGATCTTTATTTCCTCATCAACAGTTCCCTGATTTGCCCTTTGAATTGAAGTTCAAAGTCTAAGGAATCCGTGTCTTCTTCATCCCTAATCAGTTGAAGAGTGATGCAACCCAACTCTTCTATGGTTCCACAATCTTCTAAGTAACTGTCTTCACCTCCTTATTTTATTAATGTCATGTTCCGCCAAAGTGATATTGTGCCTCCTAGTGACACATCTCTTGCACCTCGTTCCTTCCAAGACCATGAATTCTATTAAATGCAGTAAACCCATCAAGTTTAACTCATGGGTACCACATAGTCATTGAGCTATTGAATCATAAAGAGCTCAAACCTAAATCCCCATTTGTAAGCACTTCCACACACCATATGAATGAGAAGTTATGCATATTGAGAATCATGTAGGTTTGCTTGACCTTAGAAGGGTACAAACCACACTGTATTAATTCATGGGGTTTGAGCTTCTTCTTCACAACAATTATAGAACCATTTTCCTTGCCTAACTTTCTACAAAAGATATGTGAGGTAATTTATCTATACCCATAATTAGATATAGTCAATCATGTAGGTTTGCTTGACCTTAGAAGGGTACAAACCACACTGTATTAATCCATGGGGTTTGAGCTTCTTCTTCACAACAATTATAGAACCATTTTCCTTGCATAACTTGCTATGAAAGAACACTTGTTCTAACACCTATGCATGAGTATATCAACATAACCAGCTAAAGTCGATGTGGTAAATCAAGGATGTTAGTAATGTTTAAGGTGAGTAATGATCAAATTGAAATTGGCTCAAGGAAGTCCTATTATTATTACAAGAGGAATTCTAGGGATGCCATTAGATTAACAAGTTGGATGATGGATGAGCATGTCATCATTAATGAACCATTCTCAAAGAAGAATATGATATATAATATTATGTAATCTGCAAAGTGCATAATCCATAATATTGGTAAATACAGAGGAGGAAAAATACATATACTGAACTTAAAGTCACTTTTGTAAACGTGTTAACATTGATTTAAGATCCATATTGGAGCTCAACCATTTCACATGAGATATTGCGAGCAAGACAATGGAATCTTCAAACATGTGGCATGGTGGTGGTGAAGGTGACAATGTAATTCAGTTGAAGAAATTAAGGTTGTTAATATCGAAATCCTACCTAGGATCATATCCGTCTTCCTAAGATGGGGATCGTAAGACGCGATCAGGATCGGTAGATCCTACTAAAAGGTTATACTGTTGTTCATATAGTAATTTCATATTACACACTAACTATCTTACAACTTCATAAGAGGCTCAAACTATAATCTCGAGCCATCTTTCTAGAGCATCCACCATGCACGCAGGGTGTTACATATGCCTAGTTGTTTTATATTGCCGCCAAATTTTAGATTATACCTGTTGCGGGGGTCGCAACCTAAGTCTACATAGTAGAAGATTAATACAATAGATAATCTAATTTAATCAGAAGTAAAGTTTATGTATTAGAATATCTATTTGCTCAAATTTTCATTTGTGGAAGATTGTTTTGTACTCATCACAACCCGTATCTAATTTTTTATTAGCTGTCCTCTCTTTTGCTGTCTTATCAGGCTTTTGTAAATAACTGAAGTACTGCCTAATTCACAGTATGCACTGATTTCGTGTTTAGAAAATCAAAGGTGAAATTGTTGAAAATTTATCTTAATTGCAGGTTAGCAACCAGGATCTAGATAATTGGCAAAACTCTTCTGCATCTGTTCCAGACGCTTTGCGCCATTATTATTATCAGTACCTTTCTTCCACTACAGAAGCAGCTGAGGTAATTTAGAATACAAATAATATTTATGAAGTTTACATGCTGCCAGTGTGAACTGCATATCTTAAGAAAGTGCCTTAATTCTTCAGGAGAAGTTTTCTATGCTTAAAAAGAACGAATCATTGGTCAAAGAGAATGATAAGTTAAAACATGAAAGACAGTCTTTGTTGAGAAGCAGAGATTTAGCTGAGGCCCAGGTGGTGACTTTAAAGAAGTCACTAGAGAGTTTACAAAAGGATGTCAAGGAGAAAGATAAACTGGTACTCTCATCACATACTAACAATATTGTATATATGTGGCTGACTAATGATGAACATTTGACTCATGTTATGCTTTAGGTTCAAGATCTAAAGCAGTCAGTGGAACAGCGAAAAAATGAACTAACTACCTGCAAAGCTGAAATAACATCACTTAAAAAGCACACAGAAGGAGCTCAACCAACAGAAAATATGACATCTGGTGAAGAAATACAATTGCTGAAGAAGGAGATTGAAAGGCTGAATGCTGCAAAATCTGGTGATGCTCAACCTGTTGGATCCATAAATAGTGTGGAAGAAGTGCTTGATAGAAAAGATGAAGTAACAAATATATGCGAAAATGATATGCTATCCCTATCAACTGGCAATCCGTCTGAATGTTCTGGAAGTACCGAGCCTCAGAACGAGACAGTTCAAGACACAGATGGTACTGCTGATAATAATGAGGAATTTCCAAAATCAGATGACAGTGATACCAAGAATTCCTCAAAAGATAGTGTTGTCATAACTCGCAACGGTTTGCTTTCACCGCCAAGTACTCCTTCTGTTGAACCTGATTCTGAGAATAAGGTAACCTGGTTGACATAAATGGTTTTAAATTTTTATTGTTAAACGTTAAATAAATCTTATGTGTGCAAGTTTTTACTTCTCAGGGTCCTGGAACCATACAGATTCTTTCAGATACATTGCCTAAAATTGTTCCTTATGTCCTGATTAATCATCGAGAGGTTGTGAAGTTTATAATGATCTTCCTAAGTTATTTACTTTTCTAATAATAACTACTCATTTGTTTTATACTTGTTATATTGTTATAGGAGCTTCTTCCTCTGATGATGTGTGCAATTGAGCGTCACCCGAGTAGCAACACAAGGGATTCCTTGACTCACACATTGTTTAACTTGATTAAGCGTCCAGATGAGCAACAAAGACGGATTATTATGGATGTATGGTTTATAAATATTAAATACATAGATAGTTTTATCATCTTACTCTAGTCTTAGTGCTACAACTTTTTTTTTATAAATTCAGGCTTGTGTCACCCTCGCTAGGAATGTGGGAGAGATGCGAACAGAAACAGAGTTGCTTCCCCAATGTTGGGAGCAAGTGAGACTTTGTTTTCCTTTACATATTTACAATATATATCTGTTTTTCGTTATATTAATTATATCATGTGATGCAGATTAGCCACATGTACGAGGAGCGCAGGCTGCTTGTTGCTCAATCATGCGGAGAGCTTGCGGAATTTGTGCGTCCAGAGATCCGAGACTCACTCATCCTATCGATCGTCCAACAGCTGCTTGAGGATTCTGCGATTGTTGTCCGTGAGGCTGCTGCTCGTAATCTGGCTTTGCTGCTTCCGCTTTTTCCAAATACGGATAAATATTTCAAGGTCAGCCTCACTAAATATGCTTCGAGGCTATCATGGAGAAGCTTTCTGACTTGACAGGATTTCTACAATGTAAGCTACATGGTCCAGGGAATGTAGCATTTTCCCATGATCATAATATGCTGACTTACCAGAAAAATAAAATAAAAATAAACTAAAATCAACATGAAAGGAAACTGAATGAATACGGATATACGATCTTCGACTTTTCCAATATCCCGTTTTGTTGTTATGTCTGTAGGTGGAGGAAATGATGTTCCAGTTAGTTTGCGATCCATCTGGAGTGGTTGTTGAAACTACGATCAGAGAACTAGTTCCTGCTTTGCTGAAGTGGGGAAACAAATTGGATCATATTCTACGAGTGTTACTTTCTCACATGTTGAGCTCTATTGAGGTACAAGAGTTCCACATCTATAGTCACTAGTTTCGACTTTTGACCAAACAACATTTTTGTAAACGCAGTACCTTACATAGTATTTCTTCAGTGTTGCCCACCTCTTTCAGGAGTTGAAGATTCCGTAGAGTCACATTTCCATGTTTTGGGTGAAAGAGAACGCTGGACCGTTGATGTTTTGCTGCGGTTACTGTTGGAATTACTTCCGGTTGTGCACCAGATATCTATCGAAACTTGTCCATACCCACCTCTTTTAGATTCTGTAGGATCATCGTTTCCAAAACCATTGCTTGAGAAGTATGCCGAGTGAGTTCCTCTGACTCAAACTATTGCCAAAACTTTTTAAACACCTTTAAAACATATTTTGTTTCTAAGAAATTTTACATTTTTTAATAGGGGACATGTAGATTGGCCTACTTTTGAGTGGCTTCATGATGACTGCTTTCCTAGTCTGATTCAAATTGTCTCTCTTTTACCACAGAAGGAAGATAGCTTGAGAAACCGGATCTCAAGTGTACTGATTTTCTCATTTTCTACAGTTTTGTTATTTATAAGGGGGGTGGGGGTGGTCACTAGTGATAGAATTCCATCACTCACATGCACCCAATCAAGTTCCGCCATGTCATCAACCATTTTTCCATCACTCACAACCTTTTTTAGTGGCATTGCCTATCACTCACAACACCCAAAAATAAACCCCCATGTTCCCTCACAACACCCATTTTCCACGGCGTGATAAAATCCACGCGTGGAATATTGCACGCGTTATAAGCTTGAGTGGCGGTGGTGTTCTAAGGTATTGCACGCGTGATAAATGGCTATCACGGAAAAATAACGCTCCGCCCCCACCGCCCTAAGCATGTATCCATATTTTCTTAGCAAACTCTTTAACTTACATAGTTACATGATATTTTCATCTCAGTTTTTGCTGGCGGTTTCTAAACGATTCGGAGATGATTATCTCACCCATATTATGCTGCCTGTATTTTTGGTGGCGGTGGGTGATGATGCTGATCTGGCATGCTTCCCCTCAACATCCCAGCCAAAAGTTAAAGGTTTTGAATGTTTCACTGGACCAACTATGTTAACAATATTCTTGAATTATTAATTCGGAATGATTTTTTTTTAATTCTTTCAGCTGTAAGACCAAAAAATGCGGGAGACGAAAGAATTGCTAGGTTGTGTGTCCTGCCTCTCCTATTGGCAGGTGTCCTTGGATCCCCTAGTAAGCATGAAGTATTAACTGAATACCTAAGGAATCTCTTGGTCCAAAATGCTGAGCTGGAGGGCCATTTAGCAATGCAGAATGTTGATGTTTACAACTCTGTCCGTTTCCTATGGTTGGTATTTTTTTTCTCAACTGTTGTCAAGTTTGTTGTTGGGCTTGCTTACATTGTCAGGTTGCATGTTGTGCAGCTTGTTTGAAGAACACCATAATCTGGTTTTCAATGTCATATGGGAAATGGTTGTGAGCTCCAATATGGATCTAAAAGTCAATGCTGCCAAACTTCTGAAAATGATTGTAAGTCTGCTTTCGTTTTGAATTATTCTTTCACCATTTGACTTTTGGTCTTTCATGAACCGTTAGTATCTTTAATTTTAACAGGTACCATATATAGATGCAAAAGTTGCCTCAGCACATGTTTTACCCGCTCTTGTGACGTTGGGCTCTGAACCAAACTTACCTGTGCTGTATGCTAGCATTGATGCCTTTGGAACTGTGGCTCAGAACTTCAAAGCCGATGTGGTCCGTAAATTTATGCTTTTAACAACACGCTAATTTTTCTTTATGGTGCAACTGGCTGATCAAAGTGTATTTTAATTAGATTGTTGACAAAATACGGGTCCAAATGGATGCTTTTCTTGAAGACGGATCGCATGAAGCTATACTTGCAGTTATTCGTGCATTAGTGGTGGCTGTGCCACACACAACAGAGAGCCTAAGAGATTATATCCTTTAGTGAACTCTTATTAAAATAATCCAGTTTGTTTTTACCACATAAAATGTTCATTTTCGTTATCCTTGATAACGTGCACATTTGTTATCGAAGATATTTCTTCTTTCTGCAAATCAACTACCTTCAACTAACATGGCTCGTCGCCGTGATCGATCTAATGCGTTCTGCGAGGCAATCCGTGCTCTAGATGCTACAGGTTTTTCATATATTCTGTATTTATTCTTAAATGGTGGCATTTTTATTTATTTGATGCATGAAACGAATATTCTTATTCTTATATAACTACAATCCGTAGTTACATGTACAGTTCCTCGCATTGATTGGTTCTTTTTTTTGTCATTTGTTTTTTTTTTTTTACTTCTACACATAAACTTTCAGCATTGGCATTTACAAGTTACAACCCTTCAACTTTCTAAAGAATTTGTAATCGAGTTTTACGTGCTTATTTTTATGTACGTGTCGGTGTAAATTCAAGTTAATTTACATTGCGGCGTAATTTTTTTTTTTTGGAAATGAGTAGGCTCAGTTATAATATGTTTTTTGTACTTATTTTTATGTACATTTGTAGTTGGTCTGCGTTTTGACATAAATTTTATTCTAAAACGAGTCGGCTCAAATATAATACGTATTCATGAGACTGTATAAATTCGAGTTACTTTATGTTTCGACGGTGCCGCAACACGCCATACCATTCTTTAACTTAAAAAACATAATGTTCTTACGTGCTTATTTTTATGTACGTGTCGGCATAAATTCAAGTTGGTTTACGTTTCGGCGTAAATTTCTTTCGCAAATAAGTCGGGTCATATAAATTCTAGTTTGTTAATGTTTCAATGTAAATTTCTTTCGCAAATATGTTGGGTCAAATATAATACGTTTTCGTGCTTATTTTTATGTATGTTTTCAGTTGGTTTACGTTTTGACCTAAGCAGTTAAAGCGGTAAAATAGCGGATAGCGGTCAAGGTCCGCTATACGATATATAGGTTATAGCGGTGATATAGCGGTAATTTTTATACCATGCATAATTTATGTATTTTTATATATATTATATACATATACCATTAATTTTATATTGTTTATATATAAATTCACAAGTATGAGGACTAAATATAAACTAATGAAGATGGAGGGGGGTTATATGTTAAAATACCCAAACTTAAATAACCCTAATTATCCCCACTTTCATCATACGCCGTTTTCTTTCCCGCTCCCCTTCTCTTCTCATCAGGCGTACCCAGTTATCTCTACAATGGTTCAAAATCATGGAGCAACAACTGATTTTTGTTCAAATTAAGGTAACAATTCGTTTCACTTAACCGATTTGGTCAGTTTTTTACTAATATCTGATCCAGTTTTGACCGATTTGGTCCGATTATAGGCGACTTTTGACCGATTTTTTCAAACTTTGACCTAATTTGACTATGACCGCTATACCGGTTTCCAAATAGCGGCAAATAGCGGTCAAATAGCGGGCTATAGCGCCGCTATTAGCGGAACCGCTATGCCCAACCGCTATTTGGACCGCTACGATGCCAGAAGACCGCTACACCGCTATAGCCCGCTATAGCACCGCTATAGCGCCGCTATTAACTGCATAGGTTTTGACATAAATTTTGTTCGAAAACGAGTCGGGTCAAATATATGACGTTTTCATTAGACGGTATAAATTCGAGTTACTTTACCGCCACAACGCGTGGGAACATTTACTAGTTAAAAATATTAAACATATAAACAAAACTCTACTGCATTCATTCTTAAATAGTGGACTTTTCATATCTTCCTTGCAGATCTTTCAGCTGCCAGTGTCCGGGATCTGCTGTTGCCAACAATACAAAACCTGTTAAAAGACACGGACGCCCTTGATCCAGCACACAAGGAAGCCTTGGAAATCATAGTGAAAGACAGGTCCGGTGGAACATTCGACACTTTCAGCAAAGTCATGGGGTCTCAGTTTGCGCTGCCAACGTCAATGACAAGTTTATTTAGTGAAGGTGGGCTGCTCGGAAAGCGGGATTCAGTTGAAATGCCGCCACCGGCACCACCAACAAGTTTAGCTGAGCAACCCAAGATTACCCCAACTCCGCCGCCATCAGCAGTTGAAGACACAAGATTTCGAAGAATCATGAGAGGTGGTCTTACCGACATGCTGAGGGGCAAACCCAAAAACAATGATGAACCTTCTACACCTCATTAAATATGTTCTTGTTTTGTAATTCATATGAATTTCGGCTGTGTTCTTTTACCTGCCTTCTTTCTTTCTAAGGATAGTTTTTGATTCATTTCATATCGGTTCTGTCGATCAAGAGAATAAATGTATATTTTTACCTAAATGAATTTTATATATTTTTTACTGAAAGAAGATTTATGTATTTTTACATCATCAAGATATACTAATTTCATGAAAATAATGTTAAAAAGAGGGTATGGTTAATCATGCGTCATGTTGTGGCGTTGATAGCTGAAAGACAAAAAGGGTACATGCATTAATCGGCCTTTGTTCTGATGGTTGAGTGTTATGTGTCTTGTGTCCAAGGTTTAATGCAAAACTACTATTGAGCCGGAGGTCTCACTGGAAGCAACATCTCTATTCCTACGGGATAAAGATAAGGCTAGACCCTACCTTAATTTTGCTGTTGATAAGATTATGAGTATGATGATGAAGACATCATGAGGATATACGATGCTTTCTTTCTTTTCTTTCTTTCCTTTTTTAATTTTTTTGTGAAAGACTGTGGACTTTGGTAAAAGATTAATGACTGATCGTTTTCATGGTAGAAGTTGTAATAGATGGTGGTTTGCCGTTAAAAGATAGATACTTAGTTGTTTGGACTTTAAATGTCCGCAAAACTATAATTGCAAAAAAATGTATATAGCCAAAAAAAAGAAAAAAAAAAAAAAGAAATAGGGATGAGCGTATGGGACTTGGTATTGGTATCGAATTTCCCGTACCGATTATTTTCAGTACCGAATCGGTACCCACTTTTGGCGTTTTCGGTACCGGTATTTTTTGTACTGATATTTTATCGAACTTTACTTTCAAATACTGGTACCGTATCTAACATTTTCGTTACCGGTACCCATATTTGACAAATTTCGATACCGATACTTTCGGTACCTTGATTTTTGAATAGTTAAAGTAGAAAGATGCTAATATATATATTTTTTAATTTCATAACTAAATAGTATGCATTGTATGATGGAAAAACCATATCATAGCAATAACACAAATAGCATGTCAATTATGATTAGCATGGAGATTTTAATCAAGTTGTAACTTGTATACAGTTTGAAGACATTTATGTTGATTTTCGATTTGAATTTTGATCATTTTCAGTTTTTTCATTTTATTTATTTTACATGTAAAGGATAAAATACTACACAAACATTTTATTTATGAGTAGATAGATCAGACTTGATTGTTGTAAAATCACGTAAACATATAAGTGATTCTTCTAAACATACAAAACACAATTATGCATTGGTAATGTAAATTAATGAGAACTAGTATTAAGTCCCCCGCGTTGCGGCGGGGGCGTAAAACCATGACAAATAGCATTAATGCGAAACCACCATCAGCGACCATCACCACTAAAGTTGTGGCGTGTTAATGCGAAGAAATTAGACCGAAACGTAAAATATAGAAAATAATAACTAGAGTAAACTGCAATTTTACTGTCACACCCCAACCGATGGCGGAAATCATCGGGGCATGGCACTGAGCGAAACAGATTGTCCAGAAGTTTCCATAACAACTATCATTACCATTCAATTTAAATTAACATGTCCCATACCATGTCTCAAACAGTAATCAAATTATTACAGATAAAATGTAGGCAAATATTCTGTTCCGACAACTCAGATTAAAACATAGATAATTTATTTATTGGTTTCTAGGACCCCATTTCCTAGCTTCGATTTCATCACAGCGCAGAGAGCATCCTAGACCTTTCCTAGCCTCAAGTTCACAGCATGCTAAGCATGTAAACTTCCTAAGCACCTGTCACATACGTTAAAATAAAGTCAATACATAAAATGTAAAGGTGAGCATACAAGTTTGATAATAGCATATAGAGTTCGAATTCGTTTACGCATAACCAACACGTACACATAGTGAAATGAAGCACGTTAGTTATCGACATAGATCCATCGATACCAATGACTGCGGGTTGACTGCCCGAGGCAGTTCGCAATACATGATTACCACCGTAATCCATGCAAGTAAAAGATCCTTAACAACCCCTGTGTGAACGGGTGCTGAGTCCAAACTATAGTACTATCGTTGCTAAGGCAGGTAGACAACATTCCATGTGTAAACATAACAAACAAGCATTCATGAGCCACGTATAACATGCATTAACGGTTAGCGTTCAAATAGTTTGAGTAGTGTGATAATTGTAGTTTGAATATTCGTAACGTATGTAACACCCAAAAGTGCTAAATGCGAAAAGGGATCGAGTATACTCACAGTGATTTATGGATTGAAGGGAGCGCTTAGCAAATGCGGTTAGCCTGAATAGATTCGGTAGCATAACGATAAGTGAAACGTAAAACAGGAAACAAGTATTGAGGAGTTGGACAGCTGGTCGATCGGACGGCAGTTCGATCGGACGGGTGACCGTTCGGCTGACAGTCCGTACGGTCTGCTGTTCGGTCGGTCGGTAGGCCGATCGGATGGCTGTACGAGTGGATTGTTCCTTCCTTTGAGAAGGATGTGTTTGTGTATGATGGCTTGACCTTTGAAGTTTTCGTTGTAGCATTTTGAAAACATTGAAGTACCCTTGCCTTTCAGGTCGGTCGATCGGACGGCTGTTCGATCGGCCGGCAGCCCGATCGGTTAGGCATTCAACAGAATCTTAAGGTTTAGCCTTTGAATCGGACATGTGTTCAATCGGACAGGTGTTCGATCGGACAGGTGTTCGATCGGTTGGCAAGTCAGCAATAGTCAACCACTTTAATGAATTGCAAGGTATTGTTCAGTGGATCGGATGGTTGATCGATCGAGCAGCATAACTGCTGTTCGATCGGACAACAGGGTGTCACCTGATCGGACGGCTGTTCGATCGGGTGGCACTTCTAGTGCATTGAACATGTTGAAAATTGATTAAGTATTGAAGCATAGTATCTCATGATTCGAAGAGTAATCCGATCGAACAGTAGTTCGATCGAACAACAGTTCGTTCAATACCGTTCTTCAAAACAAGTTGATTATGTAGAGTCAAGTGCTATCCGATCGGCTGGCCAGTCGATCGGCTGACTGTCCGATCGGTTGGCTGTCCGTTCGGACAGCAGTCCGATCGGTCAGCATCCTGACCTGATCAGCCTTGTGTCTAACACTTTGGTTGTTTTGTCGTTTTATCGAGGTATTTTGACAGCGAGTAAAACCATAGGTGCCTCGTCCTTACTTGGTTTCCTGGGTCGGACAGGAATCACCCAAATCCGGTCGGCGGTCTGTTCGGAACGGAGTTTAACATTTGACCCGAAGTCGGTTAACCTCGTGGATAGAATCCAGATCTTGAGCCGTATAACCACCGAAGTGATTTGTAAACCGGCTCAGGTTCCATTTCTACTAGTTTGAAGTTACTGAGTGACAACGAGTTGAAGGAAGGTTGGTAAATCCGTCTTTCCGCCCTTGTCACTGTGTATATGTTTAGATCTAGGAAAGATCCTTGTTTGTTTATGTGGAAATCGGCTAGATCCAAGTAATTCTTGGTGGATTGAGGCCAAAACATGAAGTTCTTCAAGAACTCACGATGACATCATCCTAGAACACTTGATTCTTGATGATTTCACGGTTAAAAGTTTAGATTTGAAAGATAGAAAGGTGTAGGAGTGTGTATAGATCAGGAAAGTACAAGATTTAGGACGAAAACTTACCGGAATCGAGAGAAATCTGAGAAAAGGCGAGTTGTGCGTGCTGGTCGAACAAGGGTTTCCAAAAGTGGAAAGAATGATAATGACAGGGGTATTTATAGGATGACAAAAGAGGAAAGGGCTGGCCGATCGACTGGCAGCTCGATCGGACAGCCTGTCCGATCGGACACCAGTCCGTTCGGCTGGCTGTTCGATCGGCTGGGAGCCTGATCGATCGGTTGCACCTTTCGAGTGTTTCGCGCGACGATTTCAGATAATTCGATTATGATTGCGAGCGGTTCGATTCGATAGGGTTTCCTAGTCAAATTACTTTCAGTCTCAACCTCTTCGTATCTAGCGTAATCTCTTTTCCACTATCTATCATGGTTTGATTTGTGATTCGAGTTCGAGTTCGATTGCATTAGAGTTAGATTTCGAGTTCGACTGAGTTCGCTTGATTATCACAACATATCATAAATAAACATGCACAGTTAACACGTAAGGCACACACACACACGTATAATGATAAGTAAAAATACGTAGCTCGAGTTGCGAATTGATGTCGATTCGATTAACTTAGCTTGATTGTTAGTTGATTAACTTTATCGCATTGTTACTTCCTATAGTTCACAGTCGTAGGTCGATTGAAATACGATTGATACTCATCGATTATTGAAATTAACAACACTTACTCCACATAATATAAATAAAATAAGGACATTTCTACAAGTCAAGTTGCGCGAAATCGGTCGTTGACTTTGACCTTGACTTTGACTTTCACTTACGAAAACACGGGGTGTTACAGCCTCCCCTTGTTTAGGGAATTTCGTCCCGAAATTAAGCTGGAAGCTGCTACAACCGCCATGAATCACGTGAGGACTTTCTCTATCTAGACTTTCTCCTGGAACAACTGCGGGTACTTTGCCTTCATGTCGCTTTCGAGTTCCCAAGTGAACTCTGCGCCCCGTTTTCCTTCCCATCGGACCTTCACAATAGGAATGCGTGAGCGCCTGAGCTGCTTGGTTTGGCGATCCATGATTTCGACAGGCTTCTCCACGAAGTGTAATGTTTCGTTCACTTGTAGATCGTATAGAGAGACGTGTAAGTCATGGTCGGCGATGCACTTTCGGAGGTTTGACACGTGGAAAGTCGGGTGGACGTTGCTAAGTTCCTCCGGTAGTTCGAGTCTGTAGGCGACTTTTCCGATTCTTTCCAGAATCTTAAAAGGTCCAACATATCGAGGCGCGAGTTTCCCTTTCTTGCCAAATCGGACTACACCCTTCCAAGGTGATACCTTTAGGAGTACGTAGTCACCAACGCCAAATTCACGGGGCTTGCGCTTTTTATCGGCGTAAACCTTCTGTCGATCCCGAGCTTTCACCAGGTTGTCTTGGATTTGGAAAATTTTGTCTGTCGTTTCTTGTAGTAGCTCAGGACCGGTTAGTTGCGAATGACCGATCTCGTGCCACACAATAGGCGACCGACATCTTCTTCCGTATAATGCCTCGAAAGGTGCCATCTCGATGCTAGAATGATAGCTATTATTATACGAGAATTCGACTAACGGCAGGTGTTTATCCCAATTACCACCGAAATCTAGAACACACGAACGGAGCATATCTTCAAGAGTACGGATCGTTCTTTCAGTCTGACCGTCGGTTTGTGGGTGGAAAGCAGTACTTAGATTAAGCGTTGTACCGAGTGCCGTTTGAAACGTTTCCCACAATCACGAAGTAAACCGAGCATCACGATCAGAGATGATGTCCCGAGGCGTCCCATGATTACAAATGATCTCGTCGGTGTAGATTCGGGCTAATCGTTCTACCTTGTAGTCTTCTCGTATGGGCAGAAAGTGAGCTGATTTAGTCAAACGGTCGACCACAACCCATATGCTGTCGTGACCTGATGACGTGGGTGGAAGCTTGGTTACGAAATCCATAGCTATGCTCTCCCACTTCCACATAGGAATTGGGGGTTGTTCGAGTAAGCCAGAGGGTCTTTGGTGTTCGGCCTTGATTCTTGCACAAGTTAGGCATTTTCCGACGTAGAGAGCGATATCCCTTTTCCTACCCGGCCACCAGTACTTATAACGAAGGTCCAGGTACATCTTGTCAGCACCGGGATGAATAGAGTATCTGGACTTGTGGGCTTCGTCCATCAGAATCTGTCGCAAATTGGTTCGCTTGGGAATCCAAATTCGGTCTAAAAAGTGGAATATCCCATTTGATTTGCTCACAAGTTGGGCTCCATCGTGGTAGATTCTTTCTTTCTTCAAGGTGCGTTCGTTGAAACATGCGTGTTGAGCGTCGCGGATGAGGGTTTCGAGGTTGTGCTGGGCTTGAACATTACGAGTGCTAAGCAGGTAGCTCCGTCTGCTAAGTGCGTCGGCAACAACATTTGCCTTGCCTGGGTGATAACGGATCTCACAGTCGTAATCGTTGAGAAGTTCTACCCATCGGCGTTGACGCATATTAAGTTCCTTCTGATTAAAGATATGTTGTAGGCTCCTATGATCGGTGAAGATCATACACTTAGTACCATACAGGTAGTGTTGCCAAATCTTTAATGCAAAAACAACCGCGCCTAGCTCGAGATCATGAGTTGTATAGTTCTTCTCGTGGATTTTGAGCTGACGAGATGCGTAAGCTATGACCTTGTCCCGTTGCATAAGAACACAACCAAGACCAAGGTTGGAAGCATCACAGTAGACAATGAAATCATTGTTTCCGTCGGGTAATGTGAGAACAGGAGCGTTGCAAAGCATGTGTTTGAGGGTTCGAAAGGCAGACTCTTGTTTGGTTCCCCAGACAAAAGACTGGTCTTTATGCGTAAGAGAGGTAAGCGGCACAGCGATCTTTGAGAACCCTTCGATAAATCATCGATAATAGCCCGCTAGTCCGAGAAAGGAGCGGATTTCAGACGGGTTCTTAGGTGTAACCCAGCTCTTGACAGCTTCAATCTTTGCGGGGTCGACGTGGATGCCTTGACTATTAACAATGTGACCCAGAAACTGGACTTCCTCTAACCAAAATTCGCATTTGGAGAACTTGGCATAGAGTTGGTTCCCCTGGAGTAACTCGAGGACCAAACGTAGATGTTGCGCGTGTTCGGCCTTCGATTTGGAATAGATCAAGACGTCGTCGATAAATACGATGACGAAACGGTCGAGATATGGTTTACACACGCGATTCATCAGATCCATGAAGACTGCTGGTGCGTTGGTTAAACCAAAAGGCATGACAACGAATTCGTAATGGCCGTATCGAGTACGAAACGCGGTTTTAGGTATATCCTCTTCTTGAATACGTAGTTGATGATATCCCGAACGTAGGTCGATCTTGGAGAAACACGTAGCGCTTTGTAGTTGATCAAACAAATCGTCGATGCGAGGCAGGGGATAGCGGTTCTTGATAGTCAACTTATTTAATTCCCGGTAGTCGATGCACATCCTGAACGACCCATCCTTCTTTTTGACGAAAAGGACTGGCGCGCCCCAAGGTGAGGTGCTCGGGCGAATAAAGCCTTTATCAAGTAGTTCCTGGAGTTGGGTCGAGAGTTCGCGCATTTAAGACGGCGCGAGTCGATAAGGAGCTTTGGCAATGGGGTTGGCTCCAGGAATGAGGTCAATACGAAAATCGATATCATGACTTGGCGGTAGTCGGGGAAGATCCTCTGGAAAAACATTAGGAAATTCTCGAACCACTGGAACGTCTTTTACTTCCTTCTTCTCTTTCTTTTCCTTCTCCGCTACTACGATGTTCCCCAAGAAAGCCCTGTACTCCTTGCGGAGATACTTGCTGGCTTGGATACATGACATAAGCTTGAGCCCCTTTGAAGTAGTATCACCATATACACACAATAAGTCACCATTTGCGAGCGAAAAACGAATCATCTTGTCGAAGCACACAACTTCAGCATGGTTTTCTCGAAGAAAGTCCATGCCTACTATGACGTCGAAACTTCCGAGTTGCATCGGAATGAGGTCGATTGGGAAGATGTGATTGTTGAGCTCAAGAGTACAATCACGGATGACAGAATTAACGACGACAGTTCTTCCGGTGGCGACTTCAACATCGAATTTCGAGGAAAGTTGGGAACGTTTACGACTAAGGAGTTTCTCAAATTCGAGTGACACAAAGCAATTATCGGCTCCGGTATCAAACAAACATGAAGCATAAATACCATTCACAAGGAACGTACCATTGACCACGTTGTTGTCGGCCTGGGCTTGACGCACGTTGAGGTTGAAAGTTCTGGCGCGTGCGGCCTGTTGTTGCTGTTGTTGCTGCTGCTGTGGCTGCTGTTGCTAAGGCTCTTGTTTCACAGCCCTGTTCGGGCACATGTTGGTGAAATGGTTCGGGTCGCCACATGCGAAGCAGGCTCTGGCTTTGACTGCAGGTGCCGGAGGAGCTTGTTGACCATGTGGGGCAGTGAGTAGAGCTTGGTTGGCAGGAGCTTGACGAATACGGAAGTTGGTAGTAAAGTGACCGTATACGTTGCAATGAGCACATAAACGGCATTGAATAGCAGTCGGGTGGTGGTAGGTGCAAGTAGGGCAGAGCGGGTGTGGTCCTGTGTATGCACGCTTTGCAGGCGGTGCATTGGCCACAGGCGCCGCTACTTGACGCTGTTGGGCAGGTGCAGCTTGAATTGGTGCAGCAGTAATCGCATAGTTCTTGTTGGTGGAACTGTTCTTTCTCTTGTTCTTCCTCTTGTTGCTTGATGAGGTGGGTTTAGCAGTGGGTGCGGTAGCGGTAGCTTGATGCAGATGCTTCGAAGTCTTATCCCATACACCAGCCTTAACCCGCTTGTCGTTGATTTCAGCGGCCAGCAGATAAGTTTCCTCGATCGTCGTAGTCTTAGCCGCTTGCACGAAATCAGCAACGCAGTCGGGTAGGGCCCGGATGTACTTCTTGATTGTCATGTCGGGAGTCTTGACTTGATCGGGACAGATAATGCTGAGCTGTTTGAAACGAGCAGTGAGACCAGCATTGTCACCATCCTTTTGCTGTATGTGCCAAAATTCATCTTCTAGCTTTTGACGTTCGTGAGGAGGGCATAATTCCTCTAGCATAACTTCCTTGAGCTCGTCCCACGACAGTCCGTAGGCTGCATCATTCCCTCGCTTGTTCCTCTTGGCCGTCCACCAGTCTAGAGCTCGGGACTGGAAAACGCCGGTAGCGTTCAGAGTTCGAAGGTCATCAGGGCAACCACTTTGTCGCAGAGTAACCTCAATGGAATCAAACCAGTGAAATAGTGCAGTAGGACCTCCTTCGCCAGTGAATTCTTTTGGCCCACACGACTTGAATTGCTTGAAACTGAAGGGCCTTGCGGCAGTCTTAGGAGCTTCGGTTCTCGACTCCTCGGATGACTTGCTGGCATTTTCGTAAACATCACTCACGACCTTTGCCACACTTTTGGCGATGATAGAAGCGAGGCGTTTGTCTCTCTTTTCTTGACGAGAGAGTGCATGACGGGATCCAGACGACATGGTCTGCAACAGACATCGTCACAGGACTCATCACATTGTATTCGAATCTTACCTCACACGTCTATTACTTACTAAAGCTCAGGAACACGTATACTTACGTAAATACTTATCACAAAATCACATAATCACATAGCACGTAGAACACATAATCATTTAGTACCTAAGCACGTAAGCACAGAAGCAAAGAAACACATACGCATTTAATCAATAGAGGCAATCAGAAAACAGAAACCTATCATTCCAAGTCTGCGATCGTTCGAAAAGAGCGTAATGTAAGCTAGGGAGAGAAACTAGAGAGAAAGGCAAAAGGTGATTCTCGTTTCTTGTATGTTTTCAGATCTATCAAAGAATCACAGTTATAATTACGTCTCGTGTGTTCGGTCTCGTTCGTGTACGGATTCCGTACCTCACACGTTCGGTTCGCAATCGTTTCGGAGTCAAAACCGGGACCTAACAAGAATCACGGTAAATTGTACATCTAGTGTGTTTGGTCACGCACGTTCACGGATTTCGCACGTTGAACGTGTCGTTACGCAATCGTTTGGGAGTCAAAATAAGCACATAAATGGGAAATGACACATAAAACACATATAAAATCGGCAAACTATCTTTGAAATGCTGAAAAATCGGGAGGTAGATCGTCCGCGGCCAGTAGACTTCGACTACCCAAAGTGGTTCGACTATTCACAAGGATCCGTTGTGCACATTTAACCTCCAGGACTATGCCTTTGCCTTGAGTCTTGGGCGTTTGGCACACATCCCGTTGGTCATATTGTGACTTCAGGTCGTTGGAGTCCGTCGAGACTTTGGTGAGAGTTTTGTATAAAAGCAGAACAAGTCGTCAAGGTTAGGGTTTCACCCCTGGCTTAACAACTTAGTCCCTGTTTTGATAAAATAGAGGAAATTATTCATCAAAATATGGGTTTCACTCCTGATTTGGTATAATTTCCCCTTGCTTGTAATTGAAATGCGAGCTGAGTAAGCAACTTTAGTCGAGAGTTTGCGGTTTTCACACCTATTCTCGACCGCATTGCCCACTCATAGTTGAAAATTCGAGTGTGGTGTGAGTGTAGTATAAACGAGGATAGTGAGAGTATAGCAGGCTCATACAAAATCCCTAACGGATGTGCACAAGTCGGTCGGTTGGTTCTTAACTATAGACTAGGTTTCTAAGACATCGACCCGGACTAGGTCGTGTCTTGCCTAATTCCCTATAGTTATGGCTCTGATACCAATCTGTCACACCCCAACCGATGGCGAAAATCATCGGGGCATGGCACTGAGCGAAACAGATTGTCCAGAAGTTTTCATAACAACTATCATTACCATTCAATTTAAATTAACATGTCCCATACCATGTCTCAAACAGTAATCAAATTATTACAGATAAAATCTAGGCAAATATTCTGTTCCGACAACTCAGATTAAAACATAGATAATTTATTTATTGGTTTCTAGGACCCCATTTCCTAGCTTCGATTTCATCACAGCGCAGAGAGCATCCTAGACCTTTCCTAGCCTCAAGTTCACAGCATGCTAAGCATGTAAACTTCCTAAGCACCTGTCACATACAATAAAATAAAGTCAATACATAAAATGTAAAGGTGAGCATACAAGTTTGATAATAGCATATAGAGTTCGAATTCGTTTACGCATAACCAGCACGTACACATAATGAAATGAAGACGTTAGTTATCGACATAGATCCATCGATACCAATGACTGCGGGTTGACTGCCCGAGGCAGTTCGCAATACATGATTACCACCGTAATCCATGCAAGTAAAAGATCCTTAACAACCCCTGTGTGAACGGGTGCTGAGTCCAAACTATAGTACTATCGTTGCTAAGGTAGGTAGACAACATTCCATGTGTAAACATAACAAACAAGCATTCATGAGCCACGTATAACATGCATTAACGGTTAGCGTTCAAATAGTTTGAGTAGTGTGATAATTGTAGTTTGAATATTCGTAACGTATGTAACACCCAAAAGTGCTAAATGCGAAAAGGGATCGAGTATACTCACAGTGATTTATGGATTGAAGGGAGCGCTTAGCGAATGTGGTTAGCCTGAATAGATTCGGTAGCATAACGATAAGTGAAACGTAAAACAGGAAACAAGTATTGAGGAGTCGGACAGCTGGTCGATCGGACGACAGTTCGATCGGACGGGTGACCGTTCGGCTGACAGTCCGTACGGTCTGCTGTTCGGTCGGTCGGTAGGCCGATCGGATGGCTGTACGAGTGGATTGTTCCTTCCTTTGAGAAGGATGTGTTTGTGTATGATGGCTTGACCTTTGAAGTTTTCGTTGTAGCATTTTGAAAACATTGAAGTACCCTTGCCTTTCAGGTAGGTCGATCGGACGGCTGTTCGATCGGCCGACAGCCCGATCGGTTAGGCATTCAACAGAATCTTAAGGTTTAGCCTTTGAATCGGACGTGTGTTCAATCGGACAGGTGTTCGATCGGACAGGTGTTCGATCGGTTGGCAAGTCAACAATAGTCAACCACTTTAATGAATTGCAAGGTATTGTTCAGTGGATCGGATGGTTGATCGATCGAGCAGCATAACTGCTGTTCGATCGGACAACAGGGTGTCACCTGATCGGACGGCTGTTCGATCGGGTGGCACTTCTAGTGCATTGAACATGTTGAAAATTGATTAAGTATTGAAGCATAGTATCTCATGATTCGAAGAGTAATCCGATCGAACAGTAGTTCGATCGAACAACAGTTCGTTTAATACCATTCTTCAAAACAAGTTGATTATGTAGAGTCAAGTGCTAGCCGATCGGCTGGCCAGTCGATCGGCTGACTGTCCGATCGGTTGGCTGTCCGTTCGGACAGCAGTCCGATCGGTCAGCATCCTGACCTGATCAGCCTTGCGTCTAACACTTTGGTTGTTTTGTCGTTTTATCGAGGTATTTTGACAGCGAGTAAAACCATAGGTGCCTCGTCCTTACTTGGTTTCCCGGGTCGGACAGGAATCACCCAAATCCGGTCGGCGGTCTGTTCGGAACGGAGTTTAACATTTGACCCGAAGTCGGTTAACCTCGTGGATAGAATCCAGATCTTGAGCCGTATAACCACCGAAGTGATTTGTAAACCGGCTCAGGTTCCATTTCTACTAGTTTGAAGTTACTGAGTGACAAAGAGTTGAAGGAAGGTTGGTAAATCCGTCTTTCCGCCCTTGTCACTGTGTATATGTTTAGATCTAGGAAAGATCCTTGTTTGTTTATGTGGAAATCGGCTAGATCCAAGTCATTCTTGGTGGATTGAGGCCAAAACATGAAGTTCTTCAAGAACTCATGATGACATCATCCTAGAACACTTGATTCTTGATGATTTCACGGTTAAAAGTTTAGATTTGAAAGATAGAAAGGTGTAGGAGTGTGTATAGATCAAGAAAGTACAAGATTTAGGACGAAAACTTATCGGAATCGAGAGAAATCTGAGAAAAGGCGAGTTGTGCGTGCTGGTCGAACAAGGGTTTCCAAAAGTGGAAAGAATGATAATGACAGGGGTATTTATAGGATGACAAAAGAGGAAAGGGCTGGCCGATCGACTGGCAGCTCGATCGGACAGCAGTCCGTTCGGCTGGCTATTCGATCGGCTGGGAGCCTGATCGATCGGTTGCACCTTTCGAGTGTTTCGCGCGACGATTTCAGATAATTCGATTATGATTGTGAGCGGTTCGATTCGATAGGGTTTCCTAGTCAAATTACTTTCACTCTCAACCTCTTCGTATCTAGCGTAATCTCTTTTCCACTATCTATCATGGTTCGATTTGTGATTCGAGTTCGAGTTCGATTGCATTAGAGTTAGATTTCGAGTTCGACTGAGTTCGCTTGATTATCACAACATATCATAAATAAACATGCACAGTTAACACGTAAGGCACACACACACGTATAATGATAAGTAAAAATACGTAGCTCGAGTTGCGACTTGATGTCGATTCGATTAACTTAGCTTGATTGTTAGTTGATTAACTTTATCGCATTGTTACTTCCTATAGTTCACAGTCGTAGGTCGATTGAAATACGATTGATACTCATCGATTATTGAAATTAACAACACTTACTCCACATAATATAAATAAAATAAGGACATTTCTACAAGTCAAGTTGCGCGAAATCGGTCGTTGACTTTGACCTTGACTTTGACTTTCACTTACGAAAACACAGGGTGTTACATTTACCCCCTGAGGTTTGGGGTCATTGGCATGTCTACCCCCCTAAGGAAATAATTGCATTTTTACCCCCCCCACTGTTTGGGGTTATGTCGCATGTTTACCCGCCGGGCCAAGTTTCCGTTAGATGTTAGCGATTTCTGTTAATGGTCAAAGGGCAATTAGGTAATTTCGCTTTCCTGTTGACCTGCAACCTCATTTAATCACCAATTCATCACTTTGAAACCTTGAACTTAACCTAACTCGAAATTGAAGAGCTCCACACCGGCGATCAGGCATTCTTCAACAATTACAGCAGATTAGAAGTCTGTTACGAGCATGGATCTTCGATTGTGGAAGATACGAGCTGAAGATCAGTATTTCGAACTGGGTTAAATGTACCGTAAGTGACATGCAAGTTCAAAGGGTCCAAATTAGGTAAAAATTTAACTTTTTTCTGTGTTAATTTGTTGTTGATGTGTGTTTACGGGAGAAACCCAATCTCAATTTACCATTAAATTTCACCATGGATGTAATTTTGTAGAAAACCCAAATAGGAAATACTTTGGTGGGAAGATGAACTACATTGATCATGTAGATTTTACAGTGTTGAATACTGATGTTTTAGAGGAGATGGTTAAGAAATTAGGATACAATGATGGTTTGTTTTTCTGCATTCATTACAAGGAACCGTACTGTTCGTTGGATTTTGGTCTTAGGACATTAAAATGTGATGTTGACTTAGAGCCTATCTTTGATCATGTGCGTCATGGAGTCCACATCATAGACATGTATGTTGAACACCGGATGTCAACAATATTGGAAAATACAAGTGAAGGTCCTGTAGGGGCATGTAAAGCAATTGTTCCAGCATCATTTACAATAAATAATCAGAATTATAGTATGAATGAAGATGAAGAAGAGAGTAAAGGAAGTGATCCTGATTATGAGTATGTTGAGGAAGATAATTTGGTTTATGAAATAGAGGTGGATATGCAGAGGTTCAGGGCTAATGTTGATTTTACTAGGGAAGAGCTGGATGGTTCAAGTGATGGGGATCATGATGATGAAAGAAGCGAAGAAGGTCATGTGCCTGTTGACCTGGAGGATTTTGAAAGTGGATCGGATGACAATTCAACCCTTAGAGATAAGGTTGCCAGGAAGATAAGGAGGAGAAACAAGAGTGCTTCAAAAGGTCCAAATGATCTGCCATTCTATATTGGTTAGCTTATTGATGACAAGAAAAAGATGAATCAGATGGTGAAAGATTATGCTCTTAAGGCAAGGAGGGATGTGTTTATTCTAAAAAATGAATTGTTAAGGTATAGGGTAGTATGTTTTGGAAGCAATCCACCACTACTTGGTCATGTAAAAAAAAGGGAGAAGAGGGGCAAAATAGTAAATGCACCAAAGTAGGGCAAAAATATAAGCACCTTAAAAGGCATACCAAGCCCACATGTCCTTGGGCAGTTCACATCTCAAGGAACACAGACAAGGATAAGTGGTGTGTGAAGGCCATTCATAATCAACACAATTGTTTGACAACAAGGGCCGTTTCTTTGTACACAATGAGTTCGATTGCCAGAGAGATCCAACCTATGATTGAAAGCAATCCAGACATGCCAATTCAAGCAATCCAAAGTCAACTGCTTCGGAAGCATCAACTTGAAATATCACTACATAAGGTCTTCAGAGCCAAGAGGATAGCAACTACGAAGATCTATGGTGATTACCAAGAACAGTATGGTCTGCTAAGGTCATACTGTGATGAACTTCTAAAAGCCAACCCAGGTAGTACAATTAAAATTGATGTGGAGCCATGTGGGAACTCAGCTAGTCCTACAAGGCAGTTTTGAAGGGTTTATTTTTGTTTTGCCTCTATGATGAGAGAATTTAGGATGATTGGAAGACCATTGCTGGGTGTGGATGGTTGTTTCATGAATGGTACATTTCCTGGACAGATCTTGAGTGCTGTTGGTATTGATGGGAACAATAGCATATATCCAGTTTGTTATACCCTTGTTGAGGCAGAAACAACACAAACCTGGAAATGGTTTTTGCAACTGTTGAGAGATGACCTAGGGTGTACGGCTAACTCTTGTTTCACCTTCATCAGTGGCAGACAAAAGGTAATAAGTTCTTAAGTGTTAATTAAAACCTTGCAAAATATTGTCATTAATTGCATTTTGTATCACAGGATCTGATTCCTGCTAAGCTAGCTGTTTTTCCTAATGCTGAGCACAGATTTTGTTTGAGGCACATTCATGAGAACATGAAATCCAAGTGGCGTGGAGATCTTTACAAGAATTTGCTTTGGTCAGCCGGAAGGAAGACATCTATTCCATACTTTAACAAAGCTATGGAAGAAATTAAGACAACAGAACGAGCTATGTATGACTAGCTGAATGAGATCCCATTCACCGCTTGGTCAAGAGCATATTTTTCTGGAAGAGCTACATGTGATATGTTGCTGAACAACATATGTGAGGTTTTTAACAGACAAATCGTAGGAGCAAGGGACAAGCCGATTATCACATTCCTAGAATTCATTCGGGAGTACATGACCAAGAGGATAGTGAATGTCAAGAAATTACAAGCAAAGTGTATGGGGCCACTGACTCCTCATGCCACTGAGGTCTCCGATGAGATCAAGAAACAGGCTGCTGAAATGTCTGTTTTAATGGTTGATTCGGACAAGTATCAAGTCACAGGTCTGAGATCACAGTGTGTTGTGAATGTTAAACATAAAACTTGTGCATGCAGGAAGTGGGATTTGACAGGGATGCCTTGCAAACTTGCAGTTGCAGCCATATGGGATAGGTCAAGGAATAACATTGATGCTGGCATACCAGAAGACTGGGTGGATGAAGTGTATTGGCTGTCAACATGTAAGAAAGTTTATTACAATGTCATAGAGCCAATCAACGGGCCGGAGATGTGGACTCCTTCAGAGTGTCCAACAACACTCATCCCACCAAAGCATCATACACAAGTTGGAAGGACAAAGAAGAAAAGAAAGAAGGCATATGGTGAAAAAGAGCTTGAGCAGGAGTTCGACAAAGGAGGTAAAATGACCAGAAAGGGTAGTAGCATCAAGTGTGGTAAATGTGGGAATATGGGTCACAATGTCAGGAGCTGCAAAGGACAAGGGGCTGAACAATCCATTGCTTCACAGGAATCACACACTTTCACTCAAGGTGCACCAGTTTACAATCTTGATGAGTGATGGATGGTTTGTAAGTTTAGACTATGTTTGTTAGGTTTGTCAACTTTGTTCAAGACAATGTTTGGTTTGTACCTTTATGTTTGGTTTGTTCAAGACAATGTTAGGTTTGTTCAAGACAATGTTAGGTTTGTCAAATTTGTTCAAGACAATGTTTGGTTTCTACCTTTATGTATGGTTTGTCAAGTTTGTATTTTGGGTTCTATACAAATATGGCTGCATTTTGGTTTACAATCTTTATGTTTGGCTGCTTTAGTACAAATAAGAGGCGAAAAGTGATTCGATTAGATTACATTGCAACATTTAGTACAAATAAGAGGTCCAACATACAAACTTAAAACCAAACAAAATCTAGCCTATTTCCAGTGACAATCATCCAAACAAGACCAATCCGAATCAGAACCATGCTCTCCTTCATATGGGTCAAAGTACCAATCATCATCTTCATCCCAATATGTGTAATCCCATGCATGTTCCAGCACTTCAGGGTCATAATCCTTTGTCGGATCTTCGAATATCTTTTCATAATCAGTTTTGTTGGGATTGAACCCTACCAGAGGAACAGATAATGTAAAGCCAAAACCAGGTCACGACAGTGGATTCATAATAAGCAGCAGTTTACATTAAGCTTTCCCCTTGAAAGTGATTTATAACAACTGATGGTCTTTATCCGCTGTTCAGATACAACTACTGCTGGTCCTTCAACTGTTGATCAAAACCCTGAAGTATCCAACACTGCTGGTCCAATCTACTGATGATAAAGCACTGCCCAGTCAAGGACTGATCAACCTTGAGTAAAGCACTGACATAAAGGGAAAGCAGCTGTTTAGTGAATTGTTTCATTTTATGTATAGTCAGTGGTTAGGTTAGCAGTGTTTGTGTAAGGACAGTAGATGCAGTTTGTTAGGCTGTTAGACGTCGCTTTCATGGTGACGTCAGCTGAGATACCTCAGTGGTTTGGTTTGCCTATAAATGTAACAGTACCCTGTACTGTTACATTTGATTGACTGAGTGGGTTCTTCTCCTCATGTCTAATCCTTTCATCTTGTGTGCAACCAACCTTGGGGCATCAGGCTGAGGGGGAGTTTAGTTTGTAAGCATATCTGTAATCTTTTGCTTTGATTTGTAAATCCTTTGACTCTATGAGAAGCAATTGTTTATCAAACTATTTTCTCCTTTGATTGTGGTTACAAAGTTTGTTTTCATTTCCGCTGCACTTTATATGTTTTTATATTCACAAATTGTTCAAAACATACAAACAAACACAATCACAAGAGCCTCCGATCCTAACAATTGGTATCAGAGCTTGGACAATCAATTTCGATTTAACAGTCAAATTGACATAACAGTTCGGCTCAAAATTCATTGATACTAAGGTTGGTTGTATTTAGTTGAAAAACAGAGTATCGAGTAAATCATGATCAAAATGGTTATTCAACAACTCTGTACATCAACCAAGATGTCATATGACACACAAAATGTCACACAACAAGTGAATTTATGCACAAAACACTCATGGTTTCTAGATCTGAAATAAATATCTGTTAAACTATGAGATTACTTCTTATTTTCTAAATTAATTTCAATTGTGGATGTGTAATTTGTGATGTTTTCCATAAATACTAAATTCTGAACCTCAGATTAACAAAACATATGTTCATAAAAACATTGATGTCTTGTTAACTCAAAAAGAGGAAATTAAGACTTTAGTCATTCAGATCTTATGTGTTGAAAACAGGTTGAGATCCTCAAAAGGAACAAATCAACTCTGTTAATAATACATAAAGAAAATCAAGGGTCAACAGAGTCCGTATCATATGTAGTGTGAGATTGGTTGAAAAAGTTATGAAAACATGACCAAGTCTCTTAAAACATTACTGCAAAGTGATTTTGGACTAATATTCACAAAAACTCTGAAGTGTGTTTATCTAAAAAACTTTTGAATTCAAAAGAGAAGAGTATAAACTTAAAACATTTAAGAGTCAAAAGCTTGGGGTAATAATGGTCATTAAGCAACTGTTTGTGCTCATTGGTTCAAGAAAGTTCATGTGACATTAGTGTTTCCAGTGATTGAACTTACAAAAGGACTAGACAAATTTTCAAAATCATCACATAGTAACTAGATCTACAACAGGATCTTCAAAACTCATGTGTCCTTGTGTCCTCATGTTTGTAATCAACTAACAAAGAAAATGGTACCAAGCAGTGGTCAAAATGTTTTTTCTACCACTGCAGTCAAAACACTGACCATTTTCAATAACTTGAGAATGATGTGATTATGTGCTTTATTGATATTATACCAAATCCTTTTTGATGCTATTCTCTGAAAATCCTTTAACCATTTTTTTTCTTGTTGTTCAAAGGATTTTTCTTGAATAATCAGGATATATTGTTCATTTTTTTTTGGAATAATATATTTGGAACTTTCGCTTGTTTTTTGTTGGCAATAGTTTCAGCTCCTGACAGGATGTAATACCTTATTTTTGATGGTATTAGTGTCCTCATAAATGGGTCAAAAGGAAATGGTACATATGTCATGATCATGTCATACTCAGGTTTGCTCCTAAATTTTCATCAAAAATTGATTGCAAACTGTGCTTGAATTACTAAGGTACTCATGTTTTAATTGAATATTAAACGAAAATGAGTTGCCTTAGCAAAAAGTTTTCATCATCTGGGGTACTAAACCACTGTCTTTCAAAATTGACATGTGGCAAAACCTTGAATGAAAATCTTCAAAACTGTTGCTGAAACACCTGTCCTTCAAGATCTGTACCATTTACCCTAACCACTGTTTTGTTCCAATGTCTGATCTCTAAACACTGTCCACTGCTGAAAGTTAACCACTGATCCCTCATTTTCTTGAAAAGCACTGATGTTCAAAATCAGTGTCTTATCCACTGATATGCTATCCACTGATAGTTAAAATCATCCACTGCCCACAATTTTTACCGTTGTAACCACTGATACTTGATACATCAGTGGCTCTTAAAACAACTGTTCTCCATACTTCATCCATTTCATCAGTGTTTGACACGTGGTCAGTTTTTAGCCCCCAGATCAAAATAACCGCTGCCACATCAGCGATCATTTTTTTTCCCTAAATAAAACCCTGCCCTAAACCCCAAACAAGGTTTTACACTGTCGAATTGAATTCCAAAATTCTCTTCTCATAGCAGTTTCCAACCCTTCTTCTCAAAAACTTCAAAATCATTCTTCGTTCTTCTCTGCAAAAATGACAAAATCAAAGTCAAAATCAAAATCACAACCAAAACCAAAATCACCACCATCTTCAAAAGAGGTCGCTCAAACGGCCGAAGAACCCATCGAAATACCATACAAACAATCTCACAACTATCTGGGTTTACTCACAAAACCTACTGATAATCACACCTTCGACTCCATCATTGATACAATATCTGCATCAAAGTACAAAACTTTGTTGACAGTAAATGCTCCCATCTATCTGCAAACCCAGAGAGAGTTTTGGAAAAAGGCGACGCTTGAAAAACAAGACGATAAAGTCATTGCCATTAACTCCTCGATACAGGGTAAAGTGATTCAAATCACACCACAATCAATCTCCGAAGTCTTTAATCTTGACGATCAGGAAGGTAAAATCTCTTTTGATAAAGCCGAGATGAAAACAGATTTCGTAAAAAGGGGATATGCAGAAGAATCAAAGGTAGATACCTTACAAAAAGGTTATTTTCCATCTGCACCTAGGTTTTTATTTCACACACTTCTGATGTGTGCTTCGAATAAAACAACATCTTTTAACGAAATACCATTGAAAATTCAATGCCTGGGTTACGCTATTTTGAATAATAAGGATTACAACTACTCCCAGGAAATTTTCAATGACATGGTGAAAAACG
Source organism: Helianthus tuberosus (assembly GCA_030545235.1). Classification (NCBI taxonomy): domain Eukaryota; kingdom Viridiplantae; phylum Streptophyta; class Magnoliopsida; order Asterales; family Asteraceae; genus Helianthus; species Helianthus tuberosus. The sequence continues at coordinate 156,994,297 of CM060403.1, forward strand.
TTGAAAGTAAAGCATTTTTACTTTTTCCAAGATTTTTGAGTTACTATTTTGAACAAAAAGTTGAAATGGAAAATGTAAATTTGCTCAAACAAGGTGTTCATTGTCAAATAAAAGGATTAACAAAAGAAACATTTTCAAGAATGATGGCACCTATAAAAACAAAAGCAGGGGTACCTGAGCAGATTTTAGCGGTTACAACTGCTCCTCAGGTATCAGCTGCTGAGCCCACTGCTCCAGGTGATCAAAGCAGCACAACCACTGCTTTGAAACCCACACCTGACATAACCAAAAAGACCAAAAGAAAAACATCCAGAAAACCCACCAAATCCAAAACAAAGGCAACTCTGGAAGATGAGATCCCAGAGGAAATGCCTGTGACAACACAAAAGTCACCACAAACCACTACTGCTACTTCCTCACAGCAGTTGGAAGAAAGATCTCAACCCATGCCTAAAACTCCTCCTGCATCCTCACAAAAGGATCAGGTTGTAAGCACAGGGACACCACAATATGAAGCTCTGAATCCACTCGGATCCATCTTCCTCAGTCCTGATCCCAAGGACATGTCTCTTTCAACCCCCATACCCTCACCAATAATAATGCCACAATCCATGCTACCCTTGTTGCATGCAGCTGCTATAGCTCAGACACAAACCAGTTCCTCTCTATCACCTGTTACTGAGAGTATACCCCCACAGGTGACTGGGTCTGATGCTACTACTCCTGCTATCCCAACAACAATTGAGGAGGTTACACCCCCTGAGTTACAAGTAACTCTCGGTGGTAGTTCAAGTGGAGCAACAACTACAACTGGTGGATCAACAGATCCTCAGTTGGACAGTTGTTTCATAAGTAAGACTCCCTTGAAGGCAATTTCTTCCATGGCAACTTCGGTAACCACCAATGAGTTAGATCTAACCACTGGTACCATCAAAGGTTTATCGAGTGCTGAAGAAAGAAGTCCCCAGTACCAAGAACAAGGGGCATCAATGGGTGATTTTTGGGACTCTGTCCCTAAGTCACACATTGATATAACCACTGCTGGTGGGGATTCAGATGATCCCAGTAAAATGGGTGATGATTCAAGATATCAGGAATTGACGGGCAGAGTTGAAAAGCTTGAAGAATCAGTTTCTGAAATAAAGGAGATGGTGCAAGAGATTTTAAAAGCTCAGAAAACACAATCCACTGCTGTTCCACCTCAAGCACCTGCTCCTTAACAAGCACTTGCTGCAAATGAGCTCTGGAATCTTTTTCAGCCTTTGTTTGAAAGACAATAACAAGTGGCTGATCAGCAGCATGAAATGCATATACAAATGCTGACCAATATGGTGGAATCAAGGTTCAAGGATACTCAAGCAGACATCAAGGCTATTAAGGCCAGTATCCAAACTACCACTGGCAAGGCTCCTTCAACTTTACTATTCTTTGATGACCCCCTTGCAGATAATGCCAAAAAGGGGTAGATAATGAAGCAAATGAAGAAGAAGGGAATAGAACATGGCCTTCATATTGAGCCAGAAAAAGAAAAAGAAAAGCAGGTCTCAAAACCTGTTAGTCAAACAGCTGATACACCAGTAGTTTCAAAAACTGCTGTCAGTAGCCAAACAGCTGCCATGTCATCAACACACACACTCTCAACACACACCACCACAACTACTGCTCTACCACCATCATCTATAATCACACCATCACCACTGCCTCCTGCCATAAAGCAGAAGACAGCAGATGTTACAACATCTGCTGTAATGACAACAGTGATTGAAACACCAGTTGTTTCAACCACTGTCAGTCAATCACTGTCACAAACCACTGCTATCCAATCTATCACCACTGATCCACCCAAAACATCATCTGCTCCCTTTTCATTAAAAAGGAGAAGGAATCTCATATCAGATGATGATTCACCACCACCATCACCACCATCAAAAACTACCTCACCACTTCCATCCCCTGCTCAAAAGCAGAAGACAACTGCTGACATATCAGCAGTTGTAATGACAGCAGATATTGAGACACCAGTTGTCTCAACAGCTGTTAGTCAGTCATCCACCACTGCTCTCACCTCTCCTACTTCACAGCCAAAGCTCTTCAACAGAAAAAGAAAGCCAATACCTGCCGATGAGGGTACACATGATCCTAATGCTGCACAACATCCACTGGAGCTTGAAGCTATCAAAAATGAGATGAGACAATTCTATACAGAAGAAGATCCTTCAAAAACAAGATTCTCCTCACTCATAGGCTACATGCCACCAGATGATATGGATGACTACCTCAAAATCAAGGCAAGGCAAGCTAAACTAAGAGCTAAATTTGAAAGTGAACGTGACCATTTAAGCGAAGATGGAATTGCTAAATGACTGGAGTTCTATCTCACAAAAGTAAAGCAGATAGAAGGGTTTGCACAAGACCTAAACAAAGAAAAGGCTGATCAAAAGAAAGAGTTAAGAAAACAATATCTAGCCTACATCATGAAAGAGAAATTCTATCCTGCTGAAGAACAACAGTTCAAAGAATGGCCAGTAGTAGCTCTTAAGCGTGAGGCAGAAAGGATTGAAAAGATTAAGAATGATCCTACGAAGAAGAGGAATGCTCCTAACTGGAGAAAATATGAAAAGCTCATTGCTGACTTAACTGCTGAATATAAGAGAAAGAAAAAGGAGCTGGTGGATGCAAAAATGGATACTGCTGAAGCCATATCAAAATGGTCTAAACAGCAGACCGATGAAGCCTATGAAAGGCTAAAGAAAAGAAAGATAATTGTTTCAAGCACCTCAAAGAAGCGAGAACATATGATGAAGCTTGAACAGAAAATTGAAAACCTCATTACAATGTTAAAATCAGCAGACAGTTCTACTCTTGTGTCAAACCAAGATGAAGGCAAACAGCTGACTGAAGAAGAGGAAATAGAATAAGAAGCAGAGTATCTCAAGGGCGCCATCTTAAAAATGGGTCTGAATGAAGACAGCTCATCAAAGCTTCAAAACCTTTTTAAGAAGGTATTAAACAAACATGCGTCTCCAAACACTGCAAAAGACAAGACAGAAGTTGAAAGACAAGAACTTATTGAACAAGAAACTGCAGAAGAAATAGCTGCAGCAGACAAAGTCATTGAAGAAGCTTTCAAAAGAATGTCTGAAAGTCTGCAGGTGTTTTCAAGGCCATCATCCCTCAACTCATCTTCAAATAAATCTCTCCCAAGAAATCCATTGGGTTCGAAAGTACTAAAGTGGATGTCTGACCAAAAGACCCATGTATTGACTATTGTCAGATCCAATGGAAATGTGAAGTACATATCAAGGAAAGAAGCACTAGGCCTTAGGGTTCAAGATTTGCAGGATCTCCTTGAACTTTCACTGTGTAGGGATGAGGATGACCAGAGTGCAAAGGAATTTGAAGCTGAATTCAAAGAACAAGCTAAGGCACTCTTGATGAGTAATAAAGATCCAGAATAATGACAGGTTTTGGCATTATCTGTTCCAGGGGGAGATTGTTGGGATTGAACCCTACCAGAGGAACAGATAATGTAAAGCCAAAACCAGGTCACGACAGTGGATTCATAATAAGCAGCAGTTTACATTAAGCTTTCCCCTTGAAAGTGATTTATAACAACTGATGGTCTTTATCCGCTGTTCAGATACAACTACTGCTGGTCCTTCAACTGTTGATCAAAACCCTGAAGTATCCAACACTGCTGGTCCAATCTACTGATGATAAAGCACTGCCCAGTCAAGGACTGATCAACCTTGAGTAAAGAACTGACATAAAGGGAGAGTAGCTGTTTAGTGAATTGTTTCATTTTATGTATAGTCAGTGGTTAGGTTAGCAGTGTTTGTGTAAGGACAGTAGATGCAGTTTGTTAGGCTGTTAGACGTCGCTTTCATGGTGACGTCAGCTGAGATACCTCAGTGGTTTGGTTTGCCTATAAATGTAACAGTACCCTGTACTGTTACATTTGATTGACTGAGTGGGTTCTTCTCCTCATGTCTAATCCTTTCATCTTGTGTGCAACCAACCTTGGGGCATCAGGCTGAGGGGGAGTTTAGTTTGTAAGCATATCTGTAATCTTTTGCTTTGATTTGTAAATCCTTTGACTCTATGAGAAGCAATTGTTTATCAAACTATTTTCTCCTTTGATTGGGGTTACAAAGTTTGTTTTCATTTCCGCTGCACTTTATATGTTTTTATATTCACAAATTGTTCAAAACATACAAACAAACACAATCACAAGAGCCTCCGATCCTAACAAGTTTCTTGCTCCATGTAAGGTCTGAGTATCTCAGACTCTTGATCCTCAAAGTAGACATAACTGTCTGGTTCTTCGGCTGCAACGACGTCTTCATCCTTACCAACATCTTTGTCTTCATCCTTACCAACATCTTTCTCATTCTCAACATCCTTACCTACAGAATTACAAGCAGGCTACCAAAACAAACATATAATAAGAACTTGAAAAAGACCATTGCATGAAAAAGTATAATTACAAGCAGTCAAAATACACAACCAAATCCAATTTGTCCACATTATACTACTTAACCAAAAACAGTAGAACAATTAACACCCAAGTAATCACAAAGTACATCTTCAGTTTCAACACATCTCCATTCTTGTACCGACCCAACTGTTCTTTGCACTTAGCCAACTCATCAATTAAACCAGGCATTACCTCTCCGCAAACCGGACATCCCTGTTCTTCACCTTTGTCAGCCCATCTTAGGAATCCACATCCTCCAACCTATTATCGGACATCATAAGTAAGACTTGCCAACAAAGTTAAGATTCAATAAGTATAAAACAGAAGAAACTTACACATCGAATATACCAACGACCAGGATTAGTTGTTGATTCTGATTGTTTCACCACTGTTTTCGCACCACATGAACATATGATGTCTGAATGTTGAGTTTTGCCCTTGAATCGAAGCACAGACGACGAAGATGAAGACATGTTCAGGGCAGTGATTAGAGGGCAGAGAATTGAGGGCAGTGAATTGAGGGATTGAGGGCAGTGAATTGAGGGATTGAAGCTTGGATTGGGGGTCGATTGAAGAACGATAGCATTTAGGGCAGGATTCAAGCTATTAATGGGGAAGATGAAGGGTAGTTTGGACTTTTCACTACAAACTAACGGTAACAATAATGTTGAAATGGTCAGGGGGTAAACATGCGACATAACCCCAAACAGTAGGGGGTAAAAATGCAATTATTTCCTTAGGGGGGGGGGGGGAGGGTAGACATGCCAATGACCCCTAACCTCAGGGGGTAAAATTGCAGTTTACTCTAATAACTAAGTCGATTTAGGACCCGCACGTTGCGACAACCTATCAAACAGGAAAAATAGACGATGTAAAAACATTGAACCACACATGCACTGTTCCACAATGTTAACTCGCAAAATTTAGAGCGTAATGTAAAACAAAACGTAAAAGCGTTGAACCACACACGTACGTTGCGGCGTTTTAACTCATAAAATTTAGAATGAAACGTAAAACGGAAGTTTTGAGGAGTATATAAAGTATAGGGGACCAAAGTTAAAAGTAAAAAAGTTGTGAGGTTAAATTGAAAAAGATGAAAACTTTTGATTGAAAGTAAGAAAATCAAAAATGTTATGGGTTAAAAGTGTAATGTTCAATTTTTTTTGAGAAGCCCCCAAAGTATGAGATGCAACACTACTATGCTATAACTTGTTGCTAAATTATAATAGGTAAATTCACATTATTTTTGGTTATAATATTATATTATTTTAGTTTCTTTTTTATTCTCATACACCTACTTAGGGTCATTTATGAGAATTCGTGAGTGAGGCCTGTGCGACTAAAAAAATAGGTATGTAAACTCATGGGTTTAAATGAAAAATGAGCCCCTAAATTTATGTGTTTATGGTTGTAGAAATCGCTAGTTGATAGTCGGTCGGTGGAGGTGGGACTAGCAGTTAATCGACGACTAGTTGAGATTTTTACAACCATGGTTTCAGTTGGGTTACATAGGGTTAGTTGTGTTAAATGAGAAATGGGTTTGAATAAGCCAAAACTCAATAGGTTATTGGGTATTAGACTTTTTAAAAAAAAGTTATTGAGGTTAAAATTCATACTGTAAATATTATTGAGTTGTAAACTTAATTATCGGGAAAGTGTGTCTGGGTGGTCGATCTCCCACTTTGCCCGGCCCATGCATGGGCCGCCCTACACATACCAAAACTACTGAAAATCAAGATCATTTGTGCACTGTGTGACTAGATACCTCAACCTCATGGGGAACATCACCTTTCTAATACCTTGGCGCGACTAGGCTACATGCCTTTGGTAATTATTTGAGCATGTTGTTTTGTTTATAGTACAACGATCTCAAGAAAAGAATCTCAAACAATATCTTAAGAGTACACGTCGACTGATGATAGAACATCTATGATGAGAAATACCGAGCAATACATATTTAGAACGTCTAGTTGGACAACCATTGTTAGCCGAGAGTCGAGACATAACTCAATAAAGGATGATAAACCAACTATTACTATTAACTAGTCCATCACCATACATATCGTTCAATGTTTAGACTTTAGACAATTGTTTGGAGTTTAATTTAATTGTTTATATTCTGTAGATTTAGTTTGGTGCAAGGTCACTTCCACTGTTTCCCCAAAGAAAACTCGAAAGTGAAGGATTAAACCCCAATAATTTCTATATATACCAAGTCAAGGAACGTTGAAATTATATATTATGCCACATGAGGTTCCCCAAATTTATGACCAAAACCATTGAATAACCAATAAAACTATTCAAAACCTCTATAAATTGCAAAGTTGATACATTTGAAAAAGCCACAAATCACCATATCTCCTTTTTAACTCTTCGATTTGTTTTTAAACAATGAACAAGACATTTGTTTTGTGCGCTTTGGTGATGGTGCTTCTGGGCAACACGAATGCTGCAACTTGCAACCCGCAAGACTTGCTTCCATGCGCAACGTTCCTCTCGAGTGGGGCACCACCATCTGTGGCTTGTTGCGTCAAGTTGAAGGCACAACAACCTTGTTTTTGTGGTTACGCGAAGAACCCTAGTCTTGGAAAGTACATCAACTCTCCAAATGCTAAGAAAGTTGCTTCGGCATGTGGCGTCGCGATTCCAAAATGTTAAGAAAATGATTTACTTTATGAACACAAATACGTACCGTGACTAGTGGTGTGTACTACTTCACTTGGTGATTGTGGTATGAACAGGCAAAATAAGGCTAGATGTCATTGTTGGTTTTTATTTTGTTTATGCATTTCTGTGTTGTATGTGTACGTGTCTTTCTAGCTTGTTCTCTCCATTTATATATGCATTATATAATTAGTGTTTTTATTTTCAGGCGACTCGATCGACTTATTTGTGTCTAATATCACGTGACATTATATAGTTTCCACTTTTCCGAACACCCTCACTCCATCCTTCTAATCAAATATATGAAAGTGATAAATATAAAATTGATGCACAACTCAAAAAAGTGCGATCAACTTCACCAACGAAAAACCCTAAGGCATATGAAAACAATATTACAATAATCCAATGGGTAAGATCAAATAAAAAGTTAATTTTCTCTAAGTAGGATGGAAATGAATCTTAACCATTCATTTGAAAATGGTTAAGATGAAAGGGTATGAGAAAGGAGGAGTGCAAGGGTATCTTGGGAAAATCCTATTTATGAATTTTCTCTCTCCACATGCAAGACACTTGTATATTCCACCCTCATTTTTTAAACGTTCATAACTTTTTTATACGACATTATTTTTTCATAAAAATTTCACCGTAAAATCGAGCGTCTTTTTATCTTTAATTTGAGTACTATATTGCTATATAAAATATGAAGACTAAAAAAAAACCCACTTAAATGTGTTGTATTTCTATGTTGTATAACATTTTTTTTTGTGCTGATTTTTTGTACTATATTTTGTGCTAAATTTTTTTGTCTTAAATTTTTTTTCCTCAATTTTTTGTACTGAATTTTTTTGTACTATATTTTTTTGCTTAATTTTTTCGTGCTATATTTTTTTGTGCTATATTTTTTTGTGCTACATTTTTTGTACTAGATTTTTTGTGCTAGATTTTTTGTACTTGTTTTTTGTGCTAGATTTCTTTTGTATTAGATTTTTTTTGTTGTATTTTAAAAAAACAAAAGAGGTGCCACATGTCATTTTCACTCCTATTTATAAGGACCAAAATGCCCTTCATTCCTACTTATTAGGAGTGCCACATGTCATCATCACAATCCTTCTTAGGCTACTTAGGCAAAATCCACTTTTTAGTGGATCATTCCCCTACAATCCAATACACAACTCCGATTAAAAAGGAATACATGAATCATGATAATTGAAAAAATTAAATTGAAGAATGTATGAAAATAACGGTGTTCAAAACTATCCGTATCCGAAAATCTAATTTGAAATATCTGATATCCGAATCCGAAATATTCAAAAATTCGGATATCCAAATTTTTTGGATTCGGATAGTGATTTTAAATTTTTTCGTACATTTCGGATATCCGAAAATATAATTTTTATTTTTTTCGGATATCCGAAAATATCCGAATTATCTGAAAATATCCGAAAACTTATATTCGAATATCCGAAACTATCCAAAATATCCGGTTTCGAATATGAAAAAATAAGAAAAAATAAAAATTAAATAAAAAGTTAGATTTTTGGATATCCGATCGGATATCCCAATTTCGGATATCCGAAATTTCAGATACGGATTCAGATAGTGAAATCTGGTATCCGAAAATATCTGATATCCAAATTTTCAGATATTCGGTTTTGAACACCCCTAAAATTAACGTATCCCAAAGATAGGATGTTTCATTAGGCTGAAAAATTGAAAGGAAATTGAGATGATATGATAGGGTGGTTCTGTTGATGGCACGATGATACTTCAGTGGTCCGTCAGTGATCCAAATTTTCCGTTAAAAAATAGCCACTAAAAAGGAATATATTAAATTTGAATTATGTCGACTAGTCTTTATTGTTATATATATTTTTGTGGAGTGTATTACTCCTGATTTTATGTAACCCATATCGTGTATATATGGGTGAATATTGTAAATGTCAAAACACATCTTTTGACTCTCTCATGGTAGGTGCTTTACAATACCTTACCATAACGCCTTTCTTAACAAGCTTGGTTCCAATGATTAAATGCCTTTCTAATTACACTTGGTTTGCAATGTAGTCGAGCTGACCCGTCGCTCTTTGGCTACAAAACCGACAAGGCCTTAATTTATTTACCGGTTTATGTAGATGACATAATTCTCACACGAAACAATCAACAGATTATCAAAACCTTTACTGGGAGCCTACACAAAGAGTTCAAAATCAAGGACTTGGGCATGTTCATCTATTTTCTAAGACCGGAAGTCATCTCAAATTCATCCGGACTCTTTCTAAATCAAGCAAAATATGCCTATGATATCCTTTCAAAAGCGGGTATTCTTGAAGCAAAACCAGTTGGAACACCTTTCACCACATCAGATACTTTTATCTCTTCGGGCATACCGTTCCACGACCTAACATAACGTCGATCATTGGTAGGTGCTCTACAATAAGTTACCACAATGCGACCTGATCTACTTATGCAGTAAACCAAGCTAGGCAATTTCTTCAAAACTTAATAACCGCTCATTTTCAACTTGTTAAACGAATCCTTTGGTATGCTAAAAGCAGTGGCAGAGCTTGACCAAAAGTTCCGAGGGGGCGGAAAGTCATGGGACCAAATTTATATATTGTATAAATATTTAGGCAAAATAATTGAGGAGACAATCCTATATAATTTTAAAATTTTCGGACCAAAATCGGAAATTTTATACTTCTAAGCTAAACATTGGTGGGGGGGTGGGGGGGGGGGGGGGGCATCCCCACCTTCCACTAAGCGACACCCTTGGCTAAAGGTACATTATCATATGGTTTAACATTTGACCGTCCCATTAGAACCTCACTAGTTGGTTACTCCGATGCTGATTGGGCACGTATCAAAACCCGCCGATCAACTTATGGGTATTCGATTTATTTAGGAGGCAATTTGGTCTCTTGGAGTGAAAAGAAACAACCAACCGTTGCGCGCTCAAGTTGCGAGTTTAAATATCGGGCCATGGCAAACACAACAACTGAAATTAATTGGTTAACCCACCTCTTACGAGAATTACATGCTCTCTTACCCGATTACCCAACTCTCTTGTGAGACAATAAATTAAAAGTGCTCCTTTCCTAAGTCAAAACCCGGTGTCTCATAAACGAGCCAAACACATTGATATTGATTACCATTTCATTCGGGAATTGGTCTCCACAATTTGTCTACATACCAAGTTTCTCCAGGTAGTGAATATATTCACCAAGAGTCTTCCGAGACCTCGTTTTGTATGTTTTCGTTCCAAGCTTTGTGTAGTATTGCTTCTAAAGGATATATATATTAAAATTTTGAATTATGTTGACTAGTCTTTAATTATTGTTAGAGTATATATTTTTGTAAAGGAGTGTATTACTCGTGATTTTATGTAATCCATATCGTGTATATATGGGTGAATATTGTACATGACAAAACACATCTTTTGACTCTCTCACTTATTTTTGTCTTCTTCCGCCACCGAACTTGAACTTATTTGTTTTGTTTTATGCCTGATGAGTATGGCTTCATATAATATGAGATATTTAATTAAACGATTGATATGTTTTGATTATATCAATACCTATTTTGATGTTATGATCCAACCATATTGTTGTATTCACAGTTATTCGGATAGTATTGCTTCTGAAGTTCTTCATTGCTAGTGTTATTTATTGTTTTATTTTTTTTAGGATTTAACATTGCTCAGACATGCTTTTGTTCCTTCATGCATGTCAAGTTTGAGAGACAATATGACAAGAAGTGAAGAGGGAAATATACTTGTTTAGAGAACTTAAATTGACAAAATTGTGATTAGTTAATGGTTTAAGTGTTTTAGATTCCCTTCCCCGTATTGTTCATTAATTAAGAATTTATGTATTGTTTTGGTTTTATTTATAACCGTAGTACATCACCCCATCCGGGTTGGGGTTGCTCGAGTAACAACAAACCTTCGGTCTAGTGATGTTGATCAAGCATAAAGAGGTTTAAGTGTAAGGAGTGTTCAAGGGTCTACATGTAGTGGTTGTATGAACTCTCCTAAGGCCTATACAGGAAACAAAAACCCATTAGAGAGAGACAAGCTCTATGATTTTATTATAAATCTCAAGTTAGACATAGTAGGATGGAAGGGTAAAAGGCAAGTAGTTAGACATAGTAGGATGGAAGGGTAAAAGCAGGCAAGTATGAATTGTGTAAGTTTGAACTAACCTCACTAGTTGTGTTTAGTGTATTTTAAACCTATAAGGACATACTTCTTGATTATCTCAATAAGTGATCAACCCTTAAATCTGATCCAACATGCATAAACCAATGATCCTAATCACCTGATCACACTTATGAATAACAAAACCAAAACACACGTATGAATAACAAAACCAATACGGATGTGCCACATGCCTATATGAGTTACCACACTTATAACAAATATTTTATAATTCACATTGAATCTTTGGATACATTTGTTATCACTTCTTGAGTGTTAAGTATTTGACATTCACAGCTTGGAAGGCCATTAAGGATAAGATCTCATGGTTCTTAAAGGTCATCATGGATTTGACCTAAAATGTTTATAGACATTTGTTGTCGTCTAACCAAGTTACATAACTAGGTATCTATGAGGCCAATAACCATGAAGTTGTTTGTTTAAGTCCCACTTACAAGGGTGTATTAAAAATGTCTTTATCAGCATATAAGAAATATTATTTTTGTAAGCCTAATCCTGTAGTTTGAGTTGAAGCATACCAATATGATATGTGTTTAGCATGTAATCTAAAATGGATAACACAATTCGATATTCTTAAAAAGGCAAAGCAAGTTTTTTAAGGGCTCAAACTATCCACACACCCTATCTGCCTATTTAGACACCCTTTGTCTCGTATATGCCTCATATAGGCATATACGAGACATATAGGGTTACATCAAACTCAGTGTCTAACTCATGTCAGTTCTTGTTTGACTGCTTCTATATGCCTCGTATAGGCCTTATACGGGGTGTATAGGACCCCTCGTATATGTCTCATATATGACCCATGCCCCATATATGCCACGTATAGGCCTATATGGGGCGTATATAAGGGTTTTTTTAAACAAACATTTTATACAATATTAATATTTTTAGCAAACTTTTATACAAAAACAAGTTTTCTATTTTAAATAAATAAAAATAACAAGTACATGATATGATACAACATCTCTATACGAGACCTAAACCATACCTATAGTCCTATGCCAGACCTATACTACACCTACAGGCCTATACGAGTTATTATAATTAATATGAGTTTTTTTATAATTAATATTAGAGTTATTATAATTAATATGAGTTTTTATAATTAATATTAGTGTTATTGATATTAATATGAGTTTTTTATAATTAATATTAGTGTTATTATAATTAATATGAGTTTTTTATAATTAATATTAGTGTTATTGATATTAATATGAGTTTTTTATATTTAATATGAGTGTTATTATAATTAATATGAGTTTTTCATAATTAATATCAGTGTTATTGATATTAATATTAGTTTTTTTTATAATTAATATCAGTGTTATGGATATTAAAAAAAGAAAACAAAAAAAATTAAAAATATATGCCCCATATAGGGCTAGACTGGGCGTATAGTGGGGTCCAAAACACCATTATAGCCCTGTTTTGCTCTCAGTCTAGGCCTAATTCAGGGTTAAAATGGTAATTTGACGCCCCATACAGGCCTATACTAGGCATATAAGAGAGGCAAAAAAGACCAATTTACCCCCAGTCTAGGCCTAACTTAGTGGTAAAATGGTCTTTTTCGTCTATACGCCCCATATAGGCCTATACGAGGCATATAAGACAAAATATGACATAATCAGAGATTCTCTTGGAAATTGAAAAAGGTTATACGCTACGTGTAGACCTATACGAAGCGTATACGAGGGTGTGTAAATAGGGACTAGGGTGTGTGAATATGTAGACCGTTAAGGTTATATATTTTGTTGTTTTCTTACAAGTGCTGGTTTTTACTAACCCTTTTTGCCCCACTGACTAGAAATCATGAATCCGCTACAACCACTAGAGTGGGTGTTTTATTTACACAAATTAAGGTTCATTTATTAAGCATATTAACAACATGATATCAACATTTTTTTTCTTGTGTATTTTTGTCACTTGTGAAAATATAATATACATTGTTATATTATCCATTTTGATTACCTTTGTGTTAAACTTAATAAAAAAATGTTGATTATGAATTGTGGTTCTTTCTCTTTCTAAAAATAGATGAGTGCAAGATGTAAAGGTTTGAGTAATCTAGTAGAATTTTAAGTCATTTCCTTATTAGTTACATGGTCACAAAAGTTGGTAAAATAAGCGAGTCATACACGATGCTTGATAATGAGTTAAAATGTTTATCAATCCGTGACGTAGGCTCGGTTGCTAACATATTTGATATGATAAACGCTTCTCAACATGTATATTTGTAAATTAACAAAATATAATACTTCTACAATACACGTATAATTCAAAGTTCTTGTTATGAACCAATACATGCCTCCTTTTGTTCCTAAGCAAATTGTTGACCTCATGCACCGTGCCCTCACGTCCACGTTTAGCGGGGAGTTGCAATCACTTTATTATTTTTAATTTGTTTTTGAAAAACAAAATATAAAAAAGGCAAAAAGAGTGCGTTGACATCGCATGATGCTCAGAACCATGCCATCAAGATCAGCCGTTGACACTTGTATAAATTGAACGTACCCCACCTCGGTCTCAAATCACACCACTGCACTTTAATCAACTCTCTTCACTCCATCTGATCCCACACCTTCTAGTCATGGAAGCTCCCTACATCCGACTACAGTTGTTCACGGTGCTGCTGCTACTTTCTGCTGGACACCAACAAGTAACAGGAACACAGATCACATGTGATCCAGTGCAGCTCAGCTGGTGTTTGCAATCCATCGTCTCATACTTGCCTCCCACCGCAGAATGTTGCCAGAAACTCAAGTCCCAGGAACCATGCCTATGCCAGGAAACGTCTGACCCAACTTTTGGTGGCTATCTTTTGCTTCCCGGTGCCCAGCCGGTTTGCGCCGCATGTAATGTAACTTATCCTTATTGTCACTGATATTTGCGCCTGTGGTGGTGGCTTATTATGGTTTTTATGTGTGTGTAATCAGTTTCAAAAATGTGTATTGAACTCTTTGAATGTTTGCGTCATCTTCTTGGTTTAAAAGTTCATGTTAAGTTTATCATGTTTGAGTTTACTATAAGGCAAGACACAATCAGTAGCAGATTTAAAAAAAATTGTACTGTGATCAGGCTTCGATGATATTTGATGAATCAAGTCACACATGATATATATTACACATAGAAGACAAATATCAGATACAATCACGCAAGCACCATATGCACAAATGCGAACTTAAATGTTTTCGGTTTAAAAGTCGTGTTAGCTCTCAAGTAAACTAAGTTGATCAAATTTGAGTTTATTATAAGACATACAGTCATCAGCAGATATAGAATTTTTTTTATACAGTGGTCAGGCTTCGATGATAGTTGATGAATCGAGTCACACACGTGGAAAATTGGATAAATTAATTGTGCAAGCACTGTAAGTACAAAAGGGAGTTTATTTGTTTTCAATTTTGAAGACAAGGTATTAGCACCATCAGAGATGTCACTACGATATGCTAGGCCAATCAAAGATGACAATGCGTGGTTGGCAGGCCAAGGGGACTGAGTTTATCTAGCAAAACTCATCACCAACTACACTTGCGAAATTATCAACTCATGGCCATTTCTAACAGTGAAGTCTCCAACTTATTGCCATTTCTATGGATAATTGTCTACTAATAGCCATTTCTAATGGTGAAGTGTCAACTCATCATCATTCCTGATGACGAAGTTTCCAACACATCCGTCACTCCTATCCTAATACTGAAGCGTCCTTGGCCCCTAACATCTCATCTCTGGTGAGGCTACGGAGTCAGGTTAATTATGATCACCATTTTACATTGGCGATGACCCCATTGTGAATCGTGATAAATTAACATGGGTATATCTTCTATTGAACAATGAAAATTTGGTCATTTGATAGAAAAATAAAGAAGAATTTAAAAGAGTTAGTCTCAAGGACGGGAAAGGTTTAAAATCTAAACCATGGAGATTCAAAGGGTTGAAGGTCCATTAATTGGACCAAACTAGTTAATATGATCGAACCACATGGACAAAAACGAACTTAACTCTAATCAAAATCTCAAAATCCAACATATAAGAATCACGAGAATTGCAAAACCGAATCAACCACACAAAACCTATGTAAATAAGCCTAGAACAAACACCAAAACCCCACAATACCAATTTCCATATTAAATTCAGATTGGACACTAATACTACATAATCATATCACACCTTCTTAATTGCGCACCTTATGGTTTAGGGATGACATAGACTCATAGAGGCAATGTTTCAATGTGGTACAAAGTACGTAGTAGGTTAGCTAAAGAACGTCTCTACAGACGAAAACTGGCATCATTAATAGGGATGTCAACCTAACATTAAATTTTCGGACTATGGTTCGGTCTAAATGTGTTTGGGTGAGTTTCAGGTCAACTCACAAATACTTATAGCTAAACAAGTTGTTTTCATGTCATCCAGGTGATTTCGCCGGTTGACCATTCATTTTATAGTCTTTCTTAAATGTGTTTTATGTTATAGATATGATGACATGTGAACATAAGATCTATTTAGCCCCCTTATCAGTATACACTACATATATGACGGTTTGTGTGAAGTTGGTTGTGGCAGTATTTCGCTAGTGTTCTATCTATGTAGGTTTGGCAAAGCTAATGTGAACTCACACATTTTGGAAATTTATATGTTATGTACACTACCAAAATTTAAACAAGGGCATACACTTTTGGATATTCACCCCTATAAATAATTGGTAAACAAGAAAATCAAAGCTAACATAATTCTTAATCTTGTGTCTTCTCAATTAATGGTTAAGGGTGCAAACCTCACTTTGAGAATTTCCCCCCCTTTTTTTTCTCTTTTGCATGCAAACTACTTAAGTTACTAACTAGTCACACATAATAGACCGGATAACCTTGTTATTTCTTGTAACACCCCGAAAACATGTTTGGTAATCAAACCACGTTAATATTTATGAACGGGTAAAATACCGTTAGAGGTGAAATTAACCCGGTAAATATTAGGATTTAAATAAATAAACCTAATATTAAATTAAAAAGGGAATAAAAGCTTTAGAGGAAATAAAGTTTATAAGAGGTCCGAGTTAACGGGACTTAAAATAAAACGGGATTTAACTCCTCGAACCCATTAAGCTAACTAGGAATAATTAACCTAGTTTGTAATGAGTAATTAAGTGAAAACAAGAAATAAAATAAGAATTTATGAACCTTTTTATAAAAAAAACGTTAGAACTATAGGGACTAAAAGGGTTAAGTGTGGAAAGAGTTTTGATTAAAACATAAAAACAAAAAACTAAAAACCAAAACACACACAAAGTGTATTATGGTCGACAATTCCACGGAGCCAAGAAAAGGTTATTCTTTTGAACCCTAAATCACCAAAAATCAACCAAATTCATGGGGCAAATCAAGTCTAAATGGAAAACCAAGTTGAAATTAGTGATCACCAAGCCCAGGGGATCACAAGGTATGTCAAAATTCGTTGTTTAATTCCATTCAAAATTCTGGATGAACAATTATAATCCGAAATTAGTATTGCATGAATGTTGTTTGGATGAAATTAGAATGAAATAGTGTCTAGGAATAAACCCTAGTCATTAGATTGTTCAAATTATGCTCAATGCTTGAGGATTCCACAATCACCATTGAAGGTGTTAAGTGGGTTTTATAGAAACATGTTAAACACTAGGATTTTGATAGTTATTCTAGTGTAATTTGAGTTCCATGAAGTAAATTCAGATTTGTTGGTGCAAAAATTTGATATGAACTTGCCTAATTGATGTTAATCTTGGCTAAATGACAAGTTATAAACTAGTTGTAAATGTGTAAAAATTATGCACACTAAGTGTTTGTTAAAATGCCTAAGTGGAATAGCGGGTCTGTAAGAAGAATTTGATTTGATTAGGTATCCGTAGGAATGCCTAATAATATGATGAAACGAGTTTCATTTATAGATGAAAACCCGTAGATTTTGCGTAATAAAAGAATAATGTGACGCTGATAATCAAGAGCTAAGATTGTCACACCCCTTTCTAAGGTGGAAGCACGATGTGTGATCTTGAAAGGTTCTCATTGCATACGAATGGTAAACATACTACATGCTCGTAAAAATAACTCCAAATGCCAAAACATTACATAACTAAAAACATAGGTTAAGTGTTTACATCAAAAGACAGCATATTGTCTGAAAAGTTTACAACATTATTTAAAAGACGAACATAAAGGTTTGGTCCTTATATCACCACACGGAGTGGGACATAACAACCAAACCCAGCAAAACGGGCTCCGGAGTCTTGACACAACATAGCTAATAACATAAACAACATCCAAGAGAAAGAGTATGACCGCGCGCACATCCACTTTAGTTACCTGAAATACATGTGAGTTTTTGGAAAATTTCGTCAACATAATGTTGGTGTGAATTCATGCAGTTTTTGTATTGAACGTTTGTATACTAGAATGAAAACATGGTATGTACTTTGTATGAAACAAGTATTTCTGTAAATATAAGGAAATCGAGATCGCTAATGGTTTGCAAGGCCATTAACATGTGACACGACATAGGAAGCATCCAAACCATAGGCATTTTTAGCTGTCGAATCCACGACTGTCGATTCATGACTAGAGACACAAAAGCACTGCTTGGTACTAGTATGACCAAGAGTGTGGCTGCCTGAAACCCATTAGATCTAACCTTTTGTTCCGCGGTCTTAGTATGTAACTGATTAATGGTGCTTATGACACCCTATTCGTGACATGATCTAAAGTATCATTCCTTAGTTTTTGTATTCAACATACCATAACACATGTATTTTCCCCAAGTTTAGAAAGCATATAAAAGTTTAAAAGTGGGGACATGAACTCACAACTTTGTGTATCCTGCGCCGTAAACTTCACCGGTTGGTTTTATAGCGTCGTGACCTATACGTGTTTTATTAACGTTAGTCACTAGGCTTGTACCGTACAAGTCACCATCTTTTATGTATGTGTTCTTTGTTGTTAAAAATAATTTATATTTTTAACTATCTATCTTACTTATATTATTTTCCCAAAAAGAAATATAAGTATCTTGTATTTTTCACCCGAGTTATATATTTTCGTAAATATATTTTCTTGTATTTGTCTATGCATGTTGTATGTGTATTTTTGTATTTTTACTCCTTAGGAGTGTTTAGTGTATTTTCAAGTCCTAATACACTATTACATACAATACATATTACATACACTTAGCACAAAATTTGGTGATCAATAAATATATATATTTTTCTAAAAAATATACATACTTAATATCAATTTTTATCTTGAAGAAATCATCATCTCTTAACTTCAAATTTACACAAAAATTAGGGAAACCTTGGTGAATATTTTTAGGTAAATTTTTAGGGAATAAGTTTCACCAAAACTTATATTTTTCTAAGTGTCAAAATTTTATAGAAATTTTGACATAGTTTCCCCTAAAAATGGAGGTTTCCCATGTTTTCAAAACATGTGTTTATTTTCTTTTTAAAATCATCACAAACAATCAACAATCTACCCTAAGCAACTTACACTTACCAAGTGCCAAAACAATGCTATTTACATAACAATCATGAACTTGAACTTTCACAAAAACTTGTAGTATCTTGGTAGTGTGCTTAGTAGATTTAGTTATCCTTAAAAACATGGTTATTTGTTTGTAAATCACATTATTAAAAGATTTAGTCATTTACAACTTGTAAGATGAGTTTTCCAAAATTAATTCTTTGGTATTTTTCTTGTTACAAACATGCTTCCAGTCTTGTGTAAACACTAAAAATATGATTAGTTTACTTAGAAACCATGACTTTGTAAATCTTGTGTATATCTTTAGTTTCTTGAGAGAACTAGTTTTGAATCATCCAAGTTTATGACTAGTAATTATGTTACATGCTTTATTATTCATAAAATCATTTCCATATTTCAAGTTCATGAAAACATAAAGCATGATGATCTTGGTCTTTCATAAGATCACCACCTTAACTTACTAGATCATGTGTTTAATCACCATCTAGTAGGTTTCTTATGATGTCTAACATCACTAACATAAATAATCAATCATCAAGAAGCAAATCAACTATAATCATCATGTATTCATATGTTAATAAGCTTATGTTAAAGGTTCATGATTATGTTCTTTAGTGTTCTTCATGATTAACAATGTTCATCATCTTTTAACCATCAAAATATGAAGTAAAGACAAGTTACAAGGAGCTTACTACTAGCACAAGGGCTAGGGAAGAACACTAGAAGTTGAAGATGACAAATGTGTTGGATAAAAGCAAATGGGAGAGGTCCTTCAAGATCCAAGACAACCAAGCTCCTTAACCTTGCTTTTTACACCTTGAGAGCACTTGAAAATGGATGAAAAGGAATTGAAGATGATGGTGGTGTAGGGTGGTGATCTCAGCCGAGAGCCAAGAGAGGGAGAGGAGATGGAGTGTGTTTTGTGTGTGTGAAGTTTATGAGCACATGATCTTCTTATAACCATACTAAAGCATTAACCAATGTGTAATGTGTTTAAGAAAGTACCAACAAGATCAATTAGGATATCAAATAGGATCAAGGAAGATCAAATAAAATCAAGGTGGATCAAGGGTGGGGGCCACCCTTGTGACTGTCCACAACCAAGGGGGGGGGGGTAAAGTGTAAGTTTGATGGATAGTCAGGAGATCTAGTTAGGATTTAAGTGTATTGATTAGTGTTCATGCATATGATGTGTTATGTAGTGTGTTAGAGTGTTCGGGGATCATAACTAGCTCAGAAATATTAAAACAATGCTTCTAGTATAATTTTGGTGTTTCGGGTAGTGTCCGGTTGTTCGGTTAGATACCGGTTCGTTAAAGTGTCAAACTATTCCGTTTAGTGATCTTTAAGTACCTTTTTGTGACACTTTCAATTCCCGACACTTAGGAAAGCATTCAGGACCATTTAGTCATATTTTTACATGTTACTAACTTGTTACAATGCTGAATTTTGCCGAAATATGTAAAATTCAGTATTTAAAGTGTGTTTTGGGTGCTTTTTAATGCATAGTTTAGCTTCCGGAAAGTCTATATGTTAACCCTTGTATCCATACTTGGGTTTTAATGTATTGTAGACGTTGGACCTACTCCTTGGCCCTAATTCCATTATCTGACTGCTTTCTGTAGAGTTGCTGATACAGTGTGTCTTACCGGTAAGTTTACTAGTCTTTCTGACGCAACGTTAACAGTAATGCATAAAGCGATATTTGAAGTATAAAACGCAACGCTAACACTACTCCTCCAGGTTTTGTTGACTTTCCAGTCTGTAACCTCAACGGGTTGTTCTGTAAATCAGAGTGTGTCGTCAATATGCACATCATCCTCAGGGATAATCACTGTTTCTTGGGTTGGACTCTTCTTGAGGTTGGACACATGAAATGTATCATGAACTCCATTAAGTTCTTCCGGTAATTCCAACTTGTATGCCACAGTACCAATTCTTTCCAAGATCTTGAATGGTCCGATGTATCGTGGATTCTGCTTTCCACGTTTTCCGAATCTTACTACGCCCTTCCAAGGTGAGACCTTCAACATAACTTTGTCTCCCACCTCGAATTCCAAGGGTTTTCGTCTTCGATCAGCGTAGCTCTTTTGTCGATCTCGAGCCGCCTTAATGCGCTCTCGGATCTGCATGATTTTGTCGGTTGTCTCTTGAACAAGTTCAGGACCAACCATACGTTTGTCTCCAGCGTCTGCCCAACATAATGGCGAGCGGCACTTGCGGCCATATAGAGCTTCGAACAGTGTGTCTTTTATGCTCGTATGGTAACCATGGTTGCAAAAGTCGCTAGACGCTCCCTAGTCGGTCGACCGGGGAGTTGAGAGTACTCGACATAGGCGGAGAGTACTCAGACATGTTAAATTATAAAAAATTAGTTTTCGGAAATTAAATATATGTCTAATAACATAAATTTACTAATAATTATAACAAAATACGTGAAAATGATATTCATATAAAATATGTTTTATTATTTTTTAAGTCGAACTCGGCCCGAATTGACCTACAAGATCCGATTTTGGCCGAGTTTGACCGCGTTTGATCGATTCCGAGTAATTAGGCGGAGTTAGAGAAAGTCGCCTCGGCAGCCTACCTTGTAGCGACTACTCGGGAGTACTTGGCCTTGGAAACCTTGTTTTACAACCATGATGGTAACTGTTATTATAGGAAAACTCAACTAAAGGTAGGTGAGTATCCCAGCTGCCGCCTAGGTCCATAACACATACGCGAAGCATATCTTCCAGCGTGTGTATAGTTTGTTCGCTCTGGCCGTCTGTTTGCGGATGGAAGGTCATGCTTAGATCTAGTTGAGATCCAAAGGCTTCCTGGAAGAATTGACAGATCCTTGATACGAAACGTCCATCTCTATCTGAGATAATTGAGATAGGCACTCCATGACGTGCCACAATTTCCTTAAGATACAGCTCAGCAAGCTTCCCAGTGCTATCCTTCTCTCAGATTGGGAGGAAATGCGCATATTTTGTCAATCAATCAACTATCACCCATATCATATCATGCCCCCTAGGGGTCCTGGGTAATTTTGTTATGAAGTCCATCGAGATTTGCTCCCACTTCCACATGGGTATCTCTGGCTGTTGCAGTAGTCCGAACGGTTTTTGATATTCAGCCTTAACCTTAGCACAGGTTAGGCACTTACCTACGTAAATAGCAACATCGCTTTTAAGCCTCGGCCACCAATAGTATTCCTTCAAGTCTTGATACATTTTGTCCGATCCTAGATGGATCGAGTATCTCGACTTGTGAGCTTCATTAAAGATGACTTCTCGAATACCGCCATTGAGCGGAACCCAAATACGCCCTTTAAAGTATAAGGTTCCCTCTTTGTTTGGCACCGAATTCTTCAGCATACCTTGGATATATTCAGCTCTACGATTCTCCCCCTTAAGGGCTTCTTGTTGTGCGTTATGAATGGGTGCAGTGAGGTTCGTCCGAATAGTCATTTCCAATGCTCGAACCCTTAGGGTCTTAACCCTTTCTTTTCGACTTAACACGTCTGCTACAACGTTTGCCTTTCCAGGATGGTACTTAATCTCACAGTCATAATCGTTCAGCAGCTCGACCCATCGTCGCTGACGCATGTTTAATTCCTTCTGATCAAATATGTGTTGTAGGCTTTTGTGATCTGTGAAGATTGTACATCGAGTACCATATAAATAGTGTCGCCAGATCTTCAAAGCGAATACCACCGCGCCTAGATCCTAGTCGTGCATGGTGTAATTCCTTTCATGCACCTTCAACTGTCTTAAAGCGTAAGCGATGACTTTTTGGTGTTGCATGAGCACGCAATCCAAACCTTGACGCGAAGCGTCGCAGTATACCACGAAGTCTTTAGTGCCTTCGGGTAAGTCTAGTATCGGTACATCGCATAGCTTATTTTTGAGCAGTTGGAAGGCTTCTTCTTGCTTATTACCCCGGTCATACTTCTTGTCTTTCTGCGTAAGGGATGTCAGCGGTTGAGCTATCTTGGATAAATTCTCGATAAATCGTCGATAATAACCCGCTAAGCCCAAAAATTGTCGAACTTCAGTTGGGGGTTTGGGGGCTTCCCAATCTTTATTGCTTCTATCTTGGCTGGGTCTACATGAATGCCCTTCTCGTTCACAACGTGACCAAGGAACTGTACTTCGCGAATCCAGAATTCGCACTTTGAAAATTTTGCATAAAGTTTCTATTTCTTTAGTAGTTCCAAAATGGTCCTGAGGTGTTGCTCATGCTCTTCTCTCATTTGCGAGTAAATCAGGATATCATCGATAAATACAATCACGAATTTATCGAGATATGGTTTGCAAACGCGGTTTATCAGATCCATAAATACCGCTGGCGGGTTCGTCAGTCTGAATGGCATCACCAGGAATTCGTAATGCCCATAACGTGTCCTGAATGCAGTCTTCGGTACGCTTTCCTCTTGGATCCTTAACTGATGGTATCCCGATCGAAGGTCGATCTTGGAGTAGTAGCTCGATCCTTGCAACTGATCAAATAAGTCATCAATCCTCGGTAGTGGGTACCGATTCTTGATAGTAAGCTTGTTCAACTCTCTATAGTCGATACACATCTGCAAAGTTCCATCCTTCTTCTTCACGAACAATACTGGAGCTCCCCAAGGCGAGAAGCTTGGCCTTATGAATCCTTTATCCAACAACTCCTGGAGTTGTGTAGATAATTCTTGCATTTCGGATGGTGCAAGCCAATAGGGTGCCTTGGCTATAGGAGCGGCTCCTGGGACCAAGTCTATATGGAATTCGACTTGTCGTTGCGGAGGTAGTCCGGGCAGATCTTCCGGAAAAACATCAGGGAATTCCTTCACCATAGGAATGTCTTCGAGTTTCCGCTCCTCAGCCTTCTTATCTACAACGTGCGCCAGGAAAGCAACACATCCTTTCCTTAAGCACTTCTGCGCCTTCATACAATTGATGATGCGCAGAGGCTTGTCTCATTTTTCTCCATGCACGATGAGAGTTTCATCATTCTCCGGAGGGATGCGAATGATTTTCTCATGACAAACAACTTCAGCCTTGTTCTTGGACAACTAGTCCATTCCGAACACTACATCGAAGCTACCCAATTAAATAGGTAAGAGGTCGATTGTAAATCTTCGCTCACCAAGTTCTAATGAGCAACCCCTAACAACTTCGCCCGATTCAAAAATTTTACCATTGGGTAGTTCTATGGAATAAGGAATATCTAATCTACTAGATTCTATTCCAATCATACGTTTAAACAACACAGACATGAAGCTATAATCGGCACCAGTGTCAAATAGTATGGATGCAAAGTGATTGTTAACGAGAAACGTACCGGTGACCACATTAGGGTCCTCACGTGCGTTCCTTGCTCCAATCACGAATGCTCGAGCCTGAGCATTTATCTTCCTTGGACAATATTTCTTGAAATGGTCCTTGCTTCCACAACCAAAGCATCCTTGGTTCTGCGCAGCTCCATTACCATTCCGGTTACCATTGCCATTTCCACCACCGTTTCTGTTACCAGCACCGTTGCGGTTTCCATTCCCGTTCCTATAACCACTTCCGTTTCCTTTTCCCCAATAATTCTCAGTATGGTGACCCAGTTTTCCACACTTGTCGCATTTTGGAATGCGACAAACTCCTTCATGATGACGCTTGCACTGGTTTCAAATGGGCAGAGTGCCCTGGTATCCTCTGGCAGGGGCGTCATTCATGGCTGCAAGAGTTTTCGCCTCCTGAGGTGGGTTGGGGTCTCGCTTCTTATTGTTGGAACCCTTGTTGTTACGTGTCGCTTGATTCAGGCTCGCATGCTTCCTTTTCTTGTCACTAGACGACTCAGCATGCGTCTCGGTCTTTTCAATTGGGTTCAGTGATAACTTCTTCATACGAACAGCATCTTTAGTAAGGCTGACAGCCAGAGTTACGGCCTGAGTGATCGTTTCAGGTTTATCCGAAGTTACCATGTTGCGAAACTCTTGAGCCAATCCCCAGATGTTGCGCTCAACGCGCTTAAATTCGGGAGTCACCATATACGGGATCACTCTTGAAAAATCATGGAACCTTTGGGTATAACCAGTAATGTCTGCACCTTACATGGTCAAGTGCCAGAACTCAGTCTCCAACCTTTGGAGTTCAGCACGAGAGCAATACTTCTCTCTCATTCGTTCCTTTAGCTCATCCCACGTCATGCTGTACGCAACATCATCACCCAGAGTCTGGACTTGCAAATTCCACCAAGTCAAAGCCTCATCAATGAATAACCCAGTAACAAAAGTGACTTGCTGGTCCGCGGTACACTTGCTAATACAGATAGTGGAATTAGTCTTCTCCGTCCAGCGTACAAACGCCACTGCACCTCCAGTGTCGTCGTAGTTCAGTGGCTTGCAGTCGAGAAACTGCTTGAAGGTGCAGCCTTGAGTTGTGTTTCCTCCAGATGAATCTCCCTGCCCATTACGTCTAGCATTGCTTGGTCCTCCACTTTGTTCGGTGCGGTTCGCCTCGTATTGTGCGATAGCTGCGGAGATCCTTTCTTCCAGTAGGGCATTCAGTTCTTTAGCAGTCCTTGGTAGAAGAGGAGGGGGGTTGATCAGAATCCTGATTGTTCACAGCTCTCCTAGGTGCCATGTTCTGACAGAACACAACACAACAGGGTTAGACATTTGTTTGATATCGTCATACGAGGCAGTAGTAGTATATATACACAGGCATATACCACATAAGTGACATCAAACAATCCGCTAAACATATAAATCAATCCATACAGCAACAAGCATGCATAAATAGATAAATACTGATGTGTCATAAGATATTCACCGTGCCTTCATACATATCAAGACAACTTGTTACATCATTGTCTGCGAAGTAAACAAAATGCATAAGGGTTACATCACCCCATAGTACAAGTTTAATATATGTAAAGGATAAAATATCTTTCTTCACATTGGTGGTTCTTGTCTTTATACCCTAAATCAATACTCCAATAGAGTATTTAATAGGTTGGGGGAAGGGTGGGGGTGTTCACGTTTGACCTTTTCTTGTATTGAAGGAATCTCGTTTGATACGTGACAAGACGTGCTGTGGTTTCTGTGTACTGAATTCCATAATTATGTATGCATCCATAATTACGTAAGCCCTTGCACAGTCTGCACAGTTCGTTTCATCGTCGGATCACTTCCTTTAGATAGGCCACTGCTTTAAGACGAAGACACGTGTACCTGAGATATTCTATTTCTGGTATATGTATATATTAATTATTACATATAGTTGCAAGTAATTTCTAGTCAAAGACAAGTGCTACTCCAGTGCACCCTAAGTTTCGTAGTGTCCTTACTTGACTCCTTGAAAATAGTTTCAGGTAGTGGATGTCGCGGAAAGTTTTATGCAATGAAAACTTTCGAAAAATTGTTTTCGTGAGAGAATCCTAAAGATTGTAGTCTAGACTCGAGAAGGAATCCTGGTTCACTACAATCGCAGCTCTCATACCAATCTGTCACACCCCTTTCTAAGGCGGAAGCACGAGGTGTGATCTTGAAAGGTTCTCATTGCATACGAATGGTAAACATACTACATGCTCGTAAAAATAACTCCAAATACCAAAACATTACATAACTAAAAACATAGGTTAAGTGTTTACATCATAAGACAACATATTGTCTGAAAAGTTTACAACTTTATTTAAAAGACAAACATAAAGGTTTGGTCCTTATATAACCACACGGAGTGGGACATAACAACCAAACCCAGCAAAATGGGCACCGGAGTCTTGACACAACATAGCTAATAACATAAACAACATCCAAGAGCAAGAGTATGACCGCGCGCACATCCACTTTATTTACCTGAAATACATGTGAGTTTTTTGAAAATAGTCAACATAATGTTGGTGTGAATTCATGCAGTTTTTGTATTGAACGTTTGTATACTTGAATGAAAACATGGTATGTACTTTGTATGAAACAAGTATTTCTGTAAATATAAGGAATTCGAGATCGCTAATGGTTTGCAAGGCCATTAACATGTGACACGACATAGGAAGCATCCAAACCATAGGCATTTTTAGCTGTCGAATCCACGACTGTCGATTCACGACTAGAGACACAAAAACACTGCTTGGTACTAGTATGACCAAGAGTGTGGCTGCCTGAAACCCATTAGATCTAACATTTTGTTCTGCGGTCTTGGTATGTAACTGATTAATGGTGCTTATGTCACCCTATTCGTGACATGATCTAAAGTATCATTCCTTTGTTTTTGTATTCAACATACCATAACACATGTATTTTCCCCAAGTTTAGAAAGCATATAAAAGTTTAAAAGTGGGGACATGAACTCACAACTTTGCGTATCCTGCGCCGTAAACTTCACCGGTTGGTTTTATAGCGTCGTGACCTATACGTGTTTTATTAACGTTAGTCACTAGACTTGTATCGTACAAGTACAAGTCACCATCTTTTATGTATGTGTTCTTTGTTGTTAAAAATAATTTATATTTTTAACTATGTATCTTACTTATATTATTTTCCAAAAAATAAATATAAGTATCTTGTATTTTTCACCCGAGTTATATATTTTCGTAAATATATTTTCTTGTGTTTGTCTATGCATGTTGTATGTGTATTTTTGTATTTTTACTCCTTAGGAGTGTTTAGTGTATTTTCAAGTCCTAATACACTATTACATACAATACATATTACATACACTTAGCACAAAATTTGGTGATCAATAAATATATATATTTTTCTCAAAAATATACATACTTAATATCAATTTTTATCTTGAAGAAATCATCATCTCTTAACTTCAAATTTACACAAAAATTAGGGAAACCTTGGTGATTTTTTTTTAGGTAAAATTTTAGGGAATAAGTTTCACCAAAACTTATATTTTTCTAAGTGTCAAAATTTTATAGAAATTTTGACATAGTTTCCCCTAAAAATGGAGGTTTCTCATGTTTTCAAAACATGTGTTTATTTTCTTTTTAAAATCATCACAAACAATCAACAATCTACCCTAAGCAACTTACACTTACCAAGTGCCAAAACAATGCTATTTACATAACAATCATGAACTTGAACTTTCACAAAAACTTGTAGTATCTTGGTAGTGTGCTTAGTAGATTTAGTTATCCTTAAAAACATGGTTATTTGTTTGTAAATCACATTATTAAAAGATTTAGTCATTTACAACTTGTAAGATGATTTTTCCAAAATTAATTCTTTGGTATTTTTCTTGTTACAAACATGCTTCCAGTCTTGTGTAAACACTAAAAATATGATTAGTTTACTTAGAAACCATGACTTTGCAAATCTTGTGTATATCTTTAGTTTCTCGAGAGAACTAGTTTTGAATCATCCAAGTTTATGACTAGTAATCATGTTACATGCTTTATTATTCATAAAATCATTTCCATATTTCAAGTTCATGAAAACATAAAGCATGATGATCTTGGTCTTTCACAAGATCACCACCTTAACTTACTAGATCATGTGTTTAATCACCATCTAGTAGGTTTCTTATGATGTCTAACATCACTAACATAAATAATCAATTATCAAGAAGCAAATCAACTCTAATCATCATGTATTCATATGTTAATAAGCTTATGTTAAAGGTTCATGATTATGTTCTTTAGTGTTCTTCATGATTAACAATGTTCATCATATTTTAACCATCAAAATATGAAGTAAAGACAAGTTACAAGGAGCTTACTACTAGCACAAGGGCTAGGGAAGAACACTAGAAGTTGAAGATGACAAATGTGTTGGATAAAAGCAAATGGGAGAGGTCCTTCAAGATCCAAGACCACCAAGCTCCTTAACCTTGCTTCTTACACCTTGAGAGCACTTGAAAATGGATGAAAAGGAATTGAAGAAGATGGTAGTGTGGGGTGGTGATCTCGGCCGAGAGCCAACAGAGGGAGAGGATATGGAGTGTGTTTTGTGTGTGTGAAGTTTATGAGCACATGATCTTCTTATAACCATACTAAAGCATTAACCAATGTGTAATGTGTTTAAGAAAGTACCAACAAGATCAATTAGGATATCAAATAGGATCAAGGAAGATCAAATAAAATCAAGGTGGATCAAGGGTGGAGGCCACCCTTGTGACCGTCCACAACCAGGGGGGGGGGGGGGGGTAAAGTGTAAGTTTGATGGATAGTTAGGAGATCTAGTTAGGATTTAAGTGTATTGATTAGTGTTCATGCATATGATGTGTTATGTAGTGTGTTAGGGTGTTTGGAGATCATAACTAGCTCAGAAACATTAAAACAATGCTTCTAGTATAATTTTGGTGTTTCGGGTAGTGTCTGGTTGTTAGGTTAGATACCGGTTCGTTAAAGTGTCAAACTATTCCGTTTAGTGATCTTTAAGTACTTTTTTGTGACACTTTCAATTCCCGACACTTAGGAAAGCATTCAGGACCATTTAGTCATATTTTTACATGTTACTAACTTGTCACAATGCTGAATTTTGCCCAAATATGTAAAATTCAGTATTTAAAGTGTGTTTCGGGTGCTTTTTAATGCATAGTTTAGCTTCCGGAAAGTCTATATGCCAACCCTTCTATCCATACTTGGGTTTTAATGTATTGTAGACGTTGGACCTACTCCTTGGCCCTAATTCCATTATCTGACTGCTTTCTGCAGAGTTGCTGACACAGTGTGTCTTACCGGTGAGTTTACTAGTCTTTCTGACGCAACGCTAACAGTAATGCATAAAGCGATATTTGAAGTATAAAACGTGCATGAATTCACAAGTATAGCATGAAATCAGACAATGTTGACATTTAAGGACATAATTGCAGATATTAAATAATTGTAAAACTGTACGCAAATTACCGGTTTTGTGCCAGTTGTCACAAAGATAACTTAGTATTAAAAATAGCATGAACTCGGACTACTTATTAGTTAAAATGGTGGCCTAAGAATAGTGCTATCGAGTAAAGGGCAGAACGCCAACATGAGTTTGTCAAATTAGTTGCTCAATTTTATATGCTATAAGGCGGTTTGACTTTTTTAAAAGTCAAACCGACCTATGATAGAGTTCGGTAAGAAAAGTAGTATAAAAGTTCTTAAGGCGTAAAGGTTATGATCTAGAACGACTAACCTAACTACCTTGTGAATGCTATATGATAGTTTGACGCTTGACGAGCTAGGCGGAGGGTTGCGAAAAGAAGCGGGTCAAACGGCTTGAATACGCGAAGAAAGGGCGAAATCAGACGAAAGGTAAGTAAAGCTTACACCCATTTGTAATATACGTAATTGTTTTATAGGAGATAAATACAACAATGGATTATGTTCGAAAAATGGGTTCCGACATGAACCGAAAGGAGTCAGAACAAATAAAAACGATCAAAACCAAGGTTAATGGTAAAAAAGGCGAAATGGTAGTTTAGTCATGAATTGACTAAGAAATTATAAGTTTTCTTAAAACTATCTAGTAACGTAACTAGTAATGGAAAAAGGGATAAAAAGGGTAATTTAGTCACATGATGGCTAAATATAAGTGGAGATTAAATGGATACCCACGGCGTAAGCCGAAATGGGTTAAAATGTAAGGAAAAGGAATATTTGTAGTAAATTCCGAAATGGGTTGGACGTGTGAATGGGTAGTTAAAAACCATACTTTGTTATAAATGCAAATGTTTGGTCATATAGGCCAAACGGGTCAAATGGTGGTGATAACACCATTTGACAATATTGATTAACGTTGGTTGTCAAGTCGTATGTTCACAGGAGTGAACCGGAGGTGGATAAGTGCGTCGCTATAAAGTAGCGGAAAATAAAAGTAAGGCATAAATCGGGTCTATACGTTGACCCGAGCCAGGTACGCCTAAATGAATTTATAGTTAAAAGTGCAATTTTGGTCAAATAGATAGTGATGGTCCTTCCCCGTAAAATGAAGGACATAAAATTAACCAAAAAGTCCTTGATGGGTAAATCGGGTAAATGACCCTTAGAGGTTGTTTAGGAACTTGTATTATGATTATGAAGTCCTTAGATACGTATACAAATTATAGGTAATAACATTCGTTGGTCGAATGTCTAAAAACGGGTAAAATGACAAACCGAAGGGAAGAAATTGGGATTATGGATTCCTTATGTTAAATCCACCACAAAAATTTTTGTGGAGGAATAAAATTGGTTGTTTAGTATGGGAATAAAATGTGCGAAGTGAAAGAGCGAGTTTAATGTTTAAATGCTCAAAAGTCCCCTAAACGGGTCAAAATAGACCAAGAAGTAAATTGTGGTTAAATGCTTAGATAGATACAAATGAATCGGTGAATGTAAATGCCTACATAAACTCTATGATGGGAGTGAAAACGTTAAGGTTTGGCAAGCCCGGGATGGGAAAAAATGATAGGAATTAACTATTTTCTAGAGCATGTAGTGTGATGATAATGCCAAACGGGTCGAATAATCATCTAAAGGATTTATGAGCCAATAGTGGATAAATGATATTTTTATGCAAATTGAGGTGATAAACGGGTCCGTAATTTAATTACGGATGCGTAGGAAAAAGAATCACGTGAAACGGACAACTAGATCAAAAGTTATGCATGTTTTTGTATAGGATAAGTTAGAAAAATGGAGCTGGGTATCTGCAGCACCAGCCAAGTGAACATTCTGCCGAATTGGGGGTCTCGCATCACGTGACAGGTGGGGGTCACCACCGTCGCAACACGCGACACTAGTCGCGGCATACGACCGTATAGCAAAATGCCGTCGCTCGGCGCGCGCGGGTATAAAACCTGCAAATTTTGTTGTTTTGATTACTTAGTCAAAAGGGACTTGATAAAGCTAGTTATATTAGTATCAAAACTAACATTTGTGTTGGTTTTGATTACAGGTAAACTTAGTGTAGGATCGTTTTCTGACCCAAATGAGTCGTTCAGAAGAGTTTTTGCTCAATACGAAAGGCAGAAACAGACGTATCGAGGTAATTCAGCTAAAAATACACTTTAAACTGTCTCTTGATTGATTTGACTAAAAATTACAGCGAGTAAACACTTCGGCAGCACTTCGGCTCTCTAACCGGAATCTAATTTCGTTGCAAATGACACAGACACATCAGGTATTTATAGGCCAGCTAATTTCGCCCGGACCATCTCAAGCGGAATTAACATCTAATTTCGTGCGAAATTATCTAGATGTAATTTCGTGCGAAATTACCCATAAACACACTTTTCTTGTTTTGCGTACCCTGATCTATCTAATACAATACAAGACTCGATATAAGAAGAAGTCGACAGACGTATGCACTAACAGACTCCCCCTCGGATATCGACGAGTCTTCAATACATGTCTTCAACATCTTCAGTCTTTATCAGTCTTCTCAAACTCTTTTTGAAATATCTAACAATGCAAAGCATCCTCAAATCTTTCTTTTCTATTCTTTTTCATGATCTCAACTTGGCTCTTATCTCACTTTAAATCTCTTGATCAGATCTCTTGATTCCTTAATTTCATCATCATCATCATCAACTTGCATGAACTTTAGATCCAGGATCAGAATCTGGCTCTTTTCATCTACAGACACCCCCTATCAACAAGCTGTACACATGTTCAGGATCGAAATCTAGCTCTCTAATCACAGACTTCTCAGGAATCAAAAACCTGGTGTACCTTCTCTACCTCAAAGTAAATTTCACAAATTTAAAATTTTACAAATTTATTCTCTGTTTACCACTTATAGAAACAAATCTACCAACATTAAAACTCTGCTAACCACTTGCAGAAGTTAAACAATCAATAAAATGATTTTACAATGTTAATCTTTGATGAATCACTCGTAAAAATACAAATTTTCTTTTCAAACAAATTTTCATCTCAAACATCTCTAACAATCTCTCCCAAACCTTTTGTCGTCATGTTTAGCACTCAGATTTTGAAAATCAGCTCTTCAACATCAGTTGTCGAAAATCTTTTTGAATTTTCAAAAGTTTATGTATGCTAAAACACACTTAAAATCTTTTTGGAATTTTGAATAAAAATGAAAATGCAGTAAAGTAATATATACAGAACATATTTTTATGAGTTTGTGTAAGAGGATCATATCAGTTTTTGAGACACATCACCAACACCGTTAAGCTTTAGACATTTTAAGTTCTAAACGATTCACTTAGATTGTCAGTATACTGATCCACTTAAATTTTCACACAAAGTTCAACTGTTTCGAGATACGAGATTAGAGTTTTAGAGACTTAAACTTATTCGCGTGTCCCACCACTTGAATATACTCCCATATCCAGATCCCAATATTCAGTCTTACAGATGAGTATACCTAGATGATATCTGTAAAGGGTTAAATGCGAGGGCCATGAGAGCTCAGGCTATTGCTTCCGCAAAATCAGAGAGATGATGGCTTCGACTTTAGGTGTGTTCCCCTTAGAGAATCTTTTCTTCAATAGCACATGATTAACATTTTTCAATGTTTCATCATTTTTTGTACTGAGGGTGGTGCTATATTTCAAGCAAGCGAAAAGTATTATACGGGGACTAGGCCATTGCTTCCGCAAAATCAGAAGTCCCGGGGGTAATACCCCAGAT
Source organism: Helianthus tuberosus (assembly GCA_030545235.1). Lineage (NCBI taxonomy): Eukaryota > Viridiplantae > Streptophyta > Magnoliopsida > Asterales > Asteraceae > Helianthus > Helianthus tuberosus. Next base: position 157,027,700 of record CM060403.1, read on the forward strand.
ATCACTGAGTATAAAGACCTAGTATCTCAGAAAGAGGGACCTTTCAAACAAGATTTCGGGGGTTACCCATATATCCGAGAGATGTTCTCCATGATATAAGTAAGTTTGAAATTTAGGTTTATATCTCAAACACAATCTACTTAATGTGTAAAAACCTACTGGCACATCATCAATGAGACCGTTTATCACATTTGACTTTCCAATTCTTTAGCGTGCCGTGATCGTCTACTGATGTACTATCATTTCCTCTTTTTTCAACAAAACTCATTTTTGATTTTTATCATGTTTTTTACTTTTTCAAATTTTCAAATGTTTTTGGATTTTCTGAAATTCGTACTTCCCCTAAAATTCAAAATCATTTTTTAAATTTTTTTTGAAAACAAACTGTACAAGAAACATGACAACTGACATCGAATTGCTTCAATTCGCCATTCACTTGACATAAACAATCAGAACTCCCCCTGATAACAAACTATTTTCCCATTGATTTCAAAACACTTAAGTTTGTTTTAATCAAATGGTTTTTCCGGAAAATAAGTTTTGATGATTTCATAAAAACCACTTGTAGGTTAGGGGATCAATTCATCACCTTGTTCTTTCAACTTCACCCTTTTGAAAAAAAAATAACAATTTTAAGTTCAGACAACAAATATCACTTGTAGAAAATCAAGTACAACTTAATGTCCCTGATTTACCACTTGTAAGTCGAAATATCACCAATAGTGAATTTCTCAAGAAAGATGCCGATACCTGCTTCACACTTACCAACCTGGAAGCTCCGGCAAGTCCTGATTTTCAACAATCATAATAGGTTCCATCCCAGTCACAAACCTGGGATGACCCATCTTTACCTGGTTTCTTTGTTTTCTTCTCATAAAATTCTTTTACCCCTTTGACTTTCTTGTCAACCATTTTACTAAAAATATGTTTCACTGTGGGGTTAAAAGCTTTCTCAACATCAAATTCTTTCTTTTCAGAGAAAAAATGATTTGAAATTTCAATTTTATCAACTTTTTGTTTAAAATTCTCAGCCTTCAATGGTGGAAAATTGATATCATCAATTGACGGTACTGATGTTTCCAATTTTAGATCAACTTGTGGCTCCTCTGACTTTGTGGAATCAGATTCATCACCAGAAAATAGCTCCTCTGACTTTGACGAATCAGAATCATTGCTAGAACTATCATCAGATTTCTTAACAACCCACTTGTGATTGTCAAGATTTGCTTTTCTCTTGTAAAATCTTTTTGAACATTCACCAACCTCAAACTTCGAATTTTTGAAAATTTTAAATTGTTTGATTGGTAGTTCATTCTCAACTATCTTTTCTTTCAGTTTTTCAGAGACTCCCTGTTTTGTTTGAATTGCCTTTGGACAATTCCTGGCAATATGTCAAATTGTTTTGCATTGAAAACAGGTTCTAGTCTCCATTCTTTGAGCAACATTTTTGTTCATTTCTTCTTGCTTCTTTGCAAGGAATTCTTTGTTTGATTGATTCCTGAACAACTGCTCATTTTCTTCTTCAGATGATATTCCTGAAACAAATACAGTTTTTGTTTTATAAGTTTTCTCATTTTTATGATTTTTCGGTGGAATAAATCCTAAACCTTTCCTTTTGAAATTACCGTTATGGTTTGGTTTCTTTTGAAAACCAGAACTGTAACCCTTTTTCTTGTTTAGTCTTTGTTGAACTCTTGAGGTGTACTTTTTAGATTTTTCAGAAAGATTTAAATCGTTAAGGGGAGTCTGAAGATTTTCAAGTCAAAGAGAATTTTTTATTTCAGAAATATTAATTTCTGTCATTTTGAAAACCTTTTTGATCATGTCAAAACGAACACTTCTTATTGGAAACTCTTTGTCATAATATAATTTGTCCGAATCATTTAAAGTGTATGCAACTTCAAATGTTTCATCATCCAAATTTGCTTTCGATAACAAAAATTCTTTACTATAAGACCGTTTAACCGACGACTCTGGACTGTTGACTGACGAATTTGACCCTCCAGACTCAGACTTTGACTCGGATTCCTCCTCAGTATCCAACACCTGATCGACCACCTTTTTTATTAACTCAGACTCATGATCAGTATCGGACGAGGTAAACGTGACATCAATGTTATCTGGTAAAACGTCAGTTGTGTCGGTTTTAAATCTTATTGAAACCTAAAAAGTACACTTCAAGAGTTCAACAACGTCTAAACAAGAAAAAAGGGTTACAATTCTGGTTCTGGTTTTCAAAAGAAATCAAACCAAAATCGTAGCTACAAAAAGAAAGGTCTTGGATTTATTCCACCAGAAAATTATAAAAATTTGAAAAATTCTAAAACAAAACAGAATTTGTGTCAGGTGGAAGTGCAGAAGAGGAACAGAAGAAACCATTCTGGAGACAGTCAAACCAAGAGTTTCTTGCTGAAAAGAAGAAGAATGGAATTGAAGTTTGTCAATCAAAAGAAAATAGAACCTGTTACAAGTGCAATGAAGCTGGTCACATTGCATGGAACTGTCCGAAAAATGTCAAGTCAAAACAGGAGTTTCTAACAAGTTGAAAGAAATAGTTGTTGATATTGAACCACCAATCGAGAAATTTAAAATATTTGAAAACTCAACTTATGAGGTTGGTGAGTATTCTAAAAAGAATTTTTATAAAAAGAAAGAGAAAGACAACCAAGTGTGGGTTGTTAAAAAGGTTGATGAGAAAGTCGGCGATGAATCTGGTTCCACAAAGCCAGAAGAGCCACAGGTTGAGATGAAAATTTCAGTGAATGATGATGAGTTTCCATTACTGAAATTTGAAGAAGTTAAACAGAAAGTTGGCAAGGTGGATATCTCGAATCAGTTTTACACAGAGAAAACTAAGTTTGATGTCGAGAAAACATTCAATGGAAGTGTTAATAAAATTTTTGGAAAAATGTTAAATGGGAAAGCAAAGGGGGTTAAAGATTTTTATGCAACTAAGAAGGCAACTTACAACCCTACTGCGCAAGAGTTGAAAGCCATCAAGTCTGAGAAGACTTGGATGGAAGTCTGTTTCCCTTGAAGTCTTAGGACTATGCCGGAGATCCCAAGTTTGTAATCGAGGATCAGGAATCGGCATCTTTCTTGATAATTGATGTTTTGACAATGAATCTTATAATAGTTGAATTTTTACAGGATAAGTGTGAATTGCCGGAGCTTCCAGGTTGGTAAGTGTGAAGCAGGAATCGGCATTTTGATTGGTAAAATGGTTTGTGTAGATGATTTATTCCTACATGTGATTAAATGTTTTGGATATTCTTACAAGTGGTAAGAGATTGATTCTGACAAAGTGATTACTCAAGGTCATTAGTTTGAACTTGGTGTAATTCTCATACAAAAGGTTGAAGACAATGTGATGAACCATACCCCTAACCTACAAATGGTTTAAATTCAACAAAACTTATTTTCCGGAAAAATCATTATGATTAAAACAAACTTAAGTGTTTTGAAATCATTATGAGAAAATAGTTTTGTGAAAGGGGGAGTTCTGATTGTTTATGCCAAGTGGATGGCGATTTGAAGCGTTTCGATATCGGTTGTCAAGTTTTGTACAGTTTATTTTCAAATTTTCTTTAATGTGTTTGCATTTTAGGGGGAGTAGAAATTTTCAGAAAATCCAAAAACATTAGAAATTTTGAAAGTGTCAAAAACATGATAAAGTCAAAAATGAGTTTTAGTGTCAAAGAAGAGGAAATGATAGTACATCAGTAGACAGTCACAGTATGCTAAAGAAATGTATTGATTAAATAGCATTAAACAGTCTCACTGATGATATGCCGATAGGTTTTTGCACATTTAGTAAGCTTTTTCGGGATATAAACTAAAATTCAAACTTGCTTGTTTCGTGGGGAACACTACTTGGATATATAGGTAACCCCTGAAATCTCGTTTGAAAGGTCCCTCTTTCTGAGATACTAGGTCTTTATACTCAGTGATATCTGGGGTATTATCCCGGGACTTCTGATTTTGCGGAAGCAATGGCCTAGTCCCCGTATAATACTTTTCGCATGCTTGAAATATAGCGCAGCCCTCAGCAAATTGATGAAACAATAAAATTGATAGTCATTGCTGTTGTAATCAAAAGATCCTCTAAAGGGGACCCACCAAAAGTCGAAGCCGTCATCTCTTTGCGTATCGAAAGATCGACCTGAGCTCTCACGGCCCTCGCAATTTAACCCCTTACAGATATCATCTGTGGTATACTCACCTGTAAGACTGAATATTGGGATCTGGATACGGGAGTATATTCAAGAGGTGGGACACATGAATAAGTTTAAGTCCTTAACACACCTAATTGATATCCTGAATCAGTTGAAATTTGTGTGAAAATTTAAGTGGATCAGTATATTGGCAATCTAAGTAAATTGTTTAATTCTTAATGTGTAACTAAGCTCAACGGTACTTGTGACTTGTCAAAAACTGATATGATCCTCTTACACAAAACTCACAAAAATATTGTCTGTAAATATTTCTTTACTGCATTTCTTTAAATTCAAAACTCCAAAAAGATTTTCGGTGTGTTTCAGCATAAATTTTTGAAAAAGTCAAAAAGATTTTCGACAACTGATATTGGAAAGCTGATTGTCAAAATTCCGAGTGCTAAACATGATGACATTGTTGTGAGGGGGAGTGTGTCTTAAAATGTCAAAATGTTTTTTTCTAAATCAACAAGTGGTTCATCATGAGTTTGTGATCTGAGGGAGAGTGATTGTTGATGCTTATGTTTATGAGAGGGAGTCATCTGATTATATCAGAATGTTAGTGCATTTAAATTGTTAAATTTAGAAATTCATTTCTGGGTTAAGAATGTGCAGGAATAGCCAAGTTTCGATTCTGGAAATGAATTGCTGTGAAAGTCAGACAAAGATCCTGAAGTAGATGTTGCTGAAGAACAAAGAAATGCCAGCAAATCGAGAGGAAAAGTCTGATGATATTCAAGCAGATACTGTAAAAGAGGAGTCTGTTGATGAAGATAAAGAGAGAGAAAAGCCCAGAGACTGATCAAGACTGAAGATGTGAAAACACAGCATTGTTGTGACTCGATAGTCGACTGACTCGATAGTCGACTCGTCAACATCTGAGGGGGAGTCTGTTGGTGCACTACATCTGTCGACTTCGTCTTGTATCGAGTCTTAGTTTTAGATTGTTAGATCAGGGCACGTTTTACGAGAAAATAGGATAGCGTATAGGTCTAAACTGACAGGTCCGCTTATATGGACATGTCCATATATGGGAACCTACCTACACTATAAATACCACATAAGCGAACTCATTTGTAACTTTGTCAAATTCCATACCGAAGTGCTGCCGGTGTGAAGATCGAGCTGTAATCGTTGTCAAATCAATAAAATCAGTAGATTAAGTGAATTGCAAGCTATCTCTACTTTCGTTTCTTGTTATTCCGCACCTGAAACGTAGTTGAACGCCTCTGAACGACTCATTCAGGTCAAATCACGATCCTACAATAGGGAAGGATACCAGAGCTCCAAGCGGACAAGCCGGTGACGACTTGCGTTTAAAGAGCGTGCACTAAAGGTATGTAACTTGACCCGTTACATTAAACGAATTGTTGTTAAATTATGTGAAGTTTCGTTGTAGGGTAGTTATGGTGTTGATTGTAGCGACCATGATCGTTACTTGAATTAATAGGTTTAGAGAGACAAGAAACCGTTTGGTAGTCATCATATTGGAGGATTCCACAAGATGAGCCAAACGGGTTGATTTGTTGTGTAAATTATTGTACTTGTGTTTTAGAGAGTTAAAAAGGCGATAACAATCGCAAGAGCATTAAGCCATGAGATTGGTAAAGAAATGCGGGTGATAATAAGCCTCGGATGTTGGGTATAAAGTGCCATAAGCTTCCTAGTCAAATGATAGAGAAATGAGTAAAGTTAGAACGGGTCGAATAATCAATTTATGCGTGACAAATGTTTCATAATATAGCTAATTGGCCTTTGTTATAGTTGACAAAGGACATAATAGAATGCGAGAAATTAACATGTTGGTTTGATAGAACGAGAGATCCGAGAATTTGGTTTGGCCGAACAAACAAAACAACCAAATCATGAACTTACAGGGAATACCGTAAGTTACGGTAGTACCGTAACTTACGGTAGACATAAAAAGGCTTACGGCAGTCCTTTACTGCCTTACGGCAGATCTGGATTTTCCAGCAACCACCGTAATTTACGGTGGTACCGTAAGTTACGGTAGATCCTAAACATTTTGTCTAAATTCTTTTATATCCTAGCTAATCGAATCCGTTTTTAAGCGTAGTTTCGATTAAGAAATATTTATAAGAATTCTAATGCTAAGATTTGGTTAAAATCTCCAGTTTCAGGTATTACAAGTGTGTGGACGATGATTAAGCATCTTTTTAAGAACCGAACTCGAATTTTTGAAGCTTCCGCGTTAAACTTAACTTTGTCTAGACTATGGTCAAGCTGTAAATGAATTGTCATCCACGTTTTGAAGTTTTAAATTTTGTTTTAGTTAGTCGGTAGTTGACTAATGTTTGGTCTCTTAGGACTTTTGTTTTTATTCTAGACGCACTCTATCCATATAAAATCATATGTATTTTGATTTAAGTCGAGTAGTAATTAGAAGGGTGTTACAAGTTGGTAATCAGAGCTCAAGGTTGTTAACAAAGTGTTCGGTTCAAGCTTGATCGATCGTCCGGTAAGAATTAATTGCTTTAGTAGACTTACTAGAATACTAGAAAAAAAAGGAAATTTGAATTGATATGCACGGGAAGTGCGTGTTTACACACTCAATCCCGGAAAAGTGCACTAAGCATAAATGGTTTAAGAAAGGGGTGAACTTGGCTAGATCAAAATGAATGACGCATATGTCATAAATGAAATGTTTAACAATTAGTGTAAACATTTCAATTTCAAGATGACGGAAAGATGGGAGGAGTGTATGAATACGCTCGAACCCGGGAAAATACACTAAGTAAGAAAGGTAAGGCAAGATATATACTTGACCAAACCGAAAAAGAATAACACATTATTTATGATTGAGTAAGAGTGATATAAATTTCCGTATAATAAGATGGAAATGAATTAAATAATTATTGATAAATCGTGATGGATGTTTCAGTTAAAGAAATGTTTGGAGTAACCGGAGATGATTCGACATCTCAATTGACTGAACATATGAAAGCTAAGATTTCCGAGGAGGTCGGAAAAGCTCTAGAAAATAGTCTATCACAGTATATTGATAGATTACAAACCACAATCGTGCTGGTGGTGAACGATATGATGGCTGAATTGAAAGACAGCATACTACAAGAAATAGAAGAAAGGAGGGTGTTGGATATGAATCCAAGATCCGTAAAGAAGTCCAAGTCTAATAAAGCTCCCAAGAAGGGAGTTACAAAAAGTGTGTTACATCAGTGTAGATTTTGTGGAAAAATTCACAAGGGCACATGTGGTAAGCCAAGACATAAAAAGTCTAAATGTCCAGAGAGGCTTGGAACCAAGGACACAACCGACACAAAGTCTGATGCCCAGAAATTAAGGACAAAGTTGTTTTATATAACAGCCACGGAGGCTAAAGCTGAACCTGATGTCGTTCCAGGTATACTCTTGTAAATTAAATTTCAGCATAAATTTTTAATTATTATGAGTGCAAATAAATCGTTTGTTTTATATCGATTTATTTAACATTCTACATTAGTGTTAACGAAATTACCAAGGCTTTGAAAAAAAAAATAGAAAGAGGTAATAATAAAATTTCTATAGTTTATAAGAGGTGTTGAAACTGTACGCTGAGCATAGAGGTAAAAAAATAATCATGATAAATATTGCCTTGGGAAGGGGTGCGCGCACACTCGAACCCGAGAACATAATGAAAGATAAGCGTTATAATAGGGAGGAGTGTAATAACACCCGAACCCTGGGAGTTTACAATAGTAATAGATGACAAGGACATGGTTATAGACTAAGCCAAACTAAATGAAACTGATAGAAACATCGTTTATGTCAACAAACGATGTGGATAAATTCCATACAACGATATGAAACAATAACATGAAATCAATTGATTTTGTTATTGTAACAATGGGTTAAAGTCAGAAATCAAGAGATTAAGATTTGGATAGGAATATCCTTGAAAAAGAAACTAAATGGACAATATGTATTATTTGTTGCTGTAAATAATGAAATACCAATAAATTTGGATTTAAAAGCTCGGGTATGGGTAGATACCCAAGTAACATGTTATTAATAAATTCCTCCTGAGGAAGAACGATAATCACCTTGATGAGGGTGAATATGTAAAAGAATTAGTAAGACAAACATTATGAAAGCGTTAGAATAAAAACGAGTAAACCCCAAAGGCCGAATAACACTAACAGTAGTTTACCAAATAAGACTTGAGACATGGACCTTCGGGACATTTGTAAAAGAAACGGACCTAAGGGTCGCTGACAAAAGAAAGGTGGTGTACGGATTAATTAAGTAAAGTGCTTGATAATAAAAGTAAACGAGAGCCGGATAATGGGAGCATATTACATTAAGATAATGAGCCCAAGGGAAGGGATAAGAATCAAGTAAACGAAAATATGAATCGACAATTTAGAATGTCAAGGCATAAGGATAAGTTGACTGTCATAGGAGATGGAACTCACACGAACAAGTCAAACCAGACGAGTGAAAGAATAAAAGACTTGGTTGAGTAAAAGCGGTGGGTTTTGCTGATACGACCAAATAAATCGAGAAATAAAGTCTTAAGGAATGACGAAAGGGTTGCTATGAAAATAATATCGATAAAATACTCAATTAATAGGTATGTTTTCAGATAAATGCGTAACCAACAGTCAAGAACGCGAATTAAAAGTCAAGAGACTCGGATTAAGAGCTATGACTGAGAAAACGATAAAATTTTGCAAAAACATAAATTTCAATAGTCATGTTCAACTACTTTAATTTTGGGCAGGTTGAATAAAGTATGGTAGTTGATATTCCAAGTAAGCGCAACCTGGATAATGAAAGCCTGAACAAGAACCCGGGTAACGGGTTGAAAGGAAATTGGGGCATAAACCAAATAATGGTATGAGTAAAATAAACCAACGCGAAGGACACAAAAGAAGTCATAGAGTCGAAAGATAATTTGAAAGAAAGTGAGGGTAGCCTTAGATTACGGTCAAGGTAAAACGAATAGAAGATGATCCATGGGATCACCATAACCTCCAAATTATAAACAATGTAAAGGCCTAAGGGAACAAAATGACCATTGGGTCGCAAATACAAATGGAACATGCTAGGGGGGGGGGGGTCTCACCCTAAAAAGGTGAAGACATAATAGAATAGTCTACAAGGCTAAGTAAAGGAACCTACGGGTCGATAATATAAAGCGTGGAGAACCAATTATGATTTCTCGCGTAAAATGATAATCCCAAAGAATAATCCTTGTCGTCAATTCCATGATATGATTAATCGACATGGTTAAAGAGAGAAACATCAAACTAAAATTCAGTTTTAGTAAAGAAACGATGTTCTAACACCTATGAATACCGAGAGAGATATTAGAAAATGGTTAATACTAAAGAATATAGGTCTAACGCCGCAAGTTGTAAGATGATGCATTCGGAGGAAAGATTCTTAAGAATGAAAAGTCGATGTAAAACTAAACATGGCATGATGTGATCATGGACACAAAAGTAATATAGAATGTAATCACGTTACAGTGGGAATGACAAGATATGAAATTATAAGCACGCAAAGGGCCGATGACGGCAATATTGCATACCCGAATGACGAGGTATGAGGTATGAGGTAAAACGGTGACCAATTAGTTTAGGCAATAAAACAAGTTGTAGCCTAAATAACACTGTGACCTATGTAGAGCGCTTGATAATATAAAACTAGCGTCAAGTAGGTATGCTGACAGACTCAGAGACTGAATGGTCAAAAGACAACCCGATTAAAAGGGCGACAAAGGATAGGAAATAGGTGATATAGTTATGCTAAAAGTTTTCCCCAAGGAAGGGTGTTATCCGATTCAGAAAAAGAGAGAAACTAAGCCCGAGGTTTATCGGGCCATTTAAAATCATCGAACGGGGTTGGCAAGGTGGCTTATCGCCTCGAGCTACCGGAAGAGTTGAGTGGAATACATGGCACGTTTCACGTATCGCAATTGCGGAAATGTCTAACGGAGGAAACAACTTATATCCATTACGATGGTATCGAGGTGGATAATAGCCTGAATTATGCGGTGAGACCAGTGGAGATTTTGGATCGGAAGGTCAAGCAATTGCGAAACAAACAAATTGATCAAGTTAAGATCAAGTGGGAGCATAGGAAAGGCTCGAACACTACGTGGGAGTCCGAAGAGGAGATGCGGCGTCTCTACCCTACATTATTTGGTATGTACTTTGGTTTCGGGGACGAAACCCTTTTAAGGGGGGTGGACTTGTAACATCCCTAAAATACGAATTCTTATATTACAATAACATTGCGAATAAATAAGAATTATAAACTAACTAGGAATAATGTTAACCTAGTTAGAGAATGAGTTGTGAGTAGTTTAGAAGTGAAAATAAATAAAGGGTGAAAATTGAGGGACCAAAAGTGTTAAAGTGAAAACTAATATTAATAAAACAAGAAAATTAAAAAAATCAAAACACACTTGTTTGTGTGTTGCTGATATCGACCAGAAGGAGGGGGCGAACCCCAGGCTCCCCAAGAACCCTAGCTCAGTTAAATCTCACAAATTGAAGGCCAAGATCGATCCTGAATCGAAAATCGAACATAGATTACTGATCCTCATTGCAAGGGGGTTGTAAGGTATGTAAAATTTGATGTTAATCCTCTGTTTGAAATTCTCATGATTTTGGGAAATTCGAAATCTGATGTTGCATGTTGGCTTTTTGGATAGATTAGGGATGATATAGTGTCTAGGAGTAAAACCTAGACAATAACATGTCCAATTCCTGAAAATCTCATGAACACATTGAAGGTGATTCATGGGTTTTGTGGGAAACTAGTAAACACTAGGGTTGGGAATGATTATTCTAGTGAAATATGGTCATAGAAAGTGAATTCTGAAATAATGTTGTTTAATGTTATATGAAAGCTTAATTGATGTTAATTTAGAGCTACATGACAAGTTATGAACTTGATAATATATGGTGTAAATTTCTGCCCTTAAAGTGTTCGCATAAATGCCTCAAAGAAGGCTCAAATCTGAAAATTTGAGTTAAACCGCATGATTGTGATGTTTCGGAAAAGTATGCGAACTATGAATTGAAAAGAGTTCTAAACATGTCTTGGTTGAACTCTATAGGGAAGGATACCGGAGCTCCAAGCGGACAAGCCGGTGGCGACTCGCGTTTAAAGAGCGTGCACTAAAGGTATGTAACTTGACCCATTACATTAAACGAATTGTTGTTAAATTATGCGAAGTTTCGTTGTAGGTAGTTATGGTGTTGATTGTAGCGACCATGATCGTTACTTGAATTAATAGGTTTAGAGTGACAAGAAACCGTTTGGTAGTCATCATATTGGAGGATTCCACAAGATGAGCCAAACGGGTTGATTTGTTGTGTAAATTATTGTACTTGTGTTTTAGAGAGTTAAAAAGGCGATAACAATCGCAAGAGCATTAAGCCATGTGATTGGTAAAGAAATGCGGGTGATAATAAGCCTCGGATGTTGGGTATAAAGTGCCATAAGCTTCCTAGTCAAATGATAGAGAAATGAGTAAAGTTAGAACGGGTCGAATAATCAATTTATGCGTGACAAATGTTTCGTAATATAGCTAATTGGCCTTTGTTATAGTTGATAAAGGACATAATAGAATGCGAGAAATTAACATGTTGGTTTGATAGAACGAGAGATCCGAGAATTTGGTTTGGCCGAACAAACAAAACAACCAAATCATGAACTTACAGGGAATATCGTAAGTTACGGTGGTACCGTAACTTATGGTAGACATAAAAAGGCTTACGGCAGTCCTTTACTGCCTTACGGCAGATCTGGATTTTCCAGCAACCACCGTAATTTACGGTGGTACCGTAAGTTACGGTAGATCCTAAACATTTTGTCTAAATTCTTTTATATCCTAGCTAATCGAATCCGTTTTTAAGCGTAGTTTCGATTAAGAAATATTTATAAGAATTCTAATGCTAAGATTTGGTTAAAATCTCCAGTTTCAGGTATTACAAGTGTGTGGACGATGATCAAGCATCTTTTTAAGAACCGAACACGAATTTTTGAAGCTTCCGCGTTAAACTTAACTTTGTCTAGACTATGGTCAAGCTGTAAATGAATTGTCATCCACGTTTTGAAGTTTTAAATTTTGTTTTAGTTAGTCGGTAGTTGACTAATGTTTGGTCTCTTAGGACTTATGTTTTTATTCTAGACGCACTCTATCCATATAAAATCATATGTATTTTGATTTAAGTCGAGTAGTAATTAGAAGGGTGTTACAAGATGACCCTCCAGACGAACTCTTAGCATTGAATGCAGTTTCAACCTTTGGTGATATATTTGTTTTGTCATTGATACCTCCTTTGTAATAAAGCCCAATATCTTGTTCTCCATCAAAATCTTTCATTCTCGAGATCTTCCTCTGTTCCATCTCTTGAGCTTCAAGCTTTTCAATAAACTTGTTCAGTGTCAGATTCCCAAAATCTTTCTTATTTCTCAGCATCATAAGATATGTGCCCCAAGTTTCATATGGCAATGCATCAGCCAACTTTTCTATAAACTCTTCATTATCTTTTGTAATGCTCACTCTCTTCATTTGGACTAATAGATTGCAATATCTTTCATTTTGTATCTCTTCATCAGCCAAGTTTTCTATAAACTCTTCTATAAACTTTTCTAATCATCATTTTTTCATTTTTGTATTTCTTTCTATCATCAACACTTAGATCTTTAATAGCAATCTCCTCTTCATCATCATTCAATGGTCTAATATATTTTATCTCAACACATTCCCAAGCATCCAAATAATTTGCTTGAACCCAGTTCTCAAATCGTTCTTCCCATCCTTTATACTCCTCGATATTCATGAGCTTAGGCGGTTTTTGCATAGATCCCATTTCATTTTCCATGTTCAAGTTCTGAGTAACAGATGCCGGAGTAGTCCGGGTAGTAGCAAATGCGTTATAAAATTCCTCTTCCATGTTTCGGTAACAAATTTCACAAAACAGATACTTTCAAGCGAAATTACTTCTTCAAACGAAATAAAAAACTTCACACGAAATACTAACTCATGCGAAATATCAACCTGATGCGAAATTCCTAATTTCGTACGAAATAACACCCTTTCAAACGAAATATGTGATTTCGTGTGAAATACTCAAGCGAAATTATTCTTTGGTGCGAAATAGCTAATTTCGTGTGGACCTGTCAAACGAAATTACCAACTGATGCGAAATAAGAACCTTATTTCGTGCGAAATACTGCTGATGTCATCATCTCGAGCTGTTTTTGTTAAAATTGATCAAGTTTTAAGCCGTTTTAAGATCTGAAACTTTCAAGGGTTTGTTAAAACAGTATTGCGAGTATGATGTTTGAAATTCAAGTCATTTTAACCGTAAAAACTTGTTAATTTTGAAAAAGAAGGTGTAAAAATCAGAATTTTCAACTGAATTGGTAAGAACTCTTCCTCCTGAGCTCTGATACCACTTGTAGGATCGTTTTCTGACCCAAATGAGTCGTTCAGAAGAGTTTTTGCTCAATACGAAAGGCAGAAACAGACGTATCTAGGTAATTCAGCTAAAAATACACTTTAAATTGTCTCTTGATTGATTTGGCAAAAAAATACAGCGAGTAAACACTTCGGCAGCACTTCGGCTCTCAAACCGGAATCTAATTTCGTTGCAAATGACACAGACACATCAGGTATTTATAGGCCAGCTAATTTCGCACGGATCATCTCAAGCGGAATTAACATCTAATTTCGTGCGAAATTATCTAGATGTAATTTTGTGCGAAATTACCCATAAACACACTTTTCTTGTTTTGCGTGCCCTGATCTATCTAATACAATAAAAGACTCGATATAAGACGAAGTCGACAGACGTATGCACTAACACTTAGTAAGCTTACGGATGAAGATCAAGCTCGTTGAAGGACCGAACACAATCAAGATACAAGTTTCCGCACGACGTTTCGTTGTCATTTTAAACGACGAACTTAATTATACTATGTTGTAAACTTTTAAGTTGTAAAAGTTTTAAATTACTCGTAGTTTCTACGGATCCTTAATCTTAATGACATGTTTATTTTCGTTATATATACGAAAACCTTTAAAATAATAGCAAGGGTGTTACATTTCTTAATCAATGAACATTTTTGTCTGTTTTTCTTTTTCCTGAAATCGTTTTAGTTTTTTGACGTTTTTCATACTCATTATTTCTCTAATAGAAGTCAACAAAAGCACGAGTTAGTACTCTAAAAAAACTAAGGTCATGAGTTAGTAATATACAACTCCCTAGGTAAAAACCAATGATACCCCTAAAAAGCTATTTGGAAGCTTTTATGTCTTAAACTTCGTTGGCATTGTTTCTCCTTACTCCAACCTTACGTATTTCAATATTTTAATTTTTTTAACTTTGGATGTCAATATCAATAGTTTAAACCTTTATTTACGCTACATAGAAATTATGTTAACAATTAGTCACGTGTACCGCAAATTAGGCTCATCAAAAATACGGGTTTGACAACGTCAGGCAGGGCGAATGAAATTAGGGAATGGAATATATGGTTTATAAATCTATCATAATGATAATATGAAATGGAATGAGGACGATCACTTGTCTTGTAGGACTTATGGAATAGAGTAATGAAAATTATTGTCCTACGTGACACATGGGATGGAACGTGTCCTAAGATACGTATGGAATGGAATTTGTCCTATGGGACATATGGAATGGAGTGATGAATATTAGGGAATGGAATAAGTGATTTATAAATTTATCCTGCGTATGGACACGGTAGTTCAATATACAGGAAGGAAGTATGTTATGTTATTCCATACTTCGTTATGTCATGTTACATATGTTACGTATTATTAGTATTATTATTGTTATTATTATTATTATTATTATTATTATATGTTATGTACGTTATGCGATGTTTCTCTATGTTATGTTACGTTACGTTATATTATGATAGGTTATATATGTTATGCTACGTCACGTCACATTACGTTTAATGTATGTTAAAGTTAATGTGTACTTACAATGCATTTTAAAGAGTTTTGACCACGTTCCACGGAGGCCAGTTTCCATCTCAAGAATGATGGGAATGAAAGTTTTAACGTTTGAGACTATAACGTCTGGGTGGATTTTAAAATCCATGATGTTTGTTAAGCGGTGTAAAAAGAAGAAGAAGATGAAAGAGAATTGAAGATGTAGTGGAAGGAGGGCAGTGTAGGTTTCCCAGAAGGGAGTGACACATGATACCATGAAGAATTATATCTTCTTATGTGATTGTCTCATTCCAACTTTCTCCACTAATTATTACAATATGGTATCTTATATTTTGAGATATGATTTGCAACAACTAAAGAGTTTACAAGGGATATCCTATTAGATTGTTATGTTTCGAATGTATCAATATCTCTTTTGATGCTCGTTATGATTCACTCGTATAGATTAGATTCACAATTATCCTGATTGTATTGCTTCTGAAGTTCTTTATTGCTATTTTTATCCATTGTTTTATTTGTTTAGGCTATTCTTCCACCCAACATTGCACAAACATGCTTTTGTTCTTCATGGATGTCAAGTTTCAGAGACAATATGACAGGACGTGAACAGGGAAATAAACCTGTTTAGTGAACTTAAAAGGACAAAATTGTGATTAGAAATTGATTTAAGTCTTAGATTCCGTTTGTGTAACCCTTATTATTCATCAACTAAGAAATTATTCATTGTTCTTATCTTTTTAATAACTGTGGTAAGTAACCTATCTAGGTTGGGGTTGGGCGAGTAACGGCAAGCTTTTGGCCTTGTGATGTTAATCATGCAAAAAAGGTTGTTGGTGCATATTCTGTGATAACAACTTAATAGTTTAATTATTTAGTCTTTGGATATTTTGTATTGGGCTTAGGAATATTGGTTAGTGAGTTAATGGTTGTAATGGGCTTGGAGAATGGCCTAGCCCACTTAGAAGCTCAATTCACAGACTTGTGGTATATAAATATGTTTTGTGATTAGGGTTAGGAGTCTTTCAGTTACTCTAGAGAGAGAAAACACAGAGGCTAGAGAGAGGGACGAATTTGAGTGTTGTGAGGTATTAAGTTGATTGTAAAACTGTGAGATTGGATAATCAATAGAATACCAGTTTAATTGTGAATTCTGTTTCTACTATTTTCAGTAACAATCTGATCTAGAGGATTCCGCACTCTAAGTTAGATAGACAATTTTGTGAATAATCCATAGGATTAAGAAACCTACAGAGGTTCAAGTGTAAGGAATGTTGTAGATGCTATATGTAGTGGTTGTATCAACTCTCCTAAGGCTTATACAAGAAACAAAACCCATTAGAGAGAATTACATGGACAAGCTCTATGATTTAATTATGAATCTCAAGTTGTCTATAGTAGGATGGAAGGGTAAAAGGTAAGTATGAAGTGCGTAAGTTTAAAGTAACTTCATGAGTTGTATTTAGTGTATTTAAAACTTTCGAGGCGATAACAACATCCTTTTTTATTATCTCACTCGGAGATCTAATCTAGCATGCATAAACGAATGATCCTAATAGTTTGATCACACATATGAATAACAAAACCTATATGGATTACCACAAAGTTTACATATATTTTATGGTTCACATTGCTGAGATCATTTTTTATGTGTTAAGTATTTGACATGCGCACCTTGGACGGCCCTTAAGGATAAGATCCTCATGGTTTATAAAGGTCTTCATGGATTTGACCTAAAATGTTTATAGATCTTTGTTGTTGCCTAACCTAGTTACATAATAGGTATTTATGCGGCCCAACAACCAAGAATTTGTTGGCTTAAGACCCACAAGAGTGCCCTAGAACTATCTCTGTCATTGAATAAGAAATATTTGTGTACGCCTAATCCTATAATTTTTAGTGAGTTGAAGCATACCAATATGATATGTGTTGAACATGTAATCTAAAATGAATAAAACCATTCAATATTCTTAAAGTTGAAGGCAAAGCAAGTTCTTTAAGAGATATGGTTATGTATTTTGTTGCTTTCTTACTATTCCATTACTTGTAGAGATTAGTCGTTTCAATGTGTATAGGATAATGTTCATGTAGGTTTTATAACTTTATTAAACTTCATGGACCTAATTGTCATGTATCTATATATAAAGAGAGGATGAGGGGGGCATAGGTAGGTCCCTAGCCCCCACAACGAAACCTTAGTAATGTTTACAATAATAATTTTTTTTAAATGTTTATTAAAGCCCCTTAATATCACCATGATTCGGCCCCCTGTTAACTCAAAACGTATTTTGTTGGCCATAATATGAACCCTACTAGATACCAGTTGTTGTACGTTCAATCATGGTTGTAAAACAAGGTCTTAAAGGCTAGTACTCCCCCAGTACTCGCTACAAGGTAGGCTGCCTAGGCCCGAGTACTTTTCGTATAGGCCGAATGCTCCGTGGGTACTCTCCGTCTAGGCCGAGTACTTTCAGAGTAAATCCGACTAGGGACCGCCTAACGACTTTTGCAACCATGCATTCAAGATGTTCAAATAGAAATGCTTTGACCTTGCACTTTATTTTTTACTTTTTGTAGTTTTTTACAATTGCCTTTAATTTAGTAATTAAACACTCTATTTATCGAGTTTTTTTACTGAAATAGTGCTAATATAAAAAATGTAATCAAAACTAATGCTGGTTCCCAAAATATTTCACAAATACTGCCATTGCCAATCTGAATGGCGATTTTTTTAGAAGCTAAAAATGTAATCAAAACTAATGCTGGTTCCCAAAATATTTCACAAATACTGCCATTGCCAATCTGAATGGCGATTTTTTTAGAAGCTAGTAGGTTGTTCAGAAATCTTCAGCGCTGTGTAGGCTTTTTGTTGGGAATGGACAGACCAATCATTGCCAGGAAGCTTACAGATAACCAATCATTGAATCTGTACCTTATCAGCCAATCTTATGGCGAATTCCTGCAGTTATAGCCAATATAATTGGCGAAAAGTATCTGGCTGATAAAACAGCCATTCTGAATGGCGAAAATCTGCTAAGTATCCATTCTGAATGGCGAAAACTTTTAATTTTCTGCACACATTAATGGCGAAAAGCTACTAAGAGCTAAAAAGGACTGCATTCAAGAATTAATAGATTCATATTAACTGGATTATATACGTTCGATTAAAAAAACACTTTCTTACCATTTTTAATCTTGCAATGCCTTCTGAAGTCGGGATTTTCTGACCAAATAACCCGACCAGTTCTTCCCTTAACTTGTCCTGCCATTCTTGATTAATCGCTAGAAGGAAAACCGTCCACGAAAGTAAGCTTGTGGTTATGAGATGTCCCACCCCATATATGGTTTTGAGTTCATCTATCATTTGTTCCACTGTGATCCTCTTGCTTTCATTAGAATCGTTAGCCATTTTCACAAGCTGTCCAAGGTAATCTCTTCTATTCTCATCAACCCCTTCATCCATATTCTCCTTTCTTTTCTTCACAATGTCTAGAATCAATGTTTTTATCTCGTTTTCAAGCTTCCGCGCTTCAGTTTCATCTTTTGTCTTCATTATCAAACTGAAAGAACAAACAACAATGATCAGTTACGAATATGCATATTCAAAGTCGCTATTATTTACTTATGGAGCCGGTTGGATCCTACTTGATGCCTGGAAATCGTAACTTGTACGCGTTTCTAACGGTTATCGCTGTTAATCTCGCCACCATCTCAAATATATGCAGCAAATTAAAAGTTTCACCATTAATAATGGCTTTATGTTCAGAAAATTAAATGTATCGCCATTAAGAATGGCCGTGTGTGCAGACATTAACTTTTCGCCATTCTTATTGGCAATATATTCAAAATTTCGCTATTATCAATGGAGTCTGCAAATGTTGATGGTATTTAGAGCACAGAACAAACAAACAAATAGATCAAAAGCTTTGCAGAAGGTTTTATTATTCAAAGGATTTTTCGATGATCTTACAGTACATGGACTCTACAATTTATAACTCAACAAATACTGAAAAAGCTCAACAACCTAGGGAAACGGTAACCTTAGACTATGACTCAGCAACCAATAGACTCGGTATCGATCAACAACTTGACCGTTATTATTATTTGCAGAAATAAGAAATATTAAATAAAATAAAAACTGAGTCCACGTGCATGTATGCAAAGCTTCTAGAACAAGAGCATGGATCATAATTCTTCACCCTTCCTTGATCCATTGCTCACCACCCCAAGATCTTCACGATGAAACACAAATTTCTCCTTAGTCAAACTCTTTGTGAGAATATCAGCAGGCTGATTATGAGTGTTGCAATATTCAATAGCAATCTGACCCTGCATAACCATTTATCTGATGTAATGGTATCTTAATTCAATGTGCTTTGATCTGCTGTGTAGGACAGGATTCCTTGACAAGTGAATGGCAGACATGTTATCACAAAAAATAACAGTGTCTTGCTCTTGTTTAAACCCCAGATCTTCCAAAACTCTTCTAATCCACACGGCTTCACATGTAGCACCACAAACTGCAATGTATTCAGCCTTAGTACTGGACAATGCTACAGAAGTTTGTTTCTTTGAGCTCCAAGCAATAACACCTCCTCCCAGTTTGAAAAGATAAGCAGACACACTCTTTCTATCATCAACACATGCTGCCCAGTCACTATCACTGTAACCCACTAACGTGCTTTCTTCACCTTTATTATACCATATTCCATAGCTAGTAGTACCTGCCAGTGCCACATACCTCAGAATTCTCTTGGCAGCTCCAAGATGATTCTTTGAAGGATTTTGCATGAACCTGGAGATCATACTCACGGCATAGGCCAAATCAGGCCGTGAGTGGGTCAAGTAGATGAGTCCACCAACCATACTTCTGAAGTTTTCTTTATCAACCTTGTCAGCACCATCTTCCATATGAAGTTTTTCACTCGTATTGAGGGGAGTGACTTCTTGAATGCACTTAGTCATGCCAAACTTTTTCAACAGCATCCTTGCATAGTTTTCTTGTGACAGAAAGATCCCTGCAGTAGTTTGCTTGATCTCCAGACCAAGAAAGTGACTCATGAGGCCCATATCAGTCATTTCAAAGGCTGATTTCATCCCTTCCTTGAACTCTACTAACATTTTCTCACACGAAGCAGTGCAGATTATATCATCTACATATAGACATACATACATAATATTACATGCGTTGTCACATTTTGTGTATAGAGTTGGCTCATTATGACTTCGAACATATTCATGCTGATGAAAGTAGCCATCAATCTTGGCATACCAGGCCGTGGGTGCTTGTTTCAAGCCATACAGAGCCTTGTGCAACTTGTAGACCATATTTTCTTTGCCTGCAACAATAAACCCTTCTGGTTGTTCAACAAATATCTCTTCATTCAAATCACCATTTAAGAAGGCAGATTTTACATCCATTTGATGTATCACCCACCCTTTACATGCAGCAACACTGAGAATGATTCGAACAGTTTCAAATCTAGCCACAGGAGCAAAAGTTTCTTGAAAGTCTACTCCTAGTTGTTGAGAGTAACCTTTTGCTACAAGCCTAGCCTTGTATCTCACCCCTTTACCATTTTCAGCACTTTTCACTTTGAACAACCACTTTACTCCAACTAGATTCTTTCTAGGAGGAAGATTGACTAACTCCCATGTATTGTTTCTAACAATAACCTGCAGTTCAGCCTCCATAGCTTGTTGCCACTCTTTGTGCTTTGCAGCCTCTTCATAGTTGAATGGTTCAAAAACATTCAAAGCGAAGACACATACATTAACATCTTCTTCTCCTTCAGAGATACCTTCTCCTGTGACATAATCATTGAGCCAAGATGGAGTCTTTGTTTGTCTTCTACCGGTACTGGTAGATGGTAACATGTTTGATGGTAAAGTTGATGCAGTTGACTCATCACTGGAAGTATCATGATGGGACTGGTGTAGAATTATAGGGCTGTGAGAGTTGGATAAACTAGGTAAGGGACTAGAAATAGGTGAGGATGGAGTACTATTAGGTGGTTGCGTGTGGTTTGAGAATTCAATAGGGAAGGGATCAACAGTAACTTCCTTTTTAGGTGTACCACCTTCAACATTTTTCCACCTAGTGTCCTCCAAAAATACAACATCTCTCTTGACAGAAAATTTCTTGGAAACCGGATTATAAAGTCTACACCCTTTGGTTTGATCTGAGTAGCCCAGAAAAATACATCTTTCTTACTTGTCTTCCAACTTTCTCCTTAATTGAGCCGGTACAAGGCCATATGCAACACATCCAAAGATTCTTAGATGTGAAACAGATGGTTTCTTACCAGACCAAGCTTCCACAGGTGTCATGTTAACAAGGGCTTTGGTAGGAGACCTATTTAGAATATACACAGCAGTTGCAACTGCTTCAGCCCGTAAGTAATTTGTAGATCTCTTTCATGCAACATACTCCTGACCAAATTCATTATTGTGCGATTTTTTCTTTCCACAACCCCATTGAGCTGAGGGGTATAGGCCACAGTTAGCTCTCTTTTAATGCCAACTTGTTCACATAATCTATTAAATTCCGAGGAACAAAACTCACCCCCACGATCAGATCTTAGAACTTTGATTTGCCATTCACTTTCTCGTTCAATCATAGCCTTGAAATGCTTAAACTTTTCAAAGGCTTGGTTCTTGTGAGTAACAAAATAAACCCAACACATACGAGTTAGATCATCAATGAAAAGCAAGTAGTGAAGATTGTTACCTAGACTGGGCACTTGCATAGGGCCGCATAGATCCGTATGGATGAGATCCAATTTGGCTTTGGCACACGTAGAAACACCATTGAAAGGAGACCTTGCATGTTTGCATGCAATACATGATTCACAAGTTGGATTGTGATTGAACTTTGGCAGACCTTGAACCATCTTATGATCATGCAATTGTTTTATCCCAGCAAAATGAAGGTGCCCTAGTCTGTTATGCCACCTTATGGCTTCAGCTTCATACTTTGTTGGAGTAACATCTTGCATAGTGAGTAAACATGAAAGATCAACAACAAACATGTTGTTACTAGCAACAGGAGCTTGTATGACCACTTTTCCAGTGTTCTTCTTCTTCACAGTGCACCATCCATCATCAAACATCAGGGTGTACCCCTTTCTCATAAATTGTCCAACACTGAGCAAGTTATACTTAAGTGTTGGTACATAATAAACATTTTCAAGCACTTTAAAGTCAGTTTCATTTGTAAACATGATCACTGTACCTTTCCCTTCAACCTTTACAGGTTTCTTGTCCCCCAATTTTACATTCAATTTGAAAGATTCATTCATTTCTATGAAGCTATCATGATTACCTGTCATATGGTTTGAAGCTCCAGAATCCATGAACCAAGACTTGACACGATTACCTTTGGGGCTCTCATCTGTACTGATCATAAGTAAGTGTTGATCATCAGTATCAACTGGTTCCTCCATTGTATCTTCTTGTGCTACATTGGCCTGGGGTTCATCATTGTTGTACCAATAGTCCTTTTTCAAGTGACCAAATTTACAGCACACGTAGCACTGAGGGACCCTGCTTCTATCGAGGTTACCCCTTCCTCGTCCAGCACCTCTACCTCTTGGGGAGCCACGACCACGACCTCTCCAAGTAGAATTTTTGCTCACATCTTGCAACGCTGCCAAGGCTTGTTCATCAACCTCTCTCTTGTTTTAGGTGCCTTTTCAATTTTTTTTTTGAAATTAATCCTTTCTTCCTGAGACTGTAAGAGTCCCATGAGCTTTACAGGTGTCATCTCGGCCAGATTGAATGTTACTTCTATTGAAGGAAAAACATAATCAAATCCGGGAGAGAAACTCCTCAAGATCTTCTCCACAATCTTCTGATCTCCCAATTCTTCACCATACGAACGTTGTTGTCCAACGTTGTCCATTACTCTTGAAAAATAGTCTCCAACCATCTCTTCATCTTTCATACTCAGATTCTCGAACATTCGTCTTAATCCTTGAAGTTTCACAGATCTCACCTGGGAGTCACCTTGGAATTCAACTTGGAGGATATCCCAGGTGTCTTTAGAGGTCTCGGTTGCTGCAATTCTTGAGAAGAGGTTGTCATGAACCCCTTGTTGAATGATTGTCATGGCTTGCGCGTCCTTCTTTTTAGTTTCTCTGATGTTATCAGCACCATTCGCCACAGCAGTAACTCCCAAATACACGACATCCCATAGTTCCTTAGACCTGAGAATGGTTTTCATACGAAGGCTCCAGTGCTCATATCCATCTCCTTTAAACACAGGAATGGTTAGAGCACCAGAAGTTGCAGATGTGTTTGATGATTCGACCATGAGTGTTGGAAGGGAGAGCAAGAAAAAGGGTTATGGAGCAACCTGGTGTTAGAAAGGAGGATAACTTGGAGAGCAAATTATGGGTCAACAAAAATCCTCCCTATTCTTGGCATCCGTAAATCAGGAAACCAATAATTGTGAATCATCTTTATTGTATTTCCTTTATTATCTAAGGCAAATGTGTATTTATATGTTATCGATGTATCTTTGAAAATATACAAGAAATAAAAAAACATCCCCTGCCTTGCTCCCTCTGATAATATGGTATCAGAGCAGTGATCAATCCTGTGTGCTGCTCACATTTTATCTTGGATCATTTTACCATGTCTGGTGAAGACGGTAATGATCTTTCTATCCAAATTGCCAATCTTCTCAAGAATGGCATCAATTCTCAAACCCAGAACCCCAAACAAAACCTTTCTGATAGCCTTAAAATCAGCTTAAACCTCAATAGTCATAACTACGCCCTGTGGGCTCGCATGATACGAGTCGCCATAGGCGGAAAATCAAAAGCTTTGCTAAACCACTTGACCGCAGAACCACCAGATCCGGCCGATGACAAATATGATCAATGGGAGCAAGATGATCTCATTGTGTTTTCGTGGCTGATTCAGAATATCGAACCGGCCATTGCAAGCAATCTAACTGAGTTCCCTACGGCCAAAGCCCTGTGGGAGGCTCTGGTTGTCACCTATAGCAGTGGCAAGGACAAGCTACAAACATTTGATCTCCATGTTAAAGCTAATGGGTTCAAGCAGAATGGTATACCGGTGGAAGAATTTTGGATTACGATGCAGGGGATTTGGGGAGAAATCGACCGCCGTGATCCAAACCCGATGAAGTGTGCTGCTGATATCACCCTATACAATAAACTTAGGGCTGAACAGAAGTTATTCCAGTTCTTGAATGGTCTAGATCACAAATATGACACGGTGAAACGGGAAATACTACGTTGGGATCCACTTCCTTCAGCGGAAGGTGCATATGCGGCGGCTGTTAGGAAGGAGACTGCACACCAGAACATCTTAGGAACAAACCACAATGAGACGCAAGGGGTGGCATCGGGCTTGGCAGCAGTTGAGTCAGGTGTCACGGATGGATTAGGGCTAATGTCAAGAGGGTCTCGCCGGTCGAATCAGGGGCAGACTGAAGCTTCATCACGCATTGACAAAACAAAATTAAAGTGTAGCCATTGTGGAAAGAATCGACACACAAAAGAACAATGCTTTGAAATCGTTGGGTCTCCGGAATGGTGGATCGATGGCTCCAAGAAAACCAACAAAGAAGGGAGAAAGGCTGGAGATGTTCAGGGAGAGAACATGAAGACCAGTCGCAGCGGCGCTCCACCCAAAGCCACCGGCGGCGGAGGGTTTGGTGGGCTTGCTACAGCCTCTGACGTTGAAGAAGATGATACAGGTACTGGGTTTGAGAAGTATAACTCAAACCCCTCTTATTGTCCTTTAAATTACAGCTCCACCCCTTCTAATATTGTGAACCCGAAAATATTCTCCCCTGAAGTACTTAAACTACTTGATGATAATCCTTTGAACCCTTATACACTAAAGGGGCCTAAGTGTAATAATAAAATGGGGGAAATAAACATGGCTACAAGCCGTAAAAGATTAAAGGACGCTTGGATATTTGATAGTGGGGCCACTGATACGATGACATTTGATCCTTCAGATGTCAAGATGATGTCAAAACCATCAAGAGACTACATTCAAACTGCTAGTGGAAAAAATATTTCGGTGAAAGGGGGAGGAATTATTGAAATTTCACCAACCATGAAGCTTTCAAATTGCCTTTATATTCCCTCTCTGTCACATAAACTCTTATCCATAAGCCATATAACAAAAGAATTAAACTGCACAGTTCTAATGCACCCTACCTTTTGCATCTTACAAGATATCAGGACGGGAGCGATTATTGGGCGTGGCACTGAGCGCCAAGGGTTGTACTATGTGGATGAAGTGACTCATCAAGGAAATGCGATGTTGGCTCATGGGAGTACTGATAGAGAGGCATGGTTATGGCATAGAAGGTTGGGACACCCATCTACTGGTTATTTACATCTTTTATTTCCAAAGTTATTTCCGTCCAATAATACCTTAAGTTGTGAAACTTGCGTTTTGGCTAAGAGTCATAGGAAAACTTATAAACCTAATGACACTAAAGTTGATGTTCCTTTCTCATTAATTCATTCCGATGTTTGGGGTCCCGCAAAATTTGTTGGGGGACAAAATTTTCGATATTTTGTTATCTTTGTTGATGATTGCACTCGGATGACATGGATGTATTTTTTAAAACACAAATCCGAGGTGTTTGAAAAATTCATTTTGTTTCATACCATGGTCGGAACTCAATTTCAAAACCAATACAAATTCTTCGCTCTGACAATGGAGGAGAATTTATTAACGACTCAATGAAACAATTTTGTCAAGAAAAAGGCATAGTCCATCAAACTTCATGTTCCCACACTCCTGAACAAAATGGTGTGGTTGAACGAAAAAAACGTATCTTACTAGAAATCACTCGTGCATTACTGATAGAATCACAAGTTCCTATATCTTTTTGGCTTGATGCTCTTGCCACGGCTACTTACATTATTAACCGTCTCCCAACTAAACCCCTTAAACTCAAAACTCCAATTGAAACCCTAACCGAATTGACCAAGATACCTCCACCTCTCACCCTCGAACCCCAGGTATTTGGATGCTCTGTCTTTGTCCATATACCTAAGAGTGATCGAAACAAATTGGGTCCATGTGCGGAAAAATGTGTCTTTGTGGGATATGGGATAAATCAAAAGGGATATAGGTGCTATAGTCCAAAAAGGCGTCACATGTATACAACGATGAACTGTGATTTCCTTGAGACTCAAATCTTCTATGACTCCCAACTTAGTGGTCAGGGGGAGAATAAGGAGTATGTTGACGCCCTAAGTTGGCTGAGTTGGATCCCATCATCAGAAGAAATTTCGCACAATATCCAAGATGAATCACCAACTTCCTCACAACCTGCGGAATCACCGATCAGTGTCACAGAACAAGATCGTCCTCCCAACCTGATACCCGAGGTAAGTCAATCCCCTCCTATCTCTTCTGAAGAAAATGATGATCTTAATATACCATGTGCGTCTAATAGTGATGAAACAGCTATAGAACACGGTGAAGAAACAACAGAAGAACCAGGAAGTGAAACAGCGGGGAGATATGTTCTACCTCCTAGGGTAAATCGGGGTGTCCCTCCAAAAAGATATTCACCTGAGAAAGAATCTCGAAGCTCAAAATATCCTATGGCAAATCTAGCCAAAGGAAATTTATATGAGGAAGCAAAGGCGTTTGACTCCTCCTTATACTCAGAGGAAATCCCAACCACTGTGGAACAAGCCCTAACCTCAGGAGTCTGGAAAGATGCAATGGAAATGGAAATGAAAGCCTTAATGGAAAATAATACTTGGGAAAGAAGCAAGCTCCCTGTCGGAAAAAAAAACCGGTAGGATGCAAATGGGTGTTCTCTATTAAAAGGAGGCCTGATGGAACTATTGATAGGTACAAAGCACGACTAGTTGCTAAAGGGTACTCACAAACGTACGGGATTGACTACTCAGAAACTTTTTCACCTGTAGCCAAACTTGACACAATCAGGGTTCTATTCTCCATTGCTGCCAACAAGGAGTGGCCTCTTCATCAATTTGATGTAAAAATGCCTTTTTGCACGGAGAACTAGAAGAAGAGGTCTATATGGAAGCCCCACCAGGCTTTACAAGAGAATTCAAAAGGGGAGAAGTATGTCGGTTGAAAAGGTCTTTTTATGGGCTCAAACAGTCTCCCCGAGCCTGGTTTGGAAGGTTCACTTTAGCTATGAAGAAATATGGCTTTAAACAAAGCAATTCTGATCATACCCTTTTCCTAAAACACAGGGGTGACCTTGTGACCTGTTTGATCATTTATGTTGATGATATGATAATAACAGGAAATGATCATGAGGAAATGACAAAATTAAAGACGAACTTGTTTACTGAGTTTGAAATGAAGTACCTTGGAAGGCTCAAATACTTCTTGGGATTGAAGTTCTAAGATCCAAGCAAGGAATATTTATCTGTCAGAAAAAATATGTTCTAGATCTATTAGCTGAAACAGGGATGATTGACTGTAAACCTGCGGATACTCCGATGATTTCATAATGGGCTCCACATGGAGGAAGGAGCAAAATTGGCTGACAAAGAAAGGTATCAACGAATGGTGGGAAAACTAATTTATCTTTCTCATACTCGACCGGATATAGCTTACGCAGTTGGAGTGGTAAGTCAATTTATGCATCAACCTCAAGTGAGTCACATGGAAGCCGTATGGAGAATCATTAGGTACCTCAAAGGAACAGCTGACCATGGCATCGTGTTTAAAACAAATGGGCATGTAGAGGTGCAAGGATATACAGATGTAGACTGGGCAGGATGTAAAGACAACCGGAGGTCGACTGCGGGATACTTTACTATGGTTGGAGGAAATCTTGTCACATGGAGGAGTAAAAAAAAAAGTGGTTGCTCTCTCTAGTGCAGAGGCTGAGTTTCGAGGGATCGCCCGAGGATTGGCAGAAGTATTATGGCTTCGAAGGCTTCTAACTGAAATTGGCTTCCCTCCCGACCAAGCCACTAAAATTATGTGTGATAATGAAGCTTCAATCCAAATTTCAGAGAACCCTGTACAACATGATAGGACAAAACATATGGAAGTAGACAGACACTTCATCAAAGAAAAAATAGAGGCAGGAATCATTAAACTTCAGTTTGTCCACTCAAAAGAACAGCTTGCAGATATTCTTACTAAAGCAGTTAATGGAAAAGTTCTCAGCGATTGTTTGGGCAAGTTGTGTTTTGGGAATCCTACCACTCAACTTGAGGGGGAGTGTTAGAAAGGAGGATAACTTGGAGAGCAAATTATGGGTCAACAAGAATCCTCCCTATTCTTGGCATCCGTAAATCAGGCAACCAATAATTGTGAATCATCTTTATTGTATTTCCTTTATTATCTAAGGCAAATGTGTATTTATATGTTATCGATGTATCTTTGAAAATATACAAGAAATAAAAAAACATCCCCTGCCTTGCTCCCTCTGATAATACCTGGCTCTGATACCACAATGATGGTATTTAGAGCACAGAACAAACAAACAAATAGATCAAAAGCTTTGCAGAAGGTTTTATTATTCAAAGGATTTTTCGATGATCTTGCAGTACATGGACTCTACAATTTATAACCCAACAAATACTGAAAAAGCTCAACAACCTAGGGAAACGGTAACCTTAGACTATGACTCAGCAACCAATAGACTCGGTATCGATCAACAACTTGACCGTTATTATTATTTGCAGAAATAAGAAATATTAAATAAAATAAAAACTGAGTCCACGTGCATGTATGCAAAGCTTCTAGAACAAGAGCATGGATCATCATTCTTCAAATGTCTCATGCAATTCAATGATTGGTCCGCTACAATTCCCTGCAATGAGTCCACGTGCATGTATGCAAAGCTTCTAGAACAAGAGCATGGATCATCATTCTTCAAATGTCTCATGCAATTCAATGATTGGTCCGCTACAATTCCCTGCAAAAGTCTGCAATTCTTGGAAAAGTTCTGCAAAGCCTACAAGACCATAAAAATTCGCCATTTTGAATGGCTATCGCATCAATTGGGAAATATTTTAGCAAGCAGCATTAGTTTTGATTTAATTTTGAAAGCACCATCACTTCAGTAAAAAAAACTCCTATTTCTCAGGGCTTACAAAAATATCATTTGTATAAGAAACTACTGTGTTTTTAGGAGAAACGTGACACAGGATCCCCAAATGATGTAGATCTCATAGTCGACCTTTATGCTATGTGGTGAATTGTAATCATTCTGACGCATTTTGATTAACCAATACCCATTTTAACCTACCTGTACTGGTGTTGACTTATCCTTGTTGCCCCCACTGATTAAAAATTATGAATCCACTACTAGACATAGTCTTTATTTATAGAAATTAAGCTTCATTTATCAAGCATATTAATAACATGACATCAACAATTTTTTTCTTGCGTAGTTATGTTACTTGTGAATGTATAATATAAACTAGTGAGTTTCATTCGTGCTATGTCGCGGGTACTCTATCAGTATTGGTTTATTACGGTACCGACACTTGCTATGGCAACTAAAAGAGAAAACTCAAAATTAAAGTCTTGATATGCACAAAAGAATATCGACACGTATTTTATATCGATAAAAATATGTAAAAACGAGTACCAACAACCTTTCCAATAATACTGGTATCATACTAATATTTGGCTAGAATCAATTCATTTTGTGATGGTATCGACACTCGTATATTTTACTTGAAATGACTTCGTTTTCGACAAAAAAATCAACCGCAATGTCGAGAAAAAAACAAAATTGAAAGTTAAATTATTAGAAAAATAGTTTTGTCATACAATTATGTTATTGGAAAAATTGAAAGTTAAATTATTAGAAAAATAGTTTTCTCATACAATTATGTTATTGGAAAGATGCTACTATCAGATCAAATTTAGAAATAGACATTAGAAATAGATATATAAAGCATGTGTACCATGTAAACGAACCACCATAGACATTGTGGTGGAGGAATTGAGTGGATCATATTGAATAAGCCACATGTAGTGGTCAAACAAGAAAGTAAAAGACACTTACTGGTTAAAAAAAATTTGAAAGTATATTATCGCACCGACTCTTATCAATTAATAGATACTACTGGGTGTCCGTATGATGCGACGGGAGGACAACACTGATTGTATAAGTAGTTCTCTTAACATATATAACTTAGTTATTGTGATGGACCGGTCGCTATTTACATAATATAAATTTACAACAAGTTAAGCCATTGGGGTGTTGTACCACATGTTTTGGGGGTTTTTCAAAATAATAATAATAAAATAAAAAAAATGATGTTTAACTTTAAACCCAAAACTACTTGATTTTTTAGTTTTAACCCAAAAGTTTTAATTTTTCCAATTTAACTTCACAACATTTTTACTTTCAACTTTGATCCCCTATGTTTTTCATATTTTGTAAAACTTTTCGTTTTACGTTTAGATCTAAATTTTGCGACTTAACACGGCACAATGTGTGTGTGTGGTTCAACGATTTTACGTTTTGTTATACGCTTCGTTCTAAATTTTGCGAGTTAACATGGGGCAACGTATGTGTGTGGTTCAATATGTTTACGTGGTCTATTTTTTTCCCGTTTAATAAGTTCGTCACAACGCGCGAGTCCTAAATCAAGTTAGTTATTATTTTTTATGTTTTATATGTCGGTCTAATTTTTCCACGTTAAGACGCCAACTTTAATGTTGGTGGTCGTTGGCTATAGTGTGGCATTGGTGTTATTTGTCACGGTTTTACGGACTGCCGCAACGTGGGGAGCTTAATACGATAGGTTATTTATATGGATACAAGACATGCAACGTAGTAATTATGATATCATTAATTGTATTGAGCTTATTTGGTGAATTACTTATTTGTATAAGATAGTAATACATACTTAACCGACAAAAACATCTTTAACACATTGTAAATGTGAATTTGATCAATAACATGTCAATTTCGTTGGCAGCGGCGCAACGCGCGCGAGTGAATCTTCTAGTTACTCTTAATATATATATAAATATATATAGGGAGGGGCTCATGCGAGAACCACCCTTATTGTGAGAACCTTGAGAACCAATGTGAACACAACCTAAAATAGCTAAAAAAACCTAACCCCCCCCCCCCCCCCCCCCACAAAAAAACCTAAACCCCCCCCCCCCCCCAAGCTAAATGCTAAAAAAACCTAAAAAAAATCGTAACCCCAACCCCCCCCCCCCCCCCCAAGCTAAAATGCTAAATACTAAACCCCCAAAAAACCTAAAAAAATCTAAATTTTTTTTTTTAATTTTTTAATATTTTTTGTGTTAAAATCGCTACTTTTAGAAGCAAAAAAAAAAATTTTAAATTTTTTTTTTTTGCTTCGAAAAGTAGCGATTTTTTTATAAAAAAATATTAAAAAATTCAAAAAAAAATTTTTGTGTGATTTTTATCTATTTTTAGGCATTTTTGGTGTGTTCACATTGGTTCTCGCGGTTCTCACAATAAAAGGTGGTTCTCGCATGATCTTCTCCCTATATATATATATAGACCGCTAAAATGAAAACCACCTCCAGTTGTAAGAACCACGAGAACCACTTTCTAGCCATTAGATCAATAAGATGGATTGATGAGATTAAAAATAGTTAATATAAATATTAAAAGCTTTTTGTCTTATTATGTTTTTAATATTTTATTGTTAAAGGGTATTTAGGTAAAATTGTTTTTTTGTCTTTTTATATATATTATTTTTAAATGTCTTTTTTTGTCCTATTCATTAATTGCTTTTTTTGTCTTAATAATTTTTTATTAAGAAAATGATTTTTTGGTTTAAAAACTTTTTTGAAATCAGATTTTTATGATAATTTTTTTTAAGATTTGTTTAAAAAAACGTTTTGAAGAGCCGTTTTTTTACGCCACGTTCTTACGCCCGGCTTTTTCAGGCGTCGTTTTTTTAACGCGCCGACATTTACGTTAAAAACTTTACGCGCCATTTTTTTTAACGTTTTAGGCGCCGTTTTTTACGTTTTACTCGCTGTTTTTTACGTTTCAAGCGTCGTTTTTTTAACGGGCCGATTTTTACGCCAGACTTTTTCAAGCGTCGTTTTTTTTACGCGCCGTTTTTTAAGTTAAATTTTTTACGTTTTAACGCGCCGTTTTTTTACGTTTTACGTTAAAATTTTTACGTTTTACCGCGCCGTTTTTTAACGTTTTACGTTTTTTTCGTTTTAACGCGCCGGTTTTTTTATGTTTTACGTTTTTACGTTTTTTACATTTTACGTTTTGCGTAAAACTTTTTACGTTTTTTACATTTTACGTTAAAATTTTTACGTTTTTACGGGTTTAGCGTAAAACTTTTTACGTTTAACGCACCGTTTTTTACACGTTTTTTTAACGCGCCGTTTTTTACACTTTTTACGTTAAACTTTTTGAACTTTTTACGTTTTAAGTTTTACGTTAAACTTTTTACGTTTTATGTTTTACGTTAAATTATTTACGTTAAAAAGTTTACGGTTTAACCTTTTTTTTTACAAAATTTTGTTTATACAAAAACGAACGCATCCAGAAATCCAAAACTCGGGAGGTGTCTCAGATATATTGTTATCATCATCAACTAGGGGAGAAAAATAAAAAACCAACATCAAAACAAAGGGTATCTCGAAAAAAAAAAACGGGGTTTGGCTCAGATTATCCGATAATCAAAAAGGCTGCAAAAGTGGGGTTGCAGGTTCAAAAAACCTACCCTCCGTCGTCCTTGCCGCGCCATCGTCGTCAAAATCTACATTTTTTTTTGCATCATCGCCGCCCAAATCAACCATATCAAAACCAACAGATTCAAAAGAACACAAATCAAAACCCACTAACTAAGAAATTTCAACAATTTCAAACAAGAACTGTTGGTTCAAAAAATTCAACCTTTGAATACATTTGTTCAATCAAATTCCAAACTTCAAACTTCATTTAAATCATAGATCAAGAAACAAGGGCATTTAGAACGATTGCCCTTTCAAACTTCAAATCCAAGTTCAACTCATTTAAATCTTTTATCAAATTTTAAATTTCCACAAAACAGGCGCAAACACAACTAGATCAAGAATCACTGTTTGCAAAATCAAACCCACAAATTAAAGATCACTGTTTGCAAAATCAAACCCACAAATTAAATCCACAAATTAAAGATCCAAAGATCAACACCCACCTATCTTCTTGCAAATCCAAAACTAAAAATAAATCAAACCAAGATCTAAGCAAAAACAGAGTCAAGATTGTTCAACATTCAAAAAAACAAAATCAAACCGCCACCCAATCACCGGCACAACCGACATCAAACGGCACGACCGGCACCACCGGGGACGAAACCATACCTGTCGTCGGAACCGGACAACTTTCAGACACAACACACCACCCCCCTGTGCGGCGGCGGCGTCCTAGGGTTTTATCTCCGTTAAATGGTGCTGAACGGCGGCGGAGGAGACGGTGACGGTCTCTCTCTCTCTCTCATCTCTGCCTCTCGGGTCTCTCTCTTTCATCATTCTCCCGTCTCTCTTGCTGTCGCCGCCGTACGCCACCACCAAACGGTGGTGGCCGACCGTTTTACCCGAGAAATGGAAGGAAAGAACAGATGCTTGGTTTGAGTTGGGATTTGGGATTGGTTGTTTGTATGAGTTGTGATATGGGGAGATTTTGCACATGATGTGAGACTTTTCCTGTGATTTTGAAGAGAAGATTTTGAAAAGAGAGATGAGAAATAAGGACTCAAGAGAGAGAAAGTTGCAATCTCTGCAACTATTAAAGGCAGAGGAGAGAGGAGAGATGAGAGATTAGACATTTATAGGAAATGACCAAACTACCCCTTTTCCTGATTGGTTGTGAGTGGTTCTTGCGGTTCTTACAACTGGGGTGGTTTTCATTTTAGCGGCTCTCTCTCTCTCTCTCTATATATATATATCACGGGCTTTAAAAAGAGTTGTACATTTTGAAGTGCAAATATTAAAGATTAGACCCTATATTTCGACATGATATATATTATATTATTGTTATGTGGTTAGATTTTAATTACTTTTAGTAAAAGGTCTTTCTAATCTATATTTCATCTCAAAAGTAAGGTTCTTACAATAAAAACATATAAAGTTTTAAAACATTTATTAGCTTACGCACCTTTTAGTTTTACTCTTAAATTTGCACATCTTTTAATTTTACTCTTAAGAAACTAAAATTTTAGACTTTTTTTAACTAACTTAAACACCTTTTAATTTTACTTTTGAATCTACACATTTACATTTGTTAACTTAAAGCCTTGAACCAGAGTACACCTTTTCCACAAAACCTTGGTGCATGGATAATTCTAGATGGATAAAAACATATAAGGTTTTGAAACATCAACTCATTATATTATTATGTTTTTATTATAATCCCAAACCTTTATTTAGGGGCCAAAACTTTGCGTTAATTGAGAAACATTGTTGGCTTAATATATACTTCACCCATCCACGCCACTGTAATCCATTCCAATGTTTAATTGCTAAAGAGAGATTAGAGTGTGTTAAGAAGTACAAATAGTGGAGGGTTTTCAATTGCTTAAGAACTTGATAGAATGATTGTGTTGATGAACTAATTAAGAAATAAATGTAGTGAGTATCAACACTCCACGTCGTCATCCTCCATCCTTAGCCTCACCATGTTGCGAGAGCAGCCAGTTCACCACCTATTATTCTTCGTCGTTGTCAATCTTCTATACTTTGCATGTTTAGTCGCATCTAGATAGTTGGTAGTTCTGAACGGAGACATTGACGTCATTAACGTCACTTCTAGTGGATCAAATACATCTAAGGAAGATAGCATTGTTGATATATTTAATTTGATCACGCTCTTGAAATGAGTTACCGAGAACCATAAACAATCTGATGGTTCGCAATCAAACCTTCCTGTGAGTTAAACTGGAGAATCAGATGTTATGTTCCTGTGAGCTATTTATATAAAAAGTGTAAAATAATATAAACGTATGTATTGAAATTAGTGGCAGAAAATCATGATAATTATTTGCAGGGATCACAAAATTCTTTAGGCAATGCTTTTAAGATTCATCCTCCTCGATCAAAGTTTTACGTATCTTGAACTATTCTTCCAATCCAGAATTCGTTTCATATTACACTAATCTTCATAAGTAAAGAAAGAAAGGAAAATAAACGAACAAAAGTCGGTGACTTACCTCTGTCCCGGAAAAACAAGTGACGGTAACAAAACTCAGGTTGCTTATTATCGACTGAGACTATGTTGTTAAATCGGGTGACGTACGCCCGTGCTTTGTGATCCTCCATGGCTTTCTCGTGCACTGTAGTGGAGACGAACAAGCAAATCCAAAGTGGGGGTAGTTTTGGTTGTACTTAGTGTGCCTGACGAGTGTGGTCCGCCTAAAACAACGGCGAACAATAGAGAGAGAGAGAGAGAGAGGAGAATGTGCTTATAGAATTGGATTAGCTAAAATGATGAAGAATGAATGATTTTGAGTTGTTTTAAAACTCATGATAGAGTTACAGTTATTATTGCAGGTCGGTTATGAAAAGAATTGGATGTAGAATTGGATTAGCGAAATTGTTTCAAGTCCCCAAATGATAGGTTATTATTGTCGGTCGGTTACGAACAACTCCTCATTCAATCGATATGTTTATAACTCTTATTTTTAACTTGAAACTTCTAATTAACTCTGTTCGTCAGTTTCATTTTGAATTACTTCTCTTTGAATTCCATTTAATATTTCTAAATGGTATAGATAAGAGTAATTTGTTATTTTCTCTTTCTAAAGATAGAAAATACGAACAACTCCTCATTCAATCGATCCGTTTATAACTCTTATTTTTAACTTAAAACTTCTAATTAACTCTATTCGTCAGTTTCATTTTGAATTACTTCTCTTTGAATTCCATTTAATATTTTTAAATAGTATAGATAAGAGTAATTTGTTATTTGCAAGAGGTAAAGGATTGAGTAATCAAGTTGAATTATAATTACATTTGTCACAAAATGTGGTACATTAAGCTGAGTCATACAACATGTTTGATAATGAGTTAAAATGTTTATCGATCCGAGGCGTAGGCTCGGTTGACTGCTAACATATTTAATAAAACGTTTCTCAATATGTATGTTTATAAATTAATATACTTCCACAATACTCATATAATTAAAACTTGTTCTTGTTATGAACGAATACATGCCTCATTTTGTTCCTAAGCAAATTGTTGACCGCATGCACCGTGCCCCCACATCCACGTTTAGCGGGGAGTCTGCAATCACTTTATTATTTTTAATTTGTTTTGACAAAAAGCCACTCACATTTCTTTAGGGCTGGCAATTGGGTACCTGTTAAGACACGATTAGACCTGTTTGACTGAAAAATACACCCTTTGACTTTTTTAATTTTTAAAATAATTAAAATTACAATGTTAGGATCTATTATTTATCCATCTTTGTACATAAAACATAAAACTGTTTTATAAACATGAGGTAGAAAGTAGTTAAACGAGTCGTAATCATGTTTGAAACTTATGTTGTGCGCGCCGTCAGAAACCTGTTAAACCTGTAAAGACACGATTTGCCAGCCTTACATTTCTTAACAACAAAAGCAATTACACCGACTGTTATGTAATAAATATAAAAATAACTGTTATAGGTAAGAAGTTACAAAAAAGAAGTAAAAGGAAACCGAGATTTTACTACATATACATTTACAACTTGAGGGAATAGTGCCATGCAGCTTGTCTGACACTTCCCTATTAGACCAACCCATTTTTAATTTAATTTTATTCATAGTTTAAAATTACACTTTCGTTCTTTGTTTAAAATTACGTTTTTGCCCCAACTCAAATTACTACATATACATTTACAACTTGAGGGAATAGTGCCAGGCAGCTTGCCTGGCACTTCCCTATTGGACCAACTCATTTTTAATTTAATTTTATTACCAGTTTAAAATTACGCTTTCGTTCATTTTGCCCCTAGCTTAAAATTACGCTTTTACCCTCGGTTCAAAAACTCACTTTTAATTTTGTTCCCAGTTTAAAATTACGGTTTCGCCCTCCGTTTAAAATTACGTTTTTGCCCCAGCTCAAAATAAAATATTGTTTTTTCCTCTAGCTCAAAATTACGATTCTGCCCTCATCTCAAAATTACGCTTTTGCCCACAGTTCAAAATGAAATTATGTTTTTTCCCCTAGCTCAAAATTTAAATTTGGCTCTCAGTTTAAAATTATGATTTCGCCTCCAGTTCAAAATATAATTACGATTTTGCCCTCTGTACAAACATACATGTTATGAGAGAAATATTCGGCTTATTGCCCCGCAACGCGGGCGGGGCAAAAACTAGTTGCATATAAAAAACTAAAGCTAAAAGAATTTAAATAATCAAAATTGAGACAACATGCATGTAACGTACTTCTTGATCAAGTAAAGAGTGCGTTGACATCGCACCATGCTCAGAACCATGCCATCAAGATCAGCCGTTGACACTTCTATAAATTCAACACACCCCACCTCAGTTTCAAATCACACCACCACTTTCTTCACTCCATCTAATTCCATAGCTTCTAGTCATGGAAGAAAAAACATCGCCCTACATCGGACTACGGTTGTTCAAAGTGGCAGTGATCGTGATGCTACTTTCTGCTGGACACCAACAAGTAACAGGATCGCAGATCGCATGTAATCCAGTGCAGCTCAGCTGGTGTTTGCAATCCATCGTCTCACACTTGCCTCCCACCGTGGAATGTTGCCAGAAGCTCAAGGCCCAGGAACCATGCCTATGCCAGGAAACGTCTGACCCAACTTTTGGTGGCTATCTCTTGCTTCCCGGTGCCCAGTCAGTTTGCGCCGCATGTAATGTAACTTATCCTTATTGTCACTGATATATGCGGCCTGTGGTGGCTTATTATGGTTTTTGTGTGTGTGTAACCAGTTTCAAAAATGTGTATTGAACTCTTTGAATGTTTGCGTTATCTTCTTGGTTTAAAAGTTCATGTTAGATCTCAAGTCAACTAAGTTTATCAAAATTTTGTTTATTATAAGGCACACATAATTAGTAGCAGATTTAAAAAAAAAAAAAGAATTATACCGTGATCAAACTTCGATGATATTTGATGAATCGAGTCACACAATCACACATGGTATTACACCTAGAAGACGAATATCAGATACAATCATGCAAGCACCATACGTACAAATGTGAACTTAAATGTTTTCGGTTTTTAAGACAATAAAGTGTTAGATCTATCGGAGATGTTAATACGAGGTTGCCACTTGCTAGACCAACCAGAGATGTCGCTACAAGGTTGGCAATCTAAGGAGACTGAGTTTATTTTGCAACTTATCACCAATGACACTTGCGAAATTATCAACTCATGGTCAGTTCTAATGGTGAAGTCTATAGCTTATTGCCATTTCTATGGTGAATTGTCAACTAGATGACATTCCTAACAGTGAAGTGTCAACTCATCACCATTCCTAATGGTGAAGTTTTCAAATCATCCTCATTCCTAATGGTGAAGCCTCCTAGGCCCTTGACATCATTTATGAGGCTACGAAGTCGGGTAATGATCGCCATTCACAATGGCGATGACCCCATTTGTGAATGGTGATAAAAGTGGGTGCATTCTTTTTCTATTGAACAACGGTATTTTGGTCATTTGACAAAAATTAAAAGGATAAATCTAGCAGAGATAGTCTAAAGGACGAGAAAGGTTTAAAATTGAAACAATGGAGACCTGAACAGTTGAGGCCTAGGAATTGAACCAAAGAAGTTGATATTGATCAAACCACATGGACGAAAACAAACTTAACTAGCTCTAATTAAAATCTTAAAACCCAACAAATATGAACATCTACATCATTGCAAAATTGATTCAACCACACAAAACCTATCCAATTAAGCATGGAACAAACACCAAAACTCCACAATACCAATTTCCAAATTAAACTCAGATTGTACCCTAATATTACAAAATCATATCACTAGTTCTTACTTGCTCACATTATAGTTTAGGAATGACATAGAGGAGTCAATGTGATAGCCCACTTTGTAGAGGTACATGTCTCTTATAGGGGTGGCCATAGGTTCAAACATAAGCAAGGGGGAATAATTTAAAATTATTGGTGTAAAGGGGTAAACATTATTCATTCAAAAAAAAAAAAAAAAACACACACACACACAGCCGATGTTACGAGGTGGAACCAAGTAGAGAGGGTGGCTAGAAAATCGAATGTCTCTACATACGATAACTGACATCACTAATAGGTCAACCTAACATTAAAATTCGCGAACTTGGGTTGGTCTAAGACCATAAGGTATGGGCACCGTCAAAGGCCCGTCCCCCTCTTTTGGGTTCGTCCAACACCGCCCCAAGGGCCCCGGCTCGGCTTTGGCGTCGGATTTCAGACGGTCAAGACGGGGCTGAAAAGTGAATGGGGTGGGCCCCTCTAACGTTAACCTGCAACCATTTAAAAAAAAAAAATTCACCCCACCACTATATATTAAACCCCTTTTCACCCCACTTTTTTACCAAACTACTCCCACTTTTCTCCCATTTTTATAAAAAACCTCTCCCAACCTTAAAAAAATTATGGATCCCTACAACCCAAATAATCCCAACTCAAGTTCACACCCGTTTTCGTCATCCGGCTACACACCCGTAATGGACAACGTTTTTGCGGGTTACCAACAAATGCCAAACGCTTTCAACCAATACCCGTTCAACCCAATTCAAATGCAACAACCCAACATGCTGTTCAACCCATATCAAATGCAACAACCCAACATGCCGTTCAACCCATATCAAATGCAACAACCCAACATGCCACAAGCACCTCAAACACAAATCGAGGAACAAGATGATGAGATAGAGGTTGTGCCAGAAACGCAACCTGAACCTTCAAAAAAGAAAAATAAAAAGGGAAAGGGAAAGGGTAAAAAGGAAGACGCAGCGGCCAAACTAATGCAACAATGGACAAAAATTGAGGAAGAGGCGTTGGCGAAAGCATGGATTAACTCTTCAACGTGTCCTATAATCGGTAAAATATTATTATTTTTTTTGTTTCGTAATTTTTTTTTGTTTCCTGTGTTTAATTTTTTTTTGTTATTAAATATTATTATTATTGTTACTAACTTGTAGGTAACAATCAACTAAACGATTCGTTTTGGCAAGAAGCCCTTGATATATTCCACGGGCTTATGGAACAAGGCGAGTACAGAACCATTGATTCTATAAGCTCGAAGTGGCGCAAGATGAATACATTGCTCCAACGCTTTTGTGGGTTTTATAACACAACGCGGGCCAACAAACCGAGTGGGTGGAACGACGAAGATGTTTTCAATGAAGCGGTACGTTTATACGAAAATGAGAGCAAAGGTCCTTTCCCACATGTCCGTGCTTGGCTAGTTGTAAAGGATCACCCAAAATGGAAGGGATGTCAAAATGAGGTTGCACAAGCGAAACGAGCAATCGGGTGTTTGTGTCAATCGGGTGATTTTGCTGGTTGACCCCTTACTTTTATACTTATTTTTAAATCTTAAATATCTTTTATGTTATAACTTAAATTGGATGGAAATTTAGACTACATTTTTTTTAAGTTAAGAAAGCAACATGTATCATATTTTACAATGTTTATGTAATTGTTATACATTTGTAACTATTTTTTTTTTTTATAAATTCGCAAGTTCAACGTATTAATATACAAAAAGTAAAAATAAAAAAATATTTTTCGGATTAAGCTAGTAGTGTTTATCTCGATCCATGAATACCGTGATTGGGATCATGGTAATATGATATTAGACTTCATGTAAAATTTGCATGTTTTGTCAACTTTGATCCAACGATATGTACAATAGAGATAAAATGATGTTTTTGATTAGTGAGTACTTACTTGATTACATATACATATGTCCAATTTATAGTATAAAGAAACAAGAATAAAAGGAAAGACAATAAATTGCTGAGCGAGCTGGAGTCTTGGCTGTAAAACAGGCTGTGATTGGGCTGGAAATCCTTAGAATATTCTTCACTTATTCTCTTCTTACTGACACTCCCTCTCATGTTGAGTAGTGGGGTCACCAATACTTAACTTGCTCAAGCAGCTACTAAAAGCGTTTCCGAGTTAATCTTTTGACGATACATATGAGAGCTCTATGATTCTTTCCTCCAGTTTCTCTTTGATGAAATGTCGGTCTACTTCCACGTGTTTTGATTGATCATGCTGTAGTGGATTTTCTGAGATTTGTATTGTAGTAGTATTGTCACACATAACTTTACTGGGTCCCCTTTGGGAAAAACCAATGTCTTATAGTGGCTTCCTGATCCAAAGAACTACGCTTAACCCTCGAGCTATACCTCTAAATTCCGCTTCTGCACTTGACAGAGCAACCACATTCTGTTTCTTACTTCTCCAGGTAACAAGGTTTCCACCGACCAAGGAAAATTATCCTGATGTTGACCTTCGGTTTCCCTTATCTCCGGCCAAGTCTGCATCAGTGTAGAGCTCAACATTTAAATGTCCATTTGGTTTGAACAACACTCCATGGCCTGCGGTCCCCTTGAGATACCTTAAAATTCTCTGAGCAGCTTCCATGTGGGCAACTTGTGGTTGGTGCTGAACTGACTTACCACTCCAACAACATAAGCTATATCAGGGTGAGTGTGAGAGAGATAAATTAACTTGCCCATGAGTCGTTGATACCTTTTTTTGTCTGTAAGCTCTCCATTAGGTTCCATGTGAAGTTTGTCGTTCACCACCATTGGAGAATCTGCTGGATTACAATTAATCAACACGGTTTCTACTAAGAGATCAAGGACATACTTCTTTTGGCAGATGAAGATCACTCGTTTAGCCTGAGAACTTCTATCCCAAGGAAGTACTTGAGGTTCCCTAGGTCTTTCATTTCAAACTTTGAGAATATATTCTTTTTTCAGCCGTGCTATTTCTTATACATCATTTCCGGTAATGATCATGTCATTTACATATATGATCAAGCAAGTTACAAGGTCGTTTCTTCTCTTGAGCAACAAAATATGATTAGCATTACTTTGGTTATACCCATATTCTTTCATGGCAAAAGTGAACTTTCCAAACCATGCTCGAGGAGATTGTTTTAGCCCGTATAAAGACTTTTTTCAACCGACACACTTCCTTTTCTTTAAAATTCGCTGAAAAACCTGGAGGTGCTTCCAAGTAAACTTCTTCTGTTAGGTCTCCATGAAGAAATGTATTTGTAACATCAAACAGGTGAAGCGGCGAGAAGAGGACTCTGATGGTGTCCATTTTTGCAACCGGAGAAAATGTCTCAGAGTAGTCAATCTCATACGTCTGAGTGTAACCCTTGGCTACGACCCGAGCTTTGTATCTTCCAATGGAACCATCTGGTTTGTATTTGATTGAAAACACCCACCAACATCCAATTGTTTTCTTTCTTTTAGGAAGAATGCACTTCTCCCACGTGTTGTTTTTCATAAGAGCATTCATTTCCGTTTCCATTGCTTTTCTACGGGTCTTCTTGCCCTGGGCTTCTTTTACGGAACTTGGTATCTCTTCGGAATATAAGGAGGTAACAAATGCTTTTGCGTTGTTAGATAAGTTCCCGTCAACCATATTAGCTATAGGGTATCTTGAATTCTTGGTTTCCCTTTCTGGGGAGTACCGTTTTGGAGGAACCCCTATGTTGGCTCTAGGAGGTAAAACGTATGTTCCTGGTGTTGTTTTATAGCCTCCATCATGTCGTTCATTTGATTCGACCACTCCTTGGGCTGCATTGTTTTGTTCAGCAGTCTCCACCTGTTCCATTGTCTCGTGACCTTCATGATTGTTAGTGATAACTGGACTTTCATGATTGTTAGTGATAACTGGATTAGATTCGGGCATATTTTCAAGGTCTGGAGAATCACTTACCTCGAACTCCAGTCTGGATGATTCTTGGGTGACACTTTTGACAGGCTTTGGTGACTCCTTAGTATGTGTGGATGTATGAGATGACTCGTCTTCACTTGCGGATGGAATCCACTTCAACCAACTCGGTGAGTCCTCATGCTCTATCTCCCCCTGACCACTGAGATGAGACTGATAGTAATATCCTGTTTCAAGGAAGTCGCAGTGGGTAGTGGTAATCACAAGACGTCGTAACGGGCTATAACATCGGTATCCTTTCTGATTCTGTGACAACCCGTACTCTTGTTGTCATGAGAAGGGTATTTTAGTAACACGCACAATTAATTATGTCACTGTTATTATTAATATTATTATTATTGCGAAATATTAATAGAACGCGACGAAAGATTTATCGGCCCAATTATTTACGCATCTAGATAAATTAACCGGACCCGTCCGCTTATGCGAGATGTTATGCAATAACGGATCCACGCACACTTGGGTTAGGCCCAAGCCCACTCTCTAAACCTAAAACCCACCATATTTAAATATCCTAAACCTCTCCCCCTCTCATTTTTTCTTCAACTAAAACCCTTGAACCCTAAATCCCCTTTTTGCATAATTGCAGCCGCACACCCCATCATCTTTTTCCTCTCTCGTGCGATCAGAGGAGTCTGGCGACCAGAGCCGTTCTTCGGCGACCTCTCCAGCATCGACACCTCCACACCGCTCCTCCTTGTTTTATTCCTCTTGCATCATCTCATCCACACACAAATGGAAACCACAAAATCCAAACACCCTCTCACCTGCTACACTCTCTCCCTCGTAATACTCTGAGCCGACAGTGACCGGTTCCGGTTAACCGGCGAACCGACGGCCACACCCACTCCCATGCGCTGTTGATTCCCCCTACCTTCTCGGTCTTCATCTCTCCCTGCTCCTCTCTTTTCTCTGGTCAACCCAATCACAGCGACGCTGTCGTTCTTGGAGCCGCACAACATCAGCAGCAACACTACAGAGAAAGAGTAGTAGAGAAAGAGAGTGCCGACGAGGAAAGAGAGAGACCGGACCAGGGAAGACGGCGGAGTCACGCCGGCGACGGCGGCAGCGGCACGGTTTGGTCCGACGAGTTTCACCGTTGTTCATATCCGAGTCTCGGATCACGACAAATCAGCGGGTCAAGGAGTTGGTTCGAGTTATGTTTTGGTCTTGGTTAGAAGTTCTCGGCAGCCGCATATCCCGTTTCGTTCATCTCTCGGTCAGTAGGTAATGTCTTGAATAAGTTGTGTTCATAATGAGTCTTGATTTAATATTACTGCTCTTTGTGTTTAAATGTGAAGATGCTGATTTTAAACTATATAGCGGTTTTTACAAGAATAACGATAGGTGGTTAGCTGGTATGGAATTTCTTGTTTTGGTTGGAAAAATGAAAAATGCACACTTGATTGGTCGAATTGTTGAATTGTGAAATAAGGCTTGTTGTGAATGTGTTATTAGGAATATGATTAGTGTTCAAAATTTACCTTTGATAAAATTTACCTTTGATATTTAAAGTAATGTAGAATATTACTTTTTTTTTTAATCCTTGCATATAGTGGTACTAGGTTAGAATTATTTAAGTGGGATTTGCTTGTGCCGAATGTGAATAAATAAAAATGAAGAACATGATGAACTGTTTGAAGGTGTTATGAATATTTGAGATTGTTGTATTTTGATTTGATTCTAGGAGTGTATGGTATTGAAAACATGTTAATGAAATATAATTGGATAGTACATACTTATGAATTTTGATTGGATAGTACTA
Source organism: Helianthus tuberosus (assembly GCA_030545235.1). NCBI lineage: Eukaryota > Viridiplantae > Streptophyta > Magnoliopsida > Asterales > Asteraceae > Helianthus > Helianthus tuberosus. The sequence continues at coordinate 157,072,537 of CM060403.1, forward strand.
TTCTGAATATTCTAGAAGCATCAGCATGGAACGAGTCGAGGCCTTGGTGTTGCGACTCGAGGCCATCAATCATCAACTCGAAATCAGACAAGGCGCTTCAGGAGTCGAGACCAGCACGGTTGCGACTCGAGGCCTCTTGATCTCGACTCGAGAGCTCTAAGGTTGCGACTCAGTTATGCACAGCTCGAGACCGTCTGGTTGCGACTCGGAACTTCATGGTTGCGACTCGAGACCTCTTGTTCTCGAGTCGAGACCACCCGGTTTCGACTGGACTACTCTGCTTAGTTATTGGGCCGCACAAACTGATGTTTTGGACCACGTGCTACTGTTAATGTTTAACTGTTACTGTTTAACTGTTTGCATGCTAGGGTGGGCCCAATAACGTATATGCTAGTATGACTTACGTGCTATGTGTTAGATACGTGTAGTTGTGCGTGACATTACTTGCATACGAACCTAATAAATATTTACAAACCATAATAAGGTATGGTTGACCAACGTAACACAAGTAAATTGACTACCGAGCAAAGCAAAGGTGAGTTCACTACTTTTTACTTAAAGCATGTGTTCCCGGTGGTTGGGAAACGGAACGAAACACTTTTCCTGGTTTGGGATTGCTTTCTATCTCCTTGTGCGGGATACGGTATTTCTATCTCCTTGTGTGGGATACGGGTAACAACGCTATCCCCTTGTGAGGGATACAAACTACTTTTCTCCCCTTAAATGGGACTCTTAGTTAATTACCGTTTATACGGAATGCAACGAGCAACACTAAACGAAACTCTATCACTCAAGTCCCTACCATTTAATACCGATTAGTCGCCGGGGCCTGGCGAACGGGTTATTAGTTGATAGCGCTATTTAGGTCTAACCAGCCTCACACCGACCCTTGTTACTGGGAACGGGAGTGAACTAATGTACTCAGGCAAACCGTCAATGATGATAGAACATTGACAAATGGGGCACTGCGGAAACGTACGATTAAGTAAGTATTCGGTATTGTAAAGCAGTTTAGTAGCTTACTTATGGGGTAGCTCCCTATGGCATGTATAAACAGATAAAATTAACTGTTGAAACAAGTTTTTGGAATTTAAAACTGGACAAACTCGTGAACTCGCTAACGTTATGTTGACACCTTACTACATGCTTTGCAGGTTGCTCGATACATCTCTGGACGGATGTTGCAATCGGATGGAGTGCGTGGTTCGTAAGTATCATGATAACAAACTTGTGGTTTTCAATTACGATGCGTTTTCTTCCCCTTTTCGCTGTGGACTTAAACTATGTTTTGAAAATTTTAAATTAGGTCACTAGTTATACTAATGTTTATAACAAGAACTAATCCGTTCAAAATAATTAGTGGCTAAGATCCTGGTCAGTCACATACCTCGCGGTAATACTCGGCGTGTGGATTTTGAGGGTGTGACAGATTGGTATCAGAGCCATTGGTTATAGCGAACTAGGTTTTAAATATAAAATATTTTTGGTTTGGAAAATAAAATATTTTTATATAAAGACCAGACTATAACCGTTCTTTAGTGGAAACCACAACGACACCACACTCCGGATTGCAAGGTTCGTCAACCTCAGATGCTTACCTGGTAATGGTAGGCTAACGACATTTACTTGTGCATAACTTATGTGTGTGAACACGCATGTGTGTATGTGTATAATTAGCATATATGTGTTAGTATGTATGCGTATATTTAGTATTTAACACAGTGGATCATACGAAGGCTAGGCTAGCGTGTTACTTGTTAAACAGGAGCGAGTCCTCCTAAACTTGGTTCGAAACCATAATACACTAAGGGCAGGGAACCAATTATTTCAAGCCCTTGACCACGTATTTCCTGATATCATCCCTGGACTGCAAATCGACGCGAGGGACGTCCACTCGATAGACCTGCCCAGGAAAGGCCTGCTACGAAGCACATAGAGAAGTTACGAGAACGAATCGACGAAGGGGAGCCACCCCTATATCATGGGATATTAGAAGGAACGACGACGTCATTCGCATCCATTTTACTTGCGTATTTCTTTTCCCGACTTAAGTAGTGAGACTTGTTCCCTCATACGACTGATCACCTAGATTCTTGAAGCATTCTAGTAAGTCTATACCTTTCGGGTTTCTGTTTGCACGTCTCGAACACGAAAATCATGCGTGGTGTATGCTTCTCATTGTAGTGCCAGCAATCGTATCACCTTTCCATCGACCACGGAGTTATTTCTCCCTAATTCCTCGTTACATGGTTAATCCTTATTCGAGTTGAACCTTATACCTTAGCACGCCCCAAAACCCAGCAAATTGATATCTTTCTTACATACCGCCGTAATTGAAAGCGTGGCAAGACGAAGACACGATTCAGTCAACCCACCGACGAGTACGGTGACCTAGATGCTTACCTTATCCTTCATTTGCCAGATCCGTTACTCTTTGATGACTACTCTGATCCCGTGAATCCTTTCGCTAGCTTTCGTACGAATCCACGTTTATTGCTCAGATGGTATCCCCGTATCTATCGTTTCTTTAACACGATATCCACGTTTCTTCATTCGGGAACCTTGGCCAGATTTCTCTCTAGATTAATGAATTCAGCAAGATCGACCTTTAGTCGACAAACTTCATAAACCCTGAAATTTGGCAACGTTTACCTCATTCGTGCTTTTTCGAAAGACCGTTTCCGTAGTTTCACAACAAACCCCCCCCCCCCAACGATGCAAGCGCTACTTCAAACTAATTCGCACGACTTAGACTAATCCATTCGCACTTGATTTCCTACCAATTTGAGGAATAACATCCTGCCAGACGTCTCAGTAGACCCTAAAACCTACAGACCCGCACGAAGAACATCCCTCTCTAGCTAATTCTTTTTTTGTGCTAACCCCATCAACGTAACATCCCCTATCGGCCAGCAACGTTCTTTATCCAAACCGCCCACGGCCTGTGTACGACCAGCTACCTCATCGACAACAGATAAATCTTTATTGCCGACCTCAAAGCCTTTTATGTTTTGTCTCAAGTTGAACGCATCAATTTTGACTACCCTTCTTGCATTATCTCGCTACTCGTGTTAGAATTCCCTGATTCTTATCCTACTCTGTTCTGCACAATTCTACGTTTGGACGAATTACTTTCTACGAACGTCACTCGTTGGAGCAACGAGCCAAGTATACCCCGGAGGTAAAAGTATTGCAAGTACTGTTATTCGAACCCGATACAATCAACACCTAGTCACAACTCTTGAGTTTATTCCATCCTGACAAAATTCGATGTTTGTTTCCTTAGGCGACATCTGAACCTACTCCGAAAACCAGTGGGAATCTGAACGACTCCTCTGCTTTACCCTGGTACTTCTACGACACGAACCGCCTTGCGTTAAGTTTTCAACGCACGACTTTTAACGTCACAAAGCCCGCATTTCTCGACCGTATACGCAACCCCTCACGATTTGAACTGGAAAGGGCATCACCTAGCATTCGAGAGATGCTCAAATATCCGCAACTCCATCAATTGGAAGATGATCTACGAGGTGCTTCTATCTTATTCTATCCTGTCCAAGGCATTGATGAAATGTCTGCCAGTAACGGCACACGACCAAAGAAACCAACAAGTTTTCGAACTTGCAACCATCTGCTTGATAGAAGTAGATACTAGGCACGGGATGCCAACTTCTCTTATTGTAACATTCCTAAATTTATCATATAAATTATAGGTTTGGTTAAATTTATTAACCTCTAGTAACTAGTAACTAGTTATTTTTATTCAACCCAAATAGTTTTAAACACTATTTTATATAGTTGGTTGAAATATTTAATTGGCCTGTATATGGGTTGACCTTTCTATTAAAATAAAAGTATATAAAAACTTATATTATTAGACGGGTAGATTACGGGTAAGTTAACTGTAAGAAATATGAAGTACCTAAACGGGCCTAGTGACCGTATAATAATTAAATTATAAAATACATTGTATTTTGAACCTATTTCGTTTTTAATGAAACTTAGACCCAAATGTAGATAAAAATATTCTGGTTTTAATGACATATTCATTATTTTCTAAAACATCATATTGTAAAAGTTATACACGCCAAATAAGTGAAACAGTTAAATTAATTATAATATATATATAATAAAATAATAATAATAAACTTTAATTTACAATTCAATTTGAATTGTCTACGTACATCAGGAATAACAAAATCAAAATATATTTAATATAAAACTATTAGATAAATTGAAAGGTATACGTGTTGTAAGAAAAAGAAAATAAGAAATTAATTAAAACATGACTATGCAGCAAGATGTGTTCGTGGAAGTTCAAGAGTCATTTGGAAATTGTATACGTGGCTGGCAGTTGCTTGATCTATAAGCTAAATTTGTAGTATAAATAGGAGGGCATTACTCAACAATCAGTTGCCTTTCTTTCTTTCTACTCTCTCACTATAAATCGCCATATCACTCTGCTCGAATTTCACTTTCAAAGTAATAGGGTACTGCTACGATACCGGGTATTAACTTAATCGCTATTACGATTCATTTTCCGACCGATCAATATATCCAATGGATGTTTAAGTGCTGCCCACATTAGGGTTATACTTTGTCGTTCGTCATTAATTTGACGGATCATCGTTAATTCGATGGATGAAGTATTGCACTTTGTCGTTTATTGTGAGAATTTGATCTCGTGAGTTATCGTAATTATTGTATTAAGTTACCTACCTAGTTCGTATGCACTAGGTTACAAGGCAAAATCAATAGGCTAAGCCCTGCCTGTATAAATCTGCAATATATCAAGGCTTATCTGTACACTAAATTCTGTCCGTATGAATCTGCATGATTATCTGTGAGTCATTCTCTCTTTTTATCAAAATGCTTTATAAATTCTTAAATGTTTTCAAAGTTATAATTACGGGGATTAAGTCTTTGTAATCACCAAGTTACAGCCGGTATGTGGGGTTTTGTATACATTACTTGATAATCGTCACCATTGGGGCAGCCAATGGGGGATATGACCATAGTCACAGACACCATTGGACGAATGGGCCAATGGGTCGAGTGACAAATACCGTGGGTAGTTGGCTTGATATCAGAAACATTGTAATCGCTCTTAATACTGTATATTATAACAAATGTGTCGTTTTAGCAAAATGAATGAACTCACTCAGTATTTCCCGCTGACAAAACCTTTTTCAAACATGTTTCAGGTAATTACAGTAGAGATGGATACGGCACTGAAAGACTTCAAGAAGTGGCTTATTTTATTAATTAAATCAAATTAAGAAATATTATTTTATGTAATCAAATTTATCTTTATTAAAGCTACCATTGTAAAACATGGGTTTATCCCATCTATTTAATAAATAAAATCCGGTGTTTTCTAAACTCTGATATTTTCCTAACTCACGGTCCTGATGAAATTCCGCTGCAACGTTTTCAAATTAATCACCGGTACCACTGGGCTGTTCGCAACTCCCGATTCCGTCCAGGGTGGGTCGGGGGTCGTGACAGAAGGTGGTATCAGAGCCACTGCTTCAAGCCTTTAAGTGTTGTAATAATAATACCTAAATAAAAGAGTTAGGAGATTGCTATTAACTGGTAGCACACATGATAGCATTTAGACTTGAACTTAAGAAAAGATGCCTTAGTGTAAGCTTCGAGATAAGCTAAGTACTGGTGTAAATAAAGTATGATGGATTTTGATATACCATAAGAATTTTAATTAGAATATTGCAAGATATGATAAATAAGAAAGAATTAATAGTAATTATTGCTTCTTGATATTACTTGGGCTAGAATAAGATATGTTACGGGAAATACAATTTTCTTTGGTTCTGGATAAAAGCCCTAATAAAAGAGTCACTTTTGAAAAGATACTATTTATGGGAAATAGAAAATTTTCTCCGGCAAGACTGGGTATGGTGTAGCAGACTCTCCAGTTTGTCCGGATATAATGAGATTACCGCTTCGGCGCGAATCGGATAAGACGGGGTATATAATATGTCAAACAAATGACAAAATTTCCCTAAATAGTATCTTGACCAAATATTTGACTGGTTTTTTAAAATATGAATCTGTTAAATGCATTGACTTTATGAAGGGTATGTGAAATAGATGATTATATAGATAGTTATATCTATAAAGAATTCCAAAAGTCAAATAGGAATAAAGCACAAGTATCTGTGTCTAGATTTCTTTATCAGGAATTTCTTTTCCGATGCCAAACATTATTTCGTTTAATCATCTGTCTCGTAGCTCGTGTGATAAAATAAACAATGGAAACCCTTTAAGATAAAACGCCATCAAAAGAATTTCTAACGCGTAACCATAAACTATTAATGCAAGTAAGAAGCATGTAAAGTTGTGATAATGTACAAGAAAACACATGAAAATTTAATTATAGGTCCACAGAAGATGAAGTATATTCCACACAATTTCCAAGGCAAGACCTTTGAAAAATATAATTAGGTATAATAACACCTATGTGGATCCCGTCAGTAGAAGAACTAATAGCACTTTGCCACATGATCCTACAAAATGAATATCGCTGAGGTACTTTGAAACAAAATTTCACAACAATCGGTGCACAGTCTAATCAGAGTCATAATTATTAGCACTACAAAAGAAGTCACATACTTTATAATTTCCCTATTTCATTTATTCGACATTCCCTAGTAATGTCATTTAGCAACGGTTATCACACGAAAATCCAAATAAAATTCTTAAATTTCTTTTGTAAAATTCTGACCTCGGTGAATAGACTTTTTGCATTGCTACTCTCCTTAATGGTCATCATACCATGAGAATTTTTCATAGTAAAGAATATTGATTTATTTCATTTCTTAATAAATCCACACATTACACATGCATTGTTGGTTGCGCATATGGTTCGATTAACTTATGAAACCTACTGGAAGACTTCATTCCAATTTGTTGTTTATCCAAACTCAAATATCATTTCGCTATACTCACTATATACCGCAGTAATGCAAAACGATGACCCTTTGATATCTAGTCAATAAATTTCTTGAGAAATTCAATTTTCTTTGGCATACATGATTTTGTTGTAACCATGTCCGAACTTTCTTATTACATGAACTCGTTATGATTAAAGCAAGTTCAATTGCTTGAACTTGTTCGCATTACATATTCATTTCAAATTCCCATATGATGGATTAAAGCTATCATATTCAACATAATCCCAACAAACACTTCAATTCTCTAGAACTATAAAATGCTTATTTGGTCTTCGACTTCACTAAATCATTTCTTTGATCACGGTCACCTTGTACTAACGTTTTCATAAAATTTAAAACTTGCACTAATCTCATTTATATATATATCATATACGGATATTTATAAAAGTTATCTTAACACAAATCATGTATTAAGATAATGATACACAAATTCTTGTCATATTTTAATGTATCTCTTAAATGATTTTTACAACATCAATCTAGCATTTCGTGATAAATTATTATTTTAACATTTTCAATCGAAAAACATTATATAAAATTTATTTTATATATGAAAACTTACATAAGAGATTACCTAATAGTATTACTATATTATTATTAGTCAAAATAAGGAGGATAAGTAGGTGACTTATAATAAGAAGTACATAATTTAATGTACATGTACTTATATTTAACCAAAATAGAAATTTTCACAAACTAGGCACTTAGCTCGGTTGGCTAAGCGCGCGAAAGGGTGTGGCCTAGACCCGGGTTCGATCCTGGGGACGGCTAGTTTCACCATTTTATTAGAAATTTTTCCATTTAAGTGTATGTTTAGTTATGTAATACTAATATCAGTTTTATTATTAGTAAGAAAATATTAAATAATAATAGTGTTAGTATTATTTTAAAATACTAGGGTTATTGTCAAGGGCAAATATTGGGTAACCCAGCCTTAGTTAGGCATGGACTGGCCACCTATGCTTAAACAAGGCAGCACTAACCAATATCTAACCATGATAATGACTAGTTAAGGTATATAAATTAAGTCATCATACTTATTTAGCAAATTTTAGTAAAAAAAAAAAAATTATGAAACGTAGATTCCATATCTGTATGGAATTTTATCACATAAATATATCTTCATATATTCATAAAAATCGATATATATATAATCCTATATAAATTTTCTTTATAAAAATATTTGATATAAAGTAAATTTTTCTCTATATATAAATATATATATATTTATATATATAAGAAAGATTATTTATAACTGCTAAATTATACTGTGATAACTATATATATATAAGAAAAAAATCGAATATACAGTATAATATATGTGAATATACAGTATAAATCATGTATATGTATATTATATCAAAATTTATACATAAAGGTGATCGGAAATTTAAAATACTAAATAAGAGTTTAACATATCTAAATATAGTTATAACAATATTATAGGATTTCGCGATCATCTAGACGTAATCTATTATATCACGATCATCACTTAAGATACGAACTCTAAAATAAAGATACACTAACTTTATTGTCTTTTGGTGTATCCCTGCAATTCACTCATCTCAACACTTTGATTTTCTCATATCATAAATATTTAACAAATTATTTTTCATGCTTTTATTTTGAACCTATCAATTCTAAGTCTTCTTCAGTTGCCAATCCAAGTAAGCCTTCTTTTGACAAAGAATTTTATTGATTTTAAAAGTCCATCACATTCATTTTAAATATATATCTTTTGGCTTGAACCTAGTCACTTTGGAAAATATATCATTTCATTCATTTGTCATCGATTTCTTGAACTAATTCAGTTAAACCATTGAATCCTACTTAAGATACAACTCGTATTCACAAAATTTGATATTTTAATTCTGTGTCATCTACCCTAATATTGTTTTATTAACTAAAATATGACATAAGTCTAAAAGAAATATTGTAACCCAAATCTCGAGGACGAGATTTAAAACAAGGTGGGGAGAATGTAACATTCCTAAATTTATCATATAAATTATAGGTTTGGTTAAATTTATTAACCTCTAGTAACTAGTAACTAGTTATTTTTATTCAACCCAAATAGTTTTAAACACTATTTTATATAGTTGGTTGAAATATTTAATTGGCCTGTATATGGGTTGACCTTTCTATTAAAATAAAAGTATATAAAAACTTATATTATTAGACGGGTAGATTACGGGTAAGTTAACTGTAAGAAATATGAAGTACCTAAACGGGCCTAGTGACCGTATAATAATTAAATTATAAAATACATTGTATTTTGAACCTATTTCGTTTTTAATGAAACTTAGACCCAAATGTAGATAAAAATAGTCTGGTTTTAATGACATATTCATTATTTTCTAAAACATCATATTGTAAAAGTTATACACGCCAAATAAGTGAAACAGTTAAATTAATTATAATATATATATAATAAAATAATAATAATAAACTTTAATTTACAATTCAATTTGAATTGTCTACGTACATCAGGAATAACAAAATCAAAATATATTTAATATAAAACTATTAGATAAATTGAAAGGTATACGTGTTGTAAGAAAAAGAAAATAAGAAATTAATTAAAACATGACTATGCAGCAAGATGTGTTCGTGGAAGTTCAAGAGTCATTTGGAAATTGTATACGTGGCTGGCAGTTGCTTGATCTATAAGCTAAATTTGTAGTATAAATAGAAGGGCATTACTCAACAATCAGTTGCCTTTCTTTCTTTCTACTCTCTCACTATAAATCGCCATATCACTCTGCTCGAATTTCACTTTCAAAGTAATAGGGTACTGCTACGATACCGGGTATTAACTTAATCGCTATTACGATTCATTTTCCGACCGATCAATATATCCAATGGATGTTTAAGTGCTGCCCACATTAGGGTTATACTTTGTCGTTCGTCATTAATTTGACGGATCATCGTTAATTCGATGGATGAAGTATTGCACTTTGTCGTTTATTGTGAGAATTTGATCTCGTGAGTTATCGTAATTATTGTATTAAGTTACCTACCTAGTTCGTATGCACTAGGTTACAAGGCAAAATCAATAGGCTAAGCCCTGCCTGTATAAATCTGCAATATATCAAGGCTTATCTGTACACTAAATTCTGTCCGTATGAATCTGCATGATTATCTGTGAGTCATTCTCTCTTTTTATCAAAATGCTTTATAAATTCTTAAATGTTTTCAAAGTTATAATTACGGGGATTAAGTCTTTGTAATCACCAAGTTACAGCCGGTATGTGGGGTTTTGTATACATTACTTGATAATCGTCACCATTGGGGCAGCCAATGGGGGATATGACCATAGTCACAGACACCATTGGACGAATGGGCCAATGGGTCGAGTGACAAATACCGTGGGTAGTTGGCTTGATATCAGAAACATTGTAATCGCTCTTAATACTGTATATTATAACAAATGTGTCGTTTTAGCAAAATGAATGAACTCACTCAGTATTTCCCGCTGACAAAACCTTTTTCAAACATGTTTCAGGTAATTACAGTAGAGATGGATACGGCACTGAAAGACTTCAAGAAGTGGCTTATTTTATTAATTAAATCAAATTAAGAAATATTATTTTATGTAATCAAATTTATCTTTATTAAAGCTACCATTGTAAAACATGGGTTTATCCCATCTATTTAATAAATAAAATCCGGTGTTTTCTAAACTCTGATATTTTTCCTAACTCACGGTCCTGATGAAATTCCGCTGCAACGTTTTCAAATTAATCACCGGTACCACTGGGCTGTTCGCAACTCCCGATTCCGTCCAGGGTGGGTCGGGGGTCGTGACACTTATATCTGATCGTAACCCACGTTTTGCATCCGATTCGTCGCAAGGCTGTGCACAAAAGACTTTTGGCTCACTGTTAGGCATGAGCATCGCTTATCGCCCGCAAACTGATGGTCAGGCCAAACGCACCATCCAAACCACCCAAGGGCATGCTAAGAATATGTGTTATCGACCTTGGATACGAGTGATGCTTCCCATTGGTAGAATTCTCTTCCAACAATTGCTACCACACTAACATTCAGGCAGCACCACTTGAGGCATTGCACGGACGCAGATGCCAGTCACCTCTGTGTTGGGTGGAAGCCAAATTACCGGCCCAGAACTTGCACTAGACACAACGGATAAGATTGCCCAGATCAGACAACGCATGGCGGCAGCTCGTGACCGTCAGAAAAGCTACGAAAAATTCCCAGTCGGAGACTGGGATTCTACTAAAAGTTTCACTCTGGATGGGTGTGGTACATTTTGGCAAACAGGGCAAGCTTAATCCGTGATACGATGGACCATTCGAAGTTACCGAAAGGATCGATAAGGTAGCATACTAACTAAACCTGCCTGAAGAGCTTAATGCGGTACGCAACGTCTTTCACGTGCCTAATCTGAAGAAGTGTCTGTCAGATGAAATATTCATTGTTCTTTTAGGAACTCATGATCAACAACTAACTACGCTTCATTGAGGAACCGGTTGAGATCAGGGATCAAGAAACCAAAACCATCAAGCGTGGCATAATATGCCGACAGACCGAGTTCATAGGATCTCACGCCGTGGCCCAGAGCTTACCTGGGAACGGGAAAGCCAGATGATGCGCATGTATCCCCAGTTGTTTACAAACATTACTTCCAGCACTGAAGCTACAACTGAAAACTAGCTTATCAGTGTCTGCGCGCTAAATTTCGGGACGAAATTCCTTGAACTTGGGGATAATGTGACACTTCGGGTTTCTTGTACGTTTCTTGGATGCTATAATTAATTTTGTGAGATTCTATACTAAGTGAAATATGTACAAACCCTGTGAATCTAATGCTATGCGATTTTACATGCTGTGTGGTGTATGTGCTATGTGGCTTGCATGTTCGTTCTGTGGACTTTCGTGAAACTGCTTGTATCTACGTATGGTAATGGAGACTATGTATGCATAGTGTACGAATTTTGCTTAAATTTCGAGGACGAAATTCCTGTAACATGGGGAGAATGTGACAACCCGTACTCTTGTTGTCATGAGAATGGTATTTTAGTAACACGCGCAATTAATTATGTCACTGTTATTATTAATATTATTATTATTGCGAAATATTAATAGAACGCGACGAAAGATTTATAGGCCCAACTGTTTACGCATCTAGATAAATTAACCGGACCCGTCCGCTTATGCGAGATGTTATGCAATAACGGATCCACGCACACTTGGGTTAGGCCCAAGCCCAAGCCCACTCTCTACACCTAAAACCCACCATATTTAAATATCCTAAACCTCTCCCCCCTCATTTTTTCTTCAACTAAAACCCTTGAACCCTAAATCCCCTTTTTGCATAATTGCAGCCGCACACCCCATCATCTTTTTCCTCTCTCGTGCGATCAGAGGAGTCCGGCGACCAGAGCCGTTCTTCGGCGACCTCTCCGGCATCCACACCTCCACACCGCTCCTCCTTGTTGTATTCCTCTTGCATCATCTCATCCACACACAAATGGAAACCACAAAATCCAAACACCCTCTCACCTGCTACACTCTCTCCCTCGTAATACTCTGAGCCGACCGTGACCGGTTCCGGTTAACCGGTGAGCCGACGACCACTCCCACTCCCATGCGCAGTCGATTCCCCCTACCTTCTCGGTCTTCATCTCTCCCTGCTCCTCTCTTTTCTCTGGTCAACCCAATCACGGCGACGCTGTCGTTCTTGGAGCCGCACAACATCAGCAGCAACACTACAGAGAGAGAGTAGTAGAGAAAGAGAGTGCCGACGAGGAAAGAGAGAGACCGGACCAGGGAAGACGGCGGAGTCACGCCGGCGACGGCGGCGGCACGGTTTGGTCCGACGAGTTTCACCGTTGTTCATATCCGAGTCTCAGATCACGACAAATCAGATGGTCAAGGAGTTGGTTCGAGTTATGTTCTGGTCTTGGTTAGAAGTTCTCGGCAGCAGCATATCCCGTTTCGTTCATCTCTCGGTCAGTAGGTAATGTCTTGAATAAGTTGTGTTCATAATGAGTCTTGATTTAATATAACTGCTCTTTGTGTTTAAATGTGAAGATGCTGATTTTAAACTATATAGCGGTTTTTACAAGAATAACGATAGGTGGTTAGCAGGTATGGAATTTCTTGTTTTGGTTGGAAAAATGAAAAATGCACACTTGATTGGTCGAATTGTTGAATTGTGAAATAAGGCTTGTTGTGAATGTGTTATTAGGAATATGATTAGTGTTCAAAATTTACCTTTGATATTTAAAGTAATGTAGAGGTCTGTTGCGTATCATAATATTACTTTTTTTTAATCCTTGCATATAGTGGTACTAGGTTAGAATTATTTAAGTGGGATTTGCTTGTGCCGATGTGAATAAATAAAAATGAAGAACATGATGATCTGTTTGAAGGTGTTATGAATATTTGAAATTGTTGTATTTTGATTTGATTCTAGGAGTGTATGGTATTGAAAACATGTTAATGAAATATAATTGGATAGTACATACTTATGAATTTTGATTGGATAGTACTATTCTGAATATTCTATAAGCATCAGCATGGAACGAGTCGAGGCCTTGGTGTTGCGACTTGAGGCCATCAATCATCAACTCGAAATCAGACAAGGCGCTTCAGGAGTCGAGACCAGCACGGTTGCGACTCGAGACCTCTTGATCTCGACTCGAGAGCTCTAAGGTTGCGACTCAGTTATGCACAACTCGAGACCGTCTGGTTGCGACTCGGAACTTCATGGTTGCGACTCGAGACCTCTTGTTCCTATGGAAATGTGTGTACTTAAAACTTGGGTTTTATCCCATGTGTTTAATGTTATGAAAATGTGCTATTTTACTCTGATCAATAAAGTTAACTAAAAATAAATAGATGTTTTATTAAATAAAAATAGGATTTATTCCTATGGAAATGTGTGTACTTAAAACTTGGGTTTTATCCGATGTGTTTAATGTTATGAAAATGTGCTATTTTACTCTGATCAAATATTTCCTAACTACGGTCCTGATGAAAATTCCGCTGCCAAATTAGACAAACACGCGATACCACCGAAGCTGGCTCGCAGCCGCCCGTTCCCGGGGATTAGGGATCGGGGGTTGCGACAGAAGGTGGTATCAGAGCTAAGTCACTGATTCAGCCACAGAAGTGTTCTGCTGACATCAAAATTCAGTCTGTTAGGAAATAAATTATGGAAATACGTGTATAATTGTATTTTATTATTATGTGTTATTTGACTATTTGTTAGTTTACAGTATGAGCGACCAAGGACCATCTGACGCGTACTGTCAATTGTCTGGTTCGCCTAGAAACGAACGTGCCTATTCTCAGCCTGCCCTCTCAGGGTACTCTGCTGATACGGAAGAAGGAATATTCGTGTTTAAGGCTCAGTCCGAGGAGCCATTCCCTCAGAAAAAGAGAGGATGGTTCAGTCGAGGGGCACACGAGCATAGGAAGCGTATGAAAAGGTTACAAGACCAGAGAGTACTAGCAGCAGCTAAAAGAGAAACCGATGCTTATGCCCCGGATATGATTAAATAGGGGTATAGCCAATATCCACATCTTAGCAACCACTGCAGCTGACCCTAACCTGGAACAAATGATAGCACCCCAACCACAACCACCAATTTCTGACCAACCAATGGAAATAGAAAACCCCGAAAATCAAGTAGAAATGCATGACTTCAATCCGGAAGAAATACCTAGGGTACCTGCACCAAATCCCTTAAACCCAAATTATGACCCCTGGTGGGACGATAATAGGGACTACGTGCAACGTTACCCGATACATGAAGACATGCCCATACCAAACATAGGAGCCTACCCAGGTTTGGATCCTTTAGATCCCTATTACCACGATGTATTCATTAGGGAGATTTTAGAGAATCCTTACCAATTTCAGGCCCCTACACCCCCATATCAAGAACCCGCACCCCAGTTTCCAAACCCAGTCCTAGAACCTGCACCCCAATGAGTGCAGAAAACGTACAAGAACTTAGGACATTTGGTGAGGAAATTTTAGAGAGTAGTGAACAAATGAGACAGGTGGGATAGCGACTCGTCTGGAAATATGACGAGCGCAATATGGATTTTTGGATGAATCCATATCCATGAATGTGATGATGGAGACGGTAGTAATAATAATAATAATAATAATAATAAAATAATATAATATGTGTATGAAAAAAAAACTACGGATGCCTATTATTAGTAGTGTAACTTTAAATTTCAGTTAGTATTGTAATTTTTATTTCAGTACTAGTGTGTAATAGATGCATAGTATATGAAAATAGAGTAAGTCGCAATGATCGACGCTTTTGACCAAAATGCGTGTCATGTGATTGGCTATATTAAATATTATTTTGTGATATTAATACTGGTAAATGTTTAAAATTCAGATGGCCGACGAAGGAAATCAAGAAAATCTGAATAACGATTACCAGAGTAACATTAACTTGGTTAATGAGAATCCGAGCATCAATAACAATGGAAACCAAGTGGATAATAGTGCTATCCAACACATAGTGGCACAAGGAATTATAGATGCAATGCCATTTATTCTTCAAACTGTTAAGGATGCTGATAATAAAAGTAAACATAGCAGTAAGCGACCAACTGAACCAGAACACAGCGTAAACAATGGCCCTGTACTTCAAGTGCTCATTCCCAAAAGAAGAAGAACAATGCCTTATCGTTGTTCTTACAAAGAATTTTGGTCCTGCAAACCAATAGAATTCTCAGGCAATGAAGGACCCATTTCAGCTCTGCGCTGGATAGAAAAGACTGAGGCTGTTTTAAAAATAAGCAAGTGTGCTGAAGAAGATAAGATAATGTTTGCCTCTAATCTGTTTAAGAACTCAGCCTTAGAATGGTGGAACACTATCCTCCAGTCTAGAGGAAGTGATAGGGTTTATTATATGGAATGGGAGGAATTTAAAAATATGGTAGAAAGGAAATTCTGCCCTCCCAATGAAAAGGAACAGATAGCAAATAAGTTTCTGAACTTAAGAATGCCCGGGGTAGATAGTAAGGGTTATACTACCACGTTCTTTGAATATGCTAGAATAGTACCAACCCTTGCATTACCTGAACCGGTATTAATCTCCTGTTACATCTGGGGATTAATTGGAGAGATTATGTGGGCAAATAAGTTTCTGAACTTAAGAATGCCCGGGGTAGATAGTAAGGGTTATACTACCACGTTCTTTGAATATGCTAGAATAGTACCAACCCTTGCATTACCTGAACCGGTATTAATCTCCCGTTACATCTGGGGATTAATTGGAGAGATTAGACATGTAGTCAAGGCAGCTAGACCCCAAACTATAGAAGAAGCTGTAGAACTAGCAAATACCTTGACAGATGAGTTAATCCGTACTAGAGAAGAAAACCAGAGGAGAAACCTAGCCCAAAGGCTTACCCAAGAATTCCGTTCTGGGAATTCCAACCGTAGGAATATAGGTTCTACCTCTGCACCATACTGCAAGGTCTGCAAGAAAAAGCACTCGGGAAAATGCTCCACTCACTGCAATTTCTGCAAGGCACCAGGACACAAGGAAGAATATTGCAGGAGAAAATCCAGTAATGGACTATGCTTCAACTGTGGAGAAAAAGGTCATATCAAGTCGAACTGTTCGAAATTGGCTCCAGCTGCAAACAACAAGAACACTAAAAAGGCTAGAGCATTTGTTCTGACTGCAGATGAAGCCAAAATGATTCTGGACGTCATAGCCGGTACGTTTTTAGTTAATGATGTTTTTGCTAAAGTATTATTTGACTCTGGTGCAAACCAAAGTTTTATTAATACTTCATTTTGCAAACTTCTTAATCAACCATTAACTAAACTCTCACAAGAATGTCTAGTCGAGACAGCAAATGGAGAAACGGTTAGGATTTCTGAAATCTTGCAGGGAGCAAGAATAGAATTTTTAAATCAAAAGTTTATGGCAAATCTTTAACCCATAAATCTGGCAGGATTTGATATTGTATTAGGAATGGATTGGTTAATAGCCAATAGAGCCAGTATTTTATGTGATCAAAGGTCAATTCAAGTAAAATCACCAAAGGGTGAAAAGATCACAATTAAAGGAGATAAACCTTGTAGATCTACAAAATTCATCTCTGTGATGAAAAACTGCAAGCTATATAAGAAAAGGGTCTATAGTGTATTTGATTTCTATAATCACTAACACTAAAGGAAAGGAATTAAAAGACATTCCAGTAGTGTCTCAGTTTTCAGATGTATTTCTGGAAGAATTACCAAGACTACCACCGGAAAGAGAAGTTGAATGCAGAATTCATCTACTACCAGGAACAGCACCGATTGCCAAAACACCCTATCGTTTGGCACCCGCAGAAATGCAGGAACTAAAGAAACAATTAGACGAATTGTTGGAGAAATGAATTATACAGCCAAGCTCGTCGCCATGGGGAGCACCAATTTTATTCGTTAAAAATAAGGACGGATCGATGCGTATGTGCATTGACTACCGTGAATTAAACAAGGTCACGATTAAGAACCGGTACCCATTACCAAGAATCGATGATGTGTTCGATCAATTGCAAGGAGCTCGATTTTTCTCTAAAATCGATTTAAGGTCAGGATATCATCAATTAAAGGTACAGGAAGAGGACATTTCTAAAACCGCATTTAGAACAAGGTATGGTCATTATGAATTTACTGTCATGCCATTTGGTTTAACCAATGCCCCAGCTGCATTTATGGACATGATGAACCAAATATGTAAGCCATATTTGGATAAATTCATAATTGTTTTTATTGATGATATTCTCATCTATTCTAAAAGTAAAGAGGAACATGCAAAGCATTTGCACGCACTTTTAAGTCTATTAAGAAAAGAAAAGCTTTATGCTAAATTTTCAAAGTGCGAGTTTTGGTTAGAGCAAGTACAGTTTCTTGGACATGTAACGCCCAACTTAAATAACAAGATTTAAGATAAAACACATGCATTTAATACTAAAAATTTGAGGTTTACAAAAACTTTCACGATTCTAAGACCATTCATGATCATCATAATATTCATGACACAACTACAAGTGTTTACATATTCTAAAAACAAAATAAATCAAGTGCGGAAGCTTCGTTTTGTGTGTTCGGTTCGGAGGAGTTTGCTTGATCATCAACCACGTACTTGCATTACCTAAAGCTGAAAATTTTTAATAAACATTAGTATTAGAGTCTTAGAAATTAGTATAATCGAAACTACGTTCAAAAACGGATTCGAGTAACTAAGATATACCAAATTCAGCATTCATGTCTGGGTTCTACCGTAACTTACGGTAGCCACCGTAAGTTACGGTAGCCGCTGGGTAACAGTGGTCTATCGTAAGACAGTAGAGAGCCACCGTAACGTTTTGCTCGCTACCGTAAGTTACGGTATCTATCGTAACTTACGGTAGCTGCTGCATAATTCTTCTTGTTTTGCAGTTTTGCCGATTCTTTTCCTACGTGACCGTAAATTAATTGCGGACACGTTTATCAACACGACTTGCATAAAATGTCATTTCGCCTATTCCCGTATTTACCAATTATGGTGTTTCGCTTCCCACTCGAGGATTGCTTATGCCGGAACCATCATGCTTGTTTCAAGGATTAAACATGTTTTTCCTAAATCGTTTGACAAGTAAAATTTCCGAACTTTAATCCCTCTACAAGGGTTCATGTTTTTGCATCTAGCTGGCGTGTCCGCTTCACGGCTTACGCTTGGTTTATGACTCATCAACGAGTGACGGCCATTGACTTCGACATTTACAACTCGACTTGTTTTGACTCATTTGATTGCCGAATGTAGATCACCATTTCAAGACATTCTAACTCTATATCTAGCACACGTTTTGACCCGTCTTATTTGTCTAAAGCACTTCGTCACTTTCGTGACCTAACGGATTTTCCTCTTTGGCTAAATTCCGATTCAACTAACTAGAATAAATAAATAAACATAATGTGCGAACCATAGGTCATGTACTTACATAATTCATCCATATCGGCCATAATTATCCATCCCTGGGCTTGTCAAGTTTAGCGTATCAATTCCATTCCATGGTTTAAGCTTTATAACCCAAATTTAACAAATAATGTTTAAGTTGTTGCAAGCGCTAACATTTTGACCATTATTTAACCCGTTGGATTTGTCGAGTGAGTTGCATCACTTTGTTGACATTCTAACACGGCTATTTTAAACAATGACATTAACAACATACTCATTTAGCTAGTTTGACCCGTTTGGTTGTCGAGTGAGTTACACCACATCATGGACATGCCAAAAGCCATCATTTTCGCCATATCAATATTAAACGTATCTACAATTAGGTTTATCCATATAAATGTAACGAGACAACAAGTCACGTACCTTTAAAGCGCACCCTTCAAACGCGTATCTCCACCGGCTTGTCCACTCGACGATCCGGATTCCTTGCCTAATGAGTTCAATTCACATTCAATTTAGAACTCTCTTCATAATTATTAACGCATAATTTTCTATAATAATCGAATCTACGTTTTCATCTGATTTTTAACATTTTAATCCCCACTTAGGCATTTTAACAAACACCTAGCGGGTCAGATTTTTACATCATCATAACCAAGTTCATGACTTGTAATTATCATCTAAATCAACTTCGATTAGGCACATTTACACATGTTTTAACTTCTAAGTTTCAGAAATTACTTCACAAAACTTAGATTACACTAGAACAAGAATCATGATCTTAGTGTTTACCAAGTTTCTACAACTTATTAATCACCTACAATGGTGATTATAAACCCTACAAGCATCATGCAAGAATTTTTAACAAGAAATCATCTAGGGTTTATCCCTAGACATCAAATCACCTCTAACTTCATCTCTACTACTCATAATCAAGCTAAATTTCTGTTTTCATAATTAACCTAAAACTTAAGATGAATCAAAACATCAAGATTTTGCATACCTTATGATCCCTTCGACGAGGTGATCACGGATTTGTGCTTGGAAATCGATTTAGACCAGATTTAAGCCTTCAATTGATCAATTTAGTGCAAGTTAGGGTTTGTTGGAGGAGCTCTGGTTCGCCCCTGTGTTTATGAACGACCAGACACACACACTAAGTGTGTGTTTGGTGTTGATTATTCTCTTTTAATCAATCATGTTTCAATATTGACAACTTAAGTCCCTAAACTCTTGTTTTACTTATAGTTTAGAAGTTTTAACCCCATTATATGTCACCCAAGACTTGTAGCTAACTAGGTTATCGATTCCTAGTTAGCTTGTTTCTTATTAAATCAATTCATTAAAATTCCGATTTTAAGTTTTATAATTTTCGGGGTGTTACAAGTCCATCCCCTTTAAAAAGGGTTTCGTCCCCGAAACCTTCTTTACGTGGTTCTTTTGGTTTGTGCCAAACTCCCTTAGTTTCGTTTTTCAGACATTATTTCTTTTAGTCAAAAGTCATCATTTGCCTCGATGCATGCGCATTCCATGCGTAAGTCCTCATGGACTTTAACTTATGTCCTGTATTTCTTAACTTGCAGCCTAGTGGGCCCAGTTGCCACTTGACCACTCAATATTACGAGTTCGTCAACTTGTTTATTCTATATCACCCTATATTGACAAGTGTTTTGTATAAATCCTGTTACTATTTTGACTTGGGATGGTCTTATCGGCTAGATTGAGTAGTCACCGTCATCTCATGTCTTGTCTTGTTAGTTTGGGTCTACTCTTTGCCATATTCGAACTTACGTGAGTTTTATGATTTCCTATCCCGTAACTCGCGTTACAACATGATTATATTCCATATCACTTTTTATGACCACGATCGCATCACGTCATGTTTAAGTTTTTATGACTTTTCATTATTAAAATCTTCTTTCTAGCATATCGTCTTACACTCTTGGGTGTTAACACCTACATCCTTTACTAACAACTATTTTCAAATTTGTCTAGTAGCATTCATATTTGTTAAACGTTGTTTCTTACTAAAACTAAATTTTAGTTCAACGTTTATCTCTTTAACTTATATCAATTACTCATATCAGAGTAATTTACTTCCAAGGATCTATTCCCGTAGGCTTCAACATTTGCTTGTAATCCCAAAGGTTACGATAATCCCGTAGGTTTAACTTTTTCTCGTGTCATTATTAAAATATATATCTACGTATATAGCGTCGAAGCACCTCTTGTTGTGTTTGGAATCATTTATTTTCACTTTTGAATTCTATTAACCTTTACCATAGTCTAAGGCTTCATTCGTTTTCATTTGAACTATTCTTCCAACTCCATGACTTCTTACGTCATTACGTGCCGGTCTGTTTTCCGCTTACCGTTATTTGGTATGCGCTTATGTTTCTTTACAACCCGTTTACCCGGGTCCGGTTTCCCTGGTTTACGTTTTCCCTTTTATATTTTTCTCACGACTCATCACATAAGCTTATTAATATTTTGCGTTCCCATTAATGGTTTGAGCTTACTTGTACTACCAAGTGTTATACCTTATTCGGCCCGATCAACATTGAAATAGTTGAACATAACTTTCAAAATTTCTGTTTTGCAAAATTTTATCGTCTTCTAGTCATAACTCTTAATTCGAGTCTTTTGACTTTTAATCCGCGTTCCCGCTTCTTGTTTTACGCATATATATATGGAATCATATCCGTCCATCGGCATTTTACCGACGTCGTTATCAAAGCAACCATTTCAGCATGCATTTAGACTTTATTTAAATTTATTTGGTCGTACTAGCGAAATCCATCGCCTTTATTCAACCACGTGCTTTATTCATTTATTCGTCTTGTTTGACTTGTTCGGGTGAATTTCATCACTTACGACAATCAAATTTTATCCCCGTGTCTTAACATTCTCATTTGTTAGTTTATATTTTCGTTTACTTCAATTCTTATCCCTTCCCTTGGGCTCATTATTTAATGTAATATGCTCCCATTATCCGGCTTCCGTCTACCTTTATTATTAAGCACTTACTTATTTAATCCGAACACCACCTTTCTTTTGTTAGCGACCCTTAGGTCTGTTTCTTTTACTAATGTCCCGAGGGCCCATTTCTCAAATCTTATTTGGTAAACTACTGCTATTGTTATTCGGCTTTTTGGGGTTTACCCGTTCTTATTCTAATACTTTCATAACGTTTATCTTTCTAATTCTTTTATATAATCACCCCCTCCCATCAACGTGATTTTCGTTCTTCCCCAGGAGGGTTTTATTAATAACATGTTACTTGGGTATCTACCCATACCCGAGCTTTTAAATACAAATTTATTAATATTTCGTTATTTATTGCAATGAATAATACATATTATCCATTAAGTTTCTTTCTCGAGGATATTCTTATCCAAATCTTAGTCTCTCAAATTTTTTTTTGACCTTAATCTATTGTTACTATAACAAATCTATTCATTTCTTGTTACTGCCTCACATTGTTGTGTGGCATTTATCCACATCATTTGTTGACATAAACGATGTTTCTA
The DNA here is from genome assembly GCA_030545235.1 of Helianthus tuberosus. Taxonomy (NCBI): domain Eukaryota; kingdom Viridiplantae; phylum Streptophyta; class Magnoliopsida; order Asterales; family Asteraceae; genus Helianthus; species Helianthus tuberosus. The sequence continues at coordinate 157,094,980 of CM060403.1, forward strand.
TATGTTTCATTTGGTTTGGCTTAATCTATAGCCATGTCCTTGTCATCTATTACTGTAGCAAACTCCCCCGGTTCAGGCGTTATTATACTTCTCTCTATTATGACTCTTATCTTTCCTAACGTTCTCGGGTTCGAGTGTGCATGCACCCCTTCCCATGGCAATATTTATCATGATTACTTTTGCCTCGATCTTTACTTGATCGCTTCTGTTTATGCTTATATACATATATATATATATATATATATATATATATATATATATATGTATGTATATTTCTTTTACAAGGTTTACTAGTCTCACTACTCATATACGTCCCTATATAACTATTATTCGCACTCGTATCGAAATGATCTTTGTGCTAACTTTAATTTACAAGAAACATACCTGAAATGATATCAGGTTTGGCTTTAGCCTCTGCGGCTGTCATGTGGGAAGGCCTTGCCTTCTCTTTTGGAGTATCAATCTTTGATTTCTTTACGGGTCTTGGGTCCACATCTGACTCACTCCCGTCATCTTTTTCTTGTGAGATACTATCTTTTAATTCAGTTATCATATCCTCTACTGCTAGCAAGATTGTGGTTTGTAGTCTCTCGGCGAACTGCGGTAGACTGGCTTCTATTGCCTTTCCAACTTCCTCGGAAATTTTAGCTTCCGTCTCTTCAGTTAATTGAGATGCTAATTCGCCCCCGGTTACACCGGACATTTCTTTTATCTGTTCGGTGACTTTCGGCACCGTATCATTATTGTTGCCTTCATCAGTCATCTTGAATCTGGATGTTTGTATTAATTGTTAAACATTTCATTTTATATCATTTGTATCTTTCGCTTTGGTTTAACCAAGTTCACAACTTGCTTAAACCATTCATGTTTGGTGCACTTTCCGGGTTTGAGTGTATTACGCATTCTTCCCTGTACATCTAATCGTATTCATTTTCCTATATTTACTAAGTCTACTCAAAACAATTACCTCTTACCGGATGCTTGATCAAGCTTAAACCGAACACAATTTATTGACAACCCTTAGCTCTGATTACCAACTTGTAACGCCCAACTTAAATAACAAGATTTAAGATAAAATACACGCATTTAATACTAAAAATTTGAGGTTTACAAAAACTTTCACGATTCTAAGACCATTCAAGATCATCATAATATTCATGACACAACTACAAGTGTTTACATATTCTTAAAACAAAATAAATCAAGTGCGGAAGCTTCGTTTTGTGTGTTCGGTTCGGAGGCGTTTGCTTGATCATCAACCACGTACTTGCGTTACCTAAAGCTGAAAATTTTTAATAAACATTAGTATTAGAGTCTTAGAAATTAGTATAATCGAAACTACGTTCAAAAACGGATTCGAGTAACTAAGATATACCAAATTCAGCATTCGTGTCTGGGTTCTACCGTAACTTACGGTAGCAACCGTAAGTTACGGTAGCCGCTGGGTAACAGTGGTCTGTCGTAAGACAGTAGAGAGCCACCGTAACGTTTTTCTTGTTACCGTAAGTTACGGTATCTACCGTAACTTATGGTAGCTGCTGCATAATTCTTCTTGTTTTGTAGTTTTGCCGATTCTTTTCCTACGTGACCGTAAATTAATTACGGACACGTTTATCAACACGACTTGCATAAAATGTCATTTCGCCTATTCCCGTATTTACCAATTATGGCGTTTCGCTTCCCACTCGAGGATTGCTTATGCCGTAACCATCATGCTTGTTTCAAGGATTAAACATGTTTTTCCTAAATCGTTTGACAAGTAAAATTTCCGAGCTTTAATCCCTCTACAAGGGTTCATGTTTTTGCATCTAGCTGGCGTGTCCGCTTCACGGCTTACGCTTGGTTTATGACTCATTAACAAGTGACGATCATTGACTTCGACATTTACAACTCGACTTGTTTTGACCCATTTGATTGCCGAATGGAGATCACCATTTCAAGACATTCTAACTCTATATCTAGCACACGTTTTGACCCGTCTTATTTGTCTAAAGCACTTCGTCACCTTCGTGACCTAACGGATTTTCCTCTTTGGCTAAATTCCGATTTAACTAACTAGAATAAATAAATAAACATAATGTGCGAACCATAGGTCATGTACTTACATAATTCATCCATATCGGTTTCTCGCCATAATTACCCATCCCTTGGCTTGTCAAGTTTAGCGTATCAATTCCATTCCATGGTTTACGCTTTATAACCCAAATTTAACAAATAATGTTTAAGTTGTTGCAAACGCTAACATTTTGACCATTATTTAACCCGTTGGATTTGTCGAGTGAGTTGCATCACTTTGTTGACATTCTAACACGGCTATTTTAAACAATGACATTAACAACATACTCATTTAGCTAGTTTGACCTGTTTGGTTGTCGAGTGAGTTACACCACTTCATGGACATGCCAAACGCCATCATTTTTGCCATATCAATATTAAACGTATCTACAATTAGGTTTATCCATATAAATGTAACGAGACAACAAGTCACGTACCTTTAAAGCGCACCCCTCAAACGCGTATCTCCTCCGGCTTGTCCACTCGACGATCCAAATTCCTTGCCTAATGAGTTCAATTCACATTCAATTTAGAACTCTCTTCATAATTATTAACGCATAATTTTCTATAATAATCGAATCTACGTTTTCATCCGATTTTTAACATTTTAATCCCCACTTAGGCATTTTAACAAACACCTAGCGGGTCAGATTTTTACATCATCATAACCAAGTTCATGACTTGTAATTATCATCTAAATCAACTTCGATTAGGCACATTTACACATGTTTTAACTTCTAAGTTTCAGAAATTACTTCACAAAACTCAGATTACACTAGAACAAGAATCATGATCTTAGTGTTTACCAAGTTTCTACAACTTATTAATCACCTACAATGGTGATTATAAACCCTACAAGCATCATGCAAGAATTTTTAACAAGAAATCATCTAGGGTTTATCCCTAGACATCAAATCACCTCTAACTTCATCTCTACTACTCATAATCAAGCTAAATTTCGGTTTTCATAATTAACCTAAAACTTAAGATGAATCAAAACATCAAGATTTTGCATACCTTATGATCCCTTCGACGAGGTGATCACGGATTTGGGCTTGGAAATCGATTTAGACAAGATTTAAGCCTTTAATTGATCAATTTAGTGCAAGTTAGGGTTTGTTGGAGGAGGTCTGGTTCGCCCCTGTGTTTATGAATGACCAGACACACACACTAAGTGTGTGTTTGGTGTTGATTATTCTCTTTTAATCAATCATGTTTCAATATTGACAACTTAAGTCCCTAAACTCTTGTTTTACTTATAGTTTAGAAGTTTTAACCCCATTATATGTCACCCAAGACTTGTAGCTAACTAGGTTATCGATTCCTAGTTAGCTTGTTTCTTATTAAATCAATTCATTAAAATTCCGATTTTAAGTTTTATAATTTTCGGGGTGTTACAGGACACTTAGTCAATCATGAAGGAATTCATGTTGATCCCACAAAGATTGAGACGATTACCAAATGGAAAACCCCTGAGTCACCAACCGAGGTTAGAAGTTTCTTAGGATTGGCCGGTTATTATAGAAGGTTTATTCAAGATTTTTCTAAGATAGCCATTCCTTCAACTAAGTTAACCTGTAAATCCATTAAGTTTGAATGGGGACCAAAACAAGAAGAAGCATTTAGAATTCTTAAACAAAGATTAACCCATGCACCCATATTAGCGTTACCAGAAGGAACTGAAGACTTTGTAGTCTATTGTGACGCTTCCAAACTAGGTTATGGATGTGTATTAATGCAACGCCAAAAGGTTATAGCATATGCGTCTAGACAACTTAAGAATCATGAAGAGAATTATTCAACTCATGATCTAGAATTAGGAGCTATAATTTTTGCCCTTAAAATTTGAAGACATTACCTTTATGGTAGTAAGTTTACCATATTTACTGATCATAGAAGTTTAAAATATGATTTTGTGCAAAAAGAATTGAATATGAGACAAAGACGTTGGATGGAGATGCTTAGTGATTATGATTGTGATATCCAGTATCATGAAGGAAAAGCAAATGTACTGGCAGATGCTTTAAGCCGAAAGTATCATGAAAAGCCAAAGAGGGTACATTCTCTTAAATTAAATCTACAAGTAGATTTAAATGATCAGATAAGAGAAACACAAGAATCAGTAATCAAGGAGGATACTGAAAAATTAAAAGGTATGATTAAAGAATTAGAACAAGGAGCAGATGGAATTTGGAGATTCCATGAAAAGAGAATGTGGATACCCAAATTAGGAAACCTACGCCATCGTATATTAGAAGAAGCCCATAAATCTAAGTATATGATGCATCCAAGAAGTGATAAAATGTACCAGGATATAAGAAAGAACTTCTGGTGGATAGGAATGAAAAAGGACATAGCAGTCTATGTTTCTAAATGTTTAACTTGTTCACAAGTTAAAGCTGAACATCAGAAACCCTCAGGTTTATGACAGCAGTTAGAAATGCCAGTGTGGAAATGGGAATTGATAACAATGGATTTTGTTACTAAATTACCCAAAACAAATAAAGGTAATGATGCAATCTGGGTAATTGTAGATAGACTAACTAAGTCAGCTCACTTCCTACCAATGAAAGAAACTTTCAGTATGGAACAGTTAGCTAAAGTGTATGTAAATGAAATAGTTTCTTTGCATGGAATACCTTTATCAATTGTTTCTGATAGAGATAGCCGTTTTACCTCTCATTTTTGGTCAAGTTTCCAAAAAGCAATGGGAACCAAGTTAAATCTAAGCACAACTTATCATCCTCAAACGGACGGACAAAGCGAAAGGACAATTCAGACAATGGAAGACATGCTTAGAGCTTGTGTAATTGATTTCGGAGGTAATTGGGACGATCACTTACCTTTAATAGAATTTTCTTATAATAATAGTTATCACACAAGTATCAATGTTGCACCATTCGAAGCACTTTATGGACGAAAGTGCCGAACCCCAGTCTGTTGGGCAGAAATTGGGGAAAAGCAACTATCTGGACCTGAGATAGTGCAGGAGACAACCGACAAGATTATTCAAGTTAAGGAACGACTGAAAGCAGCACGTGATCGACAGAAGAGCTATGCTGATAACCGACGCAAACCATTGGAATTTCAAGTAGAAGATAAAGTATTGTTGAAAGTCTCTCCTCATAAAGGAGTGGTAAGATTCATCAAAAGAGGAAAGCTAAGTCCCAGGTATATTGGACCTTTTAAGATTATTAGAAGAATAGGACCTGTAGCCTATCAGCTACAACTGCTAGAGGAAATGGCAGGAATACATGATGTATTTCATGTATCTAATCTCAAGAAATGCTTAGCTGAGGAATCTCTGATGGTATCTCTTAAAGATATAGAGGTAAATGAACAACTCAAATTCGTAGAAAGGCCTCTACAGATTGAAGACAGGAAAGTCAAGAACCTCAAGCATAAGAGATTAATTCTGGTCAAAGTGAAGTGGGACTCCAAAAGAGGACCTGAGTACACATGGGAGCTTGAATCTGAAATGCAAAGGAAATATCCGCAATTGTTCTAGTAGATCTCGAGGACGAGCTCTAAAACAAGGTGGGGAGGATATAACAACCCTAAACCGACACCCTCATTAATTTTCCGACACCCTAATATATTTTAAAATATCTCAATATGTCCTAAAATACACCCCATACGTGAAAACGGGCCCCGAATACCTTAAATATTATTAAAAATAATCAAAAATCAATTTTTGGGTTTTATCGCGGGTCGCGTAGACCCCTTAGGGATCTTACGCGGGCCGCTAGAGATCAAAAGTGTAGGCATTATACCCGGGTCTAATACCCCCCTAAATAGTGAAGTTCTGCTCCGTTGTAAGTATCATAACCCCTGGATACGTATTAGATACTCTGCCCGATTGATCTAGGGTTCCGTAACGGCTATCGTGGTTCTGCCCGACGTAGTCGTTGGAATGCCGTCTCGGGGAGGGTATTACTAATGTTAAAATGGGTTATTATACTAACACGTGTGCATTTGTGTAAATTATAGATTGTCACCAAGAAACCCTAAAGGATAATCTAAGACAGCAATGTGAGTAATCTCCTTTTTGCAAATTATTTTTACAAAACCTCACACAATTAATTATATATTAAACATTTATTGAGTATTTGTAAGAATACAATTATCATGAGTATGTTGGGGTTTTGTATACAAAATTTGTTACCACCTGGTCAAGGAGTAACATTTCCACAAGTCGGGTCTGACAGTACCATGGATGTTAATTGATATAACTTGGAAACAAATGTAATTCCGAGATCGCCCTCAATACTGTACAATGGTTTCTATTTAAACTTGATTAAACTGGGATTCACTCACAAGTATTTCCCACTGACAAATGTTTTTAAAACGCGTTTCAGGTAACAAATTGTGAAAGCCAAATAGAAGCCAGCTGGACAGCACTGAAGGCTTGGAAAAGTGGCAATAAAGTTACCTAAAAATAAATAGGTGTTTTATTAAATAAAAATAGGATTTATTCCTATGGAAATGTGTGTACTTAAAACCTGGGTTTTATCCCATGTGTTTAATGTTATGAAAATGTGGTATTTTACTCTGATCAAATATTTCCTAACTACGGTCCTGATGAAAATTCCGCTGCCAAATTAGACAAACACGCGATACCACCGAAACTGGCTCGCGGCCGCCCGTTCCCGGGGATTAGGGATCAGGGGTTGCGACATATAAGCCATGCTGTTCAATGCCACGCCCAATTATCTTTCCAGTTCTGATATCCTGTAAGATACAAAAATGAGGATGCATTAGAACTGTGCAATTGAGTTCCTCTGTAACATGACTTATTGATAACAATTTGTGTGTTAACGAAGGAACATATAAACAATTTGACAGTGTTAGATTTGGAGATATTTCGATAGTTCCTCCTCCTTTTACTAATGCGTTTTCGCCATTTGCAGTTTTAATGTGGGTTCTGTTTGGTTTCTTTGTAGAGACGAAGTCCGATTGCTCGTACGTCATCGTATCAGTGGCTCCACAATCAAAAATCCAAGGCTTATCTTGATTTTCATGTTGTCTAAGGGCCATATTAGCAATTCCATATTGTTTAGAGCCTGTTTAAGATGTTTTGGTTTCCATATGGGCTGACATGGAACAATTTCTATAGATAAAGTTACAAGGGTCTGAGGAAATATCCTTAAACCCAATAACTGTCGACGCCTCTCCTTCTTCTTCCCCCCCAGCCGACTGTCGCCATACCAACGAAATCACCATTATTTTCATCAGCATGAAGAAGCCACTTGGACCCAGTAGGCAGGGTCGAAGCAGACGGTGGTTGGAACATTCTGGTGGGTAGATTGTGCCTCAGAATCTCCGGAAGAACATCGACATCGGTGGTTTCATGAATTGTAGTTGGCGGAGGAGGGTTGGTGGCGGTGGCAATGGATTTTTTGGTTTTTTTCAACGAGACGACCGACAATCTGTTTTGATTCTTGTAAGAAGTATGCGCCTTTTTTGCCTGCTGCTATTCTTCCGACCAGAAAATTCATGTCGGAGGTTGTGGAATTTTGAAGTTTGATTGTGTGTTTTGAGATTTTGGGTTTGAGTATTTGTTTTGGTTTTTGGTTTCTGGGTTTTGGCTTTGGATGTTGACGCCATTCTTGAATAGGTTGGCTCGTTGCATTGACAAATCGGAACCCGAGTTACCGTCTTTGGACATGGCAGCCGGGTTTTGAAGGAACTGAAAGGCTTTGGTAGATGATGAACATGTCGATCTCAGAGTCAGAAGACCTGCTCTAATACCATGTCAACTGGTATAGAGAACAATAGAGATAAAATGATGTTTTTGATTAATGAGTTCTTACTTGATTACACATACATATGCCCAATTTATAGTAAAAAGAAACAAAAATAAAAGGAAAGACAATAAATGGCTGAGCTGAAGTCTTAGCTGTAAAACATGCTATGATTGGGCTGGAAATCCTCAGAATATTCTTCACTTATTCTTCACTTATACACGCATTTTTAAATATTGTGACTTAAAGTTTGTAATGGAGTCGTAGTTGTCGCTTCTACTAGTATTAACGGAAAAATTGTATGAAGTGAAATTGACCCGTTAACTTTTGGGTTTTTTTTGGTTTTTATCTTTTAGGTTGTTTTTTATTTTAATTTTCTTTTGTAACTCTGTAGATTTTTATTTCTTATATACTCTTTTTTTAAATTTAATGAAAATGCTTTTTAATTTATTTGATTTTCATATTTAATTTTTTTTGCATTTTTTATTTTATTTTATTTTATATTCAATTTATGTTTAAGAAAAATCATGCTAGAGAAATAGTTGAAGTAATAGTTGATTAGTTGTTGCAAGTGATTGACTCATAATGTAATAGAATTAGGTGGAATGAGATGTAGCTTATGATTTGTTGGCTTTTTAGTAATGATGTGATAGGCGTCTTTTCACTCTAAGGCTAAAGGATGTGGGGGTCATGGTTGGGACATGATTCGCCACATAGGAACATGATTGGAAGGCTACATCACCCCCCCTTGCATGATCCATCATGGTTTGCATGGTATAAACCATGGCAACCATGGTCCTCCTTTCCATTTTTAAAGAAATCATTTTCTTTTTTGTTTAGAAAAGATAAATTAAAATAAATAAGGGGATCGTGGTTTAGGTCATGACCACACCCTTAGGGTATTGGTTTTGGATGGTGGATTAGAGGTGGGTGACATGATACTGGCGTGGATGGTCATGGTGGTCATGAGGGTCATGACCACACCCTATAGTCTAACAAATGTTGGGATTATCCAAAAAACGTAATTTATATATTGAAAGTATTTTAATGGGTCCTAACATTAACACATGGAAAAAACTTATTTACACATGGTGTATACGGGCCGTATAATGTTATACGACCCGTATAGAATTTAAAAAAACTAACAAAGTCTGTGCCAGCACAAACTAGCATGGTTTATGAGTGAAAGTTAACATTCAGATTCAGATTCAGAAAGCACATGATTTGTACTTGGTTTATTCTCTTTAATCTATTAGAAAGATTCTTGTTTTGTCACGTACATGTGTTTAATTCCCAACATCCTTGTTTTGTCACGTACATTTCGTAAGAAACTTTTCGTGCACTGAACCTTCAGTTGAAGGAATGTTGGTTCAATACCAACTCTTCTTTAGTAGTGTTTGTTTGAGAACCTGATTCAGATACACAAATTCATCACCGGTTTCTACAGCACAAACACATACACAGTTAGGGTTTAGAATGTTTGAAGTATTCGGATTTTGTTGGTTTGTCGGGTTCTATAACTACAATCCTTCCTACATTATTGAAAATTATTATATCACAAAGATTTGTTGAAAACTCAACTTTCTTTATAGATATGACTGAGAGTGAGGGTTACTCTGTTATATACAACCGGTCAAATCACACACTATAAAGTATAACCTTATCGTGTGTTGTAGTTTGGAAAGATGGCCGAATAGAGATCTGAATCAGGCGTGCATTGTTTAAATCTGAATCAGACTCTCTCCCCCTCCTTTTCTCTCTCTGACAACCCTAGACCGAATAGTAGTGTTTGCTTAACCCGTGCCCCTACCTGTTGTCGCCGTCTACCACCACCTCTTTTCTCATAACTCACTCACCACCTCCCATTTGTAAGTTGCGGCTGTGACACGAGGGTTGTTGCATCGGGAACGAAGGAGGAGACTCAACTGTCGCTGCACTGTTCTCGTTGTGGTCGACGTATACCAACACTTCTGCGAAAAAAACATCATCTGTTCATCATTGTTCTTGAAGATGAAGAAACGAGGGTTTATTCTCTTTAATATATTAGAGCGATCCTTGTTTTGAGAACCTGATTCTGATTTAAACAATGCACGACATGTCTTTTAGTTGTTTCTGTAACCAATTGGGAACCACATATTTGCTTCAAGATTTACGTATGATGTCTAAGTTTGATCACATTTGACTTCATCTACATGTGTTTTGAAATAGGCTTTGTTCTTTGTTTTTGGATCGTTCTAATAGATTAAAGAGAATAAACCATTTTTTACCCTAAGAATACGGGTCGTATACTATTATATGGCCCGTATACACCATGTGAAAAAAATTACCAGATCATTTTTTACCCTGTTAATACGGGCCGTATACTATTATACGGCCGTATACAACATGTGAAAAAAATTTACCAGATCGTATACAATGTATACGATGATTGTATATGGGCCGTATAATATTATACGGCCCGTATACTATGGGTAAAAAATGGTAAAAAATGGTTTATTCTCTTTAATCTATTAGAACGATCCTTGTTTTGAGAACCCTGATTCTAATTTAAACAATTCAATTATTCCTCTCAATTCAATAGACAGACACTTGCTTCATAGGACTCACTTGAATCATCTCGGAAGTACTGAACAACAAAAATAACAGCTTCGGTTTCATCAACCAACTTTGAACGAGTCTAGAACACTCGTAATCCTCAACCGGCTTTGAAACCGGACGGAATCTATGAAGAAACTGTTGGAATTTGTGGATTTCGGTTGGTTCAGAAACTTAACAAGAGAAGCAACCAAAAAAGCAGTGAACGGTATTTAACGTACACACCACATTCAAAGATCCTTGCATTAGACACAATTTGATGGAATTTGTGGATTTCGGTTGGTTCAGATCTCTATTCGGTCATCTTTCCGCTCAATTGAATAGACAGACACTTGCTTCATAGGACTCACTTGAATCATCTTGGAAGTACTGAATCAACAGAAGGATGAATCAACAGGCATGCCTTGAAGTACTGAATCAACAGAAATAACTGAGAACCTGATTCTGATTTAAACAATGCACGACATGTCTGTAAAAAAATACAACTGATTACTTGGTCAAATACTGGCCAATAAGAAACAAATCATTAAAAACACAACTGTTTACTCGCCATTCTCTTGCACCTTCAACTATGTTGGTTCGGTTTAGTTATTTTCAGACTGTTTCAGTTATGATTCAATAAATAATATCTGATTGACAAGCACCAAAACGGTTGCGGTTGTCCAATTCCAGATCAGTAATGTAAGGAGAAGCGTTGAGATAACGGACATCCATCGAATACAACTTTCAAACTTTCAAAATTCAAATCAAACTAACACAAAGTATCTCGATATGGTTGGTGTAAAAGCTCACATTTTACTACATTGACCATGTCTTTTGACAAATCATCTACTTCCTGAATCTGAATTTGAAAGTTAACTAGACCCCTCAAGTTGTTAATCATAACAACTAAGCATCTGGATAAGAGTATGTTGATATAGGAGAGTTGATGCAATTTTCCAAGCATTTTAATGAGCAATGAAGATTGAATATGCAAACCGCATCCGTTTTGTATACGGACACAGTGGCTATGGGAAATAAAAACCCGACACGTCTTTTATGATCATTCGAAACATTCCGAATAACTAGCAGAAGAACCCGACACATCTTCTGCTAGTTACTCTTTTCTTCGATTTCAACAAATCTTTAGAGACCATTCACCTCTTTCAACCTACCAAAACACCGTAAACCCCTTCTTTTAATCTATTAGAACGATCCTTGTTTTATCACGTACATGCGTTTAATTCTCAAACATCAGCAACCATTTTCCTTTTCCTTCAATTTCGAGAACATTCTCCCTAACTTGAGAAACAAAAGAGATTTCGAGCAGTTGATCGATGACATGATAGATAAAGATCTTGACACGATCATATCCATTTTCAAGTTTTAGACTAGATAGAAGATGTGTCGGGTTCTTCTGCTAGCGGTTTCTGTAACTAATTGAGAACCACATATTTGCTTCAAGATTTACGTCTGATGTCCAAGTTTGAACACATTTGACTTCATCTACATGTGTTTTGAAATAGTCACAAACGATTGCAGTTTGTATTTCGCATAGCCACCGTTTCCGTAGTAAAAAACGGTTGCGGTTTGCACATTCAATCTTCAATACTTCATTAAAATACCACTAGTAGAAGAACCCGACACGTCTTCATGTGTAAAGCCCGCGTTTGCGCCTAATAAAAATGACGACCAAAAGACCTTAATATCAAGTTTTAAAAGTAGAGTTACTAACAAGGCTATTCACAACAAGTATTTGACCCATAACATTAATACAAAATCGCGGAAGCGCTTGATGGTCATAGTACGTGCGTGTGTTCACTCCAACTAGCCAAGTCGCCTAAGACGAGGATTTACTGATGCGTGTGAAGTGTGTATATAAGTTTAAGTATATTTTAAGCCCTTTTACACTTTCTTTAGCCAAGTTTTAAATTTATAAAACACGATATTTACTAACACTAAACACACATATGGGCAAGTGCACCCATCGTGAGCGTAGTATAGTGTTGGTAAGATACCGAGGTTGTCCAAGGACACAAGAGCTTTTAATACCGGTTTATCCTCAACGTCTAACCAAATCAAAAGTTTAGAAAAAGGTTTTAAACTAGAAAAATAAAAACTAACTAAAATGATGAAAATAAAATAAAAGTAAAAACAGATAGACAAGATGAATCACTTGGCTCCGACTCGTGTATACAACCTTTGATTATTTCCGCACTTTTGCACTTTTTAAGATATTATCTTAGTTATTGTAGTAGGTCCCTCTTTTGAAAGTGACATTACCCTCAACACAGTAGTTTGAGTCAGCAAGGATACAATCCTAAAGGGTCGGATTATTGAAAGATAATTAATTAAGTTATTAATGCATATTATGGTAGGCCCCTCTTTTGAAGGTGACGTTACCCTCGGCTAAGCAGTCTGAGTCAGCAGGTATACAGTCCTAAGTAGTCGGGTTAAAGGATTAATAGTAGCTTACATATGAGGGGATCAAAGAGTTTGGACCCCCGCCATCCAAAACCGTTAAGTATTGAAGGAGGTCCTACTAATTTTGACCCAGGTCCTTGCAGGATCTATACACTGAACAAGACAAGACTCTTACCAAACCGTTCCCATAACCCCCAACCAGGTAGCCAACATACCTCCATATAGACCGTGGAGATATGAATGGTGAAAATCTTTTATTTTATATAGACAGTAATATAATGCCAAGACACCACAGACAAACGATAAGGAAAAATCACCTTCAACATAGGAAACTAGTTATTAAAGTCATTAATACATAACCAAGTAAAAAATACGAAAAGATTAAAAATAAAAAAGTATTACACTAGACACTTTGTCTTCACCAAGTGATGTAAGAGAGTTAGGCAAACATGGCCTTGATTGTCAAGAACTCTTACGATCAATCTTGGATCCCGAGACGACTCACACACTCTATGATGGATAATGGAGGATGCTGGTGGATGGTGGTGTTATGGTGGTGGGTGAAGTGTGAGAGAGGTGGTGTGCCAAGTTGTGGTTTGAACTTGAGCCAAGGACTCCTATTTATAGGCTGAACAGAAGCTCGGGCACGGCCCCGTGTCCATCCTCTTCTCTGTCTTCATTAATTGCAGTTTGTCTGCATTAGTTGACCACGCCCCCGTGTCCGCTAGGCATGCCCCCATGTGCAGAAGCATATCTGTACTATCAAGATTTGCCTGGATTCTGCGAATCTTATAGTTGACCATGGCCCCGTGTCCGCTGAGCACGGCCCCGTGGTGGGCGATAGAAGCTTCTATAGCTTTGTCTTTTATGCTGGCACTTGGGCACGCCCCCGTGTTCACTGAGCACGGGGCGTGTTCAGCCTTCTGTTCTCTTGTTTTGCTTGGGAAGATGCGGTCATGGGGTTGGGCATGTCTCTTTTATTCCTTTTCTTGTATTTATGTTAGATTTAGCTGTCTTTTTGCTTCTTTTGTTAATTTGAGCTCATTTAATCCTGAAAATACAAAAGGAAGACAAAAGCATACTTTTTCCAACATTAGTACTAAAAAAGGGTTAGTTTTATGCCATAGTTGATGTAATTTATATGTTGCATTTTGCACACATCAAATACCCCCACACTTGAATCTTTGCTTGTCCTCAAGTAAAATTCTTTATAATGTGGCTTTACACTCCCAAATGGAATGGGTAGAAGAGAAGGTTTTTGGGCTTTTCATAGAGTGTCGGGATTTCCAAGATTCTATATCAAGTTTTATTTTTATTTATTTACAATCCTATTCGTCATGATTTATTTAAAACTTTTCATAAGATAAATTACTTATTAGGGCATAACATGCCTTTTTAAAATTCTATTTATATACAAGTTCATATACCTCACGGGGGATCACTCAACACTCGGCCGAAGATGTATTTTAGTGAATCACTCGAGAGCGGCATGAAACTTACTCCTACCATAGGCTTTCCAAGCAATCAATCCTCCTCCTTTTTAACTATATATATACCTTCGTAAATATCAAGAGGACTTTTGGGGTGAAGGGTTAGGCTTGGGTTAAAGGTAGGTGGTTGGGTCAGTGGTTAGTAGAAAGGGCGAAAATCGTAACAAGTGTCGGTTTTCGTAAGACTTTTTATTTTTGCAACTTTTATTTTGATGAAGCTTTTATTCAAACAAAGTTATTTTTGATAAACTTGTTTGTTTATTTCTCTTTTGCTTCATCATCAACATATTTTTTTTTGAAAAGTCATACAAAATACCGGGCTTGTTACTAAAATAAAAGGTTAAAAATAAAAGGGTTTTGGTGGGTGAAAGGGTGTTTGGTTTGGGTTATGAAATGAAAAGGTTTAGGCTCAAAGGGGCTAACTAGGGGGATTTTCGGGTAGGTGGTAAAAAAAAAAGAAAAATAATGGTGTTGAAATAAAAAGGGTTAGTCCTAATGCCTCCATCATTTACTTACTCGGGTTTAAGTTAGTAAGGACCGGGAATGTATCGTTGTGGCAAGTTCTAGAGTCGTAAGAACCAAGCGGCTATTCACACAAGAAACGAAAAATGAGCATTTAGTTTAAAGATATGTATTTGTATGCTCAATAAAGGCTCAAAACTCATTTTTGTGGGAATGGATTTTTATGTGATCAAGTATATATAATCAAATTTTAACTAAGCTTGTCATGCCGTTTCATAATTTTCTTATGTTGGTTCTTTTTATCACGACGCTATCGGTTGTAAATTTGTAAAAATATAACCTTTTTTGAACTTGAATTCCCCAAGTTAAACCTAGACAAGTAAAAAAAATGAAAGTTTTTGAAAAAATTTGGGGTGATTAGCGGTTCCAATAGAGTTTTGTGTAAGGCTTGTAATTAGGACTTGCAAAATTCAAGGTTTTAGCATCCCCCCACACTTAAATTACACATTGTCCTCAATGTGTCCCAAAAATAAGTTTTTAGGTTGATTGAATGTGTAAAAAGGTGTTAAAAAGCAAAAAATTGTGTTACTGGGCGCCTGGACACGGCCCCGTGTCTGATGGACACGACCCCGTGTGCAGGTGCCAGTAACGAATACTTACAGAAGGTGGACACGGGGGCGTGTCGAATGGACACGGCCCCGTGTCTGCCGTAAGTCTGCGGATTTAGACAAACAGCAGGTCTGGGGTAGTGGGCACGGGGGCGTCTCGGCTGGACACGACCCCGTGTAAACAATCTGCAAGGTTGAAAAACAGGTTTCTGGCTCTGGTTTTCCTGTCCCAGTTTTAGTAGCACTAAGGTTTAGTGCTCTAATCCTCGTATGTACCTGTTTTAGCAATAAACACTACACCAAACCATAGCAAACATCCTAAATTACCAAGTTCAACATCCATGTCACAAAGTTAAAAAGAAAAAGAAATGCAGAAAATAAAAAGTTAAAGGAAAGTAAATTGTTTAACACTCGGCACACAGGCCGGAAATTGTTCAAGATAAAAGGGGGGGTTAACCTGTGTGATCACCAACCAACCGCTTCTACTTCCCCCGCCTAGTCCATGTTTTCGTCCTTATCATCATCATCTCCTCCACCGTGCCCCGCAATGTACTCCCGGATATTTCCAATATCATCTTGAATATCGGATATGTTTCTCTCGATTGCTCCAACCCGGTTGTACGTGTGGCTCGCCATGTTATAGGTGTTCCTGGTGCACATGAGGTTTTCCTGCAATAAATCATGTAAACTTTGGAAGTTAGGAAAATCACCTCCTTGTGAGGAGGATTGGCCCGGATCACCATGGGGCTGGTACTGGTACTGATGATGTTGTGGAGCGTGAAGGACGAGTTCCTCTTGCGGGTTCCATGCATGCCCCTGCATCCTTTGGAAGCTAACCGATCCGTCTTCAGCCTCATAAATTAAGTTCATGGAGCGGCAGATGTGTACATCCACTCTTCCCGACCATGGACTCCTTTCGAAGGACCTAGGTATGTTCGTGAAGTGCTTGAAGAGACGGTATACCCACCCCCCAAAGAAGATAGGGGTTGGTGAAGTAGCAAGTCGGTTTAGAT
Organism: Helianthus tuberosus; assembly: GCA_030545235.1. Classification (NCBI taxonomy): domain Eukaryota; kingdom Viridiplantae; phylum Streptophyta; class Magnoliopsida; order Asterales; family Asteraceae; genus Helianthus; species Helianthus tuberosus. Next base: position 157,111,350 of record CM060403.1, read on the forward strand.
GCATGTTACGGAGCAGGAGGTATGGAACATCTAGGTGTCTGCGGGTATGAATGCAATGAAGGACCACCAAATCTCTCAACCCCACAACGCCACTACTATCATGCCTTTGCCTAAGAGAGTAAGCAAGGACTCTATGAATGTAACGGTAAAGCGGGTCCCTTAGCTTAGTGCTCTTAGTGCTGCTCGGGTTGTAGTGCCCTTCACCAATCTGAACCCATGCGGCTTGGCGTTCGTTCTCATCCAACTCTCGCACCCCTCCAGTGTTTTCTTCATTACCCGCATCTTCCTCCGCATATAGCCCGACTATCGACCCAAATTATGCCATTGAAATCGAGTACCTAGTTCCACCACATCGGAATGCTACCCCATCATTGTCAAATGGGTCGCACCTTGAATTGAACGTGAAGGTGCTATAGAATTCCATAGTGCATTCGTGGACTGATCAAAGTCGAGTGGTTAGGGAGACTCTTAGTGGTCCGGTGACTAGGTTGTTAAAGCGGTCAAGTTGGTTCACCAATGCTAACAAATCCATGCATGCTTGTCTTGGGTATTGTTTCGGTCTTGTTTAAAGTACTTCGTATCTACCCCTAGCATCGAGCTCATTTGCGTTGAACCTCGTGAATTTCCTTGACATCTGAAAGAATACACCAAAAGTTAGCATGAAACAGTAGAATTTTCGAACAAAACTGCAAGCAGTGAGCTGGCCCCAACCCCGTGTTCAGCGGACACGGTCCCGTGTCCAGGTGTCTGTTACTCAAAAACATCATTTTTCGACCCGGTTTCGAAATATTGAAATTTTTTTGTCCAATAGGTTCGGTTTCCCCCGAAAATGAAACCCCAAGTGCCGTTTTTCCCAAAACAACCCGTTTACCCATTCAATTTTATATTTTTCGGTTCAAAAACAAGGGTTTGGGGTTTTTGTGAGAAATCGGGCGAATCTTTGAACAATACAAGTGGATTTACTTCCTATAATACTTATCTAACTAAATGCTAATAGATTTAAGCAAAAAATTGAGGTTCGATCCCGATGTAGTTCAAGAACCCTAGATTTTTCCCCAAATTTTTGAAGTTTTAACTACATGCAAATGCTTAATCTAACTACTAATGGTGATAGAATCATACCTTGATGTTGTTAGAATGATAGGAGACGTCGAAAATCTGCAGAAAATCCCCTTGAACTAGAGTGTTTTCGGGGAAACGGGGCGTGTGGAATGGTGTAACTGTTATGAAAAAATCCCGACAGTTGCGCGGACACGGCCCCGTTTCCAGTGGACACGGCCTCGTGCCGAGCAAAGTTTTTAATTTTTTTTAGTGCTCGCGTGAGTGCCCTCGTTTTTCCCAAAATTTTGTTAGAAGACTTACCGATTAAGATGTCATCCCTGTAGTTCGTAACTCACCAGGTATGATGTTGATGTTTTTATTCTTCGACCGTTTGAAGCGAGATTTCTTCCTCTTCATCCTCAATGAATCCTTCATAGAGTTTCAGCCGTTGGCCATTGACTTTGAATGGAATTCCATTCCGAGATTTAATTTCTACTGCACCGTGTGGGAAAATATGGGTGATGGAAAAAGGTCCTGACCACCTAGACTTTAATTTACCAGGAAACAATCGAAGTCGTGAATTAAACAAAAGAACTTGATCTCCTACTCGAAATTCATTAGGTTTAATATGTTTTTCATGCAAGTTTTTCATTCTTTCCTTGTAAATTTCGGAGTTTGAGTATGCATAATTCCTAAGTTCATCTAATTCATTTAATTGACAAAATCGATTTTTACCAGCAAATTCTAAATCTAAGTTTACATTTTTAATTGCCCAGTAGGCTTTGTGTGCAATTTCTACTGGCAAGTGACAACTTTTTCCATAGACGAGCTTATATGGGGTTGTACCTATTATTGTTTTATAAGCAGTTCGAAAAGCCCATAAAGCATCATCTAGTTTATCTGCCCATTCCTTTTTATTTAACCCTACGGTTTTTTTGAGTATTCGTTTTAAACCTCTATTAGTCACTTCGGCTTGTCCGTTTGTTTGAGGGTGATACGCTGTTGAGACCCGGTGATAGACCCCATATCTTGTTAAAAAAATTTCAAGTTGATGGTTGCAAAAATGGGTACCTCTATCACTTATTAATGCTTTAGGTGTTCCAAAACGAGAGAATAATTTTTTCAGAAATCTTACCACGACTCTTCCATCATTTGTTGGAAGTGCCTCGGCCTCGGCCCATTTAGACAAGTAATCTACTGCCACAAGTATATATTTGTTTCCTTTTGACGGTGGGAAAGGTCCCATAAAGTTGAGTCCCCACACATCAAAAATTTCACAAACAAGAATGCCATTTTGTGGCATTTCGTTTTTGGAAGAAATATTACCTGTTCTTTGGCAAGCATCGCATGTCTTGACAAGACTTTGGGCGTCTTTGTAAATGGTCAGCCAATAAAATCCTGAATCAAATACCTTTTGTGCGGTACTAGCGGCACCATGATGTCCTCCGTATGGACCTTCATGACAATGGTGGAGAATTCTTCGTGCTTTGCTACCATGTACACATCGTCGGATGAGTTGGTCGGCACACATTTTGAAAAGATATGGATCTTCCCAAAAATAATGTTTCACATCGGAAAAGAATTTTTTTCTTTGATGATGTGGCCAACCTTTTGCGACTATACCGCTAGCTAGGTAGTTAGGATAGTCGGCGTACCATGGTTCTTCCTTGTATTCCACCATTTCTAGGGACTCCGTTGGAAATTTTTTGTTGATTTGCTCGTCCCTGGTTTCCTCCAAAGCTGGGTCTTCTAAGCGTGAAAGATGATCTGCCGCGATATTTTCTGCTCCTCTTTTGTCTTTGATTTCAATATCAAATTCTTGGAGGAGTAGAATCCACCGAATCAAACGTGGTTTTGCGTCCTGCTTTTTGAAGAGATATCGAATGGCTGCATGATCTGTATAGACTATAGTTTTAGAAAGAACAAGATAAGAACGAAATTTATCAAAAGCAAATACCACAGCTAGTAATTTTTTTCAGTTGTTGTGTAGTTTTCTTGTGCATCGTTAAGTGTTTTACTAGCATAATAAATTGGGTGGAAATGCTTTTCTTTTCTTTGTCCCAAGACAGCTCCAACTGCAAAGTCACTTGCATCACACATGATTTCGAAAGGAAATTTCCAATCAGGCGCTATCATGATAGGTGCATTGACTTGCATTTCCTTTAGGGTTAGAAATGCTTGATTGCAATCCTTGTCAAAGATGAAAGGGGCATATTTTTCAAGTAATTTTGTTAGAGGCCTTGAAATTTTAGAAAAGTCTTTGATAAACCGCCTATAAAATCCGGCATGCCCTAGGAAACTTCTGATAGCTCTAACGGAGGATGGGGGTGGTACTCGAGAAATGGTGTCTATTTTGGCTCGATCCACCTCCATTCCTTCGCTTCAGATTTTATGACCGAGTACTATTTCCTCTGTTACCATGAAATGGCATTTTTCCCAGTTAAGGGCGAGGTTAGTTTCCTCACATCGAGATAGCATTCGTTCAAGGTTATCGAGGCATTGGTCGTATGAATCCCCAAAGATAGAAAAGTCGTCCATGAAGACTTCCATTGTCTTTTCTATCATGTCATGGAAGATGGCTACCATGCAACGTTGGAATGTTGTGGGGGCATTACATAGACCAAACGGCTTGCGTCGATAAGCAAAAGTTCCATAGGGGCATGTGAAGGTTTTCTTTTCTTGGTCTTCGGGTGCTATCGGGATTTGAAAGTAACCTGAAAAACCATCCAAGAAACAGTAAAATTTATGACCGGATAATCTTTCTAACATTTGATCAATGAAGGGCAAAGGAAAGTGATATTTCCTTGTTGCTTCATTTAATCGTCTATAATCTATACATACTCTCCATCCTGTGACGGTTCTCGTTGGTATTAATTCATTCTTTTCATTAGTTATTACCGTCATACCTCCTTTCTTTGGAACAACTTGGACGGGACTTACCCAAGGACCATCGGAGATAGGATAAATAAGTCCTGCGTCAAGTAATTTGATGACTTCGTTTTTAACCACTTCTTGAACATTTGGATTTACTCGATGTTGTGGTTGTATTACCGATTTGTAGTAATCATTCATTAAAATTTTGTGCGTGCACATGGAAGGACTTATTCCTTTAATGTCTACAAGCTTCCAAGCGATCGCATTTTTGTGTTTTTTCAAAAAGGTTAATTAATTTTTCTTTTTCTAAACTATCTAATTTAGACGAAATAATTACAGGTAATTTACCATCTTTGTCTATAAAAGCATATTCCAAACCTTTTGGAAGTTCTTTGAGCTCAAGAGGTGGGTCTTTAGGAGACTCCTTATTTGGTTGCTCATTTTGATCAAGAACTTTAAAAGTTTGTTGTATGGCAACCTCTTCTTCAACAAAGTGGTCAAACTTTTCACTTGTATCGGGTGGTTCATCTTCATCTTTAATTAGGGAGTCATTATTACCGAATGGATATTTCATTCACCGCTCAAGATCGACACTCTTTTTAAATGCCCCTAATTGAAGAGGTAGATTGTTGAACTTCCGGTTTTTCAAAGCTTCGTGAGTTTTTACAAAGGGTCGTCCCAACACTAGAGGAGCGTCATCGAGGATGACAAAGTCGGTTGGGATTACCATTTGATTAGTTTGAACCAAGACATCCTCAACTATACCGATTGATTTTATTATTTTCCGATTAGATAGAAAAATGGGTATTTGAAGTAGAGAAAAATCACTAATACTTAATTTTTTTGAAAATGTAGTTAGGCATTATGTTAACACAAAGATCTTTATCAATCGTGACATTACTAATAAATGAATTTTGAAAAAAATATGGAACCGGTGTAATGTTGATTTCAAATGGGTCTTTTTTTATTTGCGAGGTTTGATCATTAGTTAACTCAACACTTACCGTTTCGTCAATTTTAGTGTTAGTGTTTAATTCTTTTAAAAACTTAGCATGAGTTGGAACTAAACAATGATTTTCAAAAGAAGGTGACAAGAGATTAATTTCTTCAAAATTAGACTCTTCTTGAATTTTAACGTTGTCGGACTCACCTTTTTCGTTGTTTAACTCATGTGTCGTTTTTTCACTTGTTTGTTCTTCCATTTTTACACTTTCAGTTATCTCTTCTTTATTTAATTCTTCTCTTGTGCGGGACTCCTCTTCCCTTGCGCGAGATTCTTTTATATAGCGATCGATAACTCTAAGGTGTTCTAATATCCTATCGGTCACTTCGGTTACAGAAAAAGGATCGGGATTTTCAAAGCTTGAATCCGGTTGTTCGATCCTTTGTTCCTCATAATACCCATGTGAAGTAGATGGTTCACACCATTGTTCTTCATTATAAGCATATGATGGATAAGGGTCGTAATTTTGTTCTTCATAATACTCATATGAGGTGGGTTGTTCACGCCATGGTTCCTCATAATAAACATATGAAGGTGGTGGCTCATATCTTGGTTCCTCAAAGTAGGAGTAAGAAGGCTCATACCTTGGTTCATCAAAATATGAGTATGAGGGAGGAGGTTCATACCTTTGGTCTTCATAGGATGTGTATGAAGTTGATGGCTCGTACCTGGGCTCCTCATAGTAGGTATATGAAGTGGATGGTTGATATAAATTACAATATTGAACCGAGTGCGGGTCACCACAATTAGTGCAATAATTTTCCCTATAATCATCCTCCTCATAGGTGTAGTTGTAACCTCCTGAGTATTGATCCATAAGAATCACTCAGCAGACCACAACCAAGTCTCGAGATCAGAAAACAAAAATAAAACGGAAACAGAGGCTGGACACGGCCCCATGTTCAGTGGACACGGCCCCGTGTACAGAATCTGTATCTGGGCGTTTTAATTAAAGTTACTGATTTCGTTGAGCACGGGGGCGTGTTCAATGAGCACGACCACGTGTTCAGCTTCTGTTACTGGGGGTTTTATGAAAAATATGCAGCACGGCCCCGTGTTCAGCAAGCACGACCCGTGTTCAGGTTACTGTAAATGCAAAACTAAACTAAAATGCAGAAAAATGTGCGCGCGATTTAAAAAGGTTTTGAAAAAACTGATTAGGCCGTCGATTTTAAGCTTTCTTAAAATCCTTGTGTCCCCGGCAACGGCGCCAAAAACTTGATGCGTGTGAAGTGTGTATATAAGTTTAAGTATATTTTAAGCCCTTTTACACTTTCTTTAGCCAAGTTTTAAATTTATAAAACACGATATTTACTAACACTAAACACACATATGGGCAAGTGCACCCATCGTGAGCGTAGTATAGTGTTGGTAAGATACCGAGGTCGTCCAAGGACACAGGAGTTTTTAATACCGGTTTATCCTCAACGTCTAACCAAATCAAAAGTTTAGAAAAAGGTTTTAAACTAGAAAAATAAAAACTAACTAAAATGCTGAAAATAAAATAAAAGTAAAAACAGATAGACAAGATGAATCACTTGGCTCCGACTCGTGTATAGTGTAACCTTTGATTATTTCCGCACTTTTGCACTTTTTAAGAGATTATCTTAGTTATTGTAGTAGACCCCTCTTTTGAAGGTGATGTTACCCTCAACCCAGTAGTTTGAGTCAGCAAGGATACAATCCTAAAGGGTCGGATTATTGAAAGATAATTAATTAAGTTATTAATGCATATTATGGTAGGCCTTTTCTTTTGAAGGTGACGTTACCCTCGGCTAAGTAGTCTGAGTCAGCAGTGATACAGTCCTAAGTAGCCGGGTTAAAGTATTAAATAGTAGCTTACATATGAGGGGATCAAAGAGTTTGGACCCCCGCCATCCAATACCGTTAAGTATTGAAGGAGGTCCTACTAAATTTGACCCAGGTCCTTGCAGGATCTATACACTGAACAAGGCAATACTCTTACTAAACCGTTCCCTTAACCCCCGACCAGGTAGCCAACATACCTCCATATAGACCGTGGAGATATGAATGGTGAAAATCTTTTATTTTATATAGACAGTAAAATAATGCCAAGACACCACGGACAAACGATAAGGAAAAATCACCTTCAACATAAGAAACTAGTTATTAAAGTCATTAACACATAACCAAGTAAAAAGTACTAAAAGATTAAAAATAAAAAGTATTACACTAGACACTTTGTCTTCACCAAGTGATGTAAGAGACTTAGGCAAACATGGCCTTGATTGTCAAGAACTCTTACGATCAATCTTGGATCCCGAGACGACTCACACACTCTATGATGGATAATGGATGATGGTGTTATGGTGGTGGTGGGTGGTGGGTGAAGTGTGAGAGAGGTGGTGTGCCAATGGATGGTTTGAACTTGAGCTAAGCACTCCTATTTATAGGCTGAATAGAAGCTCGGGCACGGCCCCGTGTCCATCCTCTTCTCTGTCTTCATTAATTGCAGTTTATCTGCATTAGTTGACCACGCCCCCGTGTCCGCTGGGCACGCCCCCGTGTGCAGAAGTATATCTGTACTATCAAGATTTGCCTGGATTCTGCGAATCTTATAGTTGACCACGGCCCCGTGTCCGCTGAGCACGGCCCCGTGGTGGGCGATAGAAGCTTCTATAGCTTTGTCTTTTATGCTGGCACTTGGGCACGCCCCCGTGTTCACTGAGCACGGGCCGTGTTCAGCCTTCTGTTCTCTTGTTTTGCTTGGGAAGATGATGTCGTGGGGTCGGGCATGTCTCTTTTATTCCTTTTCTTGTATTTATGTTAGATTTAGCTGTCTTTTTGCTTCTTTTGTTAATTTGAGCTCATTTAATCCTGAAAATACAAAAGGAAGACAAAGGCATACTTTTTCCAACATTAGTACTAAAAAAGGGTTAGTTTTATGCCACAATTGATGTAATTTATATGTTGCATTTTGCACACATCATTTACCTACATTCAACATAAACAATAAGTTAGTATTTTCTCACTAACACGATTAACTAATAACCCGATTAGTCACTATCGCGGCCTTACATCTTTCCATTACATTACCAACCGTTAGACGGTTCATTACATGCTTGTCTCAATGTAGAGACTATCATACTTTTCTTAACATACCCGCTAACGACGCGTACTAGTATTGTTACTATAACTTTCATTCGAATTCATTCATGACGAACGAATATATTCTTTACATACACTTACACTCCAATCCGCGAAGACGGATCGAGTAAACTTTCATTCGTTCATACTTAACTTCCCATACCCGGTTCAACTAGAAAGAACCGGATATGATGCATTATCTTTCGTATCTTATTCCCTTCTCAACATCCGTTTATGACGGATCTAACTTTACTTCCAAACAATCATAGATTTCAGTTTTCACGATTTCAACATAACAACATAATACAATTGGGATTATTATACATATGTCAACATAATAGAGATAAGGTGTATACTAACATACCTCGATCTTGTGTGCCTTCCGATTTCCTAATACTTGAACCTTCTTCCTTCACGCCTATATCAACACATTCATTCGTTTATTTAGTACAACCAATCTCATTCCATTATTTTCCAAATTTCACATTTTTATTCTTCAAGCATTTCATCAAACACTTAGTGGACATCACATATATAAGCACCATGTACAAGTTTACAAAGCATGAATTCTACTAGTTCATCCTATAACTCATCCACAATTAACCCATGTTTATATCATCTTTTCATCCTACATAATTTTCTAAGATTTAAGCATTACATCATCATCATAATTCAAAATTTCACATGATAATATCTACTTTGATCATCCTATTCATGACACAATTTCACAAAGTGGGTTGTTACTAAAATCTTTCAAATAACCTGAAATCAAACATGATTCTTGTTCAAAAAGGTAATCCTAACTCATATTTACCCCATTTGATACAAGAATTCGAGATTGGGTTGTAACCCTCATCCTACAATTCATAATTTCAGAAAATAAAACTTACCACTTCACTAATTAGAGTTAGATACTCAAAATTAGGGTTCATGCATTAGATCCTCCTTGAGATTTCAAGTAGTTTGATGGCATTTTGCAAACAAGGGTTTTGCTTGTTCTTCCCTGCTCTTGATCGAAACCCAGTACCCCAAATGAGGGTGTTTTTCATTTTTTGTTAATTAGTAAACCCCTTTAATCTAGTGTTTACACATTGAACCCTCCCACTTTGAAAGAGTGTTTAAATTTAGGCTTTCCATCACCTAACTACTATTTTGCCACATTTCATTAACCATGTTAAATTATTTGTTTATTTTCTCTTATTATTATATTAAACACTTTTGGGGTGTTACATCATGTTACGGAGAATGTTCTAGAAATTGAAGGAAAAGGAAAAGATTTGTTGAAATCGAAGAAAAGAGTAAAAAGATGACAGTTTATTAAAAGTAGCAATCACCACCAATCATCTTCTGGTCAAATCACACAATATAAAGTTTAAAGTTATCGTGTGTTGTAGTTTGGAAAGATGACCGAATAGAGATCTGAATAACAAACTGTGGAGAACTTGTTTGTGTCGGGTTGCAATCACCTACAATCATTTCCTGGTCAAATCACACAATATAAAGTTTAAAGTTATCGTGTGTTGTAGTTTGGAAAGATGACCGAATAGAGATCTTAATAACAAACTGTGGAGAACTTGTTTGTGTCAGGTTCTTCTGCTAGTTATTCGGAATGTTTCGGATCATCATAGAAGACGTGTCGGGTTCTTCTGCTAGTTATTCGGAATGTTTCGGATCATCATAGAAGACGTGTCGGGTTCTTCTGCTAGTGGTTTCTGTAACCAATCCATAATCACCCTTGGTAGTTATTCGGAATCGATAAATAACCAACACGAAGATCTCTGCGATCGCTAAGGTTTCCATCAACGGATTGATCGGTAACGTTACTCTACTTGTGCTCCGATTTAAGCGGCGTGTTCCGATCAACGTTTATCGACATTGTTAAAATTGATAAAGAGTTTAGAAACCCTAGAATGATTGTGTTTTTACTGGAAAAAACGTGATACTTGAAAAAACACCATTATATACGGCCAGTATAGAGTTATATGGCCCGTATACATGTGGTAACATCAAAAACCTCACAAAATAATTCCATTGAGCCGTATACGTTTTACAAATCGTATACAGATGTATACTGCTCATATAACTATATACGGGCCGTATATAATAAAATCAAAAAAACATTCCCTGCACATTTTCCTACTAAAAAACATTCTATACGGGTCGTATAACTGTATACGGCCCTGTATACAATAGGGGGTGTGAAAATAAGATATAGGGGGTGTGAAAATAAAGGGAGGGGGGGGGGGATTTTAATTTATATGTGTGGCCGTTCAAAAAGAAATAATTTATATGTCACCTCAGTCAAATAGTTGTGTATATATCACTAAAATTATTAAATTACGTTAGAATAATACGATAATTATTCATCATGTTACTATCTTTAGACTATAAAATTATTAAAGTAACCTTAGAATAATTCGGTTGGAATTTCAGTTGCTAATAATTCAATCAAAATTTTGTAGCAAAAAGGTTCGGTCGTGGTTGTGGTTGTTAACAGTTCAATTGAATAACCACTCAAAAAAAAAAAAAAAAGGAAAAATTAGTCACCATCTCAGTTGCTAAAGGTTCAGTTATAAATCGGTTGCAAAAATGATTCCGTTGCTAAATTTGTCACCAGTTCTCTAGTCGCAAAATCCGTGGCAACAATATTTTAGTTGAAAAATGGTCACAAATTAAAGTAATTACCTACCATCAAAACAGCTCGTTAAAAAGGCATTTGCAACCGTTTAGACGGTAGCAAATTGTCCATTTTTCAGTAATATTGATTAGTTACATCTATATAATGATAATGGTTACTTCTTATTTTATTCAGTATTTTAATAGTCATAATATTAAAATAAGATTCTCCAGATGGATGATGACCTAGTATTTGGTATTTTAAGTACAAGATTGTGGTTGCTGTAAACCATGTCAGGTTGACTCATATTAATTTTTTTGTCAAATACATCATTGTATATAAAGTTAAAATTGTGTAATTGTAAAGCACATAAAGTAAATGGATCAAACGATTTGACAAGTTAAAAACATATTAAAAAGATCGTAAACTTGTTGATAGATTGAGCTCATATAACATTTTAGTTTAACGGTAACCATGTTAACTTAAACATGTACATGTTAGACATGATAAGTCAAAACATATATGCTTATATATTTGTTGGGTTCGCCTTGTGTTTACCATCCTAATGTTGTTTTAATATTTTGTAAACATGTCAAACGAATCACTAACGGGTTGCAAGTTTGAACTTATCTAATGTTGTTTTAATATTTTGTAAACATGTCAAACGAATCGCTAACGGGTTGCAAGTTTGAACTTATAATATATTTTCTATTCTAAGTTTAATTACGTTAACTGACTAACTGACTTGATTAATATAAATACAACCCAAAGATGATCCTTTAATTAAATGAGTTAAACATGTCAACTCAAACATGACGATCAATTGATTAAGCATGTTACACATAATAAGCCAAAACATGCATGGTTGTTTGTATCGGGTTCGTTTCATGTTTTGAAACATCTTAAGAATTACTTCCCTAAAAAAATTTCATCATTTTGTAAACACGTTAAACAGATCATAAACAAATTGATAGATTTAACTTGTAGAATATTTTTTAGTTCTTATATATATATATAGAGAGAGAGAGAGAGAGTCTTAGGATCTTGTAAAAAAATACATTTTTCATGAGAAGTATAAGAAGACATAAGAATTGACATGTAGGCATCATGTTTTGGACTTGGGCATAATGTTTTGGGTTGTTTTTGCAAGAAAAACATCAAACATAACAATTTAATACACAATGCAATTAATTCTAGGCTTAAAACTTAAAACACCATGCCAAGAATGTTAAGTAGTGTGTTTTAAGTGTTAAGCAGTGTGTTTTAGTTGTGTTTTAAATTTCACGCCAATAATACGTTGCATTTTGTTTTATATTGTTATGTTTGGTATTTTTCTTGCCAAAACAATCCAAAACATCATGTCTAAGTCCAAAACATGATGCCTTCGTGTCAATGTCAATTTCTATGTCTAAGGCCACATCTTCCTATATAATAAAGCAAAAGTTTCTAAGTCCCATGTGTCAAAATTCTAGCAAGTCCACGTCATAATTTCATATGTGTAATTTTGTGAGATTTTTCAATTTTTATGTATTATTGAAAACAAAAATCACTTCATCTCTCAAAGACAAAACCAAACTCAAAACTTTTGGAACCCGTGTAACATCTTTCTCTCTCCTCTGCGTAAAAGCCTGTTCAAAACCTAAAGTCAAAAACTTATCTTTCTCTCTTCCTGCAGGTTTACACAAGAAGCCTATGCGTTTGCAGGTTTCCTCAAACAACTTATCTCATTCAAAATTCAAATTCATTATCATCAAACCAAATCTGCAAAACAAATTCCAAAACCCAGAGAAAAAGAGAGAGAAAAGACGAGACGACCCCTATTTCATCTTTTCAGAAACCCTAAACCCAATCTAAAAAGGAAGACCATGCTAGCTTGATTGGAGTTTGTTTGTGGGGTTTATTGTATTTGTTTTTGCTAGATTGAGGATCTTGAATCGTCGACTGTGATTGTGGATTCTGATTCACAAAAGGTATTAACCATTATTCTGATTCACAGCATTTCGAATCGTGTCTGGTGTTCTCGTTTATATATATTCATGTTCTTATTGTTTGTCTGTTTATTTCTTCTGAAACAACTGATCGTGTTTAAGATTTTGCGTGTTTTTTATTTATCATTCATTCGTATGTTCATCACTTAGGGTTTAAAAAACCCTAAATCTGATTAATTTTCTAAAGCCCTAAATTTTGAAATTACAACTCTTGCAAGGGAATCGATTTTTGTTTTTTCTATCTAGAAGAATCAATATATAAGAATCAATATATATTGCAAGATTATAGATAAAAACTTATTGATTTGGGTGTTCAAATCATGGGCAATCATTCAGATTGATCAAATTTGGAGAAACTTCATTGTAATATTACTAAAAAGATTATTGTTCTCATTTGACTGGAATAAGAGAATTTTCAGCTGTGAAAGAGTGTGCTTTCAGTGGGTAAGGTTAAACTCTTCAAATGTTGGTGGTTGTGCATTTAAAAAAAAACTTGATATACTATAATTGCAATTGAAATATCAAATATTGTTCTATTACTACTTAAGAAAAACAATATTTGAACAGGGGACACAACTAAGGTAACACATTGATTTCATTTTGGGTAGTGGAAACTTGAGAGAAGCTCCGAGGCTTATTCCAATTCGCTGCATTGGACAACATATTTCATACACAGGTTTGTTTTTAAATTTTCAAATAAAATCCAGGTTGTAACTGTCTTATTCAGCAATATTTAGTATCACAACCACATCAAAGTGAACTTTAATAGGTGGTGGTTTGAGTTTTGAATAATGTTTTTTATTCTTAGGTTTTTGTGTGTGTGACTGAAATGTTATAATTTTCATTAGAGTACCAGTTAAGAAAACAATGCTCGGTCAACCGATTAGGTAGCGCTTAACGACTTTTGCAACCATGATTTTATTTACGTCGTGATATGCGGGTTTATTCAACTTGTGTAATACACGTGTTTTTTTTTTTTTTAAACACAATTTTTTGATTACTAAGTATATAACACGTTACATTTATTATACACGTGATATTTAGTTTGTAAATTTTAGATTTTTTGTTTAGATTATTGGGTCTTTTTATTTGACATTGTGTTTTTTTTTTTTTTTTTTTTTTTTTTTTTGTATTTTCGTCATTGTTTTTATTTTTATTTTTATTTTTTTGTGATTCATTCTGTCTTTTTCCTGGGTATTGTGTTATATTTTAGGATTCATTGTGTCTTTGTGCACTTGCTAGATTTACGCTCTGTTCCCGAGTTAACTTAACGAGTGATAAGAAAAGAAAGTAAAAGTGAGAAAGGAAAAAAGAAGATGTCTTTCCCACCATTTCCTCCTAAATCGAAAGGAAAGAAAAACTAAAGAATTTAACCTAGTTTTCCTTTCATTTCCTTCCTTAAATGAAACCCTGAAACACAAAATATTTTTACTTTTTTTTTTGTTTCTTTTCATTTCCTTCCATTAATAAACTCTGGAACATAGTGTTAGGATAAATTTTTCCATAGTATTATACATACACTAATACACCTAATAAAGTTAAGTTAATTATACTAAAACTCCTTTATGATTATCAATTATTAACTACTATACAGTATTATGATTTTCCCTAGATCTCGGATTACTTTATCCATGCCATCACCAAATTCTTATATTTTATATAAGACCAACACATGGAAGGAAGACGGGATTCAGTCGACAAGAGTCAAAGAGCAATAGTGGCTGTAATGGCGTGGCGAATAAAACCTACAGTTGTACCATGCACTTCAATTTATCTATTAATTTATCAATTAAGCAAGGGTAAGAAGTGTGGAGATACAATAGAAAGTTTATTTGGCTAGGAAGACTAGGAAGTGATCTTGATCATCCATTTAGTTAATCAAGGGCTACGATTAAATGATGGAAATTGAAGGAAAGAAAAGAGGCGCGTGAGTTTGTTTAGGGGCATTCTAGTCAATCCAAGACAATAGTTTCTCTCTCCTCCAATTCCCCCCCATTTTTTAAATGTTAATAACTCTTTCATACGACATTATTTTTTTATAAAAATTGCAAAAAAACGAGCGTTTTTTTATCTTTAAAACGAGAATACTATTGCTATATTTTCGAAAAAAAAAATTTAAAACCCAGTTGCGTAAAAAGCAATGGAAAAAAAACTTAAAAAATGACATTTTTCTAAAACGCAATGCACCAAAAACTCAAAGAAATGTGTTATTTGTAAAACGCAATGGCCAGAAAACACAAAGAAATGTGTTATTTCTAAAACGCAATAGCCTAAAAACTCAAAAGAAAGGGTGTAGTTTCTAAAACGCAATGGCCAGAAAACACTTAAAATGTCTGTTTTCTAAAACGCAATGGACTGAAAACACATAAAAATGTGTTTTACCTAAAACGCAATGCACCAAAAACACAAAGAAATGTCTTATTTATAAAACGTAATGGCCAGAAAACACTTAAAAATGTCTCAGTTCTAAAACGCAATGGCCTAAAAAACAAAAGAAAGTGTTCTCTGTAAAACGCAATGGACTGAAAACACATAAAAATGTGTTTTACCTAAAACGCAATGCACAAAAAACACAAAGAAATGTTTTATTTATAAAACGCAATGGTCAGAAAACACTTAAAAATGTCTCATTTCTAAAACGCAATGGCCTAAAAAAACAAAAGAAAGTGTTCTCTGTAAAACGCAATGGACTGAAAACACCTAAAAATGTGTTTTACCTAAAACGCAATGACTAAAAACACTTCAAAAATGTGTTTTTCTAAAACGCAATGACCAGAAAACGCATAAAAATGTCTTCGTTTTAAAACGCAATGGCATAAAAACACCAAAGAAAGTGTTCTCTTTAAAACGCATTGAACCATGACAATAGTTTTGTCTGTGCTGTGAATTGACTGTGTTGTGAACTGTCTGAACCAACCAGGGGCTCTGCCCCTTGGACCCCGCCAGGGGCTGCCGCCCCTGGGACCCCGCTACCAGGGGCGCTGCCCCCGGACCCCCGCCAAGATCGTAAAACGCAATGACTAAATCAAAAACCCAGATCGTAAAAATGAAATTAAAGAATTTCGTACATGGACCAAAGTGATATCTTCTACAATTGACGAATTTTGAATGATTGAAACACTTATCAGCGCTCGAATCGAACGGATCGAGTGATTATCTTCAAAATCACCGGAAAAAACGAGATTTTGTATGAAATTAAACTGGGTTTTCTTCAAAAAAGCTGAAGAACACGTTGATCGGGTGTTTGAATCATTGATTGGTGATGAAAATCGCACTATAATGTAGTGATTATTGAGATAGAAAGTGAAGAAATGGTTGAAGATGGTGAGTTTTGAAAATGGTGGGTATTGAAGTTACTGGGTTTTGAAAAGGAAGAAGAAAGGGTTGGATTGACTAAAATACCCTTTTTCTTTATTTTAAATGTTGCCACATGTCCTAATCCTATTGCTTCCTACACTTCCTAGCCAAAATAAACTTCCTATTTGATCTTTTCCCATGGTAAGAAAAGTTAAATAAGAAATGTTTTATGTGAGTTTAATTTCTATTTTTTTTTTGTGGGTCATCATAACCAGATAACTTGATGGCGTGAAAATGAAATGTCAATGTTAGTTGCGTTTGTAATTAATTTTAACTAGGGTCGTAGTTATCTGCGTGTTGCGTGGATACGCAATTAGAATTCAAAACGTGTAGCATACCATGACAACTGATAAATAAATTGGTAAGATTAATTAAAATGATATATTAATGCGTTATGCTATTTGAGTCGTAACTCGACTCTAAACATCAAAATAATAACAAAAGGTAAAACGATATAGTAAATAACAAATGTAAAAATAAGGTAAACGAAAACGAAAATGATAGAAACTTAATTGGTTTCGGCGCGCTCGTTATAGCAAAGAAATAAAAAACTTAAAAAATATGTTCAAAAGAGTATCAGCGTGTTCGTTAAAAAATATTAAACTAAAAAAAACCTTTTGCCACACTGATGCGGGTCCAAGTGTGGAGGAGCGGGCCATCATGTATTTGGAGGCTCAAGATCGTGTAACAAAATGGGCCTCACTAAAATGGCTCTAACTTGGGCTACGGGGGTCCGTTTTGGGCGTGCGACCAGGCGAAATCTAACGTGAGAACGAGCTCCATCTTGCTGCAAACGCCTACGGCGGTTTGGGTCATCGTCCGGGCCAAAAAACACTTATTCTATTATTTATTTACGTTTTTATGTTTTTTGAAGTGTTCTGAGCATTTTGTTTTTGGGCTTGTGTTTGGCCCGTTGTCTTTTTTAAGCCAATTTCGAATTTATGTTCCTATTTATATGTTTCTCTAGTAATTGAAAAGTTCAGACTTGAATTTTGAATTAACTCATTTTTCTCTTCAAATTTTGTGCCATTCGGGTGGAATCTTGGGGGTTGGGGAAGAACTACACGGGTATTCCTAGAATCAACATGTTTGATCTTCATTTTCGTAACACACGCTACATCACACACTCATACACTCATTATAGCAAAGAAAAAGAAAAAGAAAAATTAAAAAATATGTCTAAAACATTATTATCGCGTTCGTTATAAAAACTACTTAGGGGTAGAAAAGTAATTCGGTTAAAGTAAAAGAAAAAAATAAACACGTTAAATGGGTTGTAAATAAAAAAAAAGTTTACACTAAATGACGAAATAAAATAAAGGATAACAAAAATTGATAAACTTGTAAAACATGCATTACAAGTTTTGTCCTTTATGTGTGTACCAAATTGCAGGCGGTGCCCTTTGTCTTTAAATTTGACGATTTTTGTCCTTAAGGTTTTAAAATTTTGCACGTTTTAACCTTTAGACCAAACCTAGTTAGATTTTTTAGTTAAATATGGTCATGTGCCTTGCACATGAGGACAAATTTGTCTTTTCACCATTATGTGGACTATTGTGTAAATGCTTAATGTCTAGGGACTATTATTTAATGAAAATTATATAATTAAAAAAACTTGTACTCTCTCTCTAACCTTCAGAGCACCACCGGTCACCCTTGATGTCTCTCCCGGTCCATCACCTAGCCGGCACCACCACAGCTCCCATCTAACGCCGTTGTCACCATTTGTCTTCTCCGACCGGGGATAAGAAGGTAACAAATTGGCTTCTCCATTTGTACTATGTTCGATCTAACTCTAGAACCAAAAATCAACTCCCGTTTCCAAGATGCACATGAGATATAACGGTGAAAACCCTATCAATCACGACTGTTTAAACCACAAAAAGCATCACCGTCACCCAACCTACTGTACAAGCACCAGATTAGGGCATAGCCGGTCGTCGGAGTTTCCATCTCTCTTCCACGTATAGTCCTATGCACCAACTTCCCTTTCTCTCTTTCTATTGTTGGTCCATTTCTTTACTCAAGAAAAAAATGATCAGGTGTAAAGAAACATGTGAATGAAGACAAAACTAAACAGGGGTCGAAATTGAACAACCTTGAAAAGCCTGTGGCCAAAGTAAAGCAGCGAATTCACCACTGGCGCAAACCAGCGATGGGAATTGATATATATAATAATGATTTGGTGCAGGCCATCAACAACACAAGTATGAGTTGGAGTGTAGATGGAAGCACTTTGTACAGTACATAGATATACTGGTGGTTGTAAGAGTCTGGGTATTTTAGAATTTAGGTCACACATGTTTGGAGGGTGATTGAGCGTTGACTTAGTTGTGACCTTTATTGAACGGAGATACGTTCTCATCTGATTTCAGGTTCGTTTCCTAGTTGTTTTCGATTTCTGTGCAGAAATCATTGTCAATTTTGTTGCTTTATTCCGTCGAGTATGTATCAGCTCAATTATTGCAATTGTTTAAGGCAGGGGTTTAATTCTAAAATCAGCTAACATTGTTTGTTTGGATTCTCTATTTTTCAATCATCACAACTGGGAGATGGGATGTGGCGGCTAAAGGCTGGTGGTGGGAGGTTGTGGTGACGGCTGAAGGGTAGTGGTGGGAGGATGCGGCGGTGGGTGTTGGTGGTGGGAGGTGGAGGTGGAGGTGGTGGTAGTGGGTGAAGAGAGAGTGAGAGAGAGGAGGGAGAGAATATGTTTTATTTCTTACACAATTAGTCCCTTAAATATCAAATTGTTTACTCAATAGTCCCTAGGGAGGTAAAATGACAAAGATGCCCTCATGTGCAAAGCACATGACCATATTTAACAAAAAAATCTTACTGAGTTAGGACTAAGGGACAACGTGGAGGATTTTGAAACAGAGACTTCTAATCAATATTTTTAGAATCAATCAGAGACTTCCAATCAATATTTTTAGAATCGGACCTGACGTGCAGGATTTTGAAACACCGCCTTCATCAATCAGAGACTTACAATCAATATTTTTAGAATCGGACCGGACGTAAGAACCGGAAGGTATCATAAATATTATAAAAATTAAAAAGTTTAAATAAGAAAAAAAATATATAAAAAAACGGTTCAACCCTTCCAAAAACCGGTTCGACCAGCCTGTTTCCCGGTCCAACCGCCGGGTCGCCGGTTCAACTCCGGTTGAATGCATTTCCTGCCCGATACCATGATCCGGACCGGTCAACCTCCGATCCGGGTCTGAAAACATTGCTTCCAATAGATAAGTCCGTTGGTGAAAGTTGAACCAAATTTAGTATGCGAATCATTAAATCACACTTTTCAATCTCTATATATTGAAGTGTTCTAATAACACTTTATATATTGAAGTGTTCTATTTTATGGTGGTCATTTTAATAATAAAATATTTAACTAATACAAGGCTAAATTACAAGAATGATGTATGATTGTATCGATAAATTTTAAATAATAAGATACTCTTTGTATTTATTTAGTTCCATTTTATCACCTAATCCTTAGAAAACTGAAGTATTTGGTATAAAATGAATGGGTCATGTGAAAAACATTATTGTCACGTATATATCCTTCTTGATCATGCAAATATATAATTTAAATTCATGATTTCAATCAAATTATCACATTTGTTTCCCTTAAGTGTCCATCTACACATTTGTTTTACTTATGCAACCAACAGACTGAAACTCATATGTCATCATAGTCACTTAGTCAGGATGTCATGTTCAACAACGATATCTTATAGGTTGTTATTCTTACCCTTTCAGTTATGATAGATCTAAATCGAAAGTTCATTTACATTATCACTAATTAATTAATTGGTCCATGAAATTCACTCTGAAGATGTTCATTTACATAATCACTAATATAATTGTACAAGTTCATATTATATCACTTACATATAGCATTTGTACAATTATCAAAACATGAAGGAAATGTTAGTTTTCACACATGAATGTGAAGGGAATGGTGACTGATAGAGAATAAAGTCCAATATATTTTGTATATGTTTGATCATCTTATAAAGAAACAAAATCACATGTTTATGTGTAATTTTTTTCTAAACAAAAGTTATATATTATTTCATAAATACTTGCCAAGTTACATCAAAACAGAATGTAGACGGACAACAAGTTGCACTGCCACCCGTTTCTAGACGGTGCAATAATACACGGGAGTGAAAACAATAGAACAAAGCTATGGAAGATGAAGATGATGTGACAAACTCCTCAATAACTCAACCATTAATAGCTTAATATGCCACTCAACTCAAGCTAGACGGTGGTGGCAGAAACATTTTGCTTCAAGCAAACCAACATTTAGTAGGAACAAAACAAGTGCAAGAAAAAACACTATGATAAGTTGGTTATTAAAGTAGCCCAAAATGTGAATGATCATGTTATTGAGATGCCATAACAGGATCTGAACTAATGAAAGTGTTCAGTAAGTTATATGGAGTTAGGGAGTAAGTTTGCTCGTGTGAAGAAGTTATAAACTAATAATAATGAAAGGGAACCTTGGTTAGTATCTAGTGCTTGTTTCAAATTAACTCTAACTAGCAATAACACTCACGCGCGTTGCGGCGCGGTACATCGTAAACATCGAATGGATTAGTCCAAACGTTATGTGATGCGTTAACCATATGAAAACACACGTTTCGACGTATCTGATTGAACTCAATGTAACCTATATAAGCATTGTAATTGGATCAAACATAAAGTAAATCAAATTTATATAGTACAATCATAACGTATTATATGTGACCCGAGTCATACATAGAAAATATAACGGTATAATGGAAAAGCTGACACGTATAATCAAAAGAGATGAATTAGAGCTTTTGAAAAAAATGGAAAAAGATGAAATCACAATTTGACTTCACTCGGTTCGAAACAAAATTTACAAAACATCACCTAACTCGTTTCCTAAAAAAGTTTACGTCGAAACATGCTTCAACTCAAATATATACCGAAACGTACATAAAAATATGCATGTAAAAATGTTTTTTTAAACGAAAACGTATTATATTTAACTTAACTCGTTTCCAGAAAAAGTTTATGTCGACACATAAAGCAAATCGAATTTATACTGGTACATACATAAAAATATACACGTGAAAAAAATTGTTTTTCTTAAGTAAAGGAGGTATAACGGTAAACTGGAAACAAATTATTAGTAACAAACTTAATAGGTTAAATACATTCATAAAATTGTCCCAAGTAGCACTAATGCCAAACCACTGACAGCGAACACCAACATCAGAAGAGCTTGTAAAAATAAATTAAATAAAAAAGTAAAACATAACACCGAACAAAAAAACATACGTAAAATCGTTGAACCACGCACGCCCATTGTGGCGTGTTAATGCGAAACAATTAGACAAAAACGTAAAACGTAAAACGTAGAAAAGAATAACTAAGTCGATCTAGGATCCGTGTGTTGCGACGAACCTGTCAAACATAGAAAAATAGACGCGTTGCGACTTGCCTATGAAACGTGAAAAACAGGCAAAAAAACGTTGAACCCCATACGTTGCTGCGTATTGACTTGCAAAATTTAAAACGAAACATAAAACGAAAACTTGCGAAAAATGAAAAGTATAGTGTGACCAAAGTTGAAAATAAAGAAGTATTTAGGTTAAATTGAAAAGTTAAAAAGCATTGTGTTAAATTTAAAAAAGTCAAAGGTGTTAAAATATAGTAAAAGATAAGAACAATTGGATTGAAAGTGAAAAATACAAAAACTTTTTTGAAAAACTTTCAATACACATGTTACAAGCATACAAAAGCAAAAACATGTTTGAAAATTTATTGTTTGAAAATGTAACAATTACAAAAGTGGGTTATCATTTAGTGAAACTTTTAATTCACAATTACCTCTTATTATTACCATACCATAAATAATGCCATCAAGATCAGTCTTTTGACATTTGACACCACAGCACCTCTATAAATTCAACCCACCACACCAATTTCAACTCGCACCACCAATTAATCAACTCTCTTCATTCTATCTAAATCCCACTTATTTCAACTTTCCAATCATGGAAAACCACCCAACATCCTACATGGGACTCCGGTTGTTCACAGTTGCCGCGATGGTGCTGCTACTTTCTGCTGGACACCTCCAACTATCAGGAGCGCAAGTCACATGTGATCCAGTGCAGCTCAGCTGGTGTTTGCAATCCATCGTCTCAAACATGCCACCCACCGCCGAATGTTGCCAGAAGCTCAAGACCCAGGAACCCTGCCTGTGCCGCGAAGCGTCTGACCCAACTTTTGGTGGTTATATGAGGCTTCCCGGTGCTGGGCCGGTTTGTGCCGCATGTAATGTAACTTTTCCTTATTGTAACTGATGGTTGTGGCCGATGGATGGTGGCTATGTATCATGTTTGTGTGTGTAACAAATTTCAAAAATATGTATCCAACTTGTTGAGTACTTGTTTTATTTATTTGATTTATCAAATTTGAGTTTATTATTACGCATACACAATCATCGCAGATCTAGGATTTTCTTCTACCAAGATCACTCTTCAACGTAAAAAAACGAATATAAGATACTATGTTATGCTATATGTTATGCTATGAACCTAATAACTCAAATTGTGTAAGCACTGTACAAAATGGAAACTAAATGTTTAAAGTTTCTAAGACGGTAAAGTATTCTCTAAGTCGGTAAAGTATTCAGATGATTGTGGATTTGCTACAGGTAATAAGGGAAGTGTGGGTGGCCACAAGTGATGAAATTCCATCACTCACAAACATCCAATCATATTCCGCCATGTTTGTAACCACTATTCTATCACTCACAAGCATTCTTTAGCGGCGGTGGTCATCACTAGTGATGGGATTCCAACGTACAAGTATTAATACACAACGTACAAGTCATACACATACAATCAACAATTGTTCAAAGCGTGATATTAACAACGCGTTAAAAGTTCCACTCGTTATTTTTGTTGGTGGCGGCGGTGTGCTAATCTCCATCACTCGTGATGGGGGCTCCACGGACCACCCCCACTCCTCTAACCGTTAAGAATGTGGTTATGAGTCAAATTTCCAACTTCACTTCCACTCGTGACATGTCCCTTTCTAATTATTACTCACCTCCAATAGTTATGCCGTTAATCAGCTTCTTTCTAATGTAAAATAATAATTTTCTAAGGGTATGTTTGGCATGGAACTTTTAAGAGCTTTTAGAAGCTTGTAGCTTTAAGCTTTTAAGAAAAAGCTACTGCTCAATAAAAAACCTTGTTTGTTGAAGGAACTTGAAGCTTTTAGGTTAGGAGCTTGAAACTTTTGGTTGAACGCTACTACTAGTAGCGTTTAGAAGAAGCTACAAACTTTTAGTGAAAAAATGACTATTTTAACCTATAAAAATAATAAACTTTTTAATGCAAAGCTTTTTAAATTTTTAATTATGTCCATTTTTGTCATTTTATACATTTTATTAAAAGCTCAAGCTACTCTGCTAAACACTAAATATATCTAAAAAGCTACAGCTACCAGCTACAGCTTCCAGCTACCAGCTTCCAACCACCAGCTACTTTCAGTGGCGGACTCAGGAATTTTTCCATGGGGGTGCGGAACATTTTTAAAAATTTTAGACCCCTAGTTATATAAGTAAAAAAATCGGTTCGTATCGGGTCGGGTCATGTAAAACAAACGAACATCAAACTAAATTTATATAATCATCAAAAACATGTTAAACCTTGTTACAAACATAATTAAAACGTCGACGCCCTACGGGTTTTCATTTTTTTGAAATCTATCCAAAACATCATCTAAAGCTAATTTCTTAAGCAATTCTTTCTCTATATAACATAAGTTCATCGCTCCATAACATAATGTTTCAATTTTAATTTTCAACTATTCAAGCCCTAGAAATCATAACGAAAGTTGTAATCACCCTAAAAATATATAAACAACATAATCACCATAAAAATCATCTAAACGTCAAAACACACAAAATTTCAAACCTATTTAACAACTTTATTACCCTTTTTTTCTCCTATAATATCAACCAAAATCATCAAAATAACAAAGAAACTTACCCGTGTTCGGATTCCGGTTAGATTTGGTGTCGAACGACGGTGGTATGGTGGCTGATTACGGTGGTCGCCGGCTGCTGGACTGTTGTCGCTGGGTGATGTTGTTCGTTGGCAGTGCAGGGACGCAAGAGAGAGAGAGAGAGAGAGCGGGATAGAATTTCTAAAGGTTTTGGGCTTTAGTTATCTTATTATAGTTTGAAATATTGTTGGGTTTGGTTAATGGGCTAACACTTAGTGACTAGCTAGTTAGGAATTATAAGTGGGTAAAGGTATGGGTATTTGGGTTTAGTTGGTTAGGTATTAAAAGTTATATAATTTAGGTAGTATATTTTAAAAAAAATAAGAGTTTACTAAAAAAAATTTAAAATATAAATTGATAACACTTTTTACCTAAGGGGTGCGGACGAAAAATTTCAAAGGGTGCGGTCGAAAATTCCAAGGGGTGCGGACGAAAAATTCCAAGGGGTGCGGACGGGATTTTCGACGGAATTTAGCCCTAATTTTTTCCCCCGGGGGTGCGCCCGCCCACCTTAGGGTGGGCTTGGGTCCGCCCCTGGCTACTTTTGCCAAACATACTCTAAGTCTGTGTGTATTCTTTCATTTACTTAAGTTTAACACTAAATAACGGTAGAGGGAGCCAGTCCCATATTTTCCCGGATGCACATTAGCTTTCTCCCCATCTTCCATAGTTTTCCCATGAATTCTTCATAATATACCGTCCAATTTTATCTATTTTCATATTTCATATTTAATTTGAAATTAAAAATAAATAACATAAAATATGTGTGTATGTGTGCGACAATCAGGGGCGGACCTACCCTTTGGTCAGGGTGGGCGGCCGCACCCCTTGAAAAAAAAATTTAATGTATATTTTAGGCAAAAAACCCGACCGCACCCCTTGAAAATATGGTTGAACACCTCATCCGCACCCCCAGAAAATAATTTATGGGTCCGCCGTGTGTGTATATATATTATATATGTGTGTGTGACTGTTGTGTGTATATATGTGTCGTGTGTATATATTTAAATAGAGTAAATTTCTGTTTTCGTCCCTGAGGTTTGTCCATTTTAACTAGTTTGGTCCAAAAATCTAATTTATAACAAAACCATCCTTAAGGTTTGCATTTCTTAACGCTTTTCATCCCTAAGGTTTGCATTTCTTAACGCTTTTCATCCCTAAGAATTAAATAAAAAAGCACCCTTAGGGATGAAAAGCGTTAAGAAATGCAAACTTCAGGGTTGGATTTGTTATAAATTAGATTTTTGGACTAAACTAGTTAAAATTGACAAACCTCAGGGACGAAAATAGAAATTTACTCATTTAAATAAGAATGTGTATGTGTGTGTTTGTTTGAGTCAACGGTCATCGGCGGTATATAACTATAACTACGATTTGGTAAAAAAATGAAAACCTGAAACTAGGGTGGGGAGGGTGGGGGTTTCGGGTCGGGGCACACCTTCAGTTCCCCGGCTCTCCCCAAGCTCGACTCCTCCGAACGGCCTAAGTCACATAGAAGCTTCATTTTTAGTTAATGAAAAACCATATTTAGTTTTATTTATATTTTTAAAGGTTCTTATAATGATAAGCTACTTGATAAAAAAACCATTGCACTATATAATTTTCTTATACTATATCATTGAGCTTTTATAATATTCTTGAATTGTAATATTTTTTTTTAAATTTGGCAATTGTTAGAGAAATTGTGTTTTTATAGGTAATTATAATGAATTAGTACCATGGATACGTATAACTTAATGGTCTAGTTGTATGATGTTTGTCCTTACAAATATTACGTGGCTTCTAATCTTTACAAATGGAAAGTTAAGTTGCATTTCATTGTAAGACCGCCCGTAATGGGGCGTGATTTATAAAAAAATTCGATGAAAACGCCCGAAAACGCCGAGAAGCCATTACACCCCGGCGTGTTTCAGCGTGATTTTGGGCAAAAATGGTTTTGGCGTTCTTTCAAACACGCTCCGATGGATGTTGACTAGCCAATCAGACTAGCCAATTAATTAATTAAGTTTTTAATTAAAAAAAATAATTGTTTAATGATTGAAAGGGGCGTTATTGGGCGTTATTCCCACTACGCCACTTTTGCAATAACCCCCAATAATGCCCCCATGCTGACTGGACTACCACGTGACGGAATACGCCCAAGGGTGGGGCATTATTGCTCAAACCAGTATAAATGGTCTAAAAGAAATTAGTTCAAAAAAAACTTAGTATCCTAGGCAACGACTTTCATCGTGAGAAAGTCAAATTTTGAAGGAAGTACGGCAACAGTATAAAATGTCTTCATTCAGGAAATCTTTTTAGGATACTCAAAAGAACAATCTAAGTGGTTAAAGCAAGAAATGTTGGATTAAAAATACAAAGAATTTGTAAGTATGTGTGCGTGACTTTGGTCGCGGGTATGTTAATATGTTATGCATTCGAGTTGTTGTTGTTATCATATATAGGATTTACTAAATTATATACATCATAATGTTTTACAAATTTTATACATAAGTTATAAATCTGCAAGTTTAGAGTACTAATATGTAAGAAAAAAAATATATAATGCCTTTTAAAGTTAAACCAGTTGCATCGGTATCAATCAACAAATACACTTGTCGTGTTATGTAATTAATTTATTTCTTACATATTTTTATTCTTTTGTTGTAAATTTGTATAAGAAATGAAATATAATGATTTTTTTAGATTAAACCAGTTGCATTCTACACTTGGCATGTTTGGGATCATGTGTCTAACATAAATGCTAGTTCTTATAAAACTAGTAAATTGTCCGGTGCATTGCCGCAGTGTTTCGAATTTTTTAACATCAAAACGTATACCAACTAAAAACGTACATAAAATAAACATGAAAACGTATTATATATGACCAGACTCATTTTCGGAAAAAAAATTCACCAGAACATAGGCCAACTGAAAACATACATAATAATAAGCATGAGAACATATTATATTTGACCCGAACGTAAATCAACTTAAATTTATATCGAAATGTACATAAAAGTAAACACGTAATCTCGATTATAAAGTCTTTAAAAAGTTAAGGTGTAGTAAATGTCAATACTAAAAATTGAGAGATAAAAATATAGAAAAATACAAAAGCACAAAAAAGACAGAAGAAAAGTCAAAGTACGGTTCACAAAACTTGGTAATTGTGTTATATATAAGAGTAAATTACGTTTTTGGCCCCTGGTGTTATATCACTTTTACTATATTAGCTCAAAATAAAAATTTTTAACATACCTGCCCCCATGATCTTTATAACTAACCATTTTGGCCCCTAAGTTTAACCATTTTGGCCCCCATGATCTCTAGACTTAGGAGTCAAAATGGTTAGTTATAGAGACCATGGGGGTAGATATGTTAAAAATTCTTATTTTGAGCTAATATAGTAAAAGTTATATAACCACAGGGGCCAAAAACGTAATTTACTCTATATATAATTTATACCGAGATGTACATAAAAATAAACACGTAAAACTCGATTATATAGTCTTTAAATAGTTAAGAGGTTGTAAGTAGAAAGTTGAGAGATAAAGTATAGAAAAATATAAAAGCACAAAAAAGACAAAAAAAAGTAAAAGAAAAGTCAAAGTGCGCTATACACAAAAGTTGGTAATTATGTTATATATTTTGTGGGTTTTTGTCGAGTTTGATCCAACCGGTGAAAACGTGAGATCCACTTAGCATCCCTATTGGTATTAGTTGCATGTCTGATCTTATTAACTGTAGGTTGTGGTGGTAATTTGATGGTGTGTCATCTGTGTAGGGGTGAATTAGGGTCCAACGACACCACACTTTTTTGAGTTTTGTATATTGTGTATACTACCAAAATTTAGGTAACCTCATACTTTTTTGGACACTCGGTTTTCTATAATTTTTTTGCTTGTAAATTACTTAAGTTACTAGTCATCAAAGTTGACAAGTTACAACCCCCCCCCCCCCCCCCCCCTGTTTTTTACAACAGAAGGCAATCGGTAAAAAACCGGATGACACACCATCAAATTACCACCACAACCAACAGTTAATACGATCAGACATGCAACTAATACCGAAAGGGATGCTAAGTGGATCCCACGTTTTCACCGGTTAACAACCCCCCCCCCCCCCCCCCCTGTTTTTTACAACAGAAGGCAATCAGTAAAAAATACTCAAGCTATTTTTTTATACCTTTTTGTGACCTGATCTAATCCGATTAAAAAAAAGTTGACGACCTAAATTGGTAAAAAGACCTGAAGTTAGTTTTTTTACCCGATCTAATCTGATTAAATAGTTTGATTATCCAACTCGGTATAAATCTAGAAAAAAACTATAACCATGACAAAAGAAGTTGTTGGATTCGTCGCTACATCTATATATTAAGAGGGGATAAAAGGGAGAAGGAAAATATAAGAGAATAAGGATGGATCGCAAATATACTAGGGATTTTTTTAACTGCGATTTACAGAGTAAAAGTAAATCCTTAAAGATTTGGAAGCCTCTAACTTGGATTATTGGATGTGTATCCAAAGATCACTTAGCTTATTTCTCAGCTCAAAGGGCTATGAGTTGGTTACCGTAGATCTTAGTTCAAGGGCTATGAGTTGGTTACCGTAGATTTTAGTTCCCCGTAAAAGAGTTAAGGTACTCAAACTAATGGGTTAAACTTGCTATTTGCCTTTGTTTAGATATCTTGGGCTGGCCCAAATTAGGGAATATTTGGTGGGAGGCATGTGGCATGTGTCTCTTAGTTTATTTCCAATTGCAAGAAAAATATAATCACATCTCATATCTTAGTTATATATAAGCAAAAAAGTTGAACTTATGTGCTTATCGTTTAGCTGATAAAATAGTAATCATAATATTTATATTGGAACATAATTTGAAAACACTATATCCAGTCAGACGTCCAAATGAATAAAGTTTGCATGACATTAACCCAAAGATTTAATATAGTTGATTTTTTTTTCAAACATGTTAACATAAACTAATTTCTTAGATCCGTGAGAGAGATGTGCGATGACTAAGAACAATTAAAGAAACAATTACTTCGGCTAAGAACAATGTCACGGTGTCATTATTTTCAGCCATTTACACCGCACCACCTCTATAAATGGAACCCACCCGCCACCCGTACAAATTGCAACCTTCACTAGTCCATCAAATTCTCATATTTTCAAAATTAATCAAGTTTCAATCAATGGAAACTTCTCTAAGGTGTTTCATTGTGGGGCTTATGGTGCTACTGCTTTCGGCTGGGCACTTGCAACTCGTTGAAGCACAATCTAGATGCGAGCCGGTGCAGCTCAGCTGGTGCCTGCAGGCGATCGTCTCAAACATTCCGCCTTCTCAAGAGTGTTGCCAAAAGTTGAAGGGTCAGGAGGGTTGTTTTTGCCGCGAAAGGGGTGATCCTACTTTTGGTGGCTATCTTCGTCTTCCTGGTGCCCAGAGGGTCGCGGCTGCTTGTGGTGTAAGTTTTCCTGGATGTAATTGATTCCAGCGCTGATGGTGACGTGTGATGGTGGTTATGCGCGTGTAACTGATTCGAAAAGTTTGTTTGGAAGTGTTTGCTCGGCAGTTGGTGTTCCTACCACTTTTGGTCTTTCTTTGTTGTAGTGTCATTTTTGTGGTTAAATTGTGTTCTGTATTATTCTTGCACACTTTGTAATTTTGTAAAAAGTAAAAACTATCAAGTAGCCGAGCTCAAAGCTTTCTGTTTGTTTGAAAGGTATTACTTTAATCATCTATACAATCCGAATAAAACTTTTTATAACATGTATGTATTTTGAGTGACATATTGATACATAATCAAATTTAAATAAATTTTTCCCCAACTCTCTAGACACTCACCAACTTGGAAGATGATTATGAAACCATTTACTTCACTCTCTCTATAGTTTTCATTATATCGAAAAAATGTATTAAAGTGTTTTTTTTATATAATTGATTATGTATTGAAAATCCCTTAATGTATTTTTTGTCATTTATATTTTTCGAAGTTTATGCAATCATTATTATTGGTGTGTTAATTATTTAAAACTTTTTTTAATTGTTTTCTTTTTAATATATTATCGTATTATTTTATGTGAATCAGTTTTAAAATTATATAAAATTCTGAATTTATCAAGTATGTGTAATATAAACGTATACAATTTGCAATTTTGGAACGGTGAAACAAAATAATATAATTGTCAAATGATGTCGTGTCTTTCTTTCAAAGAGTCATTTTTAAGATATCAAAAGTTTCGTGACGTGCAAAATCATATATTTGGTCGTTTGGTTTTGATATTGGTGACTTCATGTAATTTGACTTTGTATTTTTCTTTTTCCGGCTTCTGTTGCGTTGTATACTGTTTTTAACCAGTGGGATACTCTCGGTTTAGGCGGCAAGAATTTAATCAGTATTTGTTTTTTAATTATGGTAAGGTTACTTGCTATAACAACCTAAAGGGAAAACTAAAAAAAATAAAATTGTGATATGTTTAAAAGGATATTGATAAGCATTCTAAATTTAATCAAAAGCCATACAAAATGAATACCGATACCGGTACTTAGAATACAACGTTGTTTCAATAAAATTTAGGCCTGAATATCGAGAAAAAAAATATATTTGATAAAACATAAGAGGTTAAAAAATGTGGTTGATGGGACGTTATAAACAATAGCCACCCACCTCTTAAAATACTGATGTAATAGAATATATAGCTTTTTGCCTTAAAACTGAGTTTAAAAACTATATATTTAATGTCAATGCAAAATTTTAAACAATGCGTACTACAAACATGACTTTGCAACTAAATTACTTAACCTACCTGTGATTCCATGTTTTATGAAGACACATGTAAGATTTTGAACACTCACCCGTTGTTTTTAACAAATGAGGAAACTTGAACCGAAGGAAAAACTACGAAGTACACATGGACCTGTTAGTTTCTTTTTAGTAAGAAAATAAATTCAAAAGGTCACAAAAAATTGTGGCTAATATACAAACAAAACAAATTTTACTTTAGCTCAAAAAATCTTCTTTAATATTGGATATGATATAGAAGTTACGTTAAAAAAAATATGTTCGGTCAGTTTTCTCAACTTCATGGAAGCTCAGTTTGACCTGGCGGATTCACATAGTTTTAGGTAGGGCTGTAAACGAACCGAACGTTCAGCGAACAGTTCGTGAACCGTTCGGCGGGAAGTTTGTTTATGTTCGTTCGATTAGCTTAACGAACGAACACGAACAAAAAAAATCGTTCGGTTAGCTTAGCGAATGAACACGAACACAGGTCTCGTTCGTTCGACTGCGTTCGTGAACGTTCGGTAATATGTTCGTTTGATTATATTAAAAAATAATAAATAATAAACCTTTTATCTAAACATATTGAAAACTTGAAACCCTGTTTTTTCTAAGTTAGCTAAGATTTGGACATTCTAAGACATTTTTGAAGATAATTATGTCTAAGTTAGTTTAACTTTATTCATCGTTTGGTGGTGTGGTAGACTTCTTGTGTTTTGATTTATCATTTGATAGTTGTATTTAACTACTTATATCAAATGTTTAAGGATAACAATGTTTTCATTTTTTTTATTTTCAAGTTAAATGTTCTTTTGCGTTCATTTTTATTTGCTTGCGTTCGTTTGTGTTCGAGACCGGTGTTCACGAACTGTTCGTGAACAATTGATTTTACTTAACGAACGAACACAAACATAAACTTATGTTCGGTATGCGTTCGTGAACAGTTCACGAACATGTTAATTTCCTTAACGAACGAACACGAACATGGCCTTGTTCGTGTTCGTTCGGTTCGTTTACAGCCCTAGTTTTAGGTTTTATTCTCGTTTAGTGTTAAACACCCACATCTTATCTTATATATAGTATATTAATATTAATATTAATGATGCCTATTAAATAATGCAAGGATAATCTAACTTGACCCAAAGTTAGATTTATCTTTTAAATCCATCAAACTTGATATTTTCATGAGCATGTAGCTTTTAATGTTGCCCATTTGGTAGGAGCATATGTCTTTTAAGGAGGTACTAGGTTCAATCATAAAAAGGATGAAAAAATTGTAATATTGATG
This sequence comes from Helianthus tuberosus, assembly GCA_030545235.1. NCBI lineage: Eukaryota > Viridiplantae > Streptophyta > Magnoliopsida > Asterales > Asteraceae > Helianthus > Helianthus tuberosus. The sequence goes on from CM060403.1 coordinate 157,143,456, forward strand.
AATAGTAGAGTAAGCATTGTTATTAAAAAAATAGTTTTTAATATTGTTCTATTACTAAAATATTATAATAATATTTTTATTATTATAAAATTTTTAAGGTTGAATGTGTTTTGATAGTAACCAAAACGAATCTCACCTTAAGAACGGTGTTAACCTGATTTATAACTAATAGACTAACCTAGTTAGTTACTTCTTAAAGTTTATAGTCTTTAATTATTACACATACAACCCCTTAACTTAATGTTGGAGATGTTTTCAGCCCATCCCATTAAGGCTAGCCAAGAATTAGAGAGAAGAAGGGAAAGGGTTCGGGTTCGGTTGGCCCTAACCCTAATGGGCTTTAAGTGTTTTAGGCCCAGATGTTTAGTTACTTGTCTAGCAAGGGGCTAACTCTAATTCTAGCCTTTAAATATATCTCTTGTAATCATGATCACTCAATAAAATACAAACCCTAGTTGCCCCCGTGGACGTAGGTTACACCTGTGACCGAACCACGTAAATCTCATGTCTACTTTTCTTATTGCTTTCGTTTATTGATTGTGTATGTGTGATCTAAATCCTAACAACTGGTATCAGAGCTCGGGCTCTTGATCAAGAACACACACCAGCCGCCTACCACCTCCAGCCTCCAGCCGCCGCCGCAAACCCTAATTAGGGTTTTGCCGCCGCTAGGGTTTCCGCCACCGACACCCACCGATCCGCTGCAGTGTTCGCAGCTTTACTCCAGGGCAACCGAGTACCGCCGCCGCCACTAACCCAGATTAGGGTTTTGCCAGCCGCCGCCTACCACCTTGCCTGAACCGCAGAACCGCCGCCGCCGCTAACCAGATTAGGGTTTCCAGCCGCCGCCGTTCAAACAGAAGGGTTTCTTTACCGATTTTCGCTGCTGCGTTTTTCGGATTTCCTGCACGTTTTTCGAGGTCAGATTTCATGGTTGTTTTTCAGTTTATTCTCTCACGTTTTTTGGTTAGTTTCTGTTATTTAGCAAAGATGTCTGATGATGGAAAAGTCAGAATTGAGAAGTTTGATGGGAAGAATTTCGGATGGTGGAAGATGCAAATCAAGAATTTGCTGATACAGAAGGATCTGGATGCAGCCTTAGAGCCTCCTCCAACACCTGTAACAGATAAGTGGACAGCCATTGACAAGAAGGCTATGTCAACTATCAGGCTCACTCTTTCTATGAATGTTGGCTACAATATTTCTGAACAAACCTCAGCACGAGGAATTATAGAGGCTTTGTCAAATATGTATAAGAAGCCATCTCCTGCCAACAAGGTGTTTCTGATACGGGAGTTAGTCAACACCCGCATGAAAGAGGGAAGTTCTGTTATTGAGCATATTAATTTGTTTAATTCTTTCTTGTCTCGTTTGAATTCAGTAAAATTCAAGATAGATGATGAACTCCAAGCATGCTTGCTCTTGTCCTCATTACCTGACAGCTGGTCAGGATCTATTACTGCAGTCACTGGGACAGTTGAGACCCTCACTTTTGCTAAAGTTCGTGACTTGATATTGAATGAGGACTCAAGAAGGAGGAATTCTGGAGAGACAAGTTCGTTGCTCAGTATTGAGGGGAGAGGGAGAAGTAATAATAGAGGTGGAAATAGAAGAAGGTCAAAGTCAAAACGAAGAAGCAAGTCAAGAACAGCAAAACCAAGAAAAGACATACAGTGCTGGAACTGTGATGAGCATGGGCACTTTAGAAGTCAGTGTACTAAACCTCCTAGAGACAAAAAGGAGGTGAATGCTACCACAGCTTAAGATTTAGAGGATGCCCTTATTCGTTGTGTCAAAAATACTGTTGAAGATTGGAATATGGATTCAGGAGCATTGTTTCATGCTACTTCTAGCACAAAGAAGATGAAGAATCTACGAACATGTAACTTTGGTAAAGTTCGTTTGGCTAATAATCACAGTCTTGATATTACAGGAATTGGAGACATAGACTTAAAAACACCATTGGGAACCGTTTGGACCTTGAAGAATGTTCGGGTCATTCCTGGTTTGAAGAGGATGTTGATATCCATTGGTCAGCTTGATGATTAGGGATATGATGTTCAGTTTGGTAGAGGACAATGGAAAGTCGTTAAGGGTAGCATGGTTATTGCAAGAGGAAAGAAGAGAGGTACACTATACATGGTTAAGGTGCCAACCGATGGGGTTAATGCTGTCACACCCCCAAAATCCACACGCGGAGTATCACCGCCTGGAGGCGTGACTGACCAGGATCAAGCCACCAATCATATTGAACAAGCATGTAAGTAAACATAATTCAACCAAACAATATGAAAGGTGTTCAAAAACCAAAGCATAGTTAAGTGTTTAGCGGAAGCAGAATTGTAAAACCCATTGTAAGTATAAAATACGAAATAAAGTAATGTTTATAGCATGGCACACACTGCCATGTCCCACAACGACCGTTCCTCCCTGTGCAAGCTCCATAAGTACCTATTGACCTGCAAGGCATGTAGCAACAAATCAACAACAAAGTTGAGCGAGTTCACAGTTGGTTGTTTGGTTAAAGTGTTCGTTTCGTAAATCGTACGTTCGTTTTGTAAACCATGTATCGTATTAATTCGTATCGCGGCCTTCCAGGTATGTTTGCGAAGATTAGTGGGGGCTTCCCATGTGTAATTAGACCACGTGTATCGACTGCTACGAAAATGTAAGAGGTGCCCTAAGTTAATGTCTATCAGCATTAACCCTTTGCCCATAGTCCATTAGTACACGCCCGTCCGACTGGCACGGTGTGAGGTTTGTTAAACCCTAATAGCGCTATCTACTAATGACCCGCTCGCCATAGGCCTCGGCGATTAAGTCGATAAATGAGGGACTTAAGTTGATAGAGTTGATGGTCTTATGATCGTGTACGTAGGTTTTACGTACGTACCCTTCAATCCGAGGACAGTAGTCAGTATAAGTGTACGTAGGTTTTACGTACGTGCCCTTCAATCCGAGGACAGTAGTAAGTAGTTTAGTAGTAATGGTTGTACGAGTAGTTATTCAATCCCATTCCCAACCCACCGGGAATCCCATGCCTTGGCTAGTGTGAACTCACCTTGGTTTGCTCGGCAGATACACAGAAAGGTCAAATCGAGCTACTAGAGGTCAACCACGTCCTAACATGGTTACCATACAAGTCAGGTTTTGGTTTCAAGTAGTGCACATAAGTCTCACATAAGCTAGTAGGTGATTAACACATATAGATCATGGCAAACACACAATGCACGTTAACACATTAGCAGTCAATTACATAACATCTGATACTTGTACGATCCCAAAGGTAAAGCCCAATAAACAGGCGGCCCAACCCCTTGTGCGATCCACAATGGGTTGTGCGATCAGCCATGTACCCGGCCCAAATAACAAGCAGATCCAACATACATACGGCCCAACAAGTAAACGAGTAAACAGCTTGTGCGATCCAATATATCTTGTGCGACTGGGGACATCTTGTGCGACTGAAGACATCTTGTGTGACTGAAGACATCTTGTGCGACTGGACTTGTTCGATCGGACCACCTCTTGTGCGATCGATCTTGTGCGACCGACAAGCTTGTGCGATTAGTTTTTACTATCCGGATATTATGCCATTTGGTTACAATCATTCAATAGTTTCTAATTTTACAATTATCAATCAACAGTTTCTATCCTAGTTAATATTCGATCAAACCAAGCAATCATCATCAATTCACATGAACTCTAATCATATTCAAAACATAACAACAACCTACATAACTATTAAATCATGGAATTAAAATCACACAACACATTATACTCGATTATAGCTCTAATCCGATTAACATCATCATACACATATGAGCCGATTTCATGACATTAACATTAACAGTTATATCACCATCAATCTGATATCATTCCCAAATCATCATGTAAAACATACATATATCACAACATCATGCAACCTCATTATTATCGATTCTACAAATAGGAACCCTAACCGGATTTGATCAATCATATAACAATACACCATCATCGATCAACATAAAATCAAATAACAACAAAACACTAAAACACTAACCGGATTAGAGGTGAATAAGGGTTAATCCGAATCACAAGCTTCGAGGGAGAGGGTGTTGTTGCCGTCGAGTTCAAGAAAGAAGGAAGAGAGCACTAGGGTTTTGTGTGTGTGGGTGTTTTGCAAATTATGAGGGGTATACCCTATCCCCTAAGTGTTATGCGACATAAAGGAGTGGGCCGAACCCTCACTTGGGCTGCCCATTGGTCCGAATACAAGAGTGTAGCCCGAGTGGGCTTGTGCGATGGGTTCGTGTTGTGCGTTTGGGCTGTTTATATACATACATACATTACACAAAGCACATATCAAACATAACGTTCATTTAATCAATCACTTTCATATAATCACATCACGTACACATACGTTACATCAAAGTGCAAAGATAGGTTCCAAAATACGAGTTGTCACAAATGCAGTATCTAATGGGCCGAGTCTATCAAAGTTATGGCATCAACGACTTGGCCACATGAGTGAAATAGGGATGAAGATGCTCGTTACAAAGGGAAAGCTTCCAGAACTGAAACAGGTCGAGTCTGAGTTTTGTGAACCTTGCATCCTAGGCAAGAAAAAGAAGGTGACTTTTGTGAAGACAGGGAGAGCACCAAAAGCTCAAAAATTGGAGTTGATTCACTCAGAAGTGTACGGGCCGACATCAGTTGCTTCACCTGGAGGATCTCGCTATTATGTGACCTTCATTAACGATTCAACACGCAAGGTATGGGTTTACTTTCTTAAACATGAATCTGAAGTTTTTGATAAATTTAAGAAATGAAAATCTGCTGTTGAACTTGAAACTGATTTGAAGGTGAAATGATTGAAGTCTGACAACGGAGGTGAATACATCAGTAAAGAATTTACAGATTATTGTGCTGAGAGAGGGATCAAGATGATAAATACAGTTCCAGGAACTCTGCAACAGAATGGGGTTGCAGAGAGGATGAATAGAACATTGTGTGAGAGAGCCAGGAGTATGAGATTGAATGCAGGACGCCCAAAAATGTTCTGGCCTGATGCGGTTGACACCGCGGCTTATCTTATCAATCATGGGCCTTCAGTACCATTGGGATTCGAGATTCCTCAAGAAGAATGGAAGGGAAAAGCAGTTGAGTATGATCACCTGAGAATCTTCGGGTGTAGTGCTTATGATATTGATCTTGAAGGTGACAAGTTAGATGCCAAAGCAAAGAAGTACACGCTCGTTGGATATGGGTCTGATAAAATGGGCTATAGACTTTGGGATCATGAAAGCAGGAAGCTAGCCAGAAGCAAACATGCCTAATTCAATGAAGCAGAGCTATACAAAGACAGGAATTTGGAGAAGTCAGAGGTTCAGAAAGAAGTGGTTGAGTTTGACACTGATGGTCAAAAGAATGAACCAGTTATAGAACCCGAATCAGACTCTGAAGATGACACAGGACCAGGTTTGAAGGTGGATATAATGAGACAGGAGAAGTCTCTGACAGTGGGAGCTTAGAGCATGAAGAAGAACAACCTCCACAGCAGCCTGACCCGTCAGAAAATTGGGTCAGGAGATCCACCAGAGTTAGTAAACCGCCTAATAAATATAATCCTTCATTTAATTATATTCTCTTGACAGAAAACGGTGAACCAGAAAGCTACTCTGAGGCAATCAAGATGAAAGATTTTATCAAGTGGGAGCGTGCAATGAAGGATGAGATGAGCTCTTTAGAAAAAAACAAGACTTGGGTCTTAGTAAAGCTTCCGTCAGATAAAAGAGCTTTACAAAATAAATGGGTCTTCAGGGTCAAAGAAGAACACGATGGTTCTAAATGGTAGAAAGCCCGTTTAGTAGTCAAGGGGTTTCAGCAGAAGAAGGGAGTTGATTATGATGAGATTTTCTCTCCGGTGGTGAAGATGACTACCATCAGGTTGGTTCTTAGTATTGTAGCCGCAGAAAAGTTGCATCTAGAGCAGTTAGATGTGAAAACAGCTTTTCTACATTGTGACCTAAATGAAGACATTTATATGGCACAACCTGAGGGATTCAAGGTTGTTGGGAAAGAGAATTAGGTCTGCAAATTGAAGAAGAGTTTGTATGGTCTTAAACAGGCACCCATCCAGTGGTATATGAAGTTTGATAACTTCATGGAGAGGTCAGGGTATAAGAGATGTCAGATGGACCATTGCTGCTATTTGAAGAAGTTCAGCAACTCTTATATCATATTCTTACTTTACGTTAACGATATGTTTATTGCAGGTTCTGATATAAAAGAAATAAGCAGGTTAAAGAAGCAAATGTCCAAAGAATTCGAGATGAAGGATTTGGGTCCAGACAGATACTCGGGATGAGTATGTCACACCCCGATTTCCACGTGTCACCGATGGGCCCGGTGGGAGAGTATCGTGACGTGGTTAGCAACGTAATAGTCAAACAACACAATATTTAATATGCACAGCGGAAGCAATTTAAAAGATATAATACAACCGAATTTAATATTGTAATATTTAATGCCACAATATTCGGATGTTTATCCACAGATGGATCGGAAATAAAATAGGAAACAATTGTTCAACAGACTTCGGCATCTTAAGCTTGCGAGACTTTTAATGATGCTAAGGAGAAATCCCAGCCAATTACGCTTAGTACCTGCATTTAATCTTTTTGGGAAAATACGTCAGTTTACACTGGTAAATACAATCAACTGACTCGTTTTGGAAAATGATTGAAAATTGGTTTGGATGCACATGGCATAAACATTTTATTTTAACTTGGGAGAATCATATAATATTATAATCTTGTGAACGAATTACATGTTACTTGTGCGTTCAGTCGCCCGGATCTTGTCCGGGTTAAAGATCAATCGACACACCACATCATAGAGTTATACACTGACAGGTGTACGCCTACACCCCGTGCTCAAGTCGTGGCCAATCTCGTAAGATGATGCCAAGGATATCCGGGACATGGTCATTAACCCCCCAAAGGCATTAAGTAAACAAGACTGTTTAAACAAGCCGATTAAATTATTCAACTACCCACTCAACGATGGAGATTTGATGCTCGATCAAGCGGTATGCTATATACCGTAACCCAAGCCCGTATAGGGAAAATAAGTTAAAAGTATTTACCTGAGCAATGTATAAATCACAATAAGCAAACGCAAGTAGCTTTTACTGGTTCTCCTAATCTGGAACGAAGGTTTATAATAACCTATTAGAATCCTAACGGGTCCTTTATTAAGCTTAAGCTTAGACCGACTAGTTTCAAGGATACGGTTCGTACGCACGATTAAGCGAAGACCGGATAGAATGTGATTTAGACCCGACAAGTTCAGAGACTTGTTTAATATGGGTCCTTCATGCACATTCTGGATTTTGAGATTAAACCGATAAGGTTTGACCCGTTTCGGCTAATTTATGTAAACTTGTTACATAAACCGAACCGAACGCGAAATAAGCGTAACGGGTATCCGTAAGAGCCATATACAGGTTTCCTAAGTTAATATGCTTCAAATATGTTGTGACATCAGTAAGATGTCTTTCATTATGCCCGGAACGAATTTAAACACAAACTATGCCCCGTATGGGTAGTTTGGTCATTTTAAAGGTTGTAAAAGAGTTTAGATGTTTAACTGAGTTACAGGTCTGATGTAAACAGCAAACATACTCAATTTGATAAGTTGTATCAGTAGGTTAAAGCATATATGTGAAATTTGTCAATTATAACCAAACTATGCACCGTAGGGGCATTTTGGTAATTTCACATAAGCCGAAAAGCTCAAAACCGAAGTCTGAGTTGATCAACCTTTGCTTACTGTTAAAATATCATAATTTGCCTAAAATATCAGTAGGTATCAACCCGGGTATGTTCAATATGATTTTAAAACATACTATGCGTTAAAAACGCTAAATAAGGCGATTAAAGGCCATTTCCGGATTCGATACTTAAATCTGATATTTTTATATTTCCAGAAGGCTTAAAATAATTTATTTATCATATGTTATCAGTAGCAAAAGGTTTGGAGTCGTTTAGATATGTAAAACTCATTTTATGGCCCGTAAGGGCAAAACCGACATTTACCGAATTAAGCCTACGACTAGGAGTTATGCTCAGCCTAAAATTAATTAAAAATCATTAAAAATCCCAAAATAATATATTACATCAGTGGGTAAAAGATTTGATACCAAAAAGTATGTTTAACTAGGCTATACGCTAATTACGCCATTTTATTAACATAAAGCATTAATTTTGCGATAACGAGCATAACTCTTAATCTACAAGTCAAACTGATGTCAAACTTTTCATACAAGTCTATATATCAGTAACAAAGGTTTCTACACTTTTACATTTTCATAAATCACGTTTTAAGGTAATAAGGGCATAACGGTCAACATATGAGCAATTAACGGAAACATGCATATTAATTGGATAACTAATGAACCAAGGTGTGTAATCACAGAGGGTTGTTCTAACAAGTAACCTAATCCAATTAAAGCTCTGAGGCATTTCTAAAACATGCCTAAACGGGTCAGAACTGAAAGTCAAAGTGAAAGTCAAACTATGTGACTTTCGGTTCTGAACCGGGTCTAAACAGGTAATAGTCGGGTTGAACATATTTAGACATGTTCTTACACTAATTACTAAGTTATAACAATGATCAAACAGGTTGTATATGTTCTAGATAGCTAATTATGCATAAATGACATTTTAAACATTCTGTTGACTTTTTAAGAATAGGTTTGACCCGACTTTTGACCTAGTTAGAGTGGTGATCAGGGGAAACCCTTTTGAGGTTTTATTACCCACATAAATACCAATCTATAACTACTTTTAATTCGAGATATGACTGAGCCATTTTTGACTAATCTCGAAGTCAAACCGTAATTACGACGGTTTGACTTTTAGCTAATTAACCAAGCTAAACTCAAATAAAGAAGGACTAGTAGACTTACAAGAGTCCTATGCACGACTTAAGATCAGTTGGACCTGCTTGAGAGCTCCAGGAATGATCAAATTATGCAGATGAAGGTGTGAGGAGTTGTGTTGCACAAGGTGGCCTTTTATAGTGAAAATTCCACCACAAATCTTTAACACTTGGTGTCTACAACTCTCCATACCCTTCCAACAAGTGTCCTAGATGTTTAGGGGTCATTTAGGGGCCAAGGGGGATGTGAAAACTCGTTTAAAGTCGATTACAAGAGCACCTAGCAGGCCCCTATCCAAGAAAAACATAATCTGCCCAGCTATGGCCGTCGCGTAGCGCGACGGCATGACCCTTCAGGCTCGCGCTACGCGAGCCCATGTAACTCAGCCAAACAAATTTTCTTTAATTACAGTTTCAGTCCTTGGCTCTTCAAACTTCGAATAGGCACTTGTTTATTGCAATATGAACCCTCACAATTTATCTACAAGGGCTTTAAAACATATACCCACTTTGTTAAGTCCCCGGTTAACTTTATTGTTACCCGAAAAGTCCTAACTTCCAACGTTTACGCTTTAACCCTTCGCACACGAATTTGATCATAACTTTCTCATACGTTAACGAAACTTTACGAAATTTGAACCATGCATTCTAGTGAGCATAATTAACATTTACAAAGCTTCGGGTTTGTCAAAAGGTCACTCAGAGGTATATCTTTAAACATGTTGACACATTTAACCCCTGTAGTTTGTAATCTCTCACTTTTAGCTTCGTATGATCCATGATTTATTCGTTTGAAGGTATGAGCATCGTGTAGGGTTAATGTACATTATATTTATTCACGGTTGACACTTAGAATACGTAATTTCACATACTTTCCATGTTTGTCAACTTTAGTCCTTCTATAATATTTCTTTCACACGTTTAAACATTTGACACGTGTCTACACATTATAGGACGTGAATTTTTTGAGGTGTTACAGAGTATAACCAGAAGCAAAAAAGATGGCTCGGTGACACTATCCCGGGAGAAGTACATCGGGAAAGTGTTAGAGAGATTTGGTATGAACAGTGAGAAGACCAAGCCTAGAAACACGCCTTTAGGAAGTCACCTCAAGCTTACTAAAGATCACTGTCCCAGAACAGAAGAAGAAAAAGTTGATATGGCTAGAGTTCCATATGCATCTGTTGTACGAAGTCTGATGTATGCTATGGTATGCACGAGACCTGACATAGCACACGCAGTTGGAGTTGTCAATCGCTTTATGTCAAATCCGGGAAGAGAACACTGGGAAGCAGTTAAATGGGTGCTTCGTTATTTGAAAGGTACATCAAAGATGTGGTTGTGTTTTAAAGGAAAGGATGTGGTTCTCAAGGGTTATACCGATGCTGACCTGGGTGGCTGTAAAGACACATTTAAAAGCACTACAGGATATGTCTTTACAGTGGGAGGAACAACAGTGAGTCGGATGTCCAGACTTCAGAAAAGTGTGGCTTTATCTACTACAGAAGCTGAATACATGGCAATAGCTGAGGCAAGTAAAGAACTAATATGGTTGAAAGCTTTTCTGACAGAGTTAGGAAAAAATCAAGCTGGCTACTCGCTATATTGTGACAATGAAAGTGCAATGAAACTTACAAAGAATCCTGTTTATCATGGGAAGACGAAGCACATAGGGATGAGGTATCATTTTGTCAGAGGATTGATCAGTGAAGGATCAATCAATTTGAAGAATGTCCCAGGTGCTAAGAATCCAGCAGATATGTTTACCAAGGTTGTGGTGTTGGATAAGCTGAAGCTATGCATAGGGAGTTTTGAAGATCAAGAGGGATTTTCATTTCAGAAGTACAGAAGAGACGGTACAGTTCGAGGTCCGAAGACACCAAGTGGGAGATTGTTGGAGATGTTGTCTTCAGCCCAGCCCATTAAAGCTAGCCAAGAATTAGAGAGAAGAAGTTAAAGGGTTCGGCCGGCCCTAACCCTAATGGGCTTTAAGTGTTTTAGGCCCAAATGTTTAGTTACTTCTTTAGCAAGGGACTAACCCTAATTCTAGCCTATAAATATATCTCTTGTACTTGTAAGTTGTAATCATGATCACTCAATAAAATACAAACCCTAGTTGCCCCCATTGGACGTAGGTTACACACTGTGACCGAACCACGTAAATCTCGTGTCTACTTTTCTTATTGCTTTCGTTTGTTAATCGTGTGTGTGTGATCTAAATCCTAACACTTAACTCTTGTTAACCCATAAAATTAACTTCGTTAACACTTCTCTTTTATAAATCTAACCGAACTAAACATAAACCTCTATACGTTTAACATTTTTAGCCCAGTTTTTATCAAACATGATACGTAACTACTATTAAATAAGAAAATAATAAAAATTTCCATTTTTATTTATTTTCCAATAGAGCCGGTTTTTACGATACAGGTCGGGTTTCGGATATCCGTTTTTGGCAGATGTTACATTTAGATAGAACACATATTTCATTTGATAACCAACAGTTTATATGGATGCTTGTGAACTGTGTAATGATGCTTGTGTCATTTGATAGTCAACCGCTGACTTTGGTTGTTTAGGTTACATTTGTGGCGTTTGTGATGTTGTAATGTGAATTTGCATAGGCATACACAGTTACATTTTGCAGGGACATGTCTAATGGTCATTTGCATTCAACTAGGTTATTTGCAGTCGACTGTTTGCATAGTCAATTAAGCTAAATGACTTCTGTTTATAATAATAATCTTAACTATAAACTCCTGTCATGTCATCAGCCACTATTCTATCACTCACAAGCATTTTGTAGTGGCGGTGGTCATCACTAGTGATAGAATTCTATCAGTCACAATTTTTTTTAATTTTTATTTTTAAATTAGAAATTAAACAATAAAACACTAAATTATAAATTTCATTAAAATTAAAAAATAAATTACATAGCAAAATAAAAAAACAAGTAAACATTGGAAAAAAAAACTTAAATGGGTGGCATCTCCCAACCCCACCTTTCGCAAATCTCTCGCTTTTGTTGAATTACAACCGACTTACGGGATTTTTCTTCGTACCCGAACCTCTTTTTTTCAAACCCCCACCTCTCTTGCTTGAACCTTCCATGTTTGTTGTATAATTTTTGAGTTGAATTGGAGAATTTTTGAGTTGAATTGGAGAGTTTTTGAGTTGAATTTGAGAGTTTTTTGATTGAGTGGGGGAATAATTTGGATTTTATATAAAAAACCATTAAAAAATTAAATCCCAACGGTCAAATATTGCCAAACGCTCAAAAAATGAAACGGTAACCTTACTTTTCAACGCATGATCTTCTCAACGCGTTTATTTCAGCACGCGTGATACGGGTGGTGGCGGGGGTGTTGTGCTCGAGTTCAACGCGTGATGAAACGTCCATAACAGACCGCCCCCACTCCCCTTAATATAATTGGTTTAAAAAAATAAACTAGGGAAAAATTGTAATAACACATGGTTTTAAAGTGTAACTTACGTGTAGATTTTATGAGTGGTATTAGATTACCATTAAAAACAGTCACTAGCAGGTAACATATAATTAAGACAATTATTTTAAGTCACATACGTATGTCCGATTTACCCATTGTAATAAATTAGTTTTTGCCCCGCCCATGTTGCGGGGCAATAAGTTGAATATTTCTCTCTCATAACATGTATGTCTGTGTTTTGGTTACTTGTACATACTACTTACTCATAACACGATCTCAAAAAAAAAAAAAAAAAAAAATTACATCGAGTCAACCAATTAAAACAAAAACACTACCATACTTTTATTAAAAAAAATAAAAAATAAAAACTAAAACGATGGAAACACTATAATTTTAAACTGAGAGCAAAATTGTATTTTTTCAGGACAAATGAGCATGTACCAGGCATGCCTGGAAGAATAAAAATTACACCTATGCCCGCCCGTGTTGCAGGGCGTTAAATCAAATATTTCTTAGTTTCATAACATGTATTTAGGTTACTTATACATACTACTTATAACACGATCTAAAAAAAATACATCGACACAACCAATTAAACGGAAACACAACCATAGTTTTGCTAAAAAAATTAGAGTAAACTGCCATTTTGGTCCCTGTGGTTTGGCCAGTTTTGCCACTTAAGTCCAAATCTCAAACTTTTTACATCCAGGGCCCTGTGGTTTGATTTTTGTTGCCATTTTGGTCCAAATTTCAAATTTGACCAGATTTCCCATTTTGGTCATTATTATCTCTTTATTATAACTCAATTATAATAAATCTCTCTCTCTCTCAACATACAGACATCTCTCTCTCTCTCTCTCTCAACATACAACTCTGCTCTCTCTCTCTAAAATACCACCACCACACCACCACCACCATCGTATCATCCCCACCACCATCCCACCGCCGCCAACACCACGAATGGCATCTTGTGCAACGAGCAGGGCACGAATGGCATCCAGCTCAGCATCACCTGAGCTTACCTTTTGTCTTCTGCTTCGCAAAATTCTGCTGGTGCTCATCGGAGAACCATTCTTGGGCTTAGGTGAGGCACACTTTCCAGAACCCCCAACTTCGTTCCTTTGATTCTGCTCCAAATCCTGAATTTCTTGAGGCTTTCCAACAAAACTTGGGGGAGGCGGCTGAGCAAGAGGATTCACAATCGGACACAAATTAGCCCCGATTTCAACTTCAGTAGGATTTAAGCAGGGTGTAGAGGACGATTTCACTTCCAAAGAGACCGCCTCCTTCAGCAAATCAGACCCTTCAAGCGAAGTTTCAAGCGCCGCACACTCCTCAGTTGGAGAAAAATTGAAACTTTTGCAACTAGCAGACGATAAGGGGGTAAATCTGGAGGTATTGGCGGTTTTGGAGGGATTGGAGACTGATTTTGGCCAATCAGTGAAGAGATTTCGGACATGAGGGTGGGAGAACCGTAGAGAGGGTTTCTAGAGAGAGAAAGAAAATTGAGTCAGAGGTGTGTTTAGAGAGAGAGGGATGGTGGTGTTGGCGGCAGTGGGATGGTGGTGGTGGGGATGATGCGGTGGTGGGGGTGGGGGTGGGGGTGGAGGTGGTGCAGAGAGTTTAGAGAGAGAGTCAGAGGTGTGTTTAGAGAGAGAGGGAGTGTGCAGAGAGTTTAGAGAGAGAGAGAGGGAGAGAGATAGGTGCTTTGAGTTTTTATTTTATTTTATTAATTAGTTATAATAAAAACTGCCATTTTGGACAAAAATGCCCCTGCACAAAAAGACAAAACAACCAGTTTTCAACAGTTAAAAATGGGGTTTTTGAATTTTGGACTAAAATGGCAACAAAATGCAAACCACAGGGACCCAGATTTAAAAAGTTTGAGATTTGGACTAAAGTGGCAAAACTGGCCAAACCACAGGGACCAAAATGGCAGTTTACTCAAAAAATTAAAACAATAACAGGTCTGTAATTTTGAGCTGGGGGTAAAATACTAATTTGTTAGGATCAATGAGCGAGTGTTAGACAACTGCTTGACACAATAAAAGTTACACTGAGTCAACCAAGCAAAATAAAACAGTACTATAGTTTTGCAAAAAAAAAAAGTAAAACGATGGCATGATCATAATTTTTAACTGGGGGGGGGGGGGGGGGGGGGAATCGTAATTTTTGAAATGGGAGCAAAATCATAATTTTAAACAAAGGGCAAAATCGAAAAAATATTTTGAACTGGGGGCGAAATCATAATTTTAAACTGAGGGCAAAATAATAATTTTGAGCTATGGGGAAAAACATAATTTTATTTTAAACTGTGGGCAAAAACGTAATTTTGAGTTGGGGACAAAATCGTAATTTTTAGCTTGGGGCAAAAGCATATTTTTATTTTGCACGGGAGGCAAAAGCGTAATTTTAGACGGAGGGCGAAACCGTAAATTTAAACTGGGAGTAGAATTAGAAATGGGTTTTTGAACTGAGGGGAAAAACGTAAATTTTGAGCCAGGGCGAAAATATAATTTTATTTTGAATTAGGGGCAAAAATGTAATTTTAAACAAAGGATGAAACCGTAATTTTAAGCTGGGAATAAAATTAAATTAAAAATGGGTTGATCCAATAGGGAAGTGCCAGACGCTAGGGGCAAAAGCATATTTTTATTTTGCACGGGGGCAAAAGCGTAATTTTAGACGGAGGGCGAAACCGTAAATTTAAACTGGGAGTAGAATTAGAAATGGGTTTTTGAACTGAGGGCAAAAGCGTAAATTTTGAGACAGGGCGAAAATATAATTTTATTTTGAATTAGGGGCAAAAACGTAATTTTAAACAAAGGATGAAACCGTAATTTTAAGCTGGGAATAAAATTAAATTAAAAATGGGTTGGTCCAATAGGGAAGTGACAGACAAGCTGCCTGGCACTATTCCCTCAACTTCATCAACTTCAAAATGTATATGTAGTATAATACATACATTATTATAATTTATATATATAAAAGAAAGAGTGAATTGCAAGGATTGTCCTTTATCTTTATACCCATTTGCAGGCGCTATCCTTTATGTTTAAAATTGACGAGTTTTGTACTTTATGTTTTCAAATCATACACGTTTTGTCCTTTAGCCCTAACCCAGTTAGATTTTTCTGTCAAATCTGGTCATGTGCAATGCACATGAGGGTAAAATTGTCTTTTCACCCTAATGTGCTATCTTTTTTAGAACTAACAGTAGGGGAGAAGAGAAAGGACTGGTACTTACCCTGTTGTAACATGTCACGAACCAGGTATCCTGGGTAGACGACGATGTAGGTTGTAGTAATTGCAATTGAAATAAGGCAGTGATAGCATCCGTGTTAGCCAAACGATGTATACCGTTAAGTTGAATCAATTGGGTAGTGGGATTGTTTTCGTCTTGTCAAATGATACATTGACCATCATAATTGAATTCACATGTGCCAGCAGTATAATCAGCATGTACACGTCCCAAGTCCTATCCCTGTAGTGGCAGAACATAGAAGTCAATCTTAATCTAATGGCCCTGAATCAGCAGTGACACGTGTCGAGCCAACTCAGAATATCCCGCTAACCATCACAACATAGAAAGGAGTAAGCGATTCAATTAGAAATTTTAGAAAATAGGCCATTCGAGTCTGAACAAATCATTGGGTGCTACCCCCATCAAGAAGAATTTGTCTAAAAAATGTAGAGTGAGTGGTGGAAGAAAAACCATCGGAGAGAACATTAAACGATTTGGTATTTCCTCAAAACGATGGCAGTGAGGTATGTTGAAGCTTGGCCAATAATTCTTTTGGTTTCTCCAGACCCTTGGAGCGAAAACGTTTAATTAGCGCCTGGGTGAAAGCCAGCCGGCGAGTTGGTAATGGCAATGTAACTAATCGAACCAATCAGCCTCTGCATCATCCAGGTAGAAGGAAGCTACAGTCAATCGATCTGATTCAGCTATGCCATTAAAGTCAAACTAACGATTAGTTTGAGCAACGAACCGTTCTGGACCATCCCCATTAAAGCGATGAGGAAGCTGAACCAAAGCAGGTTGTTGAAGAGAAATTAGGGTTTTGAAATGAGATTGATTTGGGAAAGAAGTTGGTTTTGTTATGATATATAATATTTTTTTCGTTTATATGTATTTTTAAAGAATAGGCTGAAAAGACAATTTTACCCTCATGTGCATTGCAGATGATCAGATTTGACAGAAAAGTCTAACTGGGTTAGGGCTAAAGGACAAAACGTGTATGATTTGAAAACATAAAGTACAAAACTCGTCAATTTTAAACATAAAGAACAGCACCTGCAAATGGGTATAAAGATAAAGGACAATCCTTGCAATTCACTCTAAAAGAAATTGTAAAAAGGTAAAAGGAAAACGAAAATTGCAAATAAAAAAAGCAAATATAAAGTTTGAAACTTTCAATAACCCGAAAAAAAACGTTACCAGGATCAACCTTTCAAACAGCACCACTTTTATAAATTCAACCAACCCCACCTCAATTTCAAATCACACCAACAACCACCACTTTGATCAATTCTCTTCACTCCATCTGATCCCATACCTTCCTTCCAGTCATGAAAATAACATCGCCCTACATCGGACTATTGCTGTTCACAGTGGCAGCGATGGTGGTGCGACTTTCAGCCGGACACCTACAACTACCAGGATCGGAAACCACATGTGACCCAGTGCAGCTGAGCTGGTGTTTGCAATCCATCGTCTCATACTTGCCACCCACCGAGAAATGTTGCCGGAAGCTCAAGGGCCAGGAACCCTGTCTTTGCCAGGAACTGTTTGACCCAACTTTTGGTGGCTATCTTGTCCTGCCCGGCAGGGGCGCAGCTTCTTGGGGGCGGGGGGGGTCGCCCGACCCCCGGGATTTTTCGCTCAGTAGTGTTATATATGTAGTTTTCGTATAGAAATTTTTGGATATATACGTTTTTACCCCCCCGATTCTATAGAAATTTTTGGGTATATATACGCCCGACCCCTCCGTTTTCTCCGGCAAGCTTCGCCACTGCTGCCCGGTGCCAAGATGGTTTGCTCCGCATGTAATGTAACTTTTAGTTGCGGCTTCTGGTGACTTATTATATATGGTGGTTATGTTTGTCTGTGTAACGAATTACAAAAAATATATATATATCGAACTCCTTGATTACTTGATTTTATGGCGGATCTGTAACCTATGAAATTATTCCTTTTTAGCTATACGTACGATCTAATTCTGACTGGTTTTCAAAAAATTTAACACCGTCGCAAGAGAGAAAATTAGATTTGGAGGGACGGTAGATGGATTGTTATGTGAAAATGTGGAGAAAACTTCCGTGATATGATAAGGTCAAATTCTATTAGTTTTATTTTATTCTGTTCTTTAACTATTATATTTTTGTTTATTATTTCTAGAAGTTAATTGCAGATGAATTTTGTTTTCAAACTAGTTATTGCCCCTCTTTGCGTTGTGTGACACTAAACCGAATAATTCCCTCTCATAATATGTGTGACTGTGTTTTAGTTACTTGTATACTCATAACACGATCTCAAAAAAATTAGATCGAGACAACCAATTAAAACAAAACACTATCATACTTTTGCTAAAAAAAATCTAAAACGATGGAAAGACAATAATTTTAAACTGGGGCCAAAATTGTAAATTTTCATGACAATTGAGCTTTTGCCAGGCAGCCGTCTGAAACGAATAAAACAAAACACTACCCTAGTTTTGTCAAGAAAAAAACTAATACGATGACATGACTGTAATTTTACACTGGGGGCAACATCGTAATTTGTAAGAGAAAAAAAAACTACAATTGATGGCAACCTGTAAATATGAACTTAAGGCAAAACCGTCATTTGACTGGGAGGGAAAAAAACAAAACCAATAACAAAACTAAAAATTTAAACGGAGTAAAGTCGTAATTTTGCTGAACAAATGGGGAAGTGCCAGACAGCTGCCTGGCACTACTCCCCTCCATGTAAAAATTACACAGAGTCAATCAAGTAAACAAATCACTACCCTAATTTTTGTCATTTGGAGTATTGTTTCGAGATAAATTTTATATCGATCGACTCGTATCATCATCCTGATCAAAAGCCTTAAAACATCAGTTTGTAATTCGGAAAAAAAACTTAACTCCATTAAATTTTTTTTAACGGAAATGCAGCGAGAAAAAAAAACTTAAAAGGTCGCAGTGCCAGTAGCAATATTCAAATGTGAGAGTGCAAGCGCCCAACCAACTCTAGATAAGTTTATTAAAATCCAAATTCCATAAAATTAATTATATTATGTATTTCTATCAGAACATAATTGAAGATATAATATCCTGTAAGACAAATTGATGAATAACGTTTGCATGACATAAGACAAAGATTTATCAATATAACTCAAATAAAAACATTTTAACAAAAACTAACTCTTAAATTTGTGAGAGAGATGAGTACCGTCATTGTGATATAATAAGATCGCGTGGGCCGTTATTTAAGTAAAAAAAACTTATTAATTCGGCTATAAGTTAAAAAAACTTGTTAATACGGCTAAGAACAATAATGTCACGGTGTCATCTTTTTCAGCCATACCTCTATAAATGGAACCCACCCGCTACACTTTCAAATCGCAATCATATTTCCAATAAATGGAAAATTCTCTAAGGTGTTTCATTGTGGCACTTATTGTGCTACTACTTTCGGCCGGACACATTGAAGCACAATCCAGATGTGATCCAGTAGAGATCAGCTGGTGTTTGCAGTCGATCGTCTCAAACATTCCGCCCTCTCGAGAATGTTGCCGAAAGTTGAAGGGTCAGGAGGGTTGTCTTTGCCGCGAAAGGGGTGATCCTACTTTTGGTGGATATCTTGGACTTCCTGGTGCCCAGAGGGTCGCGGCTGCATGTGGTGTACGATATCCTAGATGTAATTGAGTTCAGCGGCCGATGAATGATGATATCTTACGGTGGTTATGTGTGTGCGTAACGAATTCGAAAAGCGTGTATTGGTGTTTTTACCACTTTTGGTCTTTGTTTGTTGTAGTGTAATTTTGAGACATGTTCTTGTCTGGTGGCTATGTATTTTAAGCACTTTGTAATATGTAAAAATATAATGTTCTGGTCAGGTGGCTCTGTATTTTTCACATTTTGTAGTTATGTAAAAAGAAAAAGTATCCGATCTTAAAGTTTTATAGATTTATACTATTCTTAATAGACTTAATCTTTAAGGATTCTAGGATACGCAATCACAAAAGTCTCTCAAGTGTAAACCAATCTTTTAAATCAATCCCACCTCAGACATCCACGTATATTCCTTGGCAGAGCTTTTCAAAATTACTTATTTGCTTATTTGCCTTCTGAAAAGCAAATAAGCAAATAAGTCATTTTGAAAAGCTCCATTTTAAAGCTTTTCAAAACAGCTTATTGACTTATTTGCTTTTCAGAAAAGCAAATAAGCAAATAAGTTGTTTTGAAAAGTTTAGCCAAACAAGCCCTAAATGTACCCTCTCTTCTTACTTTTTATACCCCCTTTCTATAAAATCATATTTAAACTTGTCATATTTACTCCCTAATCAAGTCATATTTTTTTAAAAGGATTCTTTTTTGTTACAAAACAAATTCAAAAGTGTAAAAATATATTATAGACGTTTTTTTTTAAATTGTTTAATTTTTATTTTTATTTAAAAACCATATTTTTTTAAAAAAGTTTTCAGATATTTTTTACACTTTCTCAAATAGTATTTTGATTATGTTTTCTTTTATTGAACGTCTTTACAAATTACTAATAACGTTTTTCATATAAAAACATTAATAAGAAAGTTTTGAATTTTATTTTTGAAAAAAGTCTACATTATATTTTTTCCTTGTCTAGTTTGTATTTTAAATGTCTTTTATTTATTATTTTTAATATTTTAAAATGTTTTTTTTATTTTGGAACGACTTGAAGTGGGTATCTGATGCGTGGTCGAAAACCGATGATTATTCGTAATTAAGTTTATGCTTTTACGTGACTTTTGGTTTCGAATGACCTACTTTTGATTACAAAAAAATCCACATATATTTTCGAAATCAACCAGTTTAATATATTTTTTAAATGAAGAAGAGAAAAATATTTGTGAATCAACCCTATCCATTTGTTTTGCTTTAGAAAAGTGTTCACTTCGATCCAAGTCTTAAACTGGTTTAAACTTGTTTATAACATACTCTTATTAATTAAATTTGAATTTATATAGATTGTTAATTTATAGTTTGATAAAATAATTTTAGTACCTATTGTTTATTTGTTCACTTACATAGATGGTTTGAATGATTAATATGTCCTAGGGCTGTAAACGCTATTTAAAAAAAAAATACTTTTTTGATAAATAAAAATTGTTAATTATTTTATAAACACATCTAAAGTATTAAAAAATATAAAAGTAAGACCTTTAAAATACAAACTAGACGAGTAAAAAACATAATATAGACTTTTTTCAAAAACAAAGTTCAAAACTTTTTTTATTATATTTATAGTTATTATTTAATTGTAAAGATGTTCAATAAAAAACCATAATCAAAATACTATTTGAGAAAGTGTCTTTAGAAACAATATATGAAAACTTTTTAAAAATATGATTTAAATAAAAATTAAAAATTAAATATTTAAAAAAACGTCAGTAAACTTTTTTTACACTTTTGAATTTGTTTTGTAACAAAAAGAATATTTTTTAAAGTGATGATTTGTACAGGGGTAAATATTACAAGTTTTAATGTTATTTTATGGAAAGTGGGGTATAAAAAGTAATAAGAGTGGGTATGTTTAACCTACCCCTAAAGATATTATTTAGAGTAAATTACGTTTTTGGCCCCTGTGGTTATATCACTTTTACTATATTAGCCCAAAATAAGATTTTTTTAACATACATTCCCATGATCTCTATAACTAACCATTTTAGCCCCATGGTCTCTATAACTAACCATTTTGGCCCCCATGATCTCTAGACTTTGGGGTCAAAATGGTTAGTTATAGAGACCATAGGGGCATGTATGTTAAAAATTCTTATTTTAGGCTAATATAGTAACAGTGATATAACCACAGGGGCCAAAAACGTAATTTACTCAATTATTTATGAAGATAAAGATAATATCAATATAGACCGACACTATAAGAATGTCATTGTTAATAAACTTAGGGGGCGTTTGGTGTTGCTTTTTTCAAAATAGATTATACGTTTTTAAAAAGTGCGTTTTGAAAAAGCATGTATATACATACTTTTCAAAAACTGCGTTTTGAAGGCAGATAATAATTTTTTCATCCAAACACTTTTTTAGATTATTTATTTTTTACAAACGCAATAATCAAATAATCATTTCAAAACGTAATCTCAAACACCCTCTTAATCTTTTTGGATTCTAGGAGATGATATAGTTATTATACTAATAAGCTATGATATATATATATATATATATATATATATATATATATATATATATATATATATATATGAGAAGGATCTGTTAGGAACCACACTTTATTACGAGAACCGTGAGAAAATGTGAACACAACCAAAAAAATACCTAAAAAATCTAAAACACACCCAAATTTTTTTTTGAGTAAATTACTTTTTAAGTTCCTGTGTTTTAATGGTTTTAACCACTTGAATCCAAAAACAAAAAGTTTAACGCCCTGAGTCCCTAGCCATTTATTTTAGAGTTAAATGCTTGGTTGGTCCCTGTGGTTTGCAAAAATTGCAGACTTGGTCCCAATGGTTTACTAATTACACGCGTGGTCCCTGTGGTTTTCAAAAATGCACTCGGTTGGTCCATAGCCCTAACATCAGTTAAATTTCTCAGTTAAGTCCATGTTAAATGACCAAAATACCCTTGCTTATTAACTCTCTTTATAACCCACCTCCTTTCTCTCTATAAACCGCCCCCCTGTTCCTCCTTCCATCCTTTGCCGACAAACCCACCCAGTAATCACCACCATCGGAACCACCACAGTCACCACAGCCACCATCTGAACCACCACCATCATCATCTTTCTCCGCCGTCAACGCACCTATCGTTGCCACCACCTTCATCAATAACCATCATCAAAATCCAACAAACAAAACCCTAAATCGGTTCTAATGTACAAATTCAACTCAAAACTCAAAACTCAAAACCCTAAGAGGCGATATGTACCTTAATCGACTGAAGTTGATGGCGGAGGGAGTTGCAGTGGCGGAGTTGCAGTGGTGGTGAGTGAGTTACAGTGGCGGAGATGGAGGAATTGCAGTGGCGGAGTTGCAGTGGTGGTGAGTGAGTTACAGTGACGGAGATGAAGGGTGTAGATGACTAATTTCACCATCCCCCTGCTACCACCCACCTGTCGCCGCCCACCTGTCGCCGCCACTAATTTCACCATCCCCCACAACCATTAACACCATCCCCCTGCTACCACCCACCTGTCGCCGCCACCTACCCAACACCGCCACCACCCCAAACGAGGCACCAATCTATCCAAACTCTGTATCAAGAACAGATAAATACAACCCATCTCCAATAAACCCCAAATCAAGATCTGGAGCTCCGAATTTGTGTCAGCAATGTGTTTTTGGGTGTTTTGAAGTGGGTTTTTTTTAGAGAGAGAAAGTGTTGAGAGAGGAGAGAGGGAGTAAGGTGGTGGCGGCGGTGTGGTTAGAGGGCGGTGTTGTTAGGTGGCGGTGGCCGCAGGTGTGTGGTAGTGGTGGTAGGGTGGGTGGTGGTGAGAATAAAGAACTAGAGAGAGAGAAAGAGAGTTAGAGAGAGGTGAGAGATTGATCTGTTTATGTATTTGTTAATAAGCAAGGGTATTTTGGTCATTTAACATGGACTTAACTGAGAAATTTAACTGATGTTAGGGCTAGGGACCAACCGAGTGCATTTTTGAAAACCACAGGGACCACGCGTGTAATTAGTAAACCATTGGGACCAAGTCTGCAATTTTTGCAAACCACAGGGACCAACCAAGCATTTAACTCTTTATTTTATAACGTTTTGAGTCCAATTTTGTTCATTTTATAACGATTTGAGTCCAAAAAAATTGGACTCAAAAGGTTAAAATTTGGACCCAAAAGGACTCAAATGGTTAATGAAAATGCTTATAGGGACTCAGGTCGTTAAACTTTTTGCTTTTGTACTCAACTAGTTAAAACTACTAAAACACAGGGACTAAAAAAGTAATTTACCCTTTTTTTATTGTTTTTTTTTTGGAAAAATCGCTATATTTCGTCAAAAATAAAAAAAAATCGAGTAACAGTTATCCATGGACATGTACATTTGTATCATTTCTTTGACAAATTTCGTAATTCATTACAAATATCAGACAATTGCACTTTCATTTACACTATCATTCATAATACACTACTTTTTACATTAACAATAATAGAAATGCACATGTGCATCTATATGTATGAACTTGTTATAACATTAACAACACTAGAAATGCACATGTGCATCTATATATATGAACATGTTATAACGTGTTTTAGTACACCACTTTGAATACACATTCATACTATCCATACTACACTACCATTACCTCCTACCATGCATAATACAATACCATTGATTTTTACCGTCTATAATACAATATTATTACCAATATTTTACTTTTTTATATGTACATCAACATCCTTTATACAATCCAAACAACATATTACATTATAAAGTGACAAATATAATCAAACCATCAACCACTAGATATAACTAACCAAAACACATGTATATGGGCCTACTTCATCATTTAAGATCACAAACTTTTTGTACCAAAACACCTTATTTCATGTTGATGCATATAGATGAACATGTGCATTTTTAATATTGGTAATGTAAAAAGTAGTGTATTACATAAGGATAAGGTAGTGTAAATGAAAGTGCATTTTTCTACTACTGGTAATATATTATGGAATTTGTCCAAGAAATGATACATATGCGCATGTGCATCCATAACTGTTACTCGAAAAAAAAACTTTTTTTGTAACAAAATATAGCGATTTTTATTAGAAAAATATTTAAAAAAAATTGTGGGTTTTTTGGATTTTTTTAGATATTTTTTTGTGTTCACATTGGTTCTCGCGGTTCTCGCAATAAGGCTTTTTTTAAACGATAAATTTTTATAATGAGAATTATTAGCCGCCCAAAAAAAAGATATAAAACTTATTCATAGAATGAATGAGAACTCATAACCCAACGTCTCATTTCAATTATGCCACCAACAGTTACGATTTAAAACGCTGGTCGGTTTCTCCTCAGATATGATCATCCATTACGACATACATACATTCATCCTCATGAATATATAACCCGGTGTTCGCTTGGGCACAAGAAACCTTTTCGAGTTTCTCCGCTTCATCCTACGAATCTCTCACATGGCTCTTCTTTTATATGTTACACAACACCTTGAGACCGGTTTCAACATTGTTGTTTCGGTTTCAGGTAACACCACCCCCCGCCACCGCCTATTGAGGTATAAGCTCCTACATCCTGTTTCGGTTTGAACTCAGTTAGCTAGGTTGTGAGTTGGTTTATGTATTTGAGAGAGTATATGGGGGTGTGTGTTGTGAGTTTGATCTTATACATATGAGGAATTTTATTGGAAATCAAACAGAGCTGCTAAGTTGCTAAATGAACACATAGAAGATGTTCAAGTATAGGGACCATTTGTTGATTGATTCATTAGCTTGAGATCGAATATGGATACCGATTTATAATCACTTTATATATTTTGCTCAAGCATAGCCACATTTTGTTTTGAACTTGATCATTGTGCCACTACTAGAAAACCGCTATTATTCCTACCAAAATTTCCTACGCATTTCCTACGAACGAAAATGGTGACACATTTCCTACAAAATTCAGACGTTTTAGAAAGAGTCTTAGTTTTGTGACAAATCAAGCGACAAAAAAACGATAGATTGGTTTGCGTAGGAAAAATGTAGGAAAATTCTGACAGATCTCCGACGAAATCCGTTTTCATTTTAACCATTAGTCGGAAGTTCGTAGGAATCGTTATGCGTAGGAAAAGTGTAGGCAATTCCCGACGAGATTCCTACGGAATCCGTTTTCATTTTAATCATCGCTAGGAAATGCGTAGGAATCCAATTTATCATCATAATAAAATGAAATTACTGATATTAAAATATAAAGTTTTATTATTTATAAAAAAATATATATTATTTTTAAAATAAATTTATTAATATCCATAGTTTTTAATTAATATCCGTAGAAAATGTGTAGCAACATACGAACACAATTCCTACGAAATACGTTTCATTTTTACAATTTTCCTATCCGTATGAAGTGTGTCAGAAATTACTAACAAATTATTCACGAAATTGATAAATTTTTTTTGTAATATATATTTTGTATTATATGTGTGTTATTTTTTAAACAAATTTATTAATATCCATAGGAAATTTGTCATAATTGCCGACAGATTTCCGACGGAATGGTTTTTAATTAATATCCATAGGAAACGTGTAGGAAAATTTTGACACAATTCCTACAAAATACGTTTTTTTTAACAATTTGTCAGAAATTCGTAGGAAAATAACGAATTTAATAGTTCCTTAAAAACGTAGGAATCCATGATACACGCGTTAATACGGTCTTTTAGGGCATGTATGACTTGTACTTCTTCGTCACCATATAATAGCACTCAATACAATGTGTTGTAACCCTTCAACATGAAGGCCTTCACGAGCCATTAAGATATATATCAAGGCTTAACACAGTCTGTTAGGGCATGTATGACTTGTTATTTGTTACGATATATTTAACTCAATACAACGTGATTTAATCCTCCAACATCGATTGTTACATAATAATGGTCTTAATGGGCTTTTAAGATATATCAAGTGTCACACCCCAACCGATGGCGGAATCATCGGGGCATGGCACTGAGCGAAACAGATTGTCCAGAAGTTTCCATAACAATCATTAATACTATTCAATTTAAATAATACGTCCCATACCGTATCTCAAACAGTACAATAATTATTACAGACAAAAACTAGGCAAATATTCTGTTCCGACAACTCAGATTTAAACATAAATAGTTTATTTATTGGTTTCTAGGACCTCCTTTCCTAGCTTCAATTTCATCACAGCACAGAGAGCATCCTAGACCTTTCCAAGCCTCAAGTTCACAGCATGCTAAGCATGTAAACTTCCTAAGCACCTGTCACATACGTTAAAATAAAGTCAATACATAAAATGTAAAGGTGAGCATACAGGTTTGATAATAGTATATAGAGTTCGAATTCGTTTAGGCATAACCAGCACGTACACATAGTGAAATGAAGCACGTTAGTTATCGACATAGATCCATCGATACATATGACTGCGGGTTGACTGCCCGAGGCAGTTCGCAATACATGATTACCACCATAATCCATGCAAGTAAAAGATCCTTAACAACCCCCGTGTGAACGGGTGTTGAGTCCAAACTATAGTACTATCGTTGCTAAGGCAGGTAGACAGCATTCCATGTGTAAACATAACAAACAAGCATTCATGAGCCACGTATAACATGCATTACGGTTAGCGTTCAAATAGTATTTGAGTAGTGTGATTGTTGTAGTTTGAATATTCGTAACGTATGTAACACCCAAAAGTGCTTAAAGCAAAAAGGGATCGAGTATACTCACAGCGATTAATGGATTGAAGGGAGCGCTTAGCGAGTAAAGTTAGCCTGGGTAGATTAGATAGCATAACGATAAGGAACACGGAAAATGATACAAAGTGAAGATGGGTCGGATGGTAGTTCGATCGGATGGTAATCCGTGCGGATGGTAACCCGTTCGGATGACGATTCGAGTGGATTGTTTCTTCCAATAATAAGGATGTGTTTGTGTATGATGGTTTGACTTTTGAAGTTTTCGTTGTAGTATTTAGAAAACATTGAAGTATCTCTCTCCATCAAGTCGTTCGATCGGATGCGGGGCCGTACGGGTGACAATCCGTTCGGATGGTCATCCGGTCGGACGGTGATCCGGTCGGATGGCGACTCGGTGGTGAGATTACTTGCTGAAGACAAGTTCACCGTTGAAGTGTCACTCGATCGGATGACCATCCGATCGGGTGGCAACTCTGGTGATGAACATGTTGAAAATTGTTTAAGTCTTTAAAGTCTTAGTATCTCATGGTCCGAAGAGTAATCCATTCAGATGGTCGTCCGATCGGATTACATTTCGTTCAATACTCAAACTCTAGATGAGATAGTTTAAAAAGTGGGACCCAAGTGTGATCCGTTCGGATGACCTATCCGATCGGATGACAATCCGATCGGACGGCAATCCGTTCCGATTGTTCCTTTCATCCTACACTTGGTCGTTTTGATGGTTTGTCGTTGTTTCGAGACGTCTTGACAACTTGTTAACCAACCAGAACCCTGCCTCGACCCAAGTGACCAAACCGACCAGGAATCACCCTAGTTCGGCCAGTTACCGGCTTGAGATGGTTGTTCTTGTTTAACTCGGAGTCGGTAGTCTCGTGGGTGGAATCCAGATCTGAACTAGTACAACACTATGGATGAGTAGGAGACTAGATCTGATCCTGATCCTACCGGTTTTGAGCGTTTTGAGTGTAAAAGAGTTGAAAGAAAGTTAGAAACCATCTCTCAATTCTCTTTCACCACTCGCGTGTCGAGATCTTCACTAGATCTTCATGTATTCGGGTGGAAATCGGTTAGATCTCGGTTGTTCTTGGTGGATTGAAGCCAAAGCATAAAGTTCTTTGAAGAACCTATGATGACGTCACCCTAGAACACCCGAAATCTAGTGATTTCTCAGTTAAACGTTAAGATTTAAAAGATGGAAAGGTGTAGGAGTGCGTGTAGATCAAGAAAGTACAAGATTTAGGGCGAGATCTTACCTGGATTGAGAGAAATCGAAGAAAAGGTGAAGAACACGAGCTGTTCGGACAGAAGGTTTCCAAAAGTGGAAAGAATGACAATGACAGGGGTATTTATAGGATTCCAAAAGGGGAAAGAGTGATCCGATCGGATGGCACTCCGCTCGGATGACGATCCGGTCGGATGACAACCTGGTCGGATGACATGTGACCTGTCACCATAAGGGTTATCCGGTCGGATGGCTATCCGGCCGGATGGCGCTTGGTTCAAGTTTTCGACGCGACGATTTTCGGTGTTTCGATTTTGATTGCGAGCGGTTCGATTCGATAGGGTTTCCTAGTCAATTACCTTTAGTCCCAACTACTTCATATCTTGCGTAATCTATTTTCCACTATCTATCATAACTCAATCGTGATTCGAGTTTTGAGTTCGATTGCGTTCGAGTTTCGATTGAGTTCGCTTGATTACCACAACATAACATAAGTAACATGCACAGCTAACACGTAAGGCACACACACACGTATAACAACAAGTAAAACTACGTAGCTCGAGTTGCGATTTGATGTCGATTTGATTAGCATAGCTTGATTATTAGTTGATTAACTTTATCGCATTGTTACTTCCTATAGTTCACGGTCGTAGGTCGATTCAATAACGATTAACACACATCGATTATTGTCATTAACGAGACTTACTCCACATAATACAATTAAATTAAGGGAATTCCTACAAGTCAAGTTGCGTGAAATCGGTCGTTGACTTAGACCTTGACTTTGACTTTGTGAAAACACGGGGTGTTACATCAAGGCCCAACACAGTCTATTAGGGCATGTACGACTTGTAATTCTTTATAAAAGTATTGTCGCCGGACCCTCCCAACCCGACCCAAATAATGAGCGACCGGAAAATCCTAATGTTTAGTTATGGAAAGCTTTGACACTGAAAAAAGGGACCCATTGGAAAAAAAATCACGTGGGTCGTAACCTGCCTTCTGTTTTAGAAGATCAAACTTGACCGTAAAATAATTATATTTTTAGTATGCACTATTTCAACTTGGTAGAAACTTCGTAATGTTTTACAAAAAATAGTTGTAAAAATTATGACGAATCTTTTTATGAATTCAAAGAGAGGTTATTCGCTAATTGAACACACAAAAGACGTTGAAGTTTGGGGGGACTATTTGGTAATTGATTCATAAGCTTGAGAAAAGGGAAGCCAGGTTATATATTTTGCTCATTCATAGCCACAACTTGTTTTCAAATTATTGACCATTGTGCATTGTTTAGTAAAGTGGTCAAAAATTTTGTTTACTCCAAGTTCTTGAAGAATTTGTACCGATATACGAAACCCGACCCATTAACAATAACATGTATGAGATGGGTTTTGATCACAGTTTTCACCTTTGGTTTATCACCATTTACAAAAGCCATTGTCCTTGTTATTCTCCGTATTTAAATCCGCCATGTATAAGCTTTAGTTAATTGTTGTTGGTCCAAACTTGGATAAATAAATAGGATTTATACCGCGTTCATTTATACTTTATATTACTTATCCCTGCCGTAACGTGCGGGTTTCCCACTACTATCTCTATATATATTGAGACCAATATTAACACTTTTTATCAGTTATGTAAAAACGCATGCAATAGAACAGAACGATGAATAAATAAACTTTATAATAGTCGAATAATGTCGGGTATGTCTTTCAAAGGGTCGTTTTTCATATATTAAAATTTTCGTGACGTGTAAAATCATATATTTGGTCAGTTTTCTCGGTTTCGTGAAAGTTGACTTGATTAATTTTTTTTTCATATTTTATTCTCGGTTTAGTTCCGGGTCTTCGTTCATGTATTGCGTTATAAATCAATGTCAATAATATGTATCTTATATTAGGTATTTAGGTAATTAATTAACTATTGTGTGTCTTGATACACCGTACATGTTGTACATTGAAATTTAAATAATATGTACAAGAACGGAATAATCAACTGATTCAATGAACAAAGTATTTAAAATTTAAGAAAAAGTCGATTTTCAGAAGGAAAAAATTGTTCAAAGTCACCGAGGAATAATAATATTTTCATCTTAAAAATAAAAAAATGCATCCAAAGCTATTAACCCAACTTAGAGTATTCACATTGGAGCCTTTATCTCCTTCTATATAAAAACGCATCTTTCTTTAAAGAGTAAATTATGTTTTTGGCTCATATGGTCACTAGTACACAAATGCTTAATTGGTGCGGTGAAATGGGATTGAAAATGCGGTGTTGAGGCCGCACCAATAATTGACGCACCATTAAATCTTGGATTTTGAAGGTGCGGTTCGAGAAACCGCAACACTAATAAAAAGAACCGCACCACATTATTGACTTCATACCAAACAATTGTTCAACACGTGGCAACAACTATCGCATTAATTAAAGTTTGTAATGTTCTGTGTATTTTGTAATTCCCAGGATTTTCCATTTATGTTTCCCAATAGATATCTCCAATAAATTACAGAAATGCATATGGCTGATAAAAAAATAACAAACACAATTTTCTTAACTGATATTAAACAAGTTTCTGGAAAGTACATGTATCCGGAATGAAGCACAAAACGTATTTGAGAAAAATATATAATGTTTTCCAAATGAAGCTCAACAAAACTTGCAACCCAAAAACGTCAAACCAGCCACTTCATACACCTTGCAACCCGAACAAACCTCTTCAAGCTTTGCATCTCAATCCGTAAAGAAACCGCCTAACAAAACATAATATGACATTTACAAAATGAACCTTATCAAATATAGAACTAATAGTTCTAACACACTTTGGGATTATATGTACATGTTTTCCAAATTTGACCCGTTTACCTTTTGTGGAGTTTTATACTAACATATAAGCAAACTAGATGGAGAATCCTAGCAGTAGCATGCTTGGGGCGAAGAGATGGAGGAATATGATAAAAACTCTGCAGATTCAAAATTAACTGTTTTAGTCATTTAAACAACTATTTTTTTAACGTTTTCTTGTTTAATAGCAATGGCTACCTGGAAGAAAGGATGCCAAGCGCCTCCACAGTTGTCGGTCTCTTGCATGGATCCCAATTCCCAAGAACAGAGCGCCTATATTGCAAAGAGAACATAATGATTCAGACAAAGCAATTTAACGGCTGATATAAAATAAAGACTATTAAAATATTTACAGGTGTAAAAGAGAGAACCGAGTTATTACAGCGATTAAATTGACTGCCTCATTGCTTGCAGATGGTATCAGTGAAGAAAGATTTACACCAGTTCAAGTCCATCACACCATGTGCTCTCTGTTGGGCTTCCAATCTCACTGCAGATTTTGTATATTTCATCCGCTTCACTGCAAATCAATTTGGGTATAACAGTTATCTGTAGCACAAAGCATTGAAATAAAACTACAAGCGACCTGAAACTGGCAAAGCTTTGCCGAGAAGTAAAAATAATTAGTTTCATTCATGTCATTCAAAGTTAAACTATATAATCTAAAAATCACAGTAATACACGTCAAAATAATTAGTTTCACTCACGTCATTCAAAGTTGAAGCTATCCGGATTGTGAACATAAGCGGCTAATTTGGTGTCGCTGCTAAAAATGTCATCACTAATGCTCATGTTTCTTGTATGTTGTGTTGCTTCGGGTGCCGGATTGGGCTCGCCAACCCGCTAACACAACCCTTTAGAACCACTTCAAACCCATTATAAGAAACGTATTCAATAAGTTATATACATACACCTAAATCATTCAAACGCACAGCTTTACACATTCATATATCTCCGCATTTCTTAATTCTTATGCAATTTTGAAGTATCCATCCCTACAACTGGTGTGCCTCCTGGGCTTATGCCTTAGTTCGCCTTATTGTAAACCAATTTAAGTTAACCAAATCAAGTGACGCTGAAACATTGAAACATAAATTAAATTACCTGAGTTCGATTATTAGTGCTGGCAAGTGCACCTGCAATTTAGAGCACCATGAAAAAAATGAAAATTGTAAAACAAAACTAATAAAAATACAACAATTGCATTCTACATATTAACCTAAATTTTTAATACCAAATAATATGCTATTCAGTATAAATTAACTCGTTAAAATTTTAGTTGACTTGCTTGTTTTGTTGAGTTTGAGTTAAATTCCACGGTATATATGCTACCAACGAAGTCGACTCAATTACCCAAACACAAACACAAGCTTGTTCATAAACAGGTTACACAAACACATACCTGTTTAACACACTACTTTTATAAGAAAAGATACTACATTACTACTTTATTTCAGATAAAGTGAGATTTTCATACATACGGTATACATAATCAGATCGAAATCAAAGATACTACAACGAAGTCGACAACCTCACAGTGGCGAATCATTAAAGTTTCACAACTAATTTCAATCAAGAATCAAGGTTTAAGCCTTATTTCAAAGAGCTCATAACTGAATGGCAACATCTTTGTGAAGATCCTTATTTTGCCTACTACAACTCATCAAACATTACAACATACAATTTACTAAGGCATTTTACCAAACACTTGGAGGGCATTAGTGAATCAATAAAAAATAATACATTTTGTTGGTCAATTCAGCCCCAAACTAACAACTTATACACCTTGGTATTATGTAAATCATTAAACATGTTTTGAGTATTACCTGAAGTGCATTCAACGGTTCCAACATGTATTTTATCCTCTGTAAGTAGGACAAATCTTCACCATGTCCAACTCAACCTACACACAACCAAGAATAACTGCAACCAAGGCACTTAGACAAATGTGAATAAAATTAAAGGGGAAAACTAACACAAACATTTCATCAAACACTTCATCAAACACTTGGTATGCACATATTCTAAACATCATAACGAGCGAATAAAAACAGAGATTTAGACACAACATATTCATATGAAATTAGTGGAAAATTGCACACAACGGTTGTAACGAACAGGAGAGACACGGTGCACTAGACGGCAACGACGGTGCAATGCAGGGCAGGGATGGGACGGTGCACCGGAAGGTATCAGTGGTGTCAAAAGGAACGAGAGGGAGGCGACAGAGAGACTTGGGGTTCGATTAGGGTTTGTGAGGGTGAGAAATTAGTGAGGGAGGGAAATAAACAAGCGGGAATAGAGGGAAAATGAAAATTTTGAGGTGAATATGAAACATAAGGGAGGGAAAATGTAAATATAAGATATAAAGTTGGGGGAATTTGTGAACGGAAAATATAAAGGTGCGGTGTTTTAGAGAACCGCACCACCAAAACAAAGTGCATCGCACCAACAAAAAGTTTGTGTACTAGTGGGTTATATTACTTTTACTATATTAGTCCAAAATAGAATTTTTTTTAACATATGTGACCCCATAATCTCTATAACTAACTATTTTCGCTCCTGAGTCTAACTCAACCCCAAACTCTGGTTAATTATTTATCACATGACAGACACATGATGAGTATAATGGTAATTTTTCCTCCCCATTTTACTGACACCTATTAAAAACAATTTAATACCCAATTACACCACAAAATCCAATTAAATCTTCTTCTTCCCCCCCCCCCCCCCCCCCCCCCCCCTCTAAAACCCACCACCATTGCCACCGCCTTCAACTCACCACCACCACCTTCAATCCACCTTCAACACTACCATATAACAACTTGTCTGCAGTTTATATGGTTGTCATTCAACTATATTTTTGAGCATCCTGAAAAATTGAGTTAGATCCATACACCGAAAACGTTTTCTATATCTGCAAATTGTAACTCAATTCAAATTTTCAGCCGATTATCAGATGTGAATTCAATGTACATACAAACAAAAATACCAGTTAACAATACAACTCGAAAGATATGAGATTTACTAGTGGTTTAGAAGCTCGGTAAGACGTCAGACTCCCCCTCCCCCTTTCTAACTCATATCTGCAGCAGAACCGAATGTTTTGAACCTCACACGCCATGGAATCTCCCAGAATCCCCCTTTCTAACCCATATATGCTGTTTTGCCTTTAGGTTCCCCGACCTCCTGATTCCGCCATCCACATTCCAACAACTCGATCATCCTCTCATTTTTTTCAAAATTTCCCTCATCTGATAGTTCCCACCCCACACCAGCACCACCACATGAAACCAAACAACCCCAACACCTTAAGCCGTCGTTGCTACCACTATTTAATCCCTTAAAGCCTTATAAAACCCCAATTTCACACACACAAACACAACAAGTTTTTCACCGGAAAATGATGTGGATTCCGACCGGCGGTGCCTTCTCCGTCGCCTTCTAAGGAGAAATTCGAACAAGTGGTACCTTCTCCGTCGCAGATTTCAGTCGGTTTTCTGGATTCCGACCACCAATTCTCTAATATGAGCTCGTTTTAACGTGAAGTGTGTGTTTATTGTGTGGTTTTTGTTGAAATTGAAAGGATTTGTGAAGATGATTATGTGATTGTGAAGATGATTATGTGATCAGGTCTGGTCAATTTGAAGATGATTATCGCATATTGGGGGTTTTCTTGTAGAAGATGATGGGTCTATGAACAATTTAGGGCATGTTTGGCTAAGCTTTTTGAAACAACTTATTATTGACTAATTGACTTTTTGAAAAGTCATAAGTTCCAAAATGATGTTTGGCCATGAGGGTGTGTGTGAGGGGAAAAAGCTAATAAGTCAATAAGTCACTCCATCCAGACTTTTCCAAAAAGCCAATAAGTCAATAAGTTGTTTCAAAAAGCTTAGCCAAACATGCCCTTAGGGGTCTTGTGGTGTAATTGTGTATTAAATTGTTTTTAATAGGTGTCGGTACAAGGGGAGGAGAAATTACCATTATACCCATCATGTGTCTGCCATGTGACAAATTATTAACCAGAGTTTGGGGTTGAGTTAGACTAAGGGTCCAAAATAGTTAGTTATAGAGATCATGTGTGCACATATGTTAAAAAATCTTATTTTGGGCTAATATAGTAAAAGTGATATAACCACATGGACCAAAAACATAATTTACTCTTCTCTAAATTTTGTTAATTTTTAAAAACATTTCCATCCAACTCTTTCTCTTTCTATTTCTTACATACAAACAATTATTTTATTATTTTTTTCTCTTTTCTATACTCTCACAATATGAATAAAGAGGGTTGAATATAAACATCTAAATATAGAAGTGTACTTTACTTTCTATATATTTTTCTCTAATATTGAGATCTCAAAGTGGTGATGTTTTTGTTGTTTCCTCTATTATTTTCTCTATATTATATATAATAGAGACTCCGATGTGAATGCTCCACATGACACAGGTTGATGAGTTGGTAAGGGGAGCATGTTACCTATTTTGAGAGGTCTCAATATCTATACATGTTTGCTGCAAAATTTTTATTTTGTGTCTTATTAGTTTATATAAACTCACTTCAATTTTTTTTTCATTGTGTATGCAGCAGCCTTGTACACATATTTACATACATATAAAGAGATTTGTAACTAATATGCTAGTCAAGATTAGATATTGAATGAATCTTGAAAAATGCAGACGGAAATGGTGAACTAGAAAGAACAAACTTTGTATTTCTATGATCATTTGTGAACCATATCAATGATTTAACTGTGTTTAATCTTTGATCATCATTGTCTTTTTGTTGAATTTGGTTCAAGTGAATCCAACATTGTTTTTTTAAGTTGGATTTCAGGATATGAAATCAAATGTTAACTATTTATTAAAATCAAACTAAGTCACAAAATAAGTCAACACTTGATTATGTAATATTTTATTAAAATATCGTTTTTTATCATGTTCACTAATCTAAACCCATGACCCCACCCGACCAAAAAATTTTAACGCCTGGTTGTGAGAAATCTGACTGCCGAAAAATGGTGGCCCCATAGGAAAAAAAAATCCTTGGACCACCACTAGGAAGGGATGTCTACTTGAAATAGTCACCTCTAGGTCGAAAGCCGCAATAGACTTGCCAACGTCGCTATACCATGTATTCTATATGAGTCAACTAGATTGCAAATGACACTTACAGGCAGGTTGACTACTGTGAGGTTGTAAATGTATTGCTAAATTTAGGGCAAATGCAAAATAGAGGTAATGGATAGTAGCAAGTGAAATTATGGACAACGTAATGGTTGGGTTTCCTTATGGACGGATGAACTTTAGTAGTTGGACTTTTTACTTGAACTCTGACTTAAAAAATTATATGAGCCATGATTCAAGCTAAATTTACTCAAAGAATTTCGAGCTAATTTTAAACCAGTTACAAACCACATGTTACTTTAACATCCCTAATTCATTTCTATTGATATTTAATATTCGTAGAACATGGGGGTGGTGTCACAAATCACATGTTTGGTATGCTAATCATATTTGTTAATACATGAGGTATTAATATTTATCCCAATTTTTAGCTCGTTCGGTTGACTTTTATTAATGGTTGTACATAATTAATTATCATTTTCCTTAAGATAATATTAACAACTTTGTGCAACTCTATTAGGGTATACGGGGCACCAGCGCGGGGGGGGGGGGGGGGGGGGGATCGGTGACCCAATTCCCCTAGCGGGAACACCGCCGCCATCCCTGCGGTGAGGCAAATCGGGGAGGAGTCACCGCATGAAGGAGGGAGGGAGATGGTGGGCCACCCTCTTTTCAACCAATCAAAACACTTTTTTTTTCTTTTTGAATAAAAAAGCAAGTCCCCTAAGAGGGGAGCGCCGCCATCAAATTGAGGGTGTGAGGGGAGTTGACGTGGCATAACCTGATTGGGTGTACGTAAGAGAGGGGACTCCCCTAAGAGGGGAGTGCCCCTCTCACCCTTAGGCCATCTATTATATCCATCAATGATTACTTACTGAGTTACTGTCACTTTGTCACTTCATCGGCATATCTCAACCTCATCTATCATTCATATCTAACACTCAACCTATGTTATATTCATCACTCACCATTTACAAAGGGTCCTAATATTAACACATGGGAAAACTTATTTACACATGGTGTATACGGGCCGTATACTGTTATACGGCCCGTATACACCATGTGTAAATAAGTTTGCCTGGTCGTATACAATGTATACAAACGTGTATACGGGCCGTACACTCTTATACGGCCCGTATGGAACGAAAAATTTGATTTTTCAAGTATTTAAGGGATTTAAGGTGTAAATCACACTAGATATTTTACAGTCATGAGGTGCTCAAACCTTTCTAAAAGTAGAAAAAAATAAAACATTAACAAGTAACAAAGATTGAAGAACAAGAAAACGTGTCGTATGACTGTAATAAAACGGAAGCTATCAACGCGGAATTACGGGCATGGTGTTATTCTTTATTTAATATTTATAGAATAAAAGGAAGGGTGAGGCATTTGATGAGAGTTGTAAGGAGTCTGAATAAAACGGAAGCTATCAACGCGGGATTACGGACATGCGTTTAATTCCCAACATACTTGTTTTGTCACGTACATTTCGTAAGAAACTTTTCGTGCACTGAACCTTCACCTCCAATCATTTCATGGTCAAATCACACACTATAAAGTTTAAACTTATCGTGTGTTGCAGTTTGGAAAGATGGCCGAATAGAGATCTGAATAACAAACTGTGGAGAACTTGTTTGCGTTATCCACCAACAATCTGTTCATTATCTGTTGTTGTCTAAAACAATATCAATTAACGTTCAGTTGTGTACACAAATTCATCACCGGTTTCTACAGCACAAGCACATACACAGGATTGTGGATTTTCTTGAGTCGCCGGGAAAACTTTTACTCAGGGGAGGGTGAGTAGTATGAGTCTGAGTCCATTGGTTAAAAGATGTAGAAGAGTTTGTGTAGAGATCTTTACGTACAAATTTGCATCATCCTTACGGTTACAAATGAAGCGTTGGGATTTAAGGGTTTATGAGTAAAAGATGTTAGTTTCTTGACAGTATGGTTTCTCGACAAATGAAGTATTATCTGTCCTTGCTGCCTCTTCGGTTGGTAAAAGACATAGGATGGTTTCTAATACAGGCTCTTTGTCAGTTGTGGTTGATTTATAGGAGGAGGTTATGAAACGAATATATGTTTATGCGAACATCCTTATTTTGTCACGTTCTGCGAAAAAAAACATCATCTGTTCATCATTGTTCTTGAAGATGAAGATGAAGAAACGAGGGTTTATTCTCTTTAATCTATTAGAACGATCCTTGACTTGAACTTGTGATGATTCGAAATATTCCGAATAACTAGCATAACCCGACAATCACAAGTTGTTGATCTTTGGGTGGTGATTTACTCCCGAACAAACCATGCCCACCTTGACCAGAATAGTTAAGCGTATCACTCTATCCACTGTCAAGACAATATTAGCAGAACCCGACATACTTGACAGTGGTACCAATGTCAAGTCAAGTTGAGCTTCCTGATGCAATTTTCACAGTGGTACCAATGTCCTACTACTACAATCCTTCCAACGCCTGACTCATATCGTCCGTTCAAGTTGAGCTTAAGTTGTGTACCCTTCAATCTTCTTGAGTATTTTTCTAACTTTATGCTTGCATCCACTACAGTGAATATTAAGTTTGAGTGAAAGAGTTTGGAAACCGGACGGAATCTACGAAGAAACTGTTGGAATTTGTGGATTTCGGTTGGTTCAGAAACTTAACAAGAGAAGCAACTAAAAAAATACAATTGATTTCTCTTCCGGTTACCAGGCCTATCATCTCCGTCTACGTTTGGTTTCCTCAACGAACTACCTATTACAGCACTGTATGAACCTGTGTTTTGTAAATAGCCTTTGTTCTTCGTTTATTGGATCGTTCTAATAGATTAAAGAGGTTTTTACCATTTTTTACCATATGTATACGGGCCGTATACTCTAGGTTAAAAACAAATTTACCGATCGTATACAATGTATACGATGATTGTATACGGGCCGTATAACAATATACGGCTCGTATACTATGGGTAAAAAATGGTTTATTCTCTTTAATCTATTAGAACGATCCTTTTCTTGAGAACCTGATTCTGATTTAAACAATGGAATTTGTGGATCAACAGAAATAACTGAAAATAACTCGCCATTCAATA
Organism: Helianthus tuberosus; assembly: GCA_030545235.1. Lineage (NCBI taxonomy): Eukaryota > Viridiplantae > Streptophyta > Magnoliopsida > Asterales > Asteraceae > Helianthus > Helianthus tuberosus. The sequence goes on from CM060403.1 coordinate 157,182,715, forward strand.
CAAACTCTTCTGAAAGACAAGAATACAACGTTCATGTATCACAAGGAATGACCGATCTAAGGCAGAGAACCTGATTTAGATACACAGTATGGTTTCTTGACAGTATGGTTTCTCGACAAATGAAGTATTATCTGACATCATGTGTTCATCATTGTTCTTGAAGATGAAGATGAAGAATCGAGAGTTTGTTTTGAGAAATTAACAAGGTAAACCTGAATTTTCAGATTTTTAGACACTTAATTGAACATGAGTCTGAGTCAATTGTGGTTCGTGAATGCTTCGATTTCAACAAATCTTTCAAGGTCTTAAGTGATGGACAACTGGTTCAAACTCCTTTAATGTGAGATTCTTCAAGTTGAACCGTTAGTAATGCTAGATGTCATTTTAGACACTTACTTGAACCGTAAGTAATGCTAGATGTCATTTTGGCTGAACCTTAAAGTTGTTGATACATATCGTCCGTTCAGTTGTGTACCCTTCAATCTTCTTGAGTATTTTTCTAACTTTATGCTTGCATCCACCACAGTTAATATTAACTTTGAGTGAAAGAGTTTGGAAACCGGACGGAATCTACGAAGAAACTGTTGGAATTTGTGGATTTCGGTTGGTTCAGAAACTTAACAAGAGAAGCAACTAAAAAAATACAATTGATTTACTCGGTCGAATAATGGCCAATAATCCGTTCATAATCGTCGACGACGTCACTGGGGTTTTTTCTCTTCCAGTTACCAGGCCTATCATCTCCGTCTACATTTGGTTTCCTTAACGAAGAACCATCAGCCATTATCAGCCATTTTTCCTTTGGTTTCTGGTTGATTTTGAGGGTGAGGGTTTGGATTTGACTCAAAGTTAACACTCTGATTCAGATCCAGGAAGCAGATGTTTAGTAGTGTTTGAGAAACTAACAAGGTAATGCTAGAAGTTTTTACCATTTTTTACCATATGTATACGGGCCGTATACCGTTTATACGGCCGTATACTCTCGGTTAAAAACAAATTTACCGATCGTATACAATGTATATGATGATTGTATACGGGCCGTATAATATTATACGGCTCGTATACTATGGGTAAAAAATGGTAAAAAAATGGTTTATTCTCTTTAATCTATTAGAACGATCCTTGTCTTGAGAACCTGATTCTGATTTAAACAATGGAATTTGTGGATCAACAGAAATAACTGAAAATAACTCGCCATTCTCTTGCACCTGTATACGTTGATCTCGTTGTTGCAAACTCCTTTAATGTGAGATTCTTCAAGTTTGCACATTTCGAGAAAATACCAATGTGTTTGTCAGCTTTGTCAACACACAAAGTGACAGAATGAAGATCCAATGTTGTTAATGTTGGAAAGATGATCGAACAGAGATCTGGAGAGTTGATGCAATTTTCCAAGCATTTTATCGTGTGTTGTAATTTTAATGAAGCAATGAAGATTGAATATGCAAACCGCATCTGTCTTCTGTTATGATTCGAAACATTCCGAATAAACTAGCAGAACCCGACACGTCTTCTGTGATGATTCGAAACATTCCGAATAACTAGCATAACCCGACAATCACAAGTTGTTGATCTTTGGGTGGTTATTTACTCCCGAACAAACCATGCCCACCTTGACCAGAATAGATAAGCGTATCACTCGATCCACTTACATTCGAATAACGCTAAGAATCCACAACGCTTATGGCCAGATTCTTTCCTTCAATCTTGGCAAAACCAATGCCTGCTTGTTTTATTATCACGAAAGTACTGAATAACCGAGATAACAGCTCCGATATTTATCACCAACTCATCTTTAGTAGTGTTTGTTTGAGAACCTGATTCAGATACACAACGGTCTCTTTGCTTCGTCCACTAGAACTATTTGTGTATGCATTCTTTTGGTAGTTAACAACACTAATTAGAAAAAAATCTGTAAAATTAATCATATCGATTGCTATAACAGGATGGATGTGACACACATAGATAGATAAGCTGTCACAGTTGTCAAGACTGTTTGTCGGGTTTCCAATGCTCACACAGGGTGATAAACAACGCTGATACACGTAACATCTAGTTATATTCAGATTTAAACAATGCCCGCCTCAACTGAGATAACGGACATCCATCAAGCTCAAAAAGAAAACTTGTGTTTCCCATAGTCACAAAAGATTGCGGTTTGTATTTCGCATAGCCACCATTTCCGTAGTAAAAAACGGTTGCGGTTTGTATTTCGCATAGCCATCGTTTCCGTAGTAAAAAAAAGGTTGGGTTTGCACATTCAATCTTCAATACTTCATTAAAATACCACTAGTAGAAGAACCCGACACGTCTTCATGTAACAGAGAATGTTTTAGAAATTGAAGGAAAATGAAAAGATTTGTTGAAATCGAATTTGACAACTATGACAGCTTATTAAAAGTATCGTGTGTTGTAGTTTGGAAAGATGACCGACCAGAGATCTGAATAACAAACTGTGGAGAACTTGTTTGTGTCAGGTTCTTCTGCTAGTTACTCGGAATCGATAAATAACCAACATGAAGATCTCTGCGATCGCTAATGTTTTCATCAACGGACTGATCGGTAACGTTACTCTACCTGTGCTCCGATTTAAGCGGCATGTTCCGATCAACGTTTATCGACATTTTAAAGGTGATGAATAGTTTAGAAACCCTAGAATGATTGTGTTTTTACGGGAATAAAACGTGATACTTGAAAAAACGCCAATATATACGGCCCGTATATAGTTATACGACCCGTATACATGTGGTAACATCAAAAACCCACAAAAATAAATCAATTGAGCCGTATACGTTTTACAAATCGTATACACATGTATACGACCCGTATAACTGTATACGGCCCGTATATTATAAAACAAAAAAAAACATTCCCTGCGCATTTTCTTATTCAAAAACATTCTATACGAGCCGTATAATTGTATACAATAGGGGATGTGAAAATAAGATATAGGGTATGTGGGAATAAGGCACCCCCTTTACAAATTAAATAAGGGTCAAATGCGAATTTACATCGATGTTCAACCATATGCAAAAACGTAGCTAAATCCTGAATTACACTAAAATAATGGCACATGGCTGAATTAAATTGCACGAATTCACACACGATTTACACTTGACTATTTTTTAAATGCCTTGCGTAATATTTTTAAAAAACTAAATGAAAGATATAAGTTGTAATAAAAATTGTTTTGAGTATGTTTAAGATACTTGGGCTTTAAAAATATAACATTAGTTGTTTTTCAAGTCTACATATAATAAATATTGGTATTATTTCTAACAAGATAAGATGATATATGGAGATCAGAGAGAAATCCCAATGAAATAATACACTTGAGAAGATACGCCGAAGGGCGGGGAATACATGATGAAATTATTGAAACATGAACTTTTAGGGTAAACAATGAAACTGAAAATTGTAACACTTCACTTGATCTTAAAAACGATAATAAGTAAATCCTTAAATATTAGGGGGTGTTTGTTTACATCTGAATGAATTCATCCAGACCTTACCTCTGATTCGGTCAGAGGCTGACCTGTTTGGTTCACAAAATGTTCACCTTTGAATAGAACCATTCAGATCTGAAAGGTTCAGCTATTATACATGTCTGAATGAAACTTGAGACAAGGATACCCTTGTGCCCTAAACAACACAGCTTCATCTTCTTCTACCACAGCCCCATCTTCTTCTCCTCTCTGCTCCTCCCCTCTCCTCCACACGCCGCCCTCCTCCACATCCGAACCACCATAGCCCCGCCACCCTCCTCCACATCTGAACCACCACATCGCCGCCGCCCGCCTCCACAATCGAAACTCCAGATCGCCACCGCCCTCCTCTTCTCCTCCTCCTCAGCCGAACCAGCACAAAGACACCATATTTCTCCTCCACAAACGCCATCATCTCCTCCGCTCGCCATCATCTCCTCCGCTCCTCCACAACTCCGCCGCCCTCCATCACTCCGCCGCCATCCACGTCGCAACAGTCCTCCATCTCCTCTGTACGTCCACCACTCCGCCACCGTCCATAGCAGCGATCTCTTTTCTACAGCCTCTGTTCTCCTTCACATGTAACTAATCATGAACCTTTTGCCTTTTTCTTTAAGTTCTGTTTTCAAATTTTACATTTTTTTTTAACCTAGTGTGAATATGTGTGGAATTTTTTTTACCATGAAAGTATGAAAATTGCATATGTATGAACATGTTTTGGTGATCTGTTTTCCAATTTTACATTTTTTTAACCTAATGCAATTTGCTTTATATATGTGTATATGTGAATTGATGTGAACTGATCTATTATATGAAGTTATGAACAGATTGTTTTTTGTATGAAGTTATGAAAGTATAATAATGTTATTATTTGAAAAGCGATTGTATGAATAGAGGGGTAAAAATGTCATTTTACACGGTCATTCAGAGGTGCAACCAAACAACACTTTACTCATTCAGCACTTACTGGTTCAGAGCCTCTTACCCATTCAGACCTCTTATTCATTCAGCACTTATTGGTTCAGATGTTGACAAACAACCCCTTAGTTTTGGTAAGCTATTTCTTTTGCCTACAACATATTTAAATTTGCTCATTGATAGCGATTTAGTTCTTATGGATGTCTCAATACATTAGATTTATTTTATTATAATAAAAAGTTATAATTTATAGTTTAATTACAATACAATTATAGTTGCATTGTGTGAACAAGAGCTAGGTGGGAACTCTTAGTTGACTAAAGAGAAAAAAAAATTAATAGGTAAAGATTTAGGAAAAATTAATAGGCAGAAAAAAACGACAAGAAATGGGATGGGTATAAGCTACGTTTAATATATTTAATTACAGATAATATTTAGAAGAAAATATCTGTTGGTGCTTGTGCTTGCCCACCAACAGCGGTTACGTGCATGTGACTGCTTTTTGACGTAATTTATTTGATCTATCAATTAAAAAAAAAACGTATTATTTTTCTCAAAAAGTTACTATCTTTAGCTGAATATAACACAATACTTCTGCGTTTAAAATAAAATTAAACCAATGTCTAACGTACAACCATGGTTGCAAAAGTCGCTAGGCGCTCCCTAGTCGGATTTGAGAGTACTCGGGATTACTCAGGAAGTACTTGGTTTAGTCGGAGATTACTCGGGGAGTAATTGGCCTAGGCAAACAATACTCGGGCCTCGGCAGCCTACCTTATAGCGAGTACTCGGGGAGTACTCGGAGCCTAGTCGGGAGTGAAATGTCAAAGTGTTTTCAAATCATTACAATAAAACCCCTAAAACTATCTTTTATGGACGTATGTACTCTAGCCCAAAATATTTTTGTCACATCGTGGCCAGATAGTTTATTTCCTGAGAAAATTATTAAAATGTCACATCATCAATCAAAATTACCAAAATGTCATCCTTTTGCGTCCTTGGACGGACTCTTGCGACATGGGATGCGTCCATCTGTCAACTTGAAGAGTCCATGAATGAGGAGCTTACACATGTCCGACAAAGGTGATGTGTCGACGGTGGACTCCTCCCATGTACTTGGCAGACTCCTACCATTATAATTGGCCGACTCCTCCCATGTACTTGGCAGACTCCTCCCAGTACTTGGCAGACACCTCCCATATACTTGACAGACTCCTCCCATTGGCTTGGCTGACTCTTCCCAATGACTTGACGGACTCCTCATATTTTGGCTGACTCCTCACATTTCTTTTTAATTCTATCAAATATTTATTATAACATTATAACATAAAACATTAGAACATAACTTAAAAATTAGAAATATAACATAAAACATTACAACATAACTTAAACATTACAACATAACTTAAATATTACAACCTAAAAACGTGACAAAGCATGTTATTAAAAAAAAGACTCTTAAATATAATTTTTAATGGCAGTATTTCGAGGTAAATTTTACATCAATCAACTCGTATGCTCGTTTTAATCAAAAGCCCTAAAACATCGGTTTGTAATTCAGAAAAAAAACATAACTCCGTTAAGCTATTTTTAACGCGGACTATTATCAGCCAAAAGTGCACCAGTTCGGATTATTATCGGCATATAATTGAGATGAGATTATTATCGGCCTAATTGAGAAAATTGGGATTATTTAAATTCAATTTGTCATATAATTACACCTCTTGAACACCATTCGGTGTTTGAAATTTCGAAAAATTATATTTAAGTGTCTTTTTTTTTAATGACATGCTATTTGTCACGTTTTTAGGTTGTAATATTTAAGTTATATTGTAATGTTTTATGTTATATTTCTAATTTTTAAGTTATGTTCTAATGTTTTATATTATAATGTTATATTAAATAGATATAAATATTTGATAGAATAAAAAAGAAATGTGAGGAGTCAACCGAGCAATGAGAGAAGTCATCCAAATATTAGAAGTCCACCAAGCCGTTGGGAAGAGTCAGCCGAGCCAATGAGAGGAGTCTACCAAGTATATGGGAGGAGTCTGCCAAGTACAATTAGAGGAGCCTGCCAAGTACATGGGAGAAGTCCGCCGTCGACGCATCACCTTTGTCGGACACGTATAAGTTCCTCATTCATGGACTCTTCAAGTTGACAGACGGACGCATCCCATATCGCAGGAGTCCGTCAAAGAATTCAGGAGAGTGACATTTTGATAATTTTGATTGATCAAGTGACATTTTGGTAATTTTCCATTATTCCCTTCCCATGGTATCTTTTATAAATTTATCTAAGAATACAATTTAAAAAAAATTATAGTAATCAACATATTCATAGTTTTCTTTTTAAATTATTATCATAAACTAATTAATAATTAATTTCATCAACAATGTAAATCTGATGTATTTGTGTGAGTGAATGACGTCGATCAACTGTACAATTAAACTAAACTAGGATTGCGACCCGCCGTAATGCGGCGGGGATTCTTTAGTTATAACTAAGTGGATCTAGGACCCGCACGTTATGTTAAACCTGTCAAACGGGGAAAAAATAGACGATGTAAAAACGTTCACCCACACACGCACGTTGCGTCGTGTTAACTCGCAAAATTTAGAACGGAACGTAAAAACGTTAAACCAAAGATGTACGTTGCGATGTGTTAAGTCACAAAATTTAGAACCAAGCATAAAGCGTAAAATTTGCGGAAAATGAAAACTATAAAGGACCAAAGTTGCAAGGAAAAAAAGTTATGAAGATACATTGCAAAAGATAGAAAGTTTTGGATTAAAAGTAAAAAATAACAAATAGTTTTGGGTTAAAAGTAATTTATGAAATACTTTTGGGTGAAAAGTAAAAAAAAAACATTTTTTTTGGAAAACCCCCCAAAGCCAACGTTACGACAACCATATGCATAACCATTTTTTCTTTGAAAACCCCCAAAGCACACCCCGCGTTGCGTCAGGGCGTAAAACGATGTCAAATAGTACTAATGTCACACAACCGTCATCGACCACCAACACTGACTCGACCTAGGATATGCGTGTTGCGACGAACCTGTCAAACATGGAAAAATAGAGGTAAAAATGTTGAACCACACATGCACGTTGCGTCGTATTAACTCGAAAAATTTAGAACTATACGCAAAACGAAAATTAGCGAAAGATGAAAAACATAAGTGACAAAAGTTGCGAAGCTAAATTGCAAATAATGAAAAGTTTTGGGTTAAAGTTAAAAAAACAAATTATGTAGGGTTAAAATTGAAAAAGGTAAAAACCTTTGTGTTAAAAAGAAAAAAAATCAAGTTTTTTTTTTTTTTGAAAAACTCACAAAACACAACACAAGGTACAAAAAAACTAAATGTAAAAAAAAAAAAACAAGGTACAAAAAACTAATGATGCACAAAAAACTTGTAAAGTTATATATGGAATACTTATAGTTTAATATTAATAAAGATAAGATTGTTATCATTTTAGTCTTATTTTAAATCGTTCCAACCAGATCGGTACGTTTATGAAAACATCATATTCGGAATTTTGTCTTCAAATATGACCAAACTAAATAAATAATCCAAATACAATTTCGGAGCCAGCTGATTCTTTTATTCTACACAAAATAGTAAAAAATTCCTCGTGGCCACTAATATTTTTCGTTTCAGTCCTTGCTACTTAGCACCCGTTTAAATTTTTTTTTTTCTTTTAAATGGTTATTTATATTTGATATAACCAGAAAACTTGTTAAGTTACATCAAAACAGAAGGTAGACGGGCAACAAGCTGCGCCGCCAACCCTTTCTGAATTGCAAACCCCAACCTCCCGAACACAAACCCCTGCCCCCTTGGGGTCGAACAATTGCTGTGGATAACCCGTTGAACCCTCGTCAAGAAGTTGATGGCTTCTGGCGCTAGGGAGCCAAAAGTATCAAAGGCAAAAGGGATAAAGACATGTTGGTTCTCTGCGCAAGCTTTAGCGTGCTTATCCACTTTCTTTGATTCTGCCTTTCTTGCTGCTAGTCCAGCTACAAACCCGTTTTCCCTTAAACCAACCAAAGGGGAAACCCCCGTGAGGTCTACACAAGCATGTTTCCCCCCAGCCCAGCCAAAGACGAGCAGATCCGCTGGTCGCAGAGTAGATCTCCCTTCCATAGGGTCCGTGAGGAAATTCACAGGGGCCTCTTTCTTAGCAGAAATCCCAGCTCTTCTTAAGATGTCCCCCAAAACATCTCGCACCCAGTCATGCCGATATTTAAACCCAGGGAGCTCTTTACAATGAACTGCGTGCTCCCCATATTTATCCATACAAGCTTTACGACATATCGGGCAGGTTTCATCTTCTGGGTACATAGGGATCATTAGTCGGTATTTGAGAATGGTTCTGTATTCTACTGCCGACATGCATTGTCCTAACCCCTCAATCGGGACAACGGTCAAAAATTCCTGAGCATGGGGACCCTTCAGACACTCAAACACCGCCTTCTGGCGGGGTGACAAATCAAAAGCTTCTCCCAGGCTTTGAGCGATTTTGCTAAAAAGTGCATTCGCCAAAGTTTTTTGTGGCTTCGAGGGGGCGGTGTCCTTGTTAGAGAAACCGCCAATATCCAAGTCTGGGAGAGAGACATTTAAGTGTTCGAGCGCTTGTTGATAGTCTGGGTCAAGCCCGACAACCCCACCGTTTCGAAGGATATGATCCTGTAGTTCCCAAGATTGAGCTCTAGACGCCACAAAGGCATAAGCCCCAACATCTCGGGCTGAGAAGAGGCCCAAACCACCTAGACGCATTGGCAAAGATGCTAGACGCCACTGGAGGTCACCAAAGAAGGGGCCGCCACCCACTACTATGTCTTCTATAGCCTTTCTAAGGCCATCATCGAACCGAGATACTGCATCCTCCATCAAATGGGGTTGACAAGTCCGCAGCCCAAAAAGCAACTTAGCAACACCCATGCACGACCTTAGTAGAAGGAGTTCACATTGGGGATCCCTCAGGCAGGGTAAGAGTTTCATAAGGTCAACTGCCCCCGAGGCCCGCCGCCCTGCCAACTCTCCAATAAAGCTAGGATCCCGACTAACAACTCCACCAAGGAGCTTAACCCCCTTCTCTGGTCTACCGATCCCTCTCGGGAAAAGCCCGTCCTGAACTTTCTGGCCGTCGCATGTCGGCCAATAAACCTCTGTTTTCTTAATATTGAGATAAAGCCCTAGAGATGGCCCCTCCTCGTTGATGATGTCTAAGGCCTTAGCAACCTCAGAGGCGTTGCCGATAATCGTCCCATCATCCAAGTACCAAGCATGAAACGGGAGTTTACATCGGTTCTGAACTCGGAGAATAAGGGGGTGTAAGGCGAGGGCAAAGAGAAGGGGCCCCAAAGGGTCTCCTTGTTGAACTCCGGTAGTAGCCCCAATACACTCGTTACCAACATACAACCTAGCAGGCTGAGCGTAAAGAAATTGGACCCACCGATAGATTGACGGGCAACGCTGATGAACCTCTTAGAGAAAGGCTGTGCGGTCGACCGTGTTAAAAGCATTGGAGAAATCCACAGTAAGCAAGGCTAAGGAACCATCTGCATGAAACGAGTTGAGAAACCTATTTGCACTGTGAAGTATCGCCTCTGCCCCATTTGGCATCCCCACCCCAAACTGATAGTCACCTAAGTATTGGGTCATTTCTTTCCCGACCTTCTTCATCGCCACCTTGGAAACCAACCTTCGCCAAATACCCCCCACAGCAATAGGCCGAATTCCTTTATCAGGTTTCAATAAGGGGGTGAGGGGGGCCGAGGCAACAAACTCAGCAAGCACCATAGGGCAGGACCCCCCAAGCCATAAGTTAACAACTTCAGTAATGTTCGTAAGCAAACCTGAGGAAGTCACCGAGCCCTCGCCACCAATAGCATCTAACAGGTGTTGGGCCCGCATTCCGTCTCTACCGCATGATGTCCCTTTAGGAAATGATCGAATACATTTGAGCACACAATCCCCATCAACAACAAGAGTGGGCTGGGCCAAAGGGTTGGAAGGCAATGACGGGGGCGACACCACTGGGTGTTTATCAATAAGAGCTTTCAAGGTCGAATCACCTAGAGGGGCAACTCCACTAGAGCATAGGACCTTAACCGCAGCTGTGAAATGTCCATCCCTGACTTTTCGAAGACATTGCTTAATATTAGGGTCCCTTTCTTTTTCTTCCTCTTTCCTGCATTCTCCCCTAGGGGCCCCCGTCTCCCCCACGCTATCCAATAGGGAAGCGACCAAATCATCAAACCCAGACCCATCTTTCCACATTGTAAGCGCGTGCAAGATGTTACTACACTGTAGAGATTTCCTATTCCCTGATCTCCGCTCTTGTCTGGAGGATGGTCTAACCACCCGCAAGGTGCAACGCGGCAGTAGAAGCAATTGGACCCAACTGTTGACCGATCCTGGTGACGCTACGACTTTGCGCAAAGCACCTGTTAGGACCTGAGCAAACAACAGCCGACAACTAGGGGGAATGCTTTTAACAGTCTGAATAGGGAGGGGGAAAACACGCTCGAGGAGGTTAACATCACTCCCGAGCCTTGCTGGGTGAGGTGGGTTTGTGTCAACCACCACTTGGCATGGTTTCCCGATCCCAACAATGAAATCTTCAACACCCTCCGAGATCATGGCAAACGACACGACCTCATTATCATGCTTGCATCCCCTACTGAGTGCGTGCATCACCATGCACTTACCACATAACCATTTATCCCCTGCCCTAAGAACTTCTGCAACATCCATAAAAAGGTCCAGGTCCTTTGAAATAGCCTCATTCAAAGATAGCCTTCGGTTTTCTGTCTTGAGGTGGGTGCTTTGCATGTGTTCAAATAGGCGGAAAAAACCCACAGACCCCGGTTTACCATCTTTACATTCGTGGAAAAATTTGAAAGGACAGGTCTTTAAACCACTGGCAGAGCCCTGCATATGGCCGCCTGACTTAACGTTCCGACCCCCCCTTGTAGGAGCCATGCGCGTATGTTATCGTATGTTAGCTAACGATACACCAAACTCGAGATGAGTTGTGGGGGGTAGAAAACCGGTAAAATTATATAGAAGATGAAGGAGGGCAGCAACCGCTGGTTGCCCACCCTCTAAATAGTGTCCTACCTAGCCTCTTACCCCATGCCGTGTAGTTAAAGATTAACACAATTGAATCTAAATTACAAGATCAAATCGCCTTAACCAATACCCACTCCACAAGATTGCTAAAAACAAGTTTTTTTAAAACCTTATCTTCATTGAGGCATTTGATCGAACACCTGGTGGGTCAACTTGTCATTCACAAAAATGGAGATGAAGGGAATGTGTAGTTACCGGAGAGGATCAATGTCGATGAGGTGAGATCTGAGTAACGATGTCGATGAAAACCCACCAACCCTCAATACCTGAATCGAACTGAGAATGGCAGTGGACGAAGGTAGCAGTGGCTCGGCTGAGATGATGTGTCTGTAATGGTAATGGCGATGACAGTGGCGGTGGATGCAGGTGTACGATGATGATTTGCGGTGGTGGCAGTCGTCGGCGGTTGAAGGTGGTGGATGCCACCGCCTCGGACCACCATCACCTACCCGATTCAGTATATCCACATACATATTTATATACCAATGGGGTGGTGGTCCATTGGCAAAGACAAAACCTTTAAAACACAAGGTTGGGAAGAGGGAGGTCTTGGGTTCAAATCTCACAGAGGATTAATGAAATTAGCTGTTGAAAAAAAAAAACATACATATTTATATATAATAAGTTAAAGGCTCTAAATTAAATGCGAATTGCGAAGCCCTTGAATATGTTGGAACTTTTGAAATTAGATCAGGTGAATGAATGAGGAACTTCAACACATTCCCTCATGCTGAAGATTAGGGATGTAAATAAATCTCTTGGAAAATGTTTATTATTTAAGCAAACAAGAAGGATTTTACAATGTGGGTTACAAGTATATTGGTGGGTTGTATGGCTTAGAGTAGATTTCATGCATGAATCAAGAATGTTCCAACTTCATGTTCATGGAATGAAATGCTTTAAAGACGATGCTCTTTCGAGAGATGCTTCCCATCTCTAATGCCTTTGTTGCATCTGATAGAATTGTTTGGCTCGAGATTTGTGGGTTACCCGTTGGTGGCTTGGTCCGAAAAAGCCTTTCAAAAACCGCTAGCTCTTGGGGTCATTGTTTATTTGTAGATAAGGATAAAGAACACCCGACTCAAGGACGGGTATGTATTAAGCTTAAGTCTTCACCAACAACAATAATGAAATTGTTATAGAGTTTACAAGATACAATTGACATGCATAAAAGGGGTGTGTGTGTGTGTGTGGGGGGGGGGGGGGGGGGGTGACCTGCAAGCACAGGTGTATGTCTGATGGGGCACACCTTTGCCTGACCTCAGGGGCGGACCTACCTCTTTGGTAGGGGTAACCCCCGCTACCCCTTGGTCGGAAACAATTTGGAAAAATTAGTGTAAATTTTGGAAAAATTAGTGTAAATTTTGGAAAAATTTGACGTTTTTTCGATTTCGTTACGGCTTATTTATAACACGTTACCCCTTGGTCGGAATCCTAGATCCGCCACTGCCTGACCTCTATCATTTTGCTTTTTCTTCATTTTTCAACTTGATCGAATCCCCTCGTATGATTATCCAGAGGCTTGATTATTCTTAAAAATCCAAAGTAAATCAATTAAGTAACTAATCTGCAAGAATTCAAACGAAAACAATCAAAATTGGGATGCAAATAAACAAGAAATTTTGTTTGAGTAATTTTAATGAGCGAATATGAACAGAGGTTGAGTTCGTTTAATCATGTTCACGCATGAATGTTCATTCATTTACGTCCGTTAATGTTTGTTCATTTAAGTGGCCACTCTAAGTTTTATAAGTAATATTTTTTTTAGTTTATTATCTCAACATTTCAACTTTTTATATTTAATATATTTAAAAAAAAAATTGGGCTTAGTAATGTAGGGTTTTTTTTTCACATTAGCACTCGTCCGTGTTCGTTTCCATTTGTTTGTTTTTATTTATGTCCTTTTGTATTTGTTTGTGTTCGTTTAGAAAGTTAATGAACAAACACAAATAAATTCATTTTCTTAATTAACGAAGGAACACCAAAAGTGCAATGTTAAACGGATGAAGATAAACTAGACTTCATTTAGTGTGTTTACCACCTTGCTTATGCTGCAATTTATGCATTCACTGCCGATCCACCAAGTCACCAACGGCGAAATGGTGACACCCCAAAACCCAATCAATATGGCCCATGACATAAAAAGATAATGTTGAAGCCTGCCTACACTACTGCCTTAAGCCCAATAGTTCTAAAGCACACTTAGGGGCCGTTTGGCAACATTTGAATGGTTAAGTGCTGAACCAGTAAGAGGTCTGAACCATTAAGTGCTGAATCAGTAAGAGATCTGAATCATTAAGAGCCTATATAATGCTAACCGTTTAGAGGCAATTGTCTAACCAATTCAGATTAGAGGTTTTAACCATTCGGACTCTGTATAAATCTTAACCATCCAGAGGCAAATGTCTGAACCATTCAGACATCTGCTCGTTAAACAAACAGTCTGAACCATTAAGTGCTGAACCAGTAAGAGGTAAACAAACAGCCCTTTAGTTTGAATAATGTAATTATGTAAAGAGTTTTTAGGCTCTAGAGCATTTGTAATCAACTAATCATAAACAATGCACATAGCTTTAAAACAAAAGTAAACTATAACTAAATTAAAAAATTAAGATAACATAGCAATCACCATGTATTACATTGGAAGGCGGTGCAAAAGAATTTAGAAAAAAAAGGATAATTTTTTTTGAAGGGTGACTTTCTATGTACAGGACCTATAGGTCACCGGCTTCTTGTCAAAGACAATCCCCCGTCAGTCCCATGTTACGGACGCGATGTTCTATCAGGCCCCGGCCACGTACGGAAACTGACCTTCTCCCAGAATCCATACTTAAATGAACCATGCTTCTATCACCATTGTCTTTATATTTCTTTTTAATTATATCATATTGTTATATTAGTCACGAAGCCTTTGGTTCAATGGCATTAGTGAAAAAAACAAGGCAAATATTCTTCCTAATAATATCATATTATTAGGGTGGTGCGGAGCCGAGGTGCGAGGTGCAAAGTATTAATAAAAGGAATATTGGATTTTAATAATCATAATTATTCGTCGTTAGCCGTCAACAGTTCCAACTTCAAAAATAACCACTGGCAGTCCAACTATTTACATATTGGCCACCAATGGACCCTGACTAACAGAACCTGTCGCAACCCCCGATCCCAAAACCCCGGGAACGGGCGGCCGCAAGCCAGTTTCGGTGGTATCGCGTGTTTGTCTAATTTGGCAGCGGAATTTTCATCAGGACCGTAGTTAGGAAATATTGGATCAGAGTAAAATACCACATTTTCATAATATTAAACACATGGGATAAAACCCAAGTTTGCAGTACACACATTTTCATAGGAATAAATATTATTTTATTTAAAAAAAAAGAATTTACAACATCAAATAATTCATTTCTACTTTCAAAATCACTTTTTTTAGATTTTTTTACACACATGTAAATATAACAGATTTACACATGTGTAAATGACAAACTTACACATGTGTAAATTTTCTTTATTTACGAATCCACGTAAATTTAAACGTGTAAATTAAATTTCTAACATTGTATTCGAATAATATGGATAAGTGTAGAATTTTTTTTTGAATTTGATTCGTTTTTAACAAAGTTCTCGCGGTTTTGGAGTCCTCGGGTCCTCTTTTGGAGTCCCACTTCACTTTGACTAGAACTAATCTCTTATGCTTGAGGTTCTTGACTTTCCTGTCTTCAATCTGTAGAGGCTTTTCTACAAATTTGAGTTGTTCATTTACCTCTATATCCTTAAGAGGTACCATTATCGATTCATCAGCTAAGCATTTCTTGAGATTAGATACATGAAATACATCATGTATTCCTGCCATTTCCTCTGGCAGTTGTAGCTGATAGGCTACAGTTCCTATTCTTCTAATAATCTCAAAAGGTCCAACATACCTGGGACATAGCTTCCCTCTTTTGATGAATCTTACTATTCCTTTCCAAGTAGAGACTTTTAACAATACCTTGTCTCCTACTTGAAATTCCAATGGTTTTCGTCGGTTGTCAGCATAGCTTTTCTGTCTATCACGTGCTGTTTTCAGTCGTTCCTTGACTTGAATGATCTTGTCAGTCGTTTCTTGCACTATCTCAAGTCAAAATAGTTGCTTTTCCCCAATTTCTGCCCAACAGACTGGGGTTTGGCACTTTCGTCCATACAGTGCTTCGAATGGTGTAGCATTGATACTTGTGTGATAACTATTATTATAAGAAAATTCTATTAAAGGTAAGTGATCGTCCAAATTACCTCCGAAATCAATTACACAAGCTCTAAGCATATCTTCCATTGTCTGAATTGTCCTTTCGCTTTGTCCGTCCGTTTGAGGATGATAAGTTGTGCTTAGATTCAACTTGGTTCCCATTGCTTTTTGGAAACTTGACAAAAAATGAGAGGTAAAACGGCTATCCCTATCAGAAACAATTGATAAAGGAATTCCATGTAATGAAACAATTTCATTTACATATAGTTTGGCTAATTGTTCCATACTAAAAGTTTCCTTCATTGGTAGGAAATGGGTTGATTTGGTTAGCCGATCTACAATTACCCAGATTGTATCATTACATTTCCTTGTGTTGGGTAATTTGGTAACAAAATCCATTGTTATCAATTCCCATTTCCACACTGGCATTTCTAACTGTTGTAACAATCCTGAGGGTTTATGGTGTTCAGCTTTAACTTGTGAACAGGTTAAACATTTTGAAACATAAGCTGCTATGTCCTTTTTCATTCCTATCCACCAAAAATTATTTCTTAAATCCTGATACATTTTATCACTTCCAGGATGCATCGTATATCTGGACTTATGGGCTTCTTCTAATATATAATGACGTAGATTTCCTAATTTAGGTATCCACATTCTCTTCTTATGGAATCTCCAAATTCCATCTGTTTCTTGTTCTAATTCCTTAATCATACCTTTTAATTTTTCAGTATCTTCCTTGATTGCTGATTCTTGTGCTTTTCTAATTTGATCATTTAAATCTACTTGTAGATTTAATTTAAGAGAACGTACCATTTTTGGCTTCTCATGATATTTTCGACTTAAAGCATCTGCCACTACATTTGCCTTTCCTTCATGATACTGGATATCACAATCATAATCACTAAGCATCTCCATCCAGCGTCTTTGTCTCATATTCAACTCTTTTTGCCCGAAAACATACCTTAAACTTTTATGATCAGTAAATATGGTAAACTTACTACCATAAAGGTAATGTCTCCAAATCTTAAGGGCAAAAATTATAGCTCCTAATTCTAGATCATGGGTTGAATAATTCTCTTCATGATTCTTAAGTTGTCTAGACGCATAGGCTATAACCTTTTGGCGTTGCATTAATAGACATCCATAACCTAATTTAGAAGCGTCACAATAGACTATAAAGTTTTCAGTTCCTTCTGGTAACCCTAGTATGGGTGCATGGGTTAATCTTTGCTTAAGAATTCTAAATGCTTCTTCTTGCTTTGGTCCCCATTCAAACTTAATGGATTTACATGTTAACTTAGTTAAAGGAATGACTATTCTAGAAAAGTCTCGAATAAACCTTCTATAATAACCGGCCAATCCTAAGAAACTTCTAACCTCTGTTGGTGATTCAGGGGTCTTCCATTTAGTAATCGCCTCGATCTTTGTGGGATCCACATGAATTCCTTCATGGTTCACTAAGTGTCCAAGAAACTGTACATGTTCTAACCAAAACTCACATTTTGAAAATTTAGCATAAAGCTTTTCCTTTCTTAATAGACTTAAAAGTGAGCGTAAATGCTTTGCATGATCCTCTTTACTTTTAGAATATATGAGAATATCATCTATAAAGACAATTATGAATTTATCCAAATACGGCTTACATATTCGGTTCATCATGTCCATAAATGCAGCTGGGGCATTGGTTAAACCAAATGGCATGACAGGAAATTCATAATGGCCATACCTTGTTCTGAAGGCGGTTTTAGGAATATCCTTTTCCTGTACCTTTAATTGATGATATCCTGACCTTAAATCGATTTTAGAGAAAAATCGAGCTCCTTGCAATTGATCGAACAGATCATCGATTCTCGGTAATGGGTACCGGTTCTTAATCGTGACTTTGTTCAATTCACGGTAGTCAATGCACATACGCATTGATCCGTCTTTCTTTTTAACGAATAAAATTGGCGCCCCCCATGGCGATGAGCTTGGCTGTATGAATCCCTTCTCTAATAATTCATCTAACTGTTTCTTCAGTTCCTGCATTTCGGCGGGTGCCAAACGGTAAGGTGCTTTAGCAATTGGTGTTGTTCCTGGTAGCAGGTGAATTCTGAATTCAACTTCTATGTCTGGCGGTTGTCCTGGTAATTCTTCTGGAAATATATCTGAAAACTGAGACACTACTGTAATGTCTTTTAATTCTTTTCCTTTAGTGTTAGTGATTATGGAAATCAAATACACTATAGACCATTTTCTTATATAACTTGCAGTTTTCATCACATAGATGAATTTAGTGGATTTAGAGGGCTTATCTCCTTTAATAGTGATCTTTTCACCTTTTGGTGAATTTACTTGAATTGACTTTTGATCACATAAAATACTGGCTTTATTGGCTATTAACCAATCCATTCCTAAAACGACATCAAATCCTGCCAAATTCATGGGATAAAGGTTTGCTATAAACTTTTGGTTTAAAAATTCTATTCTTGCTCCCTGCAAGATTTCAGAAATCCTAACAGTTTCTCCATTAGCTGTCTCTATTAGACATTCTTGTGGTAGTTTAGTTAATGACTGGTTTAGAAGTTTGCAAAATGAAGTATTAATAAAACTTTGGTTTGCACCAGAGTCAAATAATACTTTAGCAAAAACATCATTAACTAAAAACGTACCAGTTATCACATCTGGAATCATCTTAGCTTCATCTGCAGTCAGCACGAATGCTCTAGCATTTTTAGTGTTCCTGGTGTTCACAGCTGGAGCTAATTTCGGACAGTTTGGCTTGATGTGACCTTTTTCTCCACAGTTGAAGCACAGTCCATTACTGGATTTCCTCCTGTAATATTCTTCCTTGTGTCCGGGTGCTTTGCAGAAATTGCAATGAGTGGAGCATTTTCATGAATGCTTTTTCTTGCAGACCTTGCAGAATGGTGCAGAGGTAGAACCCATATTCCTACGGTTGTAATTCCCAGAACGGAATTCTTGGGTAAGCCTTTGGGTTAGGTTTCTCCTCTGGTCTTCTTCTCTAGTACGGGTTAATTCATCTGTCAAGGTGTTTGCTAGTTCTACGGCTTCTTCTATAGTTTGAGGTCTAGCTGCCTTGACTACATGTCTAATCTCTCCAATTAACCCCCAGATGTAACGGGAGATTAATACTGGTTCAGGTGATGCAAGGGTTGGTACTATTCTAGCATATTCAAAGAATGTAGTAGTATAACCCTTACTATATACCCCGGTCATCCTTAGGTTTAGAAACTTATTCGCTATCTGTTCCTTTTCATTGGGAGGGCAGAATTTCTTTTCTACCATATTCTTAAATTATTCCCATTCCATGATATATACTCTATCACTTCCTCTTGACTAGAGGATAGTGTTCCACCATTCTAAGGCTGAGTTCTTAAATAAATTAGAAGCAAACATTATTTTGTCTTCTTCAGCACACTTGCTTATTTTTAAAACAGCCTCAGTCTTTTCTATCCGGCGTAGAGCTGCAATGGGTCCTTCATTGCCCGATAATTCTATTGGTTTGCAGGACCAGAATTCTTTGTAAGAACAAACATAAGGCATGGTTCTTCTTCTTTTGGGAATGGGCGCTTGAAGTACGGGTCCATTGTTTACGCTGTGTTCTGGTTCAATTGGTCATTTTCTGTTATGTTTACTTTTGTTATTCGCTTCCTGAACCGTTTGAATAATAAATGGCATTGCATCTATGATTCCTTGTGCCACTATGTGTTGGACGGCACTATTGTCCATTTGGTTCCCATTGTTATTGATGCTTGGATTCTCATTAACCAAGTTAATGTTACTCTGGTTATCGTTATTCAGATTTTCTTGATTTCCTTCGTCGGCCATCTGAATTTTAAACATTTACCACATATTAATATCACAAATTAATATTTAATATAGTTAATCACATGACACACATTTTGGTCAAAAACGTCGATCATTGCGACTTTACTCTATTCATATAGTATGCATCTATTACACCAGTACTGAAATTAAAATTACAATACCAACTGAAATAAAATTACACTAATAGTAGTAGGCATCCGAACACACATATTTTATTATTATTATTATTATTATTATTATTATTATTATTACTATTACCGTTCCCACCATCACATTCATGGATATGGATTCATCCAGAAATCCATATTACGCTCGTCATACTTCCAGACGAGTCGCTCTCCCACCTGTCTCATTCATTCACTACTCTCTAAAATTTCCTCACCAAATGTCCTAAGTTCTTGTACATTGTCTGCACTCATTGGGGTGGCAGGTTCTAGGACTGGGTTCGGAATCTGGGGTGCGGGTTCCTGATATGGGGGTGTAGGTGCCTGGAATCGGTAAGGATCTTCTAAAATCTCCCTAATGTATTCATCGTGGTAATAGGGATCTAAAGGATCCAAACCTGGGTAGGCTCCTATGTTTGGCATGGGCATGTCTTCATGTATCGGGTATCGTTGCACATAGTCCCTATTATCGTTCCACCATGGGTCATAAATTGGGTCTAATGGGTTTGGTGCTGGTACCTTAGGTATTTTTTCCGGATTGAAGTCATGCATTTCTACTTGATTTTCAGGGTTTTCTATTTCCATTGGTTGGTCAGGGATTGGTAGTTGTGGTTGGGGTGCTATCATTTGTTCCAGGTTAGGGTCAGCTGCAGTGGTTGCCAGAATGTGGATGTTGGCTATACCCCTATTAATCATATCCTGGGCATAGGCATCGGTTTCTCTTTTGGCTGCTGCTAGTGCTCTCTGGTCTTGTAACTTTTTCATACGCTTTCTACGCTCGTGTGCCCCTCGACTGAACCATCCCCTCTTTTTCTGAGGAAACGGCTCCTCTGAGTGAGCCTTAAATACGAATATTCCTTCTTCCGTATTAGCAGAGTACCCTGAGAGGGCAGGCTGAGAAGAGAAGGTGCCTTCGCTTCTAGGCGAACCAGACAATTGACGATACGCGTCAAATGGTCCTTGGTTGCTCATACTGTAAACTAACAAATAGTCAAATAACACATAACAAGAAATACAATTATGCACGTATTCCCGTAATTTATTTCCTAACAGATAGAATTTTGATGTCAGTAGAACACTTCTGTGGCTGAATCAGTGGCTTAGCTCTAATACCACCTTCTGTCGTAACCCCCGATCCCAAATCCCCGGGAACGGGCGGCCGCGAGCCAGTTTCAGTGGTATCGCGTGTTTGTCTAATTTGGCAGCGGAATTTTCATCAGGACCGTAGTTAGGAAATATTGGATCAGAGTAAAATACCACATTTTCATAATATTAAACACATGGGATAAAACCCAAGTTTGCAGTACACACATTTTCATAGGAATAAATCCTATTTTATTTAATAAAAACATCTATTTTATTTTAGGTAACTTTATTGCCACTTTTCCAAGCCTTCAGTGCTGTCTAGCTGGCTTCTATTTGGCTTTCACAATTTGTTACCTGAAACGCGTTTAAAAACATTTTGTCAGTGGAAAATACCGGTGAGTGAATCCCAGTTTAATCAAATTTAAATAAAAACCATTGTACAGTATTGAGGGCGATCTCGCAATTATATTTGTTTCCAAGTCATATCAATTATCACCCGTGGTACTATCAGACCAGACTTGTGGAAATGTTACCCCTCCAGTAACAAATTTTGTATACAAAACCCCAACATACCCATTATAATTGTATCCTTACAAATACTCAATAACTGTTTAATATATAATTAATCGTATGAGGTTTTGTAAAAACAGTTAACAAAAAGTTTACAAAAAGCGGATCAACTCACATTGCTGTCTTAGATTATCCTTTAGGGTTTCCTGAGAATTATCTATAATTTACACAAAAGCACACGTGTTAGTATAATAACCCATTTTAACATTAGTAATAATCTCCCCGAGATGGCATTCCAACGACTACGTCGGGCAGAACCACGACAGAGAACCCTAGATCAATCGGGCAGAGTATCTAATACGTATCCAGGGGTTATGATACTTACAACGGAGCAGAACTTCGTTATTTAGGGGGTATAATACTCGTATATTATGCCTTCTATCAGATTTTCGTGATTGAGAAAAGAAAGTGAGCGAACAGATTGAAGATCCGAGGCCATCTACTTATAGGGCCTGACTTTCACTTTTACGCGGCCCGCGTAAAGGTTAACAACGGGCTACGCGGCCCGCGTCAAACCCGGTCAAAGGCGTAGGTGATCCAGGTCAGCTTATAGGTTCAACACGAGTCGAACACGTGTCAGCACAGGGATTTGCCACGTTCTTGATCTCTAGCGGCCCACGTAAGATCCCTAAGGGGTCTACGCGGCCCGCGACAAAACCCAAAAATTGATTTTTGGTTATTTTTAATAATATTTAAGGTATTCGGGGCCCGTTTTCACGTATGGGGTGTATTTTGGGATATATTGAGATATTTTAAAATAAATTAGGGTGTCAAAAATAATTCGAGGGTGTCGGTTTTCTTTAGAGTTGTTATAGAACCCTAACGCCGTTAGTCTCTGGTCGTCGGAAAATCGTTTTTGGCCAGAAAAAGTTTTCTAAAGGTCCGATCTAAGGTTACAAAAAGGTTTGTGTCACACCCCTATTTTCCAAGTTATTAATATGAGAAAACTGATTTTATGGCTTCTATATTAATAGTTATGTATTTATTTAAAACTAACCCGTTTGACTTTCATTTGACCCGACAATTTAACTAAGTAATCGTGGTAATTAGGAGGCGCCATTTTGAGGGTTAATTACCTACCTAATTACGGTCACGTAGCCATGTTCGTTACGAACCATGGCTTAGCCGTTTAAAAGTCAAAGCGTTTATTGAAACGCTTGACTTTTCGGCTTTAACCGCTAAATAATTAAACTAAACACGAAAGGGGACTTACAAAGGTCCAATGGACCGAAGGAGGTTCTCAAAAAGGGTTCAAGATCCTCACAACTTCAGAGAATAGATCAGATTAGGAGAGGTGCAAATGAGCCAAAAATCAAGTGGGTTTATATAGGAAAACAAGGACCGTTAGGATCGTTTCTTGATAAACGTGATCGAATCTGGACCGTACACCTTTACCCATGGTTTTAGCAATCTATGGGCTGCCCAAGGACTGAAGAAAACCATTTTCAATTGATTAAAACAGCTGTAACAGCTGGAAATCAAGTTTCAGAAATGGCAGTTTTGGTCCCTGCATGCTTCTAGCCCCTTTCTGATGCGTTTGAGGCCCGTTAAACCATTTTTAAGCCTATACAATGATGCCTAAACATTAGGGACATGAAACATGCTCAAAAACATGTCGGATGTCGGTCCGTTTGGCCGTACGGTCACGTTGTTCGTCTAATTACGACGAAACACGAACGGACGCGAAAAACGGTCCAAATTACGCGACGAATGAAATTTTATCAAGGCGATCACTAAAATAAAATATTTTAGTGCTTACATAAATTTTTGGGTGTCCGAAGATATACAGAATGTGAGATATGCGCGAAAATGCAAACTTGTGCACTTTTTGACACTTTTAGTCCCTGCATGACATAAAAGTTTATTTTTGCGCACCGAACACCTTTAAGCCCATATCTAAGCTATAAAAAGGATATTTAGGTCATGTTTAACTTAGGGTCATCTTCCGGAAGGTCCGTTACCCTACGAATCGACATACTTTTGCAGTTTGACGCAATTAGTCCTTTAATTGCGCATTGTAGCGCGGAATGCCGTTTAATGTTACCCAAGCCTTCCATGGCCCATATTTATCCTTCCCAAGCATATACTTAAATATTAATATGCTCTCGTTCGCTTAGATGGTCACCGAAAGGCGTAGATTCAAAAGTTGACGCTTTAGGCCCCTCTATTGCGCAAACTTGCACATTTCATCATTTATTAGCATTGAAGCCTCATCTAATCCATATTAGGCATTCTTGGAAATATTATTAATTATCACGATGCTTCGGGTTCGCTAAAAGGTCATTCAGAGGTATAATTAAACATATTGACACTTTTAGTCCCTCTAACTTGCAAAGTTGCGCGTAACTTTACTTATAGGCATAAAAACCTTAGACGACCATTATTTGGAATTCCCGAGAGTATAATTAAACATTATGAAGCTCCCAGTTCGTTAAAAGGTCACTCAGAGTTAAGAATTAACATGTTGACGCTTTTAACCCTTTATTGCGCAAACTTCCAATTAATTACGCAAACGACTACACTTATTCATCAAGTGGCACATTTGTGAATATAAACATCATGAGAGGTTATTTGGAAACTTATTTTAGGTATGCTAACACTTCCAGTCCTTTTATTATCAAAGTTTTTCGATTTTTCGAAAAATTAGTCCCTTAAATTCAACATTGGACTTTATTAGGGTTTATTACACGTGTCAATACATCATTGGACGTGATTTTACGAGGTGTTACAGTTTGGGACAAAAATGTTGAGTTTTCCGGCTAAAAAGTTAAGTTTTGCGGCCAAAAAGAAGTTTTCCGGCGAAATAGGAGTTTTCGGCGACTTTAATAATTGGGGCTTTTACTAGAAAAATGTTTATAAAGGTCCGTAATAAGGTTACAAAGAGGTTTTGGACGAAAATGTTGAGTTTTCCGACCAAAAACGTTTTTCCGGCGATTGAAGACTAACGACATTAGGGTTCTGTTAGTCAGGGTTAATTGGTGGCCAATATGTTGATATTTGGGAATGTCAGTGGTTATTTTTGAAGTTAAGACTGTTGACGACCAACGACGAATATTTGGGATTATTAAAATCCAATAATCCTGAATAAAGAAACCCTATATATGTAGATAGAAACCCTATAAATGATTTAGGGGCCGTATGGCAACATCTGAAAGGTTAAGTGCTGAACCAGTAAGAGGTCTGAACCATTAAGAGCTTCATTAAGAGGTAAACAAACAGCCCCTTAATAAAAATAAAGTACCTATATGTACATCCTAAAATACTACTTATACAACATAAATCGAAATAATCACCCTATATGTGAAACTTTGTGCGACTAACAAACTCAATGTATACTACTCAATAAAACTAAAAATGAAAAAAAAAAAAAAACAAGAAAGAAAATAATCAATATAAAAGAAAATAAAAAAAAAATCTTTAAATGCGATTGTGTAGACCTAACTTTTTTCTAGTGGTTGTACACACCGTTTTTAGGATTGCTTAAATTAAAACCTATATAAATTAACAAGTTTTCTATGCATAAGGACTTGCACATTATGCTTTGCACATTATTCAAAAAAAACTTGAATTTTTAGTTTTAACCCAAAGGTTTGTATCTTTTACAATTTTAACCCTACATAATTTGTTTTTTTAACTTTAACCCAAAACTTTTCATTATTTGCAATTTAACTTCACAACTTTTGTCACTTATACTTTTCATCTTTCGCAAATTTCCGTTTTACGTATAGTTCTAAATTTTTCGAGTTAATACGACGCAACGTGCATGTGTGGTTCAACGTTTTTGCCTCTATTTTTCCATGTTTGACAGGTTCATCGCGACACGCATATCCTAGGTCAAGTCAGTGTTGGTGGTCGATGACGGTTGTGTGACATTAGTACTATTTGACACCGTTTTACGCCCCGCTGCAACGCGGGGTGTGCTTTGTGGGTTTTTCAAAGAAAAATTGGTTATGCATATGGCTGTCGTAACGTTGGCTTTAGGGGTTTTCCAAAAAAAAATGATTTTTTTTACTTTTCACCCAAAAGTATTTCATAAATTACTTTTAACCCAAAACTTTTTATCTTTTGCAATCTATCTTCATAACTTTTTTTACTTTCAACTTTGTTCCTTTATAGTTTTCATTTTCCGCAAATTTTGCGCTTTATGCTTGGTTCTAAATTTTGTGACATAACACATCACAGCGTGCGTCTTTGGCTTAACGTTTTTACGTTTCGTTCTAAATTTTGCGAGTTAACACGACGCAACGTGCGTGTGTGGGTGAACGTTTTTACATCGTCTATTTTTCCCCGTTTGACACGTTTAACAACATGCGTGTGTGGGAGAACGTTTTACATCGTCTATTTTTCTCCGTTTGACAGGGTTAACATAATGTGCGGGTCCTAGACCGACTTAGTATATAACTAAAGAATCCCCGCCGCATTGCGGCAGGTCGTAATCCTAGTTATGTATATTATACTAACACACTAGCATGCTTATTATCTTTAGAGTTAATTGTATTTTTTCTTCTATGGTTTGAGGCATTTTTTAATTTGCTTCCCTTCAGCAAAGAATTTTTGTGCTACATACATGAACTATCTTTTATTGCAATTTGACAACGTGTATTTTGTTTTTCATTTGTCTGTTTAGTTTGACCATGGGAAAAATGGTAATCTCCCTGTTCTCATTCTTTATCGCCTAGCGATACCCAATTCTGTCAATCGTGGCGCACACATCCTCTTTGTAGCTAGGCCTTTCCTCATAACCACTGGACTGGTTTGACTTCCAGCCTGGGTTTTTGTTCTTGTTGTGCCTGGTTGTGTCTTGCGCGTTGATTCTTGAGTAGTGATCATCAGAATAATGACTGGACTTGCCTGCAGCCAATGATTCTTCTGTCTGCACGAACACCGTGGCTGCTGCCATTAATTTATCCCACTCCTTGGGCATACCATCTCTGCTTATGATAGTCCGGATCAGACTATCTTAATGGATTGCCCTTTTGAAGTGGGCGCGCTCAAGTCTTCACTCACCCCACCGATCTCCGGACACTTTTTGTTGAAACGAGTGATGAAATCTTCAGACCCTTGTTATCGCGTCGCCAAATATTCAAGACTTCAGAAGTATCACGCTTGTATCGTCTTTGTTGGCTGAAGTGGGCAAGGAACTTCTCCTGCAAATCGATCCACAATTTGATTCTACCCGCGGGGAAGCTGTCGAACTACACGCGATCAGCCCTTACGAGTGTTTGAACAAAAAGATGGCACCACATGGGCATGGTCCATCCGCCCACGACACCAACACTTGTAAAAAGCTGAATATGGTCATCCGGGTCGGTTAAGCCATTGAACTTACCCACAGTTTGTGGAAGTTTGGCTTTTTCCAAAGGTGCCAAAGCGATGCTCCGGATGAACTTAGAGTGTTTAGCTGCTGCTGCTGGCTTATAGATGAGCCTGAAATCATGCTCTGCCACTTCGTTGTATGTTATCCATGACTTCGGTCTGTAGGACTCGTGATTCTTCTGCAGATGATTGAAAACTGGTGAGCTTTCCTCCTGCTGGTACATGGGGTCAGTCTCGTCGGTATTTCGACTTGTTGGGGTCACCGTTTGGGTGGTGCGAAGCGCGGATGGCCCCAACGTTTGTGCTATCCCCTCGGTATACTCGTCATTGGGTAGGTTTTGGACGTGCGAGATGTCCTCCACCATACCTAATTCAGAGCGTGCACCGATGGGTGGAAAAAGGGATTCCCTGATCAGCCGTTGATTGAGAGAAGAAAAAGAATAACTCAGAAAAAGAAGATGAAAGTGATTGTAAAAAATCGGTGCGCGCCAATGAAGAAACACCAAACTAATCTGGTGATTATTTTGTGGTTTGTGCCTCGGCAAATAAGGTTAATCTTCTTGCCTCGTCCAAGCTGCTATGATGACGATCCTGCAAAACACTAAACACACCATTAAGCTCGTTTTGAGGAGGGGAATAAGGGGGTTCTCCTTGTAACCAGCCTCCGGCGTGAGAATAAGTATATGCTTTGAGGATATAGGTACTGATTAAGAGTGCGAGAGCAAGGAAGCGAAATACTTAAACCTGGAGGTGAAGTTCACTATCTATAGCCAGAGTGGTGTGGAAGGAGATCGGCTGATGGGCCTTGGGCCTGTACTCGACAACAAGGAATATCCATTTTGTCCCCTCTGCCACGACCGTTGTTGCTTCTGAGCGAGAGGGAAGCTGGCGCACGCTGAATGGATCCACGTGGCCTGACCGTTGCCTTGTTGTCTCGTCTGTCATCAGTGGCTAAGTGGAGATCGTGGAGCAGATGTCGGCGCATGATGATTAGTGCCACGTGTGCGTCCTTGTGTACCTTTTTATCTCCTGTACGATTGTTAATCGTGGAGGATGATCGGATACAACCTGTTTGAAGCTCATTGGTCCACTGCCCTGCCACTTGTACCTTTAGTACTTGTACTAGGATTACATGCGCTTCTGTCCTTCGCGCGACTATCGGGGATATCCGGTGTAGCCGGCGCGAGGTCCAGGAAGTGAGGGTTTTCATCCAAGGAGTCAAGTGTGAAATCTGGTCTTGTGTTGATGATGTGCATTAGGTGTGATATATTTTTATGTATATTTTAAGCCTTTTTTTAACACTTTAGTCAAGTTTTAAATTTATAAAACACGATATTTTACTAACACTAAACACACATATGGGCAAGTGCACCCATCGTGAGCGTAACCTTTGATGATTTTCGCACTTTTGCACTTTTTAAGAGATTATCTTAGTTATAGTAGTAGGTCCCTCTTTTGAATTTGATGTTACCCTCAACCCAGTAGCTTGAGTCAGCAAGGATACAATCCTAAAGTGTCGGAATATTGAAAGATAATTAATTAAGTTATTAATGCGTAATGTGGTAAGCCCCTCTTTTGAAGGTAACGTTACCCTCGGCTAAGTGGTTTGAGTCAGCAGGCATACAATCCCAAGTAGCCGGGTTAACGTATTAATAGTAGTTTACATATGAGGGGATCAAGCCATTCGCACCCCCGTCATCCAATACCAGTGGGTATTGAAGGAGGTCCTAGTAAACTTGACCCATGTCCTTACAGGATCTATACACTGAACAAGACAAAAACCTTACCAAACCATTCCCTTAACCCCCGACCAGGTAGCCAACATATCTCTATATAGACCGTAGAGATATGAATGGTGTAAATCTTTTATTTTATATAGACAGTAAAATAACGCCAAGACACCACGGACAAATGATAAGGAAGTTTCACCTTCAACATAAGAAACTAGTTATTAAAGTCATTAATACAAAACCAAATAAAAAGTGCGAAAAGATTAAAAATCAAAAGTATTACACTAAATGTTTGTCTTCACCAAGTGATGTAAGAGACTTAGGAAAACATGGCATTTGATTGTCAAGAACTCTTACTATCAATCTTGGATCCCGAGACTACTACACACACTCTATGATGGATGATGGTGGTGGATGTGGGTGTTGTGATGGTGGTGGAGTGTGGGTGAAGTGGGAGATAGGTGGTTTGTCAAGGGATGCCTTTGAAGTGAACCAAACACCTTTATTTATAGCCTGCACAGAAGCCCGGGACACGGCCCCGTGTCCATCCACTTTTTTTTTTCATTAATTGCAATTTGTCTGCAGAAGCGTATCTATACTATCAAGATTTGCTTGGATTCTGCGAATCTTAGCGTTGACCACGGCCCGTGTTGAGCTGGGCACGCCCCCGTGTCGGGAATAAAAGCTTCTATAACTTTGTCCTTTCTGCAGACACCTGGCCACGCCCCCTGTCCGCTGGGCAAGGGGTCGTGGTCAGCCTTCTGTTTTCTTGTTTTTGCTTGGGAAGATGCTGTCGAGTGGTCGGACATGGCACGTTTGTTCCTTTTCTTGTATTTATGTTAGATTTTGCTGCATATTTGTTCCTTTTGTTCATTTATGCTCATTTAATACTGAAAATACAAAAAGAAGATAAAAACACACATGTTCCAACATTAGTACTAAAAATGGTTAGTTTTATGCCACATTTGATGTAATTTATATGTTGCATTTTACACACATCAGTTGACTCTGGCCTCTCGCGCGACCTAGGTTGCGCCTGATAAGCCGACGCGAGGTTGGAACAACTACCAAATTAGTCTGATAAGAGTCTGGTCAAGCGCGCGACTTGATTGGTCGATGCAGGATTTGGGACCATGCCCATTCAGATCCTTAATTGTATGCATTTATGATGATGAAAACATCTTCAATTGTTCCGGTGGTTGCAGTAATAACTCGATTCGGGAAAATCACTTACTTACCCACACGGTATTCTTGTAAATGGACAATCCGAGACGGTATTCTTGTAAATGGAAAAACAGGAAACACCTTCACTGGCGATTAAGGTTCAACCTCAATCTCGATCTTCGATGTGCTCATTAAATAAATAATATTTTTGCAAGTTTTTCAATATTTAGACTATGGATGTTATATGGTACCAGATTGATATCTTGTATGTTTGACTTTGAAACTCAAAGGTAATAATCTTGTTTGTTGGATCTTTTCAGGAGGAGTAAATTACAAAGTTCGTCCTTTATGTATGTCATATATTACAAAGTATGTCCTTTATCTTTAATAAGCTCAGAAAACATACTCAATGTTTGTAAACCCTTACAAGTTATGTCCTTTAGTCATAACACAATTAGTTTTCATGGTTAAAGTTGACTAAGTCAACCCCACATAAGGGTATTTTAGTCATTTTATCCTAAATATTATAATAAATAATCATAAAACCAATAAATAAAACAATTTTAAAATTATATATGTGTATATATACTGTCTTCTCCCTCTCTCTCTTTCTAATTATCCTCCCCCCACAACCACAACCCACCTGCCACCGCCACCACCACCACCACCACCACCTCCGATCTGCCACCACCACCACTTCACCTGCAAGTTTACTCTGCTCCAAACCACCACCACGACCCACCTGCCACCACCACGACCCACCTGCCGCCGCCGCTTCTCTCTCTCTCTCTAACTATTCTACCACCACCACAACCCACTTGCCACCACCACTACCTCATTGCAGATCGCCGTCGCTACACCACCCACCTGCCGTCGTTCTCTCTCTCTAACTGTTCTACCAGATCGGAACCCTAATTTTTCACTTTTTTGCAGGTTATTGAAACATATAGGTGTTTTTGACATTTACACGACCCAAAATTTCCCTTTTCCTTTTTCATTTCTTTCTGATCTGCTTCATGCCTTTCACCTGTTTGTAGAAAGTCCTAAGAGAAAACTCATTAAAATTTACAGACCCACATCGTCTTCAACCGTTTCAAGATTCTACTTTTCTCTTAAAGGTATGGATCTCCAAGCTTGCATCATATTTTCTTACATCTGCTGTAATTTATGTACCCTAATTTCCTCTTTTCGAGCTAAAAGCTTGTGCCTTTTAATAGTTGTCTGAACATTTTCTATGATCTAATGTTTGATTTTCTTAAGTCACTTAAGTTTGACCCCATCTAATTAATGCAAATTTGTGGCTTCAGTTTTAATTTCAAGTTGTTATTTTGTAGTTTAGCTTGAATTTTAACATGGGTTTTCAGATCTTTGTGGTGCAGAGTAAAGAAACGAGTGTAGATACGGTGGAGGAGGTGTTGGTGGTAGGTACGGTGGAGGAGATGATACGGGTTTGATTTGAATTGATTTTGGATTTGGGGGTGGTGATGATACGGTGGAGGATACGGTGGAGGAGGTGCTGGTGGTAGGTACCAGATGCGATTTAGAGGTTAATTTGGATTTGGGATATGGGTTTGATTTGATTTTGGATTTGGGGGTGGTGATGATACGGTGGAGGAGGTGCTGGTGGTAGGTACGGTGGTGGTGGTGATGATACGGTGATGGTGGTGATGATACGGTGGTGGGGGTGTGTTTTGCGGTGGGGGGTGGTGGTAGTAGAGAGAAAGATGAGAGAGAGAGAGTGTGTGTGTTCTGTATGTATGTCTGGGTGTATATAATATTATATAATGTTTTAGGTGTTAAATTATTGTGCCCTGTTAGGTAGAATGACATTAATGCCCTCATGTGACCTGACTTAACTGGGAAAACAAACAAGGTTTAGGGTAAAGGACATAACCTGAGTGGTTTTTCAAACATTAAGTATGTTTTCTGAGCTTATTAAAGATAAAGGACATACTTTGTAATAAATGACATACATAAAGGACGAACTTTGTAATTTACTCTTTCAGGAGGGAGGCAAATTGATTAGTGGTCAAAGGAGACAAATTGTAATTAACTCTTATCTTTATTTACACACATCCTTTATATCTCATATCCCTCTCTATACTTGACAAAACTCTCACATCCCTCGTCTCTCGGTGTAAAGTGAATATGTTACATAGATAACTCTCATCTCTCAAAAATGTTAGGAATTTAAAGCAAGGAGAAAGAACCAGTAAGTTTCATAAACCGTGAGAACTCTAATAAGTCAATCAAAATAATTATTTATTATAAAAATATATAAAATGTAAACTATAAAATGATTAATCTTACCAATTAATTTATAGCTCATTTCTAAATTATACTTTACAATTTTTTAAAAATATGTAATTGGTAAAATCTTATACATAAGTAAATTTTTTATTACACGAATATATGTAAACTTAAACACGTAAATATTTTAGTGTACTCTATATTTTATAATAAAAATTGGTTTTTCTTTGAGTTGTCACTATTACTATTTCTACAACTGTTAGACTTCTTCTCTTTTGTTTGCTACTATCACAATTACTATTATTTTTATCTTAATTACTCGTGTTGTGTTGTTATTAATACTAGTAGAAATGTCTATCCGTTCTAATTAAAAGATCTAAAACATCGGTTTGTAATTCGGAAAAAAATTTAACTTCGTTAAGCAATTTTTAACGCAGACTATTATCGGCCAAAAGTTGGTGAGTTCGGATTGTTATCCGCAAATAACTGAGTTGGGATTATTATTGACTAAATTAAGAAAATTAAGATTATTTAAATCCAATTTGCCTTAAATCTATTAACAGTGAACATATCTAGAGAGATGATACGAGTCGATCTAATGTTTCCCTTTTCACATCGCTTTTTAATTTGTTTTTTCAACCTACTTCACATTTTATATAGTTACACCGTTAGTCTATGTAGTTTATACAAAGTAACAACCTTAAGTACTATTAGTTTAAACTAACAATTTAAGGAATTAACCTTCCATTTACACCTTATGTAGTAGTGGATGAACTTTAAGCCCCTCTCTTGGGCATGATCCGACATGTGGCTGCCTTTTCAGCAAAGGACATTATGAGGCATGAAGTTAAAAAGGGTGTGGTGATATAATGCCCCATAATGCCCCTTGCAATGATTACTCAATTATTATTATTATTTAAAAAAGTTAAAACAAATAATATTTCATTAAATAAATGAAAATTACATTACCATTAATTGAAATACTAAATATTAAAGATGAAACATGCAAAAGTACTAAAAACTGACAAATGCTTAAAAAATATCTCTAAAGTCCGTATTTGTGACAGATTTGTAGCCTACACATTTGAGTTAGGAGCAACGCTTCTGCTTGGAGGTGGTTGATCGGTTTAGACATAAACTCGATGTCTTTCTCCATTTGCCTCGCTTCTTGGACTACGAAACTTTTTGTTTTCGGCGTTTCTTCTTGCATTGTTTCCAAACGCCTATGGCCAAGGTCTCTTATATCTTGAACTCGTCGGTTCATCTCTTCGAAATCTTGTTTCATTTCGACACCTGCCAAAGACGACTCCGCCCTTCCCTCCTTTTCCCATTTCTTTAATCGGGCAATCGGGGAAACTTCATTTCCGCATCCTCTTCATCTATATTAATGTTAATAGGATTGTTTAAATCGACGTTTCGAGTATCGAAATTGGGTGTTTTCTGGATCAACTGAAGAATTGGTTTTGGACCGTTTTGCTTTACGCCTACTACTAGACGTCATGGTCGAAGCGTTAGACCATATAGGGCTTACACGTAGAAGCTCCCAACACTTCATGTATGTGAATATCCCTCTCGTTGCGTTGAACTCCTCCAACGCTTTTGCTAATATATCCGCATCGCTTTGACCGCTACCCCAATTGTCCCTCGTGCGCTCAAAAACTTCTTCAAACGCATGGCATTTGGAATTTATATCGGTCCGTTTGCTTAATATCGAATCCTTGTCCCGATATTCCCCTTTACTCATCGCCTTAAAAAAGGTTTCTCGTACTTTAATCCAAAAAATGGGTGGTGTTTGATAATTGGCTACAAAAATTAGAACATATATATTATTCTACTTTATTTAAAAAAATACAACATAAAAATAACATTTACCAACTTCGGGATCCTCCGAGATGTCGAGCCAAGCCCGTACGAGCGTGTACTCCTCGTCTTTTATCCAAGCTTAAAAACTCCTTCTCGCATGTGGAATGGTAGGATCCTTTTTTTATGCGAGCATTTTCCACGTTGAGAGCCCTCGGGTTCACGCTCCGGTTGTGTCAACGACACTGTGTCAATCTTGGGTCAACTTCTTCTTGGGAACCATGCGTACCGTCCATGCTTGTGTCACATTAGATGCAAACCGAGTGACCCTTGAAAGTATTGGTGGGACATGTTTAGTAGTTACATGCAACCAATCATATTCGGGTCAATATCTTGGTAATTGTAGGTTGGTAGCGGTTGGGTGGTGTTCGGGCGATATGAATTTGGGTTGCTAGGTCGAGGCGGAACACCAAAAGGGGGCATACTAGATGCATGATATTTTTTTATAAAGAATAAGAAAGGGGTTTATAAGAATGAGATACAAGTATATAAAAAATGGGGTTGAGTTGGGGTTTACATAAGTGAAAAATGGAATTAAAAAAATGAACTTTTTTATTACCATTAAATCAACGGTTAACTTCTCAAAACTTTCAAAATATTGGAGTTTTAAAGGCCACGCCCAAGCCTTAAATACAAAAAAGGCCCCGGGGGCGGTCACCGTGGTGTTTTGAGGTTGAAAAACGCCCCTCCTACGGGTGGTCTTAGAAGGTGTTGATCGGAGTTGCGGGTTAGGTGATGGTCTGCATCTAGATTCACCTACCTCTCTCTCTTCTGTATTTTACACAAATGGTCTCTTTAATTAAATCAAAGAATTACATAAATAATCCTTGATGTTATAAATGGTGTTTTGGTAATTTCGTAGAAACCTAAGAGAAAAACTAACATTTGTTGGCCTTAGTATCCCAAGTTGTTACAAAATGAAACATTGGAATCTTAGAGTATACTATTAGTACCAGATCTTGTTACTTTGTATAAAGCATGGGACTAATTAACTTCATTTTATATTTATATATGTCACAACTCCTTCAAACCTAACTATTAACTTTATAACATGCCAAAAAAAACTTATCATATACAACCATCTAGGTTGACTAATAGTTTGAACATTAAAGTGAATATAAGAAAATGTGGTTCTTTTCAATAAACATTATAGAAATTGTAGTTGTTGGTTCATGGTAAATAAATAAATAAAAGAAATAATTAAAAATACCAATTTAAAAGTATGCCGCGACGTATTTTAGACCACCTTTTCTCTTTTGGTAATTATGAATTTTAATAGTATATAATTGCTTAGTGTTTAACAACCATAGGTTTGATCACACTCAACTTAAAATCGTTGTTTTATCTAAAACACATACAAAAAATAACATTTAACAAAATGAAAATTATATTATACAACATTTATGATTCGTAGTATTGTTACCAAATGATATTTAGGGTTTTTTTTCTTATAGATTCATTTTTTTAAGGCTAGATTTCTCATAACCAAACATTAGATTTTTGGGTCGAGTTAGGTTGGGGAGCATGGTAAAATATGAATTCATAATAAAATTACATGAACATTTAAAAATACACAATAAAACTACGATGTCATTAGAAATGAAAACATATATTACAAATTTCATAGAAGTACTATTCGAAGAAGACGAGGACTTGAATATTAGTGACTTTGTTTTCAATAATACTTACATTAGCCCTTGAACTCATGTTTTGACAAAACTAAATCACATATCCTAAATTCATACTTATATTATAGAACCCAAAATTCAAATATAAGATTATGAGTTTCAACACAACACAAGTATTCATTCAAATCAGAGATTAATATGAGATTTAAGTTAATTTCAATAAAGTTATAAAAACACAAAATGAATAAAAACTTTACCTATTGTGTTAAAAATGGTAAAATTTACTGTAAAATTATTCTGAAATATATCAATGACGACTTGAAAAAGCAGACAAGAATGATGAGAGAAAACTGAAATGCATCAAGCCCATCAATTTCTAGAAATCCATACATTCAATAACCGAAGTCAGGGGCGGATTTAAGGGTGTTCTGGGGGTTTCCAAGAACCCCGTCAGTTTGAAAAAAAGGAAACAAAAAATTAGTCAAAAAACCTTATATGATTCAACGGTAATAAAAGGTTCACTTTTTTTTTTAATTCCCGGGGGTAGATTTGAACACATGAGCTCTTAGAAAAAATTGACTGTCTTAACCATCAAAACACTCCGTTAGTTTGCTATATGGGTTCATTTCAAATTTATTTATGGGTTCGCTTGGTATTTTATATATATATGGTAGGGATTGTAAGAGAAGTCTACCCTATTTGAGAAACTTAATAAACATTCTGGACCACACATTTCCTTAAGTTTTTGTAATATGCACATATGTGCTAACATATGTTACATGTTTGTTTAGTGCTTGCAGCGAGGGAGTTGGTTCCATCGGATAGTAGTTGTTTGAAGTGTATGGTAACTGTTTACATATGTAACCTTTTTTGGGTGGTTTTACTTAGTTTTTTTTTTATGTGTGAAATGATGCAGATAAAAACTCAAAATTTGGGGAGTCTTCAAGTTCAGGGCATAATTGGGTAGAAGGTAACTAGTGTTAGTTATGTTACTACTATTTTTTTAATTAGTAGATTAAAAATACTGGACTGTAACTTGTGTTATTACGACTTGACCATAGCAGTTGCAGCCAAACGAGAAGGGATCTTGGCAGGAAGAAAGATAACCACAATATCGGATGCGACAAAAGGTGGCCATAAAACGAAAGAAGGTATATGGAGAAACCGATGAAGAAGGGGAACAAGAAGTCAATGAAGGGCAGGTGGTGGGTACCTTTGACGTTGTACAGAAGTTACCCTCTAGTGTAACACATGTTACAAACATGTGTTACATATGTTCAACCCCTTTGTTACCAAAAAACGGGGCTGCACATATGTAAGCCATGTTTTGTAACTTATGTTACACTAGAGGGTAACACATCTATGATCATTTTTGGATCATTTGTATATATTTAAGTCTGTATCAACCTACAACATCGATATCCCCCAAAAAGGTTACACATGTTACGACAGAATGGGAAATATGTAGCAGCATTCAATGCTGTTGTTTCACTCTATAGTGTGTAACATGTGTGACATGGCGTTTGTCAGCAAAACATATAACTTGTAAGGTGATACGGCTGTATCTTTGAAACATGTTTACCTATAAGTACTTACATGTTACATGTTGTATCTTTAAAACATGTTTAAACTGGAAACTAGAAACACTTACAAAGTATAAAGCAGAGTTACACAAGATGTAACATGTGTAAACTGGAAACACTTGTGTAACATTTCGGTGTAACACATGTTACAGGTTGTATCTTTAAAACATGTTTACCTATAAGTACTTACAAAATATAAAGCAGAGTAGGAACCTAACTTTTAAGGATGTTACACACGTTGTAGAGAAGATGTTACATGTGCACACACAACTAACATGTGTAACATGGCGACAAGTGTCATGTGTGATCTTTTTTTGTTACCCTAGGGTGCTAAACGTATTATAACGTTCATAACACACGTAAACTTATACTAACATCCGTCCCTATGTCCACAGATGATCTAGAACATACTCCATGTTACCATCTTTACGAGTATCTAATGGCACTAAATTGTGGACACCGAATGTCAACGAGCAATATCATCCTATTGTTGTTAAATCATACGTCACACTGGAAGAACTTCTTGCCATGTGTAAGACTTATGACCAATAAGTTGGGTTCAATGTAAAAAAATATACATTAATGCAGTTTTTTATCTACTAATAACATTGTTAATAACAAGTCTAGGTACATATGTAACATGAAGTGTATCGTTTGTCCCTTTAATTTGTTACACTAGTCTCATATACTTATCTTCCACACTTCTACTACGACTTTGTTGTATTTGATGGGAAGTTGAAGGCTGTGTTTTGGGCTGATAAGATATCCAAGCTAAACTACAAGGCTTTTGGCGATGTGCTAGCATTCGATGCTACTTACCAGACAAACAAGTTAGTAGATATATTACATATGTATCATACTTACCTAATATATGGTTACGCATGTAGCTCTTATGTTACAACCTTTTCTGTTACTTCAAAACAATAAGCAATTGTAACATGTGTTACACATCTGCCTTCTTTAAATTTCTAACAGTTGTACATGTGTTACACATGTAGCCCTTATCCTAAGGGGTTTTGAAAAAAAGATAAATTCATTGTTACTTCAAAACAATAGGCAATTCTAGGATGTGTTACACATATTAGAATTGTCCATTGTTTTGAAAAAAGATTCATTCGTTGTTACTTCAAAACAATATGCTTTGCTCCTTGATAACCATCTTCATCTTGAACACAAAACATCCATTCACCTATGAACAAAACAAGTACATCGGTATATGTTATAACATGTGTACTTGTGTAAAGTTTTGTTGTAACACGTGTAACAACTATATGTAACATGTGTAATGTGGCTATACATGTGTTACCACTTTAATGTAACACAAGTTACAAACATGTGTTACATATGTGCAGCCCCCTTTGTGTCCAAAAAGGGTTGGGGTAACTATAAATAACATGTAATATATGTATCTAATTATCCCACAAAAAGACACTACTTTTTATTTTTAAAATAAACGAGATATATGAATAAATTATGAAGTTTCTAAAGGTAACACATGTTATAACATATAGGATAAACAAAAGCCCCAAACAAGCAACATATAGGGGCTTGCACATATGTAACACATGTTTGTAACTTGTGTTACACTAGAGTGGTAACACATGTAACTTGCCTATACATGTGTTACCGCCTAGTATAACAAAAAAAACAGTTAGTATTCAGATCGAAAGCCCCAAACAAGCAATCAAACTAACAAAAACAGTTACTGTTCAGATCAAAAGCCTCAAACAAGCAACCAAACCAAACACAATTTTTTTTGTAAAATAAACGAGATCATCAACGATTATATTATGGACTTTTTAAATGTAACTAATATATAACAACAACAACAACAATCATTATCTCAATTTTAATTTTTTTAAATACATTTAAAATAAAAAAAAATACCCAACAAACTATCAAATCTATTTTACTAATACACACACAAAATCATTCAACTTTTACCAAATAAATAACATTAAGATATGGAACCAGTCCATGTCATACTTGTGAGTATGTTCTTTGTGTTCTAACAAGTTTTTCTCTCAACCAAAACCCATGTAACCAAACGATTTCTGACCTGCTTCTCTCTCACACAATTGTGTGTGTTCTTGGTGTTCTAACAACTTTCTCTCTCTAAAACCCATGAACCAAATGATTTATGACCTGCTTCTCACTCACACACTTGTGTGTGTTTTTGGTCTTGGTGTTCCAATAACTTTCCCTCACTAGAAACTCATGCAACCAAACGATTTCAACATGCTTCTCTCTCACACACTTGTGTGTGTGTGTTCTTGGTGTTCTTCATGAACACGATGGAGAATCTTGTTTCTCTTTCTCACACACGCTTGTGTGTGTGTTTTTGGTGTTTCTCTTTCTTTAACAATAACGATTCAGGCTTGCTTCTCTCACACACACTTGTGTGTGTGTTCTTGGTGTTTATATTGAAACATGAAGAGAGAGAGAGGATGAGAGAATGGATGATGATGGTTTGATGGTGAATGTACAGAAGAGAGAGAATGAACAAGATGAAGAAAGAACAATGGAGTTTTGAAAAATAAATGGTTTCTAAGAAGATAAGAAGTACAAAAAGGTGATGGATGATGGGTTGGGGTATAATCGAGTGTGGATGGTGGGGAAATGTGTTGGTTGGTGAAAAGTAGAAAGCACATTCTTCAAAGAAAAGAACAAAAAGACCAAAATACCCTTAAAGCATGGGTTTGGATGAGGTGATGTGGATGAATGTGGTCCACATATTCTAGTTTGCTAAGTTTTCTCAATAAAATTGGTTTTCTCCAAAAACACACTCGATTATACCTCAATAAAATTGGTTACAAACATGTGTTACACATGTGTAGCCCCTTTTGTGTCCAAGAAAGGGCTGGTTTTAACAAAAGAAACATGTGTAACATTGTTACAATATATGTAGCAGCAAAAAGAACAACTTTTATATATAAAATGAACGAGATCATCAACTATTAAATTATGGACTTTCTAAAAGGTAATGAAAATGTGATATCGGAGTGAAGTTTATACAAGATAACTAACAACTCATCTAAAATAACATTTCAACATTTAAAAAGATATAGATTTGTAAGTTAATAACAACTGATAATATCAAAAAATAAAAATGATTTTAATACAAAAACAAAAACCTGTAACTACATAAACATTTACCGTTACTAGACCACTTTGTGCATGTGTTCTTGGTGTTCGAGACGAACACGATGAAGATTGTTGTTCCTCTCTCTAAATCTGCTTCTCTCTCATGTTCATCTTCAAATCTGCTTCTCTCTCATACGTGTGTGTTCTTGGTGTTCTAACAACTTTCTCTCTCTAAAAACGCATGCAACCAAATGAATTTCTGACCTGCTTCTCTCTTTCAAACTTGTGTGTGTTCTTGGTTTTGGTTTTGGTTTTCCAACAACTTTCTGTCTCTAAAAACTCATGAAACCGAATGATTTCAGGCCCGCTTCTCTCTCACACATCTTGGTGTTCTTGATAAAGACGATGGAGAATCTTGTTTCTCTTTTTCTCACACACTTGTGTGTGTGTTTTTTGTGTTTCTCTTTCTTAAAAAACAACCATTTAGGCCTGCTTCTCTCATACACACTTGTGTGTGTTCTTGGTGTTTATTTTGAAACATGAAGAGAGAGAGAGAGAGGATGGATGATGATGATGATGGTGACTTGTACAGAAGAAAGAGAATAAGAGGACAAGCCTCACATTTTTTTAATATATTCTATGTACCTTGTTTTATTGTGTTTTTAACCAAATACCCTTTAAACTGCATATGAAGATAAACATTGCAATTTATTTAATTCAATAATGCTAGTTATTTCCTCAACCATTAGATCATCAAGATCAATGGTCATAATTGG
Source organism: Helianthus tuberosus (assembly GCA_030545235.1). Taxonomy (NCBI): domain Eukaryota; kingdom Viridiplantae; phylum Streptophyta; class Magnoliopsida; order Asterales; family Asteraceae; genus Helianthus; species Helianthus tuberosus. Next base: position 157,223,524 of record CM060403.1, read on the forward strand.
GTTTCCTTAGTTTTCTCACTAAAAAATGGTTTCTTATATATCCTTGCCCTATATATATATAGGATAAGGATCATGTGAGAAGTAGTAGGCTAAATGAGAAACTTGAGAAGCATTCTGGACCATACATTTTCCCTAAGCAAAAAAATGCAAAAAAAAGGTGAAAAAATGCAAATTTTTTTTTTTTTTTGAAAAATCGCAGCTTTTTCTTTAAGAATTAATTTAAATTTTTTTTTTTTTTTGATTTATACACATGTGTATATTGTTAATCTTTTAACTATACATATATGTATATTGTCAATTATACATATATGTATATACATGTTTAAAATTGAAAAATAAGTGTTATTTAGGGTTTAGCATTAGTATTTAGGGTTTAGCTTTATGGTTTAGGGTTTAGCTTTAGGGTTTAACATTAGGGTTTAGTATTAGGGTTTAGCATTAGGGTTTAGCTTTTGGGTTTAGCATTAGGGTTTAGCTTTAGCTTTTGGGTTTAGCTTTATCTTTAGGGTTTGTATTAGGGTTTAGCATTAAGGGTTTAGCTTTAGTGTTTAGTTTTAGCTTTTGGGTTTAGCATTAGGGTTTAGCTTTAGGGTTTAGAATTAGAGTTTAGCTTTAGGGTTTAGAATTAGGGTTTAGCTTTAGGGTTTAGCTTTAGGGTTTATGGTTTAAGATTAACAATATACACATTTTTTCAATTTTAAACATGTATATATATATATGTATAATTGACAATATAAATATATGTATAGTTAAAAGATTAACAATATACACATGTGTATAAATCCAAAATTTTAAAATTTTTTTTTTTTTTTTTTTAAATTTTTTTTTAATCCTTAAAGAAAAAGCTGCGATTTTTCAAAAAAAAAAAAAAATTTTTTTGCATTCTTTTCACTTTTTTTTTGCATTTTTTGCTTAGGAAAAATGTGTGGTCCAGATTGCTTCTCAAGTTTCTCAAATAGGGTGGACTTCTCTTAGGATCCCTACCCTATATATATATATATATATATATATATATATATATATATATATATATATATATAGTGTAAGTATCTATGGAAAACCCATTTAATCTAGAAAACTTGGGAAACCTGAATTGTGTGGTCAAGATTGATCCACATCATATCTTTAAACACATGTTAAAAGGGCAAAATAGTCATTTGTTCAAGCCATCATTTCACCATCTCCCCCATCCCATCAAGTCATTTATTACCCATCATTTCATCACTTTTTTAAAACCAACAATATACAGAACTTGCATCTCTTTCTTTCTTATTTCCCCCCATTCGTTTCTTCTTCCAAAACCCTAAATACCTTTGCTTTCTCCCATCTTCCATGGCTGATTTTCAGGCTTGTTCTCCTAGAGAGAGAAAGCTAATGTTTTTTTAGAGAGAAACAACAATATTCATCTTGTTTATTTCGGATGTGTTCATGCTTGTTGAAAGCTGATTTCGGGTGTGTTCATGCTTCATCTCACGTCGTCATCTTCATCTCGGGTGTGCTGATGCTTGTTGAAAGCTGATTTCTAGAGTGAGAAACAACAATCTTCATCATATTCATCAAGAACACCAAGAACACATAGAGAGAAGCAAGTTTGAAGATCTTCATCATGTTCATCACACGGTTTCTAGATTCGGTAAGTGTTTTTAGAGAGAGAAAGTTGCTATTTTAGAGAGAGAAACAACAATCTCTTGAGTATTTTATTTTGAAAAATCATTTCACACTTGATGTTTTAGTTAAAATGGTTGTTTATAGGTTTTTGTGTAATGGATGTTTTAGAGATGAACATGATTCTTTTGTTAAAATGGTTCTAAAAATGGGTAAATGTTTATGTAATTTGCAGGTTTTTATTTTTGTGTTAAAATCATTTTTGTGGTAAAAAGTTGTGTTTGGTTTGGTTGCTTGTTTGAGGCTTTTGATCTGAATAGTAACTGTTTTTTTGTTGGGTTGGTTGCTTGTTTGGGCTTTTGATCTGAATAGTAACTGTTATTGTGTGTTATACTAGGAGGTAACACATGTTACATGTGTTACAATAAAATTTTACACGTGTATAACACGTAACACATGTTACATACCTGTAGTTACATTTGTGTTAATAAGTTTAACTTTAGGGGATTAACACTGATGTACTTGTTTTGTTCATAGGTGAATGGATGTTTATGTTCAAGATAAAGATGGTTATCAAGACGCAAAGCGTAGCTAGATTTTTGTAACCTTTATGATAGTTTTGGATCATTTTTATATGTTTAAGTTTTTATAAAGATTTTTGTTACCTTTAAGTATAATTGTAATGTGTGCAATTACTAACAACCCATGATGACAAGTGAGTTTTGTTTTGATTAACATTTGTAACTGGTGTTGGACGTAACATGTGTAACCTATGTGAGAGGTAACTAACTAATAGCAAAGAATGACCTGATAAAATGTTGGTCATATGACTTTGGTACACATGTGTTACATACGTTAAAAGGGTAATATAACATTAACTGTAACCCTTAACATTCCTTTGTTTGATGTTGGTCATACCATTACATCAAACATAATATAACATTACATGTAACACATAACATCATTAAAAATAAACAATAACATCATTAAAAGTTGTTGTAAACTACTACATTAAACGTAAACCATAATGTCAGAAAAGGGTAATAAAACATTAACTGTAACCCTTAACATCATTAAAAGTGGCAGCCTACCAAGGCTTTTAAGGTTACAAACATCATATAGTTATGATGACCACAAAAAGGTGATAAAACAACCGGAAATGGATAGTGACTGTTACATTTGTCAACATGTTGTTCATTCATGTAATAGTGACTGTTACAAATGGTACAGGTTCTGTATAACATGCGTAATAACTATATAACATGTGCAACATGGCTATACATGTGTTACCATCTAGTGTAACACATGTTACAACTATATAACATGTGTTACCATCTAGTGTAACACATGTTAAAACTATATAACATGTGTTACAACTATATATACATGTGTTACCATCTAGTGTAACACATGTAACAACTATATAACATGTGCAACATGGCTATACATGTGTTACCATCTAGTGTAACACATGTTACAAATATGTGTTACATATACGCAGCCCTGTTTTGTCCAATAAAGGGCCGCTCTTACCGTAAGTAACATGTGTAACATTGTTACTACATATGTAGCTAATTACTACATAAGTAACATTGTTACTACATATGTAGCTAATTACAACTTCCAGGAACCAAAACCCTAGAGGTGTTACATATGTTAACATAAAGAGATTCTCTTAAAATCAGAAGAAGTATTACATCTCGTAAAGAGGAGTATTGTTGAATGTAGGGTATGATCTAGTTCTTCAAACCATTACATCAAACATAATATAACATTACATGTAACACATAACATCATTAAAAATAAACAATAACATCATTAAAAGTTGTTGTAAACTACTACATTAAACGTAAACCATAATGTCAGAAAAGGGTAATATAACATTAACTAGGGCTGTAAACGAACCGAACGAACACGAACAAGGCCTTGTTCGTGTTCGTTCGTTAAGGAAATAAATGTGTTCACGAACGGTTCATGAACACTTACCGAACGAGATTTTATGTTCATGTTCGTTCATTAAGGAAATGAGCGTGTTCGCGAACTGGTAACCAAATACATTTCCCACCATAATTATTTAACATCCAGACACCAACATATTACAGAGAAGACCAGAATGGTCATATTGTATTTTGGGTTATGGCCATAATTTATCCTATTCATCGTCCGTTTCTTCTCTTTCTTCATCCCATTCATCGTCCGTTTCTTCGTCTACTTTCTTTCGCTTTTTTGGTATCTTACCAGTTTGCGATCTTGTTACTCTCTTTGTTGCTGCAAATAAAACAGGTTTAACACATGTTACTTAATTTCATTAACACTTGTTACATATGTTAAGATAAAGTCAGGTTTAACATATGTTACTTAATTTAATTAACCTAATATGTTTTTGATAAAATAAAGTCAGGTTTAACATATGTTACCTATTTTTATAAAAATAAGACAAGTTTAACACTTGTTAAATAATACAGGTTTAACACATGTTACATAATTTGATAAAAATAAGACAGGTGTAACACATGTTACACTAACATGTTTACCTAATAGGAGAGGTTTAACACATGGTAATAAGACAGGTTTAACACACGTTTACATCATTTGATAAAAATGAGACAGGTTTAACACATGTTACACTAATATGTTTACCTAATCAGGGAGGTTTAACACATGGTACCCTAATAAGAAGGTTTAACATATGTTACGCTAATATGTTTATATGCTTTTTAGTCCGTTGACTTGTACCCTAATATCAGACAAGTTTAACACATGTTACGCTAATATATTTATATGCTTTTGAGCCCTTGGACTTGTACCCTAATATCAGAGGTTTACCTAATTTGTTTTTGACAGAAAACAAGGCAGGTCTAACACATGTTACCTAATATGTTTTTGATAAAAAATATAAGACATGTTTAACACATGTTTTTGACAGTAAACAAGACGGGTTTAACACATGTTACAAATCAATAGTTTTAACGTGCAGTTGGCAAGTTGGCAATCCAAAAAAAAAAAAAAAAAAAAAATAACCCGAGACTGTTTCTACTCAAAATAACTAACACTTCCTAGTCGCATTCAAAACAAAAATCACCATCGATCGGACCAAAAAACACCTACCGATTGGAAAAAAAAAACATAAAAACCAACATTAACACTTTCTAGTCTCATTCAAAACAAAAATCACCACCGATCAAATCACACACCGATCGGACCAAAACACCTACCCATCGGAAAAAACAGAAAACCCAACATTTATCCGATCAAAACACCTACCGATCGGAAAAAAGAAAAAATCATCACCGATCAAAACACCTACTGATAAAAAATCAAACCAAACTTACTTGCTTCTGCACTTAGTTCTTGCTTTCTTCCATTTCCGGCAACTTTTACCGGTCAGATCATCTTCTCCGGTGCCCCTTTTCTTCTCCGGTCAGATCATCTTCTCCGGTCAGATCATCTTCTCCGGTCAGATCATCTTCTTCTCCGGTCAGATCATCTTCTCCGGTCAAAACACCTTTTTCCGGTGCCCCTTATCTTCTCCGGTGCCCCTTTTCTTCTCCGGTGGGTTTTGGGAATATCGATTGTTTGAGAGAGAAAGAGATGAATTTGGGTTGAGTATTTTGAAATGTTTGAAATGAGGAGGGGGTATTTGATTAGTTCTTATAGGTATTTGTGCACTTCCTTTAATGCATGTCAAATCACATAATATTATAATATATATAATGTACTACAATTATGGTTGATTTTACCTAAATACCCTTCAAGTACTTTTGTTGACCTCGTCATTCTATTAAATTTAATTCAAAAAGGCTTCAAAATTTATGAGCCATTGGATGATCTTGATCAATGGTCATAGATTGGGTTTCCTAGGTTTTCTTAGTAGAAATAAGTTTTCTATACATCCGTGCCCTATATATATATATATATATATATATATATATATATATATATATATATATATATAGGGGAGTGTTATCTTGAGAACGCTAAATATTGCGAGAACCGTGAGAAAGAATGAGAACACCAATTAAAACCAATTTTTTTTAATACAAAACTCATTGTAATTAAGATACAAAATAATAAAAAAGAATTTACAACATCAAATAATTCATTTCTACTTTCAAAATCATTTTTTTAAGATTTTTTTACACACGTGTAAATATAACATATTTACACATGTGTAAATGGCAAACTTACACATGTGTAAATTTTCTTTATTTACGAATCCACGTAAATTTAAACGTGTAAATTAAATTTCTAACATTGTATTCGAATAATATGGATAAGTGTAGAATTTTTTTTTGAATTTGATTCGTTTTTAACAAAGTTCTCGCGGTTTTTCCATTTGTTCTCACGGTTCTCACAATATTTAGCGTTCTCATTTAAACCACCCCCTATATATATATAGGTCTACATAGGGGTGCAAACGAGCCGAGCCCGAGCTCAACCAGGCTCGAGCTCGAGCTCGTTTAACATATGAAAGTTCGAGCTCGGCTCGATTTGAACTTTATTTTAAAAGCTCATCGGGCTCGATTCGTTTAGTATTTATTAATTAATTTATATTAATTATAATTATACATATAATTTAGTTATTTTTTATATTTAGAGTAAACTGCCATTTTGGTCCTTGAGGTTTGGTCACTTTTGCCACTTTAGTCCAAAACTCAAACCTTTTGCATTTGGGTCCATGTGGTTTCAGTTTTATTGCCATTTTGCTCCAAAATTGAAATCAGCTCAGATTTCTAAAAAAAAACTTGATTTTTCTGTCATTTTCCTCAAGTGAAGGGCATTTTGGTCATTACAAGTTTTATTATAATTTTTTTAATTAAAATAACAAAATAAAATTTCATCTCATCTTCTTCCCCAAATTAAACCCTAATTCAATTGAGGCTCTGCTATAACCACCTCCCCCAATTCTCTCTTTCTCTCTCTTTCACACACATCAACCATCATTCCCCACCACAACCACCACAATGCACCACCACTGCCATCGCCATTCACCACCACAACCACAACCTCCCATCTCCACCCACACCACCTCCTCCCCCATCTATCCATAAGTCGGTACTTGTAACGATACATACCAGTTAACTGACCAACATGTGAAAACGTGTATTGCAAACCGTCTGTCAGCTGGAATGCATCCACATTTCCCAAACGATACTGAATGCTCGCATCAACAACAAGCTCTATCAAACGTAAGATGTCACGGCATAGATGAAAAGCATTTCCAAACCGTGATTTATTACGCTCTTTGGTAGTGAGTAAGATTTTTCCTATTAATTAACAGATTGAGCATGTTGTAACCCTGCTTACAAACTTCTAGACCTGCTTCGGCCCAATCAAGTTTTGTTGTCTGGAAGAACTTAGTAGCCTGGAGTGAACGGAACAAGTGCTTCTTCTTTTGAGCTTTAGGTGGTTTGTGGTGCAACTCGTTCATAACAAAACATTCTAGTAACTTCTGATAGCTAACCCTGACTTTCACTGGATATGGATGAGGGAGGAGGTTGTAGTGGGAATGATGGTTGATGTGTGTGAGAGAGAGAAAGATAGAGAGTTGAGGGAGGTGGTTATAGCAGAGCTTTTATTGGATTAGGGTTTAATTTGGGGAAGAAGATTAGATGGAATTTTATTTTATTATTTTAATTAAAAAAAATTATAATAAAACTTGTAATGACCAAAATGCCCTTCACTAAACTGAGGAAAAGAACAAAAAATCATGTTTTTTTTGAGAAATCTGAGTTGATTTCACTTTTGGACCAAAATGGCAATAAAACTGAAACCATAGGGACCCAGATGCAAAAAGTTTGAGTTTTGGACTAAAATGGCAAAAGTGACCAAACCTCAGGGACCAAAATGGCAATTTACTCTTATATATATAAATGGTAATTATTATATAAATATATGTTTAATATATTAATAAAAAATATATAAACAGAAAGCTCGTTTAGGCTCGCGAGCCGGCTCGAGCTCGATAAGCGAAGCTCGGGCTCGTTTACTAAACAAGCTTGTTTTTAGGCTCGGGCTCGTTTACTAAACGAGCTTGTTTTTAGGCTCGATCTCGTTTAAGCTCAGCTCGTTCGAGCTTTTTTTCGAGTCGAGCTCGAGTAGCTCGCGAGTAGCTTGGCTCGTTTGCACCCCTAGGTCTACATATTCACACATCCTAGTCCCTATTTACACACCCTCGTATACGCCTCGTATAGGTCTATACGTAGCGTATAACCTTTTTCAATTTCCAAGAGAATGTCTGATTATGTCATATTTTGTCTTATATGTCTCGTATAGGCCTACATGGGGCGTATAGACGAAAATGACCATTTTACCCCTGAGTTAGGCCTAGACTGGGGGTAAATTGGTCTTTTTTGCCTCTCTTATATGCCTAGTATAGGCCTGTATAAGGCGTATGTATATAATGTAAATTACCATTTTACACTTGAATTAGGCCTAGACTGGGGGCAAAACAGGGCTATAATGGTCTTTTGGACCCCACTATACGCCCAGTCTAGCCCTATATTGGGCATATATTTTTATTTTTTTGTTTTCTTTTTTTAATATCCATAACACTAATATTAATTATAAAAAACTCATATTACTATCAATAACACTAATATTAATTATGAAAAACTCATATTAATTATAATAACGCTCATATTAATTTTAAAACACTCATATTAATATCAATAACACTAATATTAATTATATAAACTCATATTAATTATAATAACTCTAATATTCATTATAAAAAAAACTCATATTAATTATAATAACTCGTATAGGCCTGTATGTGTAGTATAGGTCTCGCATAGGACTATAGGTATGGTTTAGGTCTCGTATAGACTTATACAGGTGTTGTATCATATCATGTACTTGTTATTTTTATTTATTTAAAATAGAAAACTTGTTTTTGTATAAAAGTTTGCTAAAACGATTAATATTGTATAAAATGTTTGTTAAAAAAACCTTATATACGCCCCATATATGCCTATACATGGCATATATAGGGCATGAGTCATATATGAGACCTATACGAGGGGTCCTATACGCCCCATATAGGCATATAGGAGCAGTCAAACCAGAACTGACATGAGTCAGACACTGAGTTTGATGTAACCCTATACGCCTCGTATAGGCCAATACGAGATATATACGAGGCAAAGGGTGTCTAAATAGGTAGATATGGTGTGTGGATAGTTTGAGCCATATATATATATGGTCGGGATTTAGAGAAAACGGTAGAAAGAGTGAGAATTGTGAGAACGCTTATCGATCGTCCGATCAAAACAATCTGTGGACTAGATTGGCGCAGTGGCATTTTCGTAAATAACATCAATTTTATTATGTGGACGCGCTACATTAAGGGTAATGCTTCTTTTGACTACTCCAAACAAAACGCCATCTCATGAAAATAAAACGCCAAAACAAAAATCACACAACATTCTGCTAAAAACGCCATTAGATATAAAACGTCAAACTTAATTATAGTAAAATCCCGTCTAAAAAAACCGCCAAAAAAATCTTATATATACAACAACTCAAACCTTCAATTAAAAAACACAAACAAAAACCTCAAACGCCATATTTAATATATACCATTCGACTGATAAACGCCAGAAAACCCAAACATCAAATATATTGCTCTCAATAAAGTGTAGCTGTATGGTGTGGACCACATTGTCAGTTATCTTTCTTAACTGAGGATTAACAATGTTATCCAACACCAGACAACAACATTTTATTGATTTTAGCATGATCAAATTTACAGTTTTAAGATGGTTTATTTTGTGGCGTTCTTTTTCTCGGTAAAACGGCAAAAAAGATAACATTTTGGCTGAAAGGGTGTAAACTCAATAAAATTTTGCTTGCATGAGATGGACAAAAATTATAGAAAAAAGACTGATTTCAAACGAAAGTCGAAACATTCAGTGAAGATGCTTCATAAGAAGAAAGAGACTGGTGACAGTGAAGATTTGAAGATCAATATTTATTTTGTTTAATTTTCGTTTTCAAGTGATTGTTATTTAATAAACAACGCCATATCTAATAAAAACGCCAAAAAGACAAATCTATTACACCTTTGGCGTTTATCAAACCATCATAAAATTACTTTGGACAAGTATTATAAAAAAACTTTTTTTATGTATTCTTTTTTTTATTTTCCTTTTCAATTGATTGTTGAATAATAAAAACGCCATATATAATAAAAACGCCAAAACAACCAAATTGCTTGTTTAAACGATATCATCTCGTTAAACGCCACAAAAAACTCCCAACTATAATAAAATTAGTTTGAAAAATTATTATAAAAAACCCAAAAAAATAAAAAATAAAAAACAAACTTGAAAATGTAACTAGAAAACAGTAACTTCAAATCAGAAAAACTGAAGATAGGGAAAATTTATTATATTAGAATCTAAAACGCCAAAACTTGAAAGATGGGACGTGTTACATATTTCAGAGATAAAGCTTGTCAAAAACAATAATTACAAACAATAACTGAAAAGATGAATACTTTATTGTAATAACGCACCGCCTAACTTAGGCGCCAAAAAGAGATCCTATAAAATGATACATCTCAGCAACTTCCATTTGATAAATAAAAAAAAAAAAACAAACGCCAATACTACTAAAATACCACTCACTGTAAAACGCCAAAAAAATCAAAGATGGCTAATATGTTTTCTTGAATATTCAGTATTGTTATTCGTTAAGTTTCACTGAATGAATTGTTAGGGGAGGCGAGTAACTCAGTAAAATTTTGCTGCATGAGATAGAAAAAAATTCTAGAAAAAGATACTAATGCCAGTCATATGGCATTTTGTATTTTTTGTTCTTGAAGAAGGCTTGGGTGAGGAGAAGAGATCAATGACACTGAAGAGTGGGATGATGATAAAGATGAAGATCAACATGAAGAAAAAGCGAAAAAACCCATCCACAAGTCATAGATCTATGTCCCCAAACATCCACAAAAAAAACCACTTCAACAGACGAGCATGCAAAATAATCAAACCGATGAGTTTGTTAAGTTTTACATAAAACGCCATATTTTGGTGTCAGTTCTTGTAGTATTAAAGAACAGAGAGACTGATGACAGTGAATATTGTGAAGAGAGATCCGATTAAGATTTTTAATTTATTTTCTTCGCTTGTATTTTTTTTACTGTGGCTGAAATATAATCCAACAATTGAAAAACGCCAAGATAATCCAAACGCCAAAATATTTATAAAAAATAATAGAACAATGGGCCATCTTGTTTAAAACCCCTTGAAAAACGCCAATCATATAGATTTCCTGCCCTCTGGGTTCCAATGGCATACGATGTGAATAAATGCCAAATACGCCAAAACGTTGATACAATGAAACCATTAAACGCCATAAATTATTGAATTTGGTTAACGCCAAAAATCTTAAAAACTAAAAATTAAAACAATATTGGGAAAAACGGAACTGGAAAAGCAGAAGATGAAAGGAAAAAAAAAGCCCCTCCGCCCTTCTCTAAGCGGATTGACACGTGTTAGGCCAGGAAGCGTTCTCACCGTTCTCACACTTTTGAGCGTTTTCTCCCGATCCCGTTTCTATATATATATATATATATATATATATGGTAAAGTTCAAGCGAGAACCACCTATTTTGCAAGAACCGCGAGAACCAATGTGAACACAACCAAAAATAGGTAAAAAAAACTTAAAAAAAAACCTAAAAAAAACTTGAAAAAAACCTAAAAAAACCCAACCCCCACCCTCTTCCCCCAAAAACCTAAACCCCCCACCCTCAAGCTAAATGCTAAAAACTAAACCCTCCCAAAAAACCTACCCCCGCCCCCAATCTAAAATGCTAAAAATTAAACCCCCAAAAAACATAAACACACACACACACACACACACATTTTTTTAATATTTTTTACATCAAAATCGCTACTTTTAGTAGTCAAATTTTTTTTTAAAATAAAAAAAAAATTTTGGCTACTAAAAGTAGCGATTTTTTGATAAAAAAATATTATTTTTTTTGTGTGTTTTTTTTAGCTATTTTTGGTTGTGTTCACATTGGTTCTCGCGGTTCTCGCAATAAAGGGTGGTTCCTAACGAATCCTTCTCCTATATATATATATATATAGAAAAAGTATATCGTACATTACGGATTAACGTATTTCACGTACAACAACGTGCGTGATTTGTTCTATAAGTGATTAATGTTTTCAATATGCGTGATTATTGTGTTTCAACAAGCGTGATTTTGGATTTTTGAGTTATAACGTGCGTGATTTTAAAATGAACGTGCGTAATTACCTGTCGTACGTGATGTACGTTAAGCCGTAATGTACGTTAACCTTCCTATATATATATATATATATATAATATAATATTTTACTAAAAAAAGTTGAGACTCAATGGGTCCATATGAACCCCTCGGTCACTACCAAAAAAAACCCATGATAGTAAATGCGTTCATCCAAATTGTACTGAGGTCCACCTTTCTAGCTATCACCTTCAATTTATATACATAACCAAATATTTTATTCTATTTGCATGTAACATATTTTATATAGACCATTGTTGGTAATAAAAAATATCCACGGATCGAGAGCCAGCACTTGAGCAACAACGTAAAAAAAGATAGCTTTAGGTACACAGTCATCCAATTATCTAACATGTAGATGTCAACCAAGTAAAGGCCTCTTAGTTCATATGTAGTGGAGCGCTATATGCCCTCATAAAGCCCCAAACACCACTACGGGGGCTTTATGAGACAAAAAAAGGTGGGTGGCGCTATATATATGGCGCCTGATTGGGGGGGGGGGGGGGGAGGATTTCAAAAATGGACCAATAAAAAAAAGCAAGTGTTTTTTTAATTAATTAATAAAATTGAAAATTAATAATTAGGTAATGATAGGTATGGACTTTATGACTACGGGCTCTAGTGATATAATGCCCCATAAAGCCCTTGTGTGACGTGGCACGACACGTGTCGCATAACGCCCCACAAGGGGCTTTATGACTACGGATGGACTTATGAGAATTGAAGGGGAAATATTTAAATCTCATAGTTAAAACATATAAAAAGCACTAAAGCATTTGTGTAATTGTGTATGAATGGAAATACAATGTTAGATAACCATAGACCCAAGTTGGATATGTCCTCCATTTTTATGAATCTTTAAATAACCTCATGGTCTTATTTCCTTATTCATTTTTTATACTCTTTAAAAATCTCATCTTCTTTACAATAGTAAAATAATAAAACACGTGGAATACTTTAATATAAATAAATAAACAATAAAAACAAAAAGTTATTGTAGAATAATAGAATAGAAACTACTCATCTTTCGGAATTTTTCAAAAGTGCCATGCCAACTTCCCCCTGAATAAAACGACACTTCACTGCCACCATCATCACCCCAAAATGCCTCCTCAAGCGATCTTCTCCGGCACCGTCCTCCTCCCCCTCCTCCTCTTCCAATTCTTCAACCTAACGACGTCGTTTACTGAGCCTAACTTCTCCCCATTTTCCGGCTGCGATGGTACTTTCTCATGTGGCAATATCCACAACCTGAGCTACCCTTTCACCGGCGGTAACCAGCCTGACCACTGTGGCCCACCGGAGTTCCACCTCAGCTGTGTTAATAACAGTTACCCAGAGTTAACAGTTAATTCAGTTGTATACAGGGTTCTTGAAGTAAACTTGAGCGGAACCAGCCTGGTTCTAGCCAGATCGGACTTATGGAACAATACATGTCCTACTAAGTTTCTGAATTCTTCTCTTGATCCAAACATTTTTGATTCGGATAATGGTCAGAATGTTGATCTTACAATATTCTATGGGTGTAGCTCATCACCCGTGTTAGTTCAACAGCAGAATCGGTTTTATTGTGATGTGGGTGGTGTGGATCTTACAGATTCGTTTTTTATAATCGGGGAGGTCCCGATTGATCCGATACGGAAGATGATACATTGTAGGAATGGTGTGACGGTTCCTTTGTTGAAAAGTGTTGGTGCTGAGCTTAACCGGAGCTTGTTAACTCTAGCTGAAGCCCTTACGAGGGGTTTTGAGGTGGTTTATAGTGATTCGTATGGCGATCGGTGTGATGAGTGTGGAAGATTGGATGGGGAGTGTGGGTTTGATGTTGGTACTAGGCAGTTCGCTTGTATTTGTGATAGTAGGATATGTAGCACCCCAGGTTTTCTTCGACGCTTTGCTTTCGTGTAGTTTCGTTCATTTATTTTAGTTATGATGTTAATGGTTTGTTCTAATTATGCTTGTTTGTAGGGAATTCGAAGAAAGGGTCTCTGATTTTAACTATAAGTATGATTTTATCCGTCTCTAAATAGGCTGCACTTTCTTGCTTGATGTCTCGATTCGTTGTTTTATGAAACTAAATTTTACTTTTGTATCTTGAATTATAGTTGTTCCGACCGTTGGAGTACTTCTTGTTGGTGCTGCGATCGGATGGGGATTTTTGGTTTGCAGACGAAGGAGGAGAAGGCGCTCAACAAAAGAAGCGTCTACCACCCAAACCGAGAGTAAATCTATTCTAACTAGTGGTCCAAGCAGCAGATTTTATAGTGATGCTCAATCGGATTTCAATTCCAGCATACCTTCATATCGTTCATCTAAAATAAGTAAAGAGTTTGGAAAATGTTCTTATTTTGGGGCTCAAGTTTTCACCTATGAAGAACTAGAAGTAGCTACTGATAACTTTAGTGATTCAAGAGAACTTGGTGACGGCGGTTGTGGAACTGTGTACCATGGTATACCCCTCTCTATTAACCTTTTTGTTTTCTAAATCTTGATATTTAGCGTGTATGCGGCTTTGATTAACATGGTTAACTTTTTTCTTAGGCAAGCTTCTTGATGGTCGTGAAGTTGCTGTGAAGCGTTTATATGAACACAATTACAAACGGGTGGAGCAGTTCATGAACGAAGTTGCGATCCTGACCAGATTAGACCATGAAAACCTTGTGAAATTGTATGGTTGCACCTCAAAACGAAGCAAAGAATTACTCCTGGTTTATGAGTACATTTCCAATGGTACGGTTGCTGATCATCTTCATGGAAAGCTGGCTAAATCAAACTCAGGCTTGCTTACATGGTCTGTGCGCCTAAACATAGCTATAGAAACCGCCAAAGCGCTAGCCTATCTTCACGAGTTAGACATCATTCACCGAGATGTGAAAACCCACAACATTCTGTTAGATAAAAGATTTCGGGTCAAAGTTGCTGACTTTGGGCTGTCAAGATTGTTTCCAAACAACGCCACACATGTATCCACTGCCCCACAAGGAACACCTGGCTATGTTGATCCTCAATATTACCTATGTTACCAATTGACGGACAAGAGTGATGTTTTCAGCTTTGGGGTTGTTTTAATCGAACTCATTTCTTCATTACAAGCGGTTGACATCAGCAGAGATAGGCTCGATATAAACCTGGCTGCAATGGCCATCAACAAGATCCAAAGCCATAGGCTGGATCAGATGGTTGATAAGAATATTGGGTTTGAGACAAATGGCTTGGTGAGGAGGATGATCACCTTGGTGGCTGAGCTGGCATTCCGGTGTCTACAACAGGAGTCGGTTATGAGGCCGACAATGAAAGAAGTGGTGGAAATTTTAATGGGGATTCAGAATGATGAGTTGAATGCTCAGAAACCAGAGGTGCTTGACATAGGGGTGGATGATGGTGCACTGTTTAAGGATCAGAATACGGAACCACCATCGCCTGATTATGGGGTCACAAACAAATTGTATGGCAGTTGTATGCCAAATTCATCCGATGGTTGATCGATTTCTTGCTTCTAAATCTCCTTTTATGACAGATATTTACAGTGAGAATGTAAATAACAAAGTTTTAGAGCTACCAAAATCATGATCATATATTTTCCGGATGTAACACTAGTTTGAAGTTCAGTATTGATTTTGAATCATATGTTTGTGTTTTTGTTCCTAAACTAATTAAGTTGTAACACTCTTTAGTTTTTGTTTGTCTTAAGAAATTGCAAAGTTCTATCTTTAAAGTAGATCATTTCATAGTTACCTGTTTGCTTCTAAGTTCTAGAGCACCTTGGATGGTGAGCAGCTTCTTGAAAGCAAATTTAGCCTCCGCAATACACCATTTAAAATGCCGGCATGTCCTAATGGTTAACACAAAAAGCCTGTAAACGCGTGCACTTGATATGATACACAAAAAATGTGTATGCATATTCAGATACGACAAGAGTATCCATATACTTACTATTTCGATATGATACACAAAAAATGGAATTGATGGGGATTTTATTGAACACATAAAAACAATATGGCGGTTTAATAAAAGAAAAGAAAAAAAAAAGTAAAACAATATAGATCATGAACACTAGACATGGTTAAAAAGTTTTTTAAAATGTGCTGAAACTTACAACATTTAGGAAGTGTGCAATAAGATTGGCCAAAGCCTCTAAGTCTCTAACTGGCCTAAAGTCCTAAAACTGTCTTTCATCATAGAACCAATCCAACAAGATTGGCCCAACCCAACCAGGGGCAGTGCTGTTGTTTATGCGGTATGGGCCCATCGTACACCAGGGCTATTCAATGTATCGTGTTGGGTTGAACTCAACAAGAACCCACATATTGAACATGAACCCACTAATCTTGTCCCTAAACTTGAACCCACAAATTTTATGTTATTTACTTGTTGCTGAAGAAATTTTAACTCATAAAGTCAGTAAATGCAGTAGTTGAAAAGTCTACAACAATTCCAAGACATAGTACTAAAATGTCAACTTAGTGCTACCTCAATCTAATAATAAAACACCACACCCCCAATTAAATAACCAAACATCTCCTTTTCACACATGGTAGCAGTTGTTAAAAGATTCCCCTAAACAACCTCCCATTCAACACTCATCCAAGTCTTCTACCACCATGAATTTCCATCACTTGATTCCCAAATTACTAATCTTGATCATAACTCAAATACGATGTACCAACTCCGAAGGCTTCTACGACACCTGCGGCCGTTCCTTCAGTTGTGGAACCATCTCCGGCATCCAATACCCTTTTCGGCGCCATCAGGACCCTCCAGAATGCGGGTACCCTGGCTTTGAACTAAACTGTGACCAAAATAATCTACTCACCATCAATATCACTAACATTACATACCGGGTTCTAGGCATCGATCCAGCCACCCAGATTCTAAAACTAGTTAGAGGAGATATGATCAACTCATGTCCACAAGATCTAGTGAACACCACCATCAATCACCAGCTCTTTGACTACACCCCAAGCTATATGAACATCAGTTTCCTTATCGGATGCCCGATCCCTTTCGATGTTGAGGGGATGATCAGTTCATTTTTTTGCAGTAATATTGGAATTAATCCAGTTATTTTAGTTCCAGGGGCAACGGGCCCGGGTGTGTGTAAAACTAGTGTTGTGATCCCATCCCCGGTTGGGTTTACTGGGTTGGTTGAGGTTCTTCAGGACGGGTTTGAGGTCAAGTGGAAGGTTGATCCGGGGCCTTGTGCGGACTGTATCCAGTCAGGTGGTCTATGTGTGTCTGATATTAGTAGACTTGCAACTACATGTGCCTGCCGTGAACCACCTCTTTTGGCTGACACTTGCTCCAATTCCAAAGTTAACAAAACTGATGTTGGTTTATCTCCACCATCGTCAACGTCGTCACCAACGTCAACAGGTACACAACTCTGTTCCTAATTCTACATGTTTTTAGCAGTAGATATATTGTGTTCATGTGTTTGACTTGTTTATATGGGCACTATAAACACCTGAAGTGGTAGTTACATTATAGATCCTGACTTAACTAAAATACTAGACTTGAATCACATAAACTATCCAGTATCCACATGTTATGCTTAGGAATAAAAACCTTATAGGAATTATTGTTACAAACAATCTCCGTACGAGTCTGTTTTTTATTTGGTTGCAAAATGGGTTATTTTTTTTAAACCCTTGCACAATATATAAGGATTTTTTTTCTCTTGATTTTACATCTATGTAGCTTTCTTCAGCACCACTGGTCAATCCGAACACCATACATATGACTAAACGTGTCAAATTTCTTGAACACCAACAATGACATGTTTAATAAGCGGGTTACACAACACAACATGTTTAACACGATTAAATGTATTCGATTCAATGATATGACATGATATTTTAACACGATTAAATATAATAGTTCAATAACACGAAAGACATAACACATTTAACATGATTATTGACATGGTTCGCTAAACATGGTTAAGAAATAACAAACGCAATTAACATGATAAAATAAAGGTTACCAAAAATTATAATCCATAATTAATTATCTATAAAATTATAAAACTATGTCCTTTTAATTAAAAATGGATCACAAATGGGTCGTATCGATCTATACACGTATTTAACATACTAAGTTAAATGTTTTATGTGTGTCGTAAACGGATTAAGCGGGTTGAACCATGTTAAACACATTTTTACCCATTTATGACATGAACCCATTGTTTACCCTACACAGGCCCGTTTAAATTCGTGTCGAGTCATGTAATTCAACAGTCTTGGGGATAGTTATGCTTATGTTAGTGGCTGAGTAGTTATTATTTGATACTTCTTTGCTTCTTTTTATTTTAGTTGTTCGTATCCGGTTATATGATACTTGTGGTAACCGGTTTGTTAGAAAGCATTAAGCATCTAAAGAGATGACTTACTGGTTTAATATGATTATCCGATCCGAATTACCATTCCTTGTATATCGGTCCTACACATGTCATGTCAGGACCGAACCATCTAGAGTGTTACTCCTTTATCCCGCATCTTTGATGTTCAAATATGTTAAGCTAAAATGAAAGATTTGCTTAAACTTTTTTCTAAATCTCATTTGAGTTGAACGAGGCCATAAGTACCCACTAGTTAGCCTAGATTGAGGATGTCCTCTTTTCTTAGTATAGCATTTGTATAAGACCATGTGTTATAGTCTCACGCCCTTATTCATGTCAGCTAGGGGGCACTAAGCACTGTCCGGTAGTGGCGTAAGTGAGTTCACAAGGGCGCAAGAGTGTGAGGCAATTCATGGGTGTGGGGCGATGGTGAATGTCACACCCCGATTTCCACATGTCATCGGTGGGCCCGGTGGGGGAGTATCATGACGTGGTTGGCAACGTAATAGTCAAACAACACAATATTTAATATGCACAGCGGAAGCAATTTTAAAAGATATAATACAACCGAATTTAATATTGTAATGTCAAATGTCACAATATTCGGATGTTTATCCACAGATGGATCGGAAACAAAAATATAATCAATAGTTCAACATACTTCAGGCATCTTAAGCTTGCGAGACTTCTAATGATGCTAAGGAGAAATCCCAGCCAATTTCGCTTAGTACCTGCATTTAATCTTTTTGAGAAAATACGTTAGTTTACACTGGTAATACATTCAACTGACTCATTTTGGAAAATGATTGAAAATTGGTTTGGATGCACGTGGCATAAACATTTTATTTAACTTGGGATAATTATTTAATATTATAATCTTGTGAACGAATTACATGTTCCTTGTGCGTTCAGTAGCCCGGATCAAGTCCGGGTTAAAGATCAATAGACACACCACAATATTCTTTTATGCACTGACGGGTGTACGCCTACACCCCGCGCTTAAGTCGTGGCCATTTCGTAAAATGATGCCAAGGATATCCGGGACATGGTCATTAACCCCCCAAAGGCTTTAAGTAACAAGACTATTTAAACGAACCGATCAAATTTATTCAATTACCCACTCAACGGTGGAGGATTTGATGCCCGATCAAGCGGTATGCTATATACCGTAACCCAAGCCCGTATAGGGAAAATAAGTTAAAAGTATTTACCTGAGCAAAGTATATATCACAATAAGCAAATTGCAAGTAGCTTTTACTGGTCCTCCTAATCTGGAACGAAAGTTTATAATAACCTATTAGAATCCTAACGGGTCTTTAATTAAGCTTAAGCTTAGACCGGCTAGTTTCAAAGATACGGTTCGTACGCACGATTAAGCGAAGACCGGATAGAATGTGATTTAGACCCGACAAGTTCAGAGACTTGTTTAATATGGGAATTTCATACACATTCTGGAATTTGAGATAAAACCGATAAGGTTTGACCCATTTAGGCTAGTTTATGTAAGCTAGTTACATAAACCGAACCGAACGCGTAATAAGCGTAATGGGTATCCATGAGAGCTATTTACAGGTTTCCTAAGTTAATATGCTTCATATATGTTGTGACATCAGTAAGATATCATTTATTATGCCCGAAACGAGTTTAAACACAAACTATGCCCCGTAGGGGTAGTTTGATCATTTACAAGGTTATAAAAGAGTTTAAGTGTCTAACTGAGTTACAGGTCTGATGTAATCAGCAAACATGCTCAAATTAATGAGTTATAACAGTAGGGTAAGGTATATATGTGAAATTTATCAATTACTACCAAACTATGCCCCGTAGGGGTATTTTGGTAATTTCACATAAGCCGAAAAGCTCAAAACTGAAGTCTGAGTTTATCAACCTCTGCTTACTGTTAAAATATTATAATTTGCCTCTAATATCAGTAGGTATCAACCCTTGTATGTTTAAAATACTTCTAGTACATACTATGCGTTAAAAACGCTTAAAAAGGCGATTAGAAGCCATTTCCGGGTTTGATACATAAATCTGATATTTTTATATTTCCAGAAGGCTTAAAATAATTTAGTTATCATATCTAATCAGTAGCAAAAGGTTTGGAGTCGTTTAGATAGGTAAAACTCATTTTATGGCCCGTAAGGGCAAAAGCGACAAATACCGGATTAAGCCTACGACTATGAGTTATGCTTAGCCTAAAATTAATTAAAAATATTTAAAAATCCCAAAATAATATATTACATCAGTGGGTAAAGATTTGGATATCAAAAGTATGTTTAAGTAGGCTATACGCTAAATACGCCGATTAATTAACATAAAGCTTTAATTTTACGCTAACGAGCATAACTCTTAATCTATACCTCAAACTGATGTCAAATTTTGCATACAAGTTTATATATCAGTAATTAAAGTTTCTACTCTTTTACATTTCCAAAAATCACGTTTTAAAGTAATAAGGGCATAATGGTCAACATATGAGCAATTAACGGAATCATGCATATTAATTGGATAACTAATGATCCGATGTGTATAATCACAGAGGGTTATACTAGCATGTAACCTGGTCCAATTAAAGCTCTTAGGTATTTTTAAATCATACCAAAACGGGTCAGAACTGAAAGTCAAAGTATAAGTCAAACTATGCGACTTTCGGTTCCGAACCGGGTCTAAACAGGAAATTGCCGGGTTGAACATGTTTAGACATGTTCTTACACTAATTACCAAGTTATATTAATGATCAAACAGGTTGTATGTGCTCTACATTGCTAATCATGCATAAATTGCAATTTAAACATTCTGTTGACTTTTTATTAGTAAGTTTGACCCGACATTAGACCTAGTTAGAGTGGGAATCAGGGGAAACCCTTTTAAGGTTTTATTACCCACATAATTACCTACTTAAAGGTACTTTTGATTCGACTAATCACTGGACCATTAGTGATTAATCTTAAAGTCAACCGTTAATTACGACAGTTTGACTTTTAAGCTAATACTAAGCTAAAGCTTAATTTAAAAAGGATTAGCAAACTTACTGAAGTCCTAAGCTTGGTTGGTGATCACTTGAGAGCAGACTTGAGCTCCAGAAATGATCAGATAGCTTGAAGAAGATGTGAAGAACAATGGTTGCATAACATGCCTTTATATAGTGTTTAATCCACCACAAATCCTTGACACATGTGTCTACAACCCACCACAACTGATCAACACATGTTCCTAGTGCTTAGGGGGTGTCTAGGGGTCAAGAGGAATGTGGAAAATCGATTGGAATCAAGCAGATTGCACTCAGCAGGCAACAACCCAAAGAATTCGGAGCTGGGCACCCCTCGCGTGACGCCAGCCCCCCCTCGCGTCGCGCTAGGCCTAGTCTGATCAGAACTTTTGATTTTTGCGATTTGATCCTTGGCTCTTCAAAATTCGATTAGGCACTTGTTTCTTGCATTATGAACCCTCATAATTGATCTATAAGGGCTTGAAAACATATACCCACTTTGTTAAGTCCCCGGTTAACTTTATTGTTACCCGAAAAGTCCTAACTTTCAACGTTTACGCTTTAACCCTTCGCACACGAATTTAATCATAACTTTCTCATACGATAATGAAACTTTATGAAATTTCAATCGTGCATTCTAGTGAGCATAATTAACCGTTACAAAGCTTCGGGTTTGTCAAAAGGTCACTCAGAGGTATAACTTAAACATGTTGACACATTTAGCCCCTGTAGTTTGTAATCTCTCACTTTTAGCTCCGTATGATCCATGATTTATTCGTTTGAAGGTATGAGCATCTTGTAGGGTTAATATACAATATATTTATTCACTGTTGACATTTAGAATACGTATATCCACATACTTTCCATGATTGTCAACTTTAGTCCTTCTATAATATTTCTTTCACACGTTTAAACATTTGACACGTGTCTACACATTATAGGACGTGAATTTTTCGAGGTGTTACATCCTCACCCCCTTAAAATAAATCTCGACCCGAGATTTACTGAAATAAGTAAGGGTACTTTTCTTTCATCGTGGATTCAACATCCCACGTGTATTCGGGACCTCTACGGGCATCCCATTTGACCTTTACAATAAGTACATGCTTCCTTCGAAGCCTCTTCACCTGTCGATCTTCAATCGACAAAGGTTTTTCCACAAATTTCAAGCTCTCATCTATATGCACATCTGTATGCGGTATTACCAGTGATTCATCAGCGATGCACTTTTTCAGATTGCAGATGTGGAACACATTGTGGATTCCACTGAGCTCTTCCGGTAAGTTTAACTGATAGGCAACTGACCCGACACGTTCGATAACCTCGAAAGGTCCTATGTATCTCGGGCTTAGCTTGCCTTTCTTACCAAATCGCATCACCCCCTTCCAGGGTGACACTTTAAGCAACACTTTATCACCTACTTCGAAGTGAAAAGCTTTACGCTTCGGATCTGCGTAGCTCTTCTGCCTATCACGGGCAGCTTTGAGACGGTCACGAATCTGGACAATCTTGTCCTTCGTTTCAAAGACTATCTCTGGTCCTGGTAATTGGACATCTCCAACTTCCGCCCAACAAACGGGCGATCTACACTTTCTACCGTATAATGCCTCGAAGGGCGCAGCCTTAATGCTGGTATGGTAGCTATTGTTGTAGGAGAATTCGATTAACGGTAGGTTCTTATCCCAACTACCACCCAAATCGATCGCACATGCACGTAGCATGTCTTCCAGCGTTTGAATAGTACGCTCACTCTGACCGTCAGTCTGAGGATGGTAAGCTGTACTAAAATTCAAACGTGTGCCCAAAGATTGCTGAAAACTCTTCCAAAAATGTGACGTGTATCTAGTATCCCTGTCAGAGATAATAGACACAGGTATGCCATGTAAGGCTACAATCTTATCAACGTATAACTGGGCTAACATGTCGGAGCTATAAGTCTCCTTGATGGGTAAGAAATGTGCTGACTTAGTCAGTCTATCAACTATAACCCATATTGTATCATTTCCTTTCCTTGTCTTGGGTAACTTGGTAATAAAATCCATAGTTACCATTTCCCACTTCCACGTAGGAAGTTCAGGCTGTTGTAGCAAACCTGATGGTTTCTGATGCTCGGCTTTGACTTGCGCACATGTCAAGCATTTTGCTACATGGGCGGCTACATACTTTTTCAAGCCTATCCACCAATAATTTGCCTTTAGATCCTGGTACATCTTATCAGCTCCAGGATGAACGGAGTATTTGGAACTATGGGCTTCTTGGAGGATGACATCTCGTAGTTCTCCATAAATTGGAACCCATATTCGTCCATTTAATCTTAGTATTCCGTCCTTGCTAAGAGTTAACTGCTCCTCAGTTACTCCTAACTTTTCATTAGGATAGTTAGCTTCCAACACAGCTTCCTTCTGTGCAGCTAACACCCTTTCTATCAAACTGTTATTTATCTCCATGCGCTTGGCATTGATTCGGATGGGTCTAACCCTTTCCTTCCTGCTCAAGGCGTCAGCGACTACATTCGCTTTACCGGGATGATACTTGATTTCACAATCATAATCATTCAAGGTCTCCATCCAACGGCGTTGCCTCATGTTTAATTCCTTCTGATTAAACAGATGCTGGAGGCCCTTGTGATCAGAATAGATCACAAACTTGATTCCATATAGGTAATGCCTCCACAGTTTTAGTGCGAATACAACGGCACCCAATTCCAAGTCGTGGGTGGTGTAATTCTTTTCGTGCACCTTTAACTGTCGTGATGCATAGGCAATAACCTTGCCTTTCTGCATAAGCACACACCCCATGCCGGTGTGTGAAGCATCGCAGTAAACTACGAATTCTTCAGTGCCTTCAGGTAATGTCAGCACAGGAGCGTTGCTCAACTTCTGTTTCAAAATATCAAAGGACTCTTGCTGCTTAGGGCCCCACACGAACTTTACTTTCTTCTTAGTCAAGGAAGTTAGGGGTGCAACAATCCTCGAAAAAATTTCAATGAAACGCCTGTAATATCCTGCCAATCCCAGGAAGCTACGAATCTCTGTAGGCGTCTTTGGTTCTTGCCAGTTCATAACTGCTTCAACCTTAGCGGGATCCACTTGGATACCACGCTCACTAACCACGTGTCCAAGGAATTGGACTTCTCGAAGCCAAAATTCACACTTGGAGAATTTGGCATAGAGCTTCTCCTGATGCAGGAGCTTGAGAATACATCGAAGGTGTTTCTCATGGTCAGCTTTATTCTTCGAATAGATAAGAATGTCGTCGATGAAAACGATGACGAATTTATCTAAGTATGGCTTGCAAACGCGATTCATGAGATCCATGAACGCGGTAGGTGCATTAGTGAGCCCAAAAGGCATCACTAGGAACTCGTAATGACCATAAGGAGTCCTAAATGCTGTTTTATGCACGTCTTCATCTCTGACCTTTAGTTGATGGTAACCTGACCTCAAATCAATCTTCGAGAAATAACTTGCCCCTTGTAACTGATCGAACAAATCGTCGATCTTGGGCAAAGGATACCTATTCTTGATCGTGACCTTATTAAGCTCACGATAATCGATGCACAGACGCATCGATCCGTCCTTCTTCTTGACAAACAGGACTGGCGCTCCCCAAGGAGACGAACTAGGTTTAATGAAACCCTTGGCTAGTAATTCATCTAGCTGTGTCCTCAATTCTTTCATCTCTGTGGGCGCCAACCTATAAGGTGCTCTAGCAACTGGTGCTGCTCCGGGGATGATATCAATTCTGAATTCAACTTGCCTATCTGGTGGTAGACCAGGTAGTTCTTCCGGAAAAACTTCTGGGAATTAAGAGATGACAGGGATGTCGTCTATCTTCGGTTTGGGCTCATCAATAATCACTTGTGCCATGTAGATGACACAACCCCTCTTTAAACATTTTGAAGCCTTGAGCATAGTCACTTGCTCAGGCAGCCCATACTGGGTATCTCCCCGAATGGTAAGTGGTTCACCAGACGGAGTCTTTATTACCACTTGCTTCATGTTACAGACAATTTGGGCCTGGTTATGAGATAACCAGTCCATACCCAGAACTATGTCAAAACCGGCCAACTTAAATGGAAGTAGAGACAGAGGAAAAGAATGGTTCTTAATGGATATAACACATCCATCTAACACAGTTGAGACGGTTTCTATGGTACCATCTGCTAACTCTACCTCATAGTTTACGCTTAAGGTTTTGACAGGTAAATTCAACAATTTACAAAACTTGTTATCTACGAAAGACTTATCTGCGCCTGAATCAAAAAGTACTCTTGCAAAGACATCATTTACAAGGAAAGTACCTGTTATGACATTATCGTCTTGCACAGCCTCTTTCGCGTCCATTCTGAAGACTCTCGCATTGGTCTTCTTGGCCTCTTCAGGCTTCTTGTTGTATTTAGGGCAGTTGGTCTTAATGTGGCCCTTTTCATTGCAACGATAGCATGTTGCGTCTTTCATCTTCTTGCAATCCAAGGTTTTGTGATCCGTGGACTTGCAAATACCACAAGCATAAGTTTTTGACTGAGTCTGTGAGTTCGACTCAAGTCTGCACTTTCCAAAGTGCTGCTTCTTGCATATCTTGCATTTGGGCTTCTCACCAGAATTATGCCCCTCTTTCCTTGAGTCAGATCCTCTCCTGTTATCACCGCTCCCACGGTGCTTCTTGTTCGACTTTCGTGAACCATCATCTTCACGCTTTCTCTTCTCAGCCTCCTTATTCCTCAGCGATCTCTGCCTGACCGCATCCAGAGTGAGGGATAAGGAAATGTCAGCTACTGATCTAAAAGTAGCTGGCCGAGAAGCTTTTACGCTTGCCTTGATTTCCGGGGCTAAACCACCGATAAAACGAGCGATTCGTTTGGGTTCCGGGGTTACCAAATATGGAACCAACCGGGACAGCGTGTTGAAGCTCGTGAGGTAAGCTTGACAGTCGAGGTTTGTCATCACCAATTATAGAAAATCAGACTCTATCTTCTCCACCTCATGCTGAGGGCAGTAATTTTCCCTAATAAGGGCAACAAATTGATCCCACGACATACTGTACAATGGGATTTTCCCGGTGGCTTGAATCAGAGATCTCCACCATGCTAAAGCTTCACCCTTAAAAGACTGCGACACAAACTTGACCACGTCTCTCTCAGCGCATCCGCTGATGTCTACAACCGTATCCATCTCATCCAGCCACGTCATACAGTCAATGGCTCCCTTCTCCCCAGTGAAATCCCAGGGTTTGCAGGAAACGAAATATTTATAAGAGCAACCCTTGTCATGGGGTCCCTTGTTTAGTATAACCTGCTGAGATGGAGCACTGTGGTTCGAGGAGCGTCGATCATCATCTTTCTTTGAGTCGTCCTTCTTGGACGGTGGCTTTGAAGGCTGTGTAGATAGGGTCCTACTACGAGTCCCACTATACTCCTCGTACTGCCTTTCCAAAGCCTGTGTAACTGCACCGTCTATTATTGCTTTCAACTCAGCACCCGTTAAATTAATTCGGGCGTTCTCGTTATTCTCCACTGGATGACTATTACCCTCGTCTGAGTTAGCCATTTCAATTGAACTGTTGCAGAAAACAAGGACAATAGTTTATTTGGGAGTTTATTATGGAATTGCCCCTTAGGGTAATTCATTAACCATGGTAAACAGAGTCCATATCTGGTTAATTTATTAATCATATTTATTTAGGATTTTAATATAACTTATCATAATTATAAAACAATAACAGTTTTATTTGTGGCACAAAAGGCCTAGTCACATGGACAAATTTAATTTATAAGTTATGATTTCAGAGAATCATAACATGAAGGTATATTGGCACAATAGGCCTAGTCACAAGGACAATTATAAATTATATGCTAGGATTTCAGAGAATCAAAGCAATTGAGGTTTGAACCTAGTTTATTACCTTTATTTGACAGGGAGTCATAGCTACCACTGTCTTTTGGGTCATATAGAAATGAGCAGGGCCCGTAGGCACGTATTACCACGTATGGTAAAAGTATGATCATCTTAATTGATGATTTACCCTATGATTCAGAGATAATTTAAATCTGGGTTTGGAATCTTTGAAAGATCCTTATATAATAATAACGTGTGTGATTTCAGAATGAATCACATCTTCCAGGAGTGTTAACATGTTTTCAGATGTTAACAGGGATTTGAATCTTTTAAACAGGTCTTACCATCTTGGCCCGGCCTTATAATGACCCAAAGGCTAGATTTCACACTTTAAGATTCTTATTTAAAAAATTTCACATAAGCAGATTATTTATTTAAAATGAATGATTTTAATTTATTTATTTCATATTTAATTTATTTATGCACATAATGGCAACATGAAATTTATAAAACAAACATTCCATTAATTTATTCAAATATTACACGATGCCCTAAACGGGTCTTTTCAAATAACAACTTTACCCACGCAGGGGTTTTTAAACAAGTACTTGCCCTCGCAGGGGCTTAATAACACACATACCCACGTAGGGGCTTAATAATAAACATAATAGTCCACGCAGGGACTTATACAATCACACACCCTCGTAGGGGTTAACTGAAATACAGACCCACGCAGGGGTCGAAATAAACAACATACATACCCTCGTAGGGGCTTAACAACAAATGGAAGGATTCAATGATCCTTCTTGTTCTTCCCTTTGATCAAGCTTGCCAATCCTTGGAAGAAGCTCTGTCTCTCCCTACGGTCACGGTGGAAGCCTCGCTCTACTTCATCCAACCTTTGTAGGATTTCCTCCCTTTCTGGGGGAGAAAACCGTGGCGGCTGCGATTGTGTCCGGATAATAGGTCGAGGAGGTATCTGGTATCCCTGAGTCGGGTAACCTACTCCCCATGGAGCTCCGTATGGTCCCTCCGGATGAAGAGCGTTATAATTAGCCCCTACCATGTAAGGGTCGGCCTCCGCGTAACCATAGTTGTGGTGAACTGGCGGCTCGAACGGATTGTATGCCATAGAACCCGCATATGCTAGAATTGGGTTATCAAAACCCATCGGCGGTGGCTGTTGAACAGCTGGGTTAGAGGGTCCACCCATTTGTGGGTCCTCCTGGTTTGGCGGATAGTGGCTGCCACTGGATTGACGTGGGGAACTGAAATGGAAATCCCCTGCTCGTGATGACATGCGCGCACCGGTTCTCCTTCGCCTCGGCGGTTGCGGAGGTGCCGGCTGCACTGGCGGCGGTGGAGGCGGTGGCGTGACTGCCACGAATCTGGAATCCACAGAGGGATCCTGTTGTTGCTGCTGCTGCTGCTGAGGCGACGAATAGTGAGGAGGTGTATAGTACCATTCGTGCCGGGTGAACATGGCTTGGAAGCTATCTGGACCAACATAGGGTGATCCGTGGAACGAAGATCCATCCGAAATCTCGATCGGATGGTTCGGTGTACCACTGGCGGGTTCGACGGGATCCGTGTCCTCGTCCATATCCTCCGCGTTGTCTCCCGAGTAGTGGTCTTCTGGCCCCAGTGGGTTAAAACCCACGGGTTCTTGGATGTAATTGGCCGGGTCAAACCGGCCCCTGAAAGCAGGTGTGGGGTCCCCGAAAGAATGATGCGATAAAGATCGCTGTAATGGTATGTAGGAGGGTTGGGGGTTGTTGGGCTCATTTTCCGAGTATGGCCCATATGAGTTATGCACTGGGGGCGTTGAGCTGTGTGACACCGACCGTCTGGCTGGTTCAAACAAGTTCCTCCTGTTCTGCCGAGGGTCGTCACTCTCGGTAGTAAACGGAGTTCGCACATGTGATGGTCCTGCCTCGTTGTCATTGGGGGCAGTAATCGGCCCCTTGCCTCGTCCTCTCCTTCGAAAGAATCTTGGCGGCATTTTGAATTCCTGTCAATATATCATGAGATAACAAAATATATACAAAATAAAGTAAAGGACAAAAATAGAATTTGTCCTATGTTATATGTCTAGACTCGAAAGTTTAGATTTGTGCAATTGTGTAACTGAGATTAAACACAAAAGGCTAGTGTTTAATTCACTCAGTGTTGGCTCTGATACCAACCTGTCACACCCCGATTTCCACGTGTCACCGGTGGGCCCGGTGGGGGAGTATCATGACGTGGTTGGCAACGTAATAGTCAAACAACACAATATTTAATATGCACAGCGGAAGCAATTTTAAAAGATATAATACAACCGAATTTAATATTGTAATGTCAAATGTCACAATATTCGGATGTTTATCCACAGATGGATCGGAAACAAAAATATAATCAATAGTTCAACAAACATCAGGCATCTTAAGCTTGCGAGACTTCTAATGATGCTAAGGAGAAATCCCAGCCAATTTCGCTTAGTACCTGCATTTA
This sequence comes from Helianthus tuberosus, assembly GCA_030545235.1. Taxonomy (NCBI): domain Eukaryota; kingdom Viridiplantae; phylum Streptophyta; class Magnoliopsida; order Asterales; family Asteraceae; genus Helianthus; species Helianthus tuberosus. The sequence continues at coordinate 157,253,073 of CM060403.1, forward strand.
ATCTTTTTGGGAAAATACGTCAGTTTACACTGGTAAATACATTCAACTGACTCATTTTGGAAAATGATTGAAAATTGGTTTGGATGCACGTGGCATAAACATTTTATTTAACTTGGAAGAATTATTTAATATTATAATCTTGTGAACGAATTACATGTTCCTTGTGCGTTCAGTAGCCCGGATCAAGTCCGGGTTAAAGATCAATAGACACACCACAATATTCTTTTATGCACTGACGGGTGTACGCCTACACCCCGCGCTTAAGTCGTGGCCATTTCGTAAAATGATGCCAAGGATATCCGGGACATGGTCATTAACCCCCCAAAGGCTTTAAGTAACAAGACTGTTTAAACGAGCCGATCAAATTTATTCAATTACCCACTCAACGGTGGAGGATTTGATGCCCGATCAAGCGGTATGCTATATACCGTAATCCAAGCCCGTATAGGGAAAATAAGTTAAAAGTATTTACCTGAGCAAAGTATATATCACAATAAGCAAATTGCAAGTAGCTTTTACTGGTCCTCCTAATCTGGAACGAAGGTTTATAATAACCTATTAGAATCCTAACGGGTCTTTAATTGCTTAAGCTTAGACCGGCTAGTTTCAAAGATACGGTTCGTACGCACGATTAAGCGAAGACCGGATAGAATGTGATTTAGACCCGACAAGTTCAGAGACTTGTTTAATATGGGAATTTCGTACACATTCTGGAATTTGAGATAAAACCGATAAGGTTTGACCCGTTTAGGCTAGTTTATGTAAGCTAGTTACATAAATCGAACCGAACGCGTAATAAGCGTAATGGGTATCCATGAGAGCTATTTACAGGTTTCCTAAGTTAATATGCTTCATATATGTTGTGACATCAGTAAGATATCATTTATTATGCCCGAAACGAGTTTAAACACAAACTATGCCCCGTAGGGGTAGTTTGGTCATTTACAAGGTTATAAAAGAGTTTAAGTGTCTAACTGAGTTACAGGTCTGATGTAATCAGCAAACATGCTCAAATTAATGAGTTATAACAGTAGGGTAAGGTATATATGTGAAATTTATCAATTACTACCAAACTATGCCCCGTAGGGGTATTTTGGTAATTTCACATAAGCCGAAAAGCTCAAAACTGAAGTCTGAGTTTATCAACCTTTGCTTACTGTTAAAATATTATAATTTGCCTCTAATATCAGTAGGTATCAACCCTTGTATGTTTAAAATACTTCTAGTACATACTATGCGTTAAAAACGCTTAAAAAGACGATTAGAAGCCATTTCCGGGTTTGATACATAAATCTGATATTTTTATATTTCCAGAAGGCTTAAAATAATTTATTTACATATCTAATCAGTAGCAAAAGGTTTGGAGTCGTTTAGATAGGTAAAACTCATTTTATGGCCCGTAAGGGCAAAACCGACAAATACCGGATTAAGCCTACGACTATGAGTTATGCTCAGCCTAAAATTAATTAAAAATCTTAAAAAATCCCAAAATAATATATTACATCAGTGGGTAAAGATTTGGATATCAAAAGTATGTTTAAGTAGGCTATACGCTAAATACGCCGATTAATTAACATAAAGCTTTAATTTTACGCTAACGAGCATAACTCTTAATCTATACCTCAAACTGATGTCAAATTTTGCATACAAGTTTATATATCAGTAATTAAAGTTTCTACTCTTTTACATTTCCAAAAATCACGTTTTAAAGTAATAAGGGCATAATGGTCAACATATGAGCAATTAACGGAATCATGCATATTAATTGGATAACTAATGATCCGAGGTGTATAATCACAGAGGGTTATACTAGCATGTAACCTGGTCCAATTAAAGCTCTTAGGTATTTTTAAATCATACCAAAACGGGTCAGAACTGAAAGTCAAAGTATAAGTCAAACTATGCGACTTTCGGTTCCGAACCGGGTCTAAATAGGAAATTGCCGGGTTGAACATGTTTAGACATGTTCTTACACTAATTACCAAGTTATATTAATGATCAAACAGGTTGTATGTGCTCTACATTGCTAATCATGCATAAATTGCAATTTAAACATTCTGTTGACTTTTTATTAGTAAGTTTGACCCGACATTAGACCTAGTTAGAGTGGGAATCAGGGGAAACCCTTTTAAGGTTTTATTACCCACATAATTACCTACTTAAAGGTACTTTTGATTCGACTAATCACTGGACCATTAGTGATTAATCTTAAAGTCAACCGTTAATTACGACGGTTTGACTTTTAAGCTAATACTAAGCTAAAGCTTAATTTAAAAAGGATTAGCAAACTTACTAAAGTCCTAAGCTTGGTTGGTGATCACTTGAGAGCAGACTTGAGCTCCAGAAATGATCAGATAGCTTGAAGAAGATGTGAAGAACAATGGTTGCATAACATGCCTTTATATAGTGTTTAATCCACCACAAATCCTTGACACATGTGTCTACAACCCACCACAACTGATCAACACATGTTCCTAGTGCTTAGGGGGTGTCTAGGGGTCAAGAGGAATGTGGAAAATCGATTGGAATCGAGCAGATTGCACTCAGCAGGCAACAACCCAAAGAATTCGGAGCCGGGCACCCCTCGCGTGACGCCCCCCCTCCCCCCCCTCGCGTCGCGCTAGGCCTAGTCTGATCAGAACTTTTGATTTTTGCGATTTGATCCTTGGCTCTTCAAAATTCGATTAGGCACTTGTTTCTTGCATTATGAACCCTCATAATTGATCTATAAGGGCTTGAAAACATATACCCACTTTGTTAATTTCCGGTTAACTTTATTGTTACCCGAAAAGTCCTAACTTTCAACGTTTACGCTTTAACCCTTCGCACACGAATTTGATCATAACTTTCTCATACGATAACGAAACTTTATGAAATTTCAATCGTGCATTCTAGTGAGCATAATTAACCGTTACAAAGCTTCGGGTTTGTCAAAAAGGTCACTCAGAGGTATAACTTAAACATGTTGACACATTTAGCCCCTGTAGTTTGTAATCTCTCACTTTTAGCTCCGTATGATCCATGATTTATTCGTTTGAAGGTATGAGCATCTTGTAGGGTTAATATACAATATATTTATTCACTGTTGACATTTAGAATACGTATATCCACATACTTTCCATGATTGTCAACTTTAGTCCTTCTATAATATTTCTTTCACACGTTTAAACATTTGACACGTGTCTACACATTATAGGACGTGAATTTTTCGAGGTGTTACAGTGAAATTTTGTGGGGCCAAACTATTACACACTTCAACCAACTATGTAATCCTTATTTTCTTTTATCTTTTATTTCTATTAAAATTGGTTTAGTAAAACCCTTACACAATGTATAGGTAAACGTGACTAAGAGCCCTCTTACCTACATGACAATGACACTGACACTGATATGAAAATCACTTTTTAATAAAACCACAAGACATGGTATAAAGTCTAAAATTCATACGCACCGTATTATCACTGAGTTCTATAATTTTAGTGGGCATTAACATATAGGGTCAGGATATAGGGAAAACGGTGAAGAGTGTGAGAACGGTTATGGATCTTCAGATCAAAACAGTCTATGGACTAGATTGGCACGATGACGTTATCGTAAATAACAACAATTTTATTACTAGAACGTGCTTCATTAAGGGTAAAAAGGGTAAACATCCTTTCATACATAAAACACAATTGAAATATAAAACCCCAAGTAAATACAAAACGCCAATTTTATTACTACGTAGTTTTTTCTGTGTTTTAGTTAAGGTACTGCCCTACAAAAACGCCATAAAAATATAAAACGCCATAAAATATAAACATCAAGCTTGAAAGATGGGACGTGTTACAGACTTAACAAATAAAGCTGAGCAAAACCGGATACTTTATTAATTGCATTTATTGTTATTATAATAATATCCCGCCTAAACTACGCGCCAAAATATCCTATAAATAGAAACGTCTCATCACCTTCAATTGATCACACCAAAAAAAACAAAACACCATGGTTCCTAAATACCACTCACTGTAAAACGCCAAAAAGTTAAAAAAATCAACGATGGCAAACATCGTTTCTTGTATATTTAGTATTGGTCTGCATGAAGTTTCACTAAACGGTTTATTAGGTGAGGAGAGTAAGATTTTGCTGAATGGGATGGACAAATTTCAAGAAAAAGTGACTGATGACACCGATATGTCATTTTGTCTTCTTTGTTCTTGAAGAAGGTTTGGATGAGGAGAAAAGACCGATCCCAGTGTAAATGTCATTTTGGACTCCATGAAGATAATGAAGATAATGAAGATTATGAGTAAATAGCATCCACCCACACAGCGTCTCCAACATCCACAAAGCCACTTCAACACACGAACAACAAAAAGCCACACAAAAACCAAAACGCCACTTATTTGTGACAGTTCTTGTAGTTTCAAAAGAAGAAAGAGACTAATGACAGTGAAGATTTGGAAGATGAATTGTTTCTATTTTTTAGTTTTCTTTTTCTGTTGTTTGTTATGTAATTTTCAGCTAAAACCAAATACATTAATTCTCTAAAAAAATATAATAAAACGCCACACGGACAAATGCTTGTGAAAACACCATCATGCCATAAAACACCCAAAAACTCACAAACTATAATAAAATTACTTTGGACAAGTATTATTAAAAACTAAAAAAAAAAAGTATAAAACAATGTGCAAGATAATAGAACAAAGTGTCATCTTTATCTAAACGTCATTTAAAATACAAAACGCCAAAATCTCAAAACGATGGGACGTGTTACAACCACAAACAGATGAAGCTGAAAACAAACGGTAACTACAAACAGTAAACTGAAGGGACGGGAACTTGATTACTAACATTTATTATATTAAAAGCCACTCCATGGGAAATTGAATTTATTTATCTTTTCAAAACGTCATAATTACCTGTCAGTTTATAAGACTGCATCCTAAATGCTGGGAAAAAACGTCATTATAAAAGTAGAACATGTAAACACAACTTAAACACTCCACACATTATCTAAAACGCTAAACATTGTCCAAAACACCATACAACTTAAAAAAAATGGCCAAGGTTATTGCATGGAGGTTTGAGAAGTTGGAGAAACGTTTCATTCTAAAGTTCTCTAATAGGATAATGGTGAAGGTCAAGATAATCAATGCCATACTTAGTATGGATGAAGGGGTTCAGAGGGATATTCTGGCCCTTGGAGTTCCAATGGTCAACAATTGTGAAAGAACTTGAAATGTAATAAGAAGATTGAAGAGAAAATTTCCAGCAGATGATGATATCGACGATACTCCTCTGCTAACAGTTAGCAGTTGGGTGGTGCATGAAGATGCAGGAATGGTTAAAGTGACTTATCAACACGGGGTGGAATATTCATTGCCGATGGAGGAAATGTTGAAGACAGATAGGCTACATCTTCTTGAACAACTATGTGATTTAGCACATTCGAACGATGCCAGATCCAGGGTTATAATGATACTTAAGTATAGGCTGCAGCAAAGAAGAGACGAGATGATGGTGTTATACGCCAATGCAAAATATGATGATGAATCTGAAGAAAGTGATGAACAAAGCGATGGGTACATCTCTGATGTAATCCCATACACAGAAGACTATTAGTTTGTTTTGATGTCGTCTTATTGTAATCTTATGAAATATTAATGAATGGTAATGAATTATTAACAACGCCACAAACGCCAAAAAGTTAATTTACCTTTATAACAAATATGTGATTAATTCACCTGGGAAATGCCATAACACCAAAACAATTATCTATGTAATACAAAAAACAATTAATTCAACTAGATAGATCCAAAAGAACAGTAAAACGCCATGTAGTTATTGAATCTAATTAACCCCAAAATAATCTTGGACGGCAAACATGAAGCAGCATTGTGACACACGAAATTGGGGAAAAGGAAGATTAAAATGACAAAAACCCACTCCAACCCTGATTATATCCCGCACCACGTGTTCTATCAGGATGCATTCTCACCGTTCTCACACTTTATGGCGTTTTCTCCTGATCCCGTTTCTTAACATATATATTATAAGAATATAAAAATATAGTTGTATAATCAAAGTGGCCAATTCTTTAATCTCTTTTTATTATAGTAAGAGTAAGAAAACACAATGGAGGGAATATTCCCTTCTTGATGAGCATTTTGCTCTCTTTTGTTGCATATATAAGTCGCTAAGTGACATGACTAACCATGGAAGGTTTTTAATAATATTATATTTACTGGTCAACAAGTATATATCCTAATGGTCGCCGAATCCTCAAATTCTTAATTTTGGCATTGTTTTATTTGTTGTCTTTACCTAGTAACTTGTTTGTTTTTGGCATAATACAGCACAAACAATCATGTCCAAAACATGTTTCGGCATACATAAAAAACTTTACATCTCAAGAAGTGCTTTGTTTTGTCTAAAAGATTAAAATAACATAAGATATATAGGATTTGGGATTTCCATAATCTTCAAGTTCATCGTCTCAATATGTACAATTCTTCTTGTTCATGCTTCATTCTTTTCGTTCTTTTGGTCCAAATAACAATCCCAACTTATTTATGCTCCGATGATGCACGTTACACAAGCTGTGACAATGAATTCGCGTGTGGGAGCCTTACACTCATCAAGTACCCGTTTTGGGGTGTGAACCGTTCAAATTACTGCCGGAAACAAGCTTACAAGCTAGATTGTGTCAACAATATCCCCGTGATTGAAATCAACTCACTAAACTATAGAGTCAATGAATTCAATTACTACTCACATACCATCACGGTCGCAAGAATGGATTATTGGGGTGAAATATGTCCATCAAGACTAGTAAACACAACTATTGATTTCGCGGTTTTTAACTACACATCTGCCACTCGAAACTTGACTCTAGGTTACGGATGCCCTCTTAACCCACACCCACCTGAAGTTATGGTTTTGGAGTACTTGTGTACCATAAACAATACAAAGACCAACGTGATCTATGATCCGAGTATGTCATGTAACCGATCCGTTGTTGTTCCTGCTTTTAGAAACGTTGCAAGCGATCTTGACCAGAACCGGACAAGCCTTGTTGATGCCCTAAGAAAAGGGTTTGCCTTGAAGTGGTACGTCACGAACGAAGAGAGTGAGCAATGTAAAAGCTGCATTATATCAGGCGGCTCGTGTGGAGTTAATCCTAATAACGATAGTTTCGTTTGCTATTGCTACAATGGCCCATCGCTAGGTGTTGTTTGTGATAAACGACGAGGTATTCTTTTCTTTCCATATCTACTACCATTCAAGCATGTACTAAAAGACGTTTTTAAAGTGACAGACTCTGAAGTTAAACAACTAAATAAACACATGAATTACGTTGTTAAAACGCCTTTGTCAATATCTTATGGGTTCTGTTCAAACAAATAATAACTTATGCTCGTTAATTGTAAGTTGCGTCTTTTCAAGCCATTTAACTTTGTATAATTGGTCCAAATATATACATTTACATGTTTTTGGATAAGTTCCAATATGAAGACTTAACATTAGAATTTGCTAAATTCCTTCATAATTTGTAGTTTGCATATTTGTAACCAAACTTTGGTAGAAATAACAACATAGTTAAGACAACATAAATTTGTACCAAAGCACCCAAAATTAGAATTTTGGCTCCCCATACTAGAAGTTAGTCCAATTCTGATAAATTTGTTCACACACTTACATAAGATATTATTAATTTTGAGTGTAGATGTTATATTTATACATTAATTGTTTGATTATCATTGTGGTAATACTTATTTAAGATAAAATAGCTATAAATAAATTAGCTACATCTAAAATTCTAAAAATAAACATATTTTTTAATGGCTAATTTTTATTCACTCCTTATGAGACTTTGGGGGTGTTTGGCTTAGCTTTTTCAAACTTTTTTATGATTTTTCCCCTCACATACACTCTCAATCCCAAACACAATTTAATTTTTAAAAAGTCAATAAGTTATAAGCTGGCTAAAATAAGGAATCCCAAACACGCCCATGACCTCTCCATTTTAGATGCTTTTAGAAGTTTTGCTACTCCATTAGAGTAGAAACATAATTAATTATAATAACTATACTCCTGAGATAAAAATAAAAAAATATTAAATGACTAAATTATTACATCAAACTATCTTTTATAGGGTAAATCTAAACTTGATGACTCGAGTCAAAATTAAAAAAAAAAAAAAAAAAAAAAAAAAAAACTAAATTTGATTGGATAACAATAATAACATTAAAACTAAACACATAAATTACTTAAATCAAAGATTCGTTCATTTTCACAATAAAAAGAAATAAATCAAAATCGATAAAGTTGAAAAAAAAAAAAGCTTTAGAGTTCGAAATTGGTTGTCTAGATGATGAATATAGTTAGTTTTGGATCATCTCACAAACCAAATAACCAATTATACTTGGTAGTTTGTAGACTATTTGATCCTTGTAACTTTATAAACAATAGTTAATGTTCTAATTACTTTCTTTAGTCAAACTGGAAGCTTCTATAGTTCTATTCGATCAACTTCTTTCATAATATAAAACGTTTTTATTCCTTGTTGATGAAAATAGACAATTAATCTATCATATTTCCCATCAGTTACAAAAATTTCTAGCTAGTTCATCATTCCCTCTCATACCACCGGTTGTCCCCGACTCGTGACCACCATGAACCACCGTCTAGACCTCACCCCTTCCCTATTCGCGCTAACAGTCGTTCTAGCCACTGTCATCCATTTCCCCATCCTACGCTGCCAAAAAACTCGACCATACGATATTTGTCGCCAGTCAGTCAAATGTGGAAACATCCAACTCGAGTACCCGTTTTGGGGGTCTGACCGTCCTGCTTACTGTGGCCACCCGGGTTTTCAACTAACCTGCCAATCTAATGTCCCCGAGCTCGTTTACAAATCCGTAAACTATCGAGTCCTGGACACCGATAGCAGTACACAAACGGTCACCATCGCTAGAAACGATCTTTGGACCAATGACTGCCCTGAATACCTCCACAACACCACCTACAACTCCACACTTTTCAACGGAGATAATTTTGATCAACAGAACATATCTCTCTACTACAAATGTGATACTAATATACCCGGTGGGATATCGGTACCCGCGGGCCATAGATTCAGTTGCAATGTTAATAACACCCAAAGTGACAGTTATTTCTATCTAACCAATTTGATCAGCCCCAACATTGCCAATTTCTTTGTCCTGTGCGACAGTTATATAACTGTCCCAGTGAATCAGTCTTCGGCTGCTAGATTAGCGACAAGTGGTGCTTCGAGGAGTGATCTGAGCTCAGCTTTGACGGCTGGTTTCAACCTACAGTGGACTGCGAATGATGATGAGTGTGAGCAGTGTATTCAGTCTGATGGTCAATGTGGGTCAAACTCGACATCACCTGATTTGTTTGCCTGTTATTGTACCGGTGGGAATTTCTCGTTAACTTGTAACAATGTTGGCGAAAGTGGAGGTAAGTAATTTTCTCATCTGCTAACTCACACACCCACCATCATCTATAATCTTAAATCTACACCTTTTTTCTCACGATAGGATTAGAACCTTTAACCTCATGAAAAGTGATACATCTTTGTCACACAATGATACCGCTAGACTACAAGCAGCTTGGTCGGTGAGGTTATATACATCTTGTTCGTCTATAATAGTATTACGTCCACGTTAAACAAATTAGACAAGATTAATTGTTTTAAATATTAAGAAAGAAGATATAAATAATCTTGATTTTTCACATCTTAGCTTATACAAATTATTATTATAGTTAGGTAACAAACAAAATAAACAATAATAAACAGTAAATGGAAGGAATCCCGGCCATAAGGCGACGCCAAGAAATTAATGTAATTTGTTAGGCCGATTTTGTATCTATTATAGACTCCCTCTTTGGACCATTGTTTAATTTATAGAATCATAGGGGTATGATTTTACGAAATTAATATGAAATTTACGAGTTTGGTTTAGTTTAAACAAGCTGTAGTTAGCTTTCATTTAGATCAGGAACCAATTTAGTTAAACTAGTCATGTTCAGTTAAACTTGGCGTTACAGATTGACTCGTTTAACCTGTTTATTTTTATAAGTTTCTTTTAATTGTAGTTTACCTGTCCTAAATTCAATGTACATGTTGTATTTTGCTAGTTAAAAAAGAAACGAGTATCAAGTTTTATAACTTATACGAAACTGTTCATATACATTTGTATTCTTGGTAGTGTATTCTAACTTTCTAGTATCAATATGCACCATATTAGTAAATTAAATAAGTGGATTAAACAAATCTGTGTTTGTGACAACAACACATATGTTGTGTTTGAACTCATGTTTTAATCCAATCTCGTAATTATGTTGCGTTCGTATTCATGTAAGATTTTTGAATTGGTGTAATCCGTTTATCACGCCTAGTTTTTTATTTATTACATGTTCCAATCATATGATTTATAAATCAATCAAAATTATGAAATGCAGATTCTAGATGTATATAGTTTATTCTACGTAAATCTTTAGCGGCAGAATGGGTAATAGTGATAAATACTTCGAGACAAATATGTTTTTTTATAGGTTAATCTTGCATTTGCAAGGATTTGAACAATGCCACTTTTGTAAGGACAAGCACCATGCTATTAGACCACTAGGTCATGGGTTGACATGCCGAATGTAAAGAAACTTAAACAGTTTAGAGGTATTAACAGAACCCAACAGGTGTTCGACGTCTTGCCTTGTCATATTATAGGACATAAAGACCAACCAAATACTGGACTAACATATTACATATGCATGCTCCACAAACTAGTTCTGTGGTCTCAAATGTGATTATTCATTCATTGGATTTAGCTAAACACTCTAAGTTAATGTTTTGATGAGATGAGTTTGAAGCTAAAATTTTCTTGAATTTTTTATATAATTGCAGGGAGTTCAAAGACTAGTTCTCTGAGTATAGGTATGTATTTTACTTCCACCAAACAGACTAAAGTTTTTTCATCTGTCATTGTTTCAAGAAACTAAAATTTGACTCTTCTATCTTCGAATTCTAGTACTTCCAATAGTTGGAGCGGTTATTGCTGGTGTTGGCATCGGATGGGCAATCTTTGTTTGCCGACAACGCAAGAAAAAGCGCACAATCAACGAAGCATCAGCCGCCCAAACAGAGAGCAAAGCCATTCTGACAAAGTTTTCAAGCAAACGACTAACCAGTGACGATTCTAATTTCACTTCCAGCATCCCTTCATTTCCTACACCAAGAACATCGGAAACATCTAGAGAATTCGGAAAAAGCTCATATTTTGGAGCTCAAGTTTTCACCTATGAAGAATTAGAAATCGCTACTGATAACTTTAATAATTCTAGAGAAATTGGAGATGGTGGTTTTGGAACAGTGTACTATGGTAATACTTATAAACCTATGTTGTGTCGAAATCTATGAGGCGTCGATTTAACTCTTTGGATTCTGCTTTCAGGTAAGCTTCTTGATGGTCGAGAAGTTGCTGTCAAACGTTTATACGAAAACAATTTCAAACGCATGGAGCAATTCATGAACGAAGTTAAGATCTTGACAGGGTTAGATCATGATCACTTAGTGAAACTATACGGGTGCACCTCAAAACGAAGCAGAGAACTTCTTCTAGTTTATGAGTATATACCCAATGGCACAGTCGCCGATCATCTTCATGGAAAACTAGTAAACTCAAGCTCGAGTTTGTTCTCATGGTCCGTACGGTTCAACATTGCTATACAAACAGCTGACGCGATTGCCTATCTACATCAATCAGGCATCATTCACCGTGACGTGAAAACCACCAACATTTTGTTGGATAAAAGTTTCCAAGTCAAAGTTGCTGATTTCGGGTTGTCAAGGTTGTTCCAAAATGTTACACATGTGTCCACCGCGCCACAAGGGACGCCTGGTTATGTTGATCCCGAATACTACCAATGTTATCATTTGACAGACAAGAGTGATGTTTATAGCTTTGGGGTCGTCTTAGTTGAGCTCATTTCTTCATTACAAGCCGTTGACACCAGCAGGCACAGGCTCGATATAAACTTGGCTAATATGGCTGTAACCAAGATTCAAAACCATAAGTTGGATGAGTTGGTTGACAAGAGTATCGGGCTTGAGAGAAATGGGCAGGTGAAGAGGACGACCGCGTTAGTGGCTGGGCTGGCTTTCCGGTGTCTGCAGCAACAAAAGGATATGCGGCCGACGATGAAAGAAGTATTGGAAACTTTACGAGGGATTCAGAATGATGATCTGAATACTCAGAAAGCGGAGGTGGTTGATATTGTGGTGGATGATGGTGGTCTGTTGAAGGGTCAATACACAGAACCAACATCACCGGAATCTGGAATTACTAACAAATTGGTTGCTAGCTCTGTACCAAATTCTTCTAGTGGTTGATTAGACTTTCATGAGTCTGAAAATATTTTTTTTGTTGTTGGTTAATGATTATGTAGGATGTTATAGTATGATAACACATGACAAGTTCTAAAGGGAATGCACATAGTAAAATTCTAGAGCAACTATAATCATAATCCCTTGTTTTTATATCTTATTAAGTTGTGGAGTTCATAAAGGAATTCATTCATTATTTTGGGTATGCTTGTTGTTTTGTGTCCTCTTCCTGCGAAAGCAACTGAGATCCCTCCAACTGAATTAACAGCTGTTTCATTCCAAGATCAACAGTTTTTGCTGCTATTCGATTTTGTTTGCAGTTTACAAAAGATCATATTAGAAATTTAACGATTCGATGTGTTTTGTTCTAGTTTTGTGTCTGAGATCAGAGAGTGACTTCAAATTAAGCAAATTTAGTTAATTTGTGTCGAAAATCAACGTAGATTGTTGCCTTGTCTGGCCGGTGACCAAGATGCTAGCCCATTCCCTAACAGACTTATGGAAGGATCTTTCTTTTACTGTACAGGCTTAACAATAATTCAATTTGTGAAGCTGGAACCATCAAATAGTTGTTCACCGGTGCGCTGTGGTTCAATTAAAGTGCTTAGTCCAAACTTTAAGTGCACAAATAATTACATAGAAACCGTATTTTTTTCTCATTCCTTCTCAAACTAAGATAATACAACCTACTATACAACTCTTCATGATACTTTGATACATCCCTTTCGTTAGAGTTAACATCCGGTTGACTTGGTATTTATTTACAACGCGACTCTCAGTAAATACCTTCACTATAGACTGCTTAATCAAGACGGTAATCAACCGACAACTCTTTTCTCTCCCTTATTATGGACCCTCATTCTTTCTTGATGAAAACTATTGTTGCTTTCCAGGTATGTATTCAATTTAAACATACAAAATAAAATCTAAAACTTTGTTTTGTCACTAAAGTAATATGATTTCGGATTTGGAGTATCCACAGGGAAGAAGTCATCAAATGGCGTTGCGGTTGGTGGTTTTGTGTTCCTGTTGCTTATAGCCTCAGCTATAACTTACGCGATCTATCAGAAAAGACAAGCAAAAACAAGCATAACAAAATAGTCCTTTTAGTAAGACCAATTGTGATATAGGTGAACTATTAATCTAGAGTTGGAAATATAAATATCTACCCATAGATTTCAAAATGGGTCGATTTAAGCTGTGGTTTTTCCGTAGTGGGAAAGTAAAAAAGGTAAGTGCAAAGGGAACACGTCAAATGGTTGAAATTCGTCACTCTTATTATCGCTAAGAGTCACAAGTGTACTTTTAAAACTAATTGTGGTTTGTAATTGATGGTTAAATACTTAAATGAATACAAAGTCAGAAGTTGAAAGTATACAAATAACTAATCTATATCCTCATTTGTTCTTTATTTTCTTCAATGATGTCTTTTATCTTTTCCGTGATTTGTTACTGTACAGGTAATGATTCTTTTCTTTACTTTAAGTTATATATAATACAAACTTCCACAACCTTCGCTCATGGTGGACTTGGTAATCGTTATTCTCGATTTAAGTTGTGGTTCATTTATTTTCTAAATTGTTTACCTCATTACATTTGTTTATGTTACCATAGTGCAAAATTAGCTGTTATGGTTTCTTAATGTTAAAATGTCGAATGTTGTTGAGTTTTTTTTTTTTAACTTTAGTTTATGGATGGATTTTTTTTTATCTATTTATGTTTCATATATGTTTACTTTTTCATTTTGTATAACGTATGTATCTATTATTATGAAGGTAGCTACAAAAACTAAATAAATATAATGTGTAAGCTAGTAGATTTATTTTTTATAATTTCGTGTTACTGCCCGGACTGGGATGAGTATACCACTAGTAATATATGTCAGTGGTCAACAAAGTGTGAAACCAATTTTGGTAAGCACCACTTAGTCGAGAATGTTAAAATGGGAGACCAATTTATATTGTATTTTGGCTTTTTGACTTTGTGTTTCGGGTTGATGATAGTTTTCCATTCCTTGTGATCATCGTGATTTATCATAATAAATTTAGTTTTTTTTAGTGTTTTTCCAAAGCACCATTATATATAAGCGCACAATGTCGATTTGGTTCGTGAGGTATTGACCGCCTTGGGTTGCACTGGATTAAACTCGGGCTTATGGTCGGACAAGGTTTTAAATTTCTTGTGCTTCAAATGAGAGATTAGGTTATGTAGTCCATTATGTGTTTTAGTGGTGGAAACGTGTGAGAATTTTCAGCGGAGAACTAAAAACGTGATACTAGTGGCGGAATCATAACTTTTTAGTTGGGGTCTTTGTCAGGTTCTCTTACCTACCGGTTACAACTAGGGGCTCAACTCTTGTTTTTCTTCATAAAAACACTTATATTTTGTATATAAAATCCCAAAAAATTCTAGTGACCAGAGATCATCAAACCCTCTTAACCCCTTGTTTCCACCTTACGTTTGGTGGTGATTATTTTCCAAGAAAGTCAACAGAGCACTTCAATTGTGCTGATTTTTGAAAGAAAGAGAGTTGTTGTGATGGTAGGTGGTTTTAATTACGTTGGTGAGTGGATGATTTTGATTATGGGGGTCTAAGTGTAATGAAGATCATTAGTTGATGGATTTGTAATGTTCACATTTTATATTATTGTTTTCATAAAAAATTTACCCTCATTACTTAACCTAAAATTTTTGGAGATCATACTTTTCTACTTTTCTTAAATCATATATTGTTGTTTTCATATTATTTATTTTATACTTTTTGTATATTTTATAATTTTGTTGCATTAATTATAACATCAACCAAATCGATTATCGAACCCTATAAAGGGGACGTTTTGATAATAGATCCCGTTTACAAAACATTGCTCCTAAGGACTTGCGTAGTGGGGCGGTATGCCCGGTCATGGCGCCGGCAAAACGCCGGGCACACCATAACGTGGGGCGCTATCAATCGAAAATGGGGGTGTGGCGCGATGTTTTTAGCGGCGTGATGAATTGATATTTTTAATTTTTGACCGTTAATAAACGGTCATATTCCTTAAAAAAAAAAATCATTTTTTTATTTTCACACTATAAATAACTCCCAACTCTTCCATTTTTTTAACAAATCATATTCAAATATTCTCTTCTTCTCTATATATTTTTAAAAAGTTTTGAAGCTACTCCCACCCTATTAAAAAAAATTGGTTCCCCGTCGGAAGACTCGTTCACTGATATTTACCAAAGATTTTTTTCACCCGAAGAAGACGCGGAGGAGGAAGAAGCGGTTACGAGTGTATGTACTTTTATGATACAAGCATTTGAGCACGTTCGGCCTACTCCCCCTCCACGACCCATCTTGCGGCGCACCTATATCTTGCGAGATCGTGAAGCCGCGAACGAGCGTTTGATGAGAGACTATTTTGATGCGACACTGGTTCACGGACCCAATGTTTTTAGACGGCGTTTTCGGATGAGCCAAAGGTTATTTTTGTGCATTACTAATGATTTGGAAAATAAGTATGATTTCTTTAAGCAAAGAATGGACGCGCGAGGATATTTAGGCTTCACCTCAATTCAAAAGGTCACATCCGCGTTACGCATATTATCATACGGAAACACGTACGACATCAACGACGAGTACTTGAAGATGGCGGAGAAAACAACCCGAGATTGCTTGGAACATTTTTGCTTTGGTATTTTTTATTGACTTTTATTTATTTACTTACTTTTATATATTGAGTTTTTAGTAGCTTACTAGTAAAACTTTTATATATTAAATTATATTTTAGGTATATGCCAGTTATATGGAAACGTTATTTGAGAAATCCCACTTGGAACGACCTTCAACAAATATATGAGGTGCATCTAGAAAAGCATGGAATACCCGGCATGATTGGTAGCTTGGATTGTCGTCAATGGCGTTGGTATAATTGTCCAACCGCATGGCGAGGTCAACATACACGGGGTGATCAAAAAGGGCCAACTTTGGTATTACAAGTTGTTGCGTCATACGACCTTTGGGTTTGGTCGGCCTTCTTTGGTGTAGCCGGGTGTTTTAACGATATTAATACGTTAGAGGCTTCACCATTATTAGAGAGCTACATTTCTGGAACTATACCAAAGGCCGGTTTTCATGCGAACGGGAACGACTACGAGCATGGCTACTATTTGGGCGATGGTATATACCCGGAGTATTCGATTATTGTTAAAACGTTTTCTGAAACGTTCGATGAGAAAAGAAAGTATTTTAAAAAATTACAAGAGTCTTCAAGAAAGGATATCGAGAGGTGTTTTGGGGTTCTACAGCAACGATGGCATTTTATCAAAAATCCTTGTCGCATGTGGCATAAGGATAGAATACGAATGACCATGTATGCTTGCATCATTTTGCATAATATGATCATTGAAGATGATGGAAAAGCGATATGCCAAAACTATATTCTGGAAGATTTAGTCGAAGGAACCCAAGCAACAATGGAAGAGAGACTCGCAAATGCTCAACTATTGCGATCTAAGGAAATACATAACACGTTGAAGGCGGATTTGGTTGAGCATGCTTGGGCGATTCGCCCAATTCGATACAACACTTACGACGAAGAAGATTCCGAGGAAGAAGAGGTTGAGGAATTCGAAGACGGGAACTTTGAAGACGTAGGTTTGGATGCTGGAGAAAACGAAGAGGAAGAAGGAGAGAACGAAAATCAAGCCGAAGAATAATCTTTGAAGTGTTGTTTTTTTATTTTTTTAGTCCAACTTTTTTTTTTGGAACCGTTTTTTTTATGTTACTGTAATGTTTTTTTTTTTTAAGTGTAATGTTTTTTTTTTTAGTGTAATGTTTTTTTAATTTAATGAAATGAATTTTAATTTTATAAAGTTAGAAAATAATTATAAAAAATTAGAAATTAATAATTGAGTAATGATTAGGCGGGGGCTTTATGACTACGGGCTTAAATGCATAACGCCCACAAAGGGGCGTTATGACTACACATGGCCTAAGAGAATTTGAATTGTTTCGCCATAAACAATATTGTCGTGTCACGTCACGATAGTTTTAAATAGCAATATACTCTACCCAAAGTTATATTAAATAAAACCGATTGTGAGTAGTGGCGCCCGCCTCTTCCGTTTTTAGCAGCTTGAGGAAGAATGATACTACCAAGGCCATGTACATCCTTGAGAACGTAAGACACAAACACCACACGACATCATTAAGAGCAATTGCAGTGGGCGTCAATAGAGGCGTCCTTGGTTTGTATGACACTCTTGTTGTAGTGATCGCCTACGGACGACGAGTTTGCAAGGCAGAGATGTCTGTGGCTACAGATGGAAGCAAAGTGTTTTGATAACCAGATATGATGACTAGAAAAATAAAAAAAAAATGATTTCGCATCAGATTCCACTTATGGATCCGAATATGTAATTGTACATGCATGGTGCACCCATGTCTAGATTCAGCCATATGACCAGCCAAGCTTATTAAAATTAATATTATATCATTCCTAATGGAAATTGTGTAATACTAATTATGATTTCTAGTTGACCAAGAATGTTTGAGCCATTATGTGGATATTAATATGGTATCTTGACTGACTACTTGTCTCTTTTACTTCCATCTTAATATATATAATATATGACATTTGAACGTTTTTAAGGCCAAGTTAATTCTATGTATACCATAACCATGAAACTTCATCTCCACCCGTACCCTGCCCTCTTAGCATTGACAGTGATGCTAACCGGCGCGGTCCACTTCCCGACCATCTGGTGCGATAGAACTCAACCATTATACGAAGTCTGTAGTCAGGTGGTCCAGTGTGGAAACACTACACTTCACTACCCGTTCTGGGGGTTAGGCCGGCCCGCTTACTGTGGTCATCCGGGATTTGAGATAACATGCAAAAGTAATGTTCCAATACTTCGTTATGAATCACTAAGCTTCAGAATCTTGAAAATTCAGATGAGTCAGAAGACGATCACCATTGCTAGAGACGACCTCTGGAGCAGTTTCTGCACTCGGTATCTCTACAACACCACCTACGACTCAAATCTATTCAACGACGATAACTTTGTTCAGGAGGATGTCACTCTATACTATGGATGTGATTCTAGTTCAGGAGGTCACAATTTCGATTGTGGTGATAATGACACGAAGAATAACAGTTATTTTATGGCAACTAGTATGATTGTCAACAACATGCTTGACAACTCAGTGAAATGCACCACTCGGATCGCTGTGCCGGTGATTCAACCTTTTGCGGATCTATTGGCGTTAACAGGTGCTGAAGTGAGTGATCTGAGATCAGCCCTGAAAGCTGGATTTAATCTACAGTGGACAGCGAACAACGACGAGTGTGATCAGTGTGTTCAGTCAGGTGGGAGATGTGGGTCTAACTTGCAACGGTCTACGTTGTTCATCTGCTACTGTGCTAATGGACAATTTTCATTTACATGTAACAACCTGTGTCAAGATACAAGTGAAGGTATGACTCATGTTACTACCCTGTATTTCTACGACGTTATGGCCAAATTCGGCCTTTAAATGGTTTCAGACTTTCGTATGATCTTTGTTACTAAGTTCACCTACAATTTACTTTCTTCCCTCAAACAGGTTCCAATGAAGCTGTGAAGAATAACTTTTACAAGAAATGGAAACTTGTAACCGGTAAGCACTACATAAAATAACTTTTATCTATGGGCATCGGGTCCACGAATGAAAACATGATTTTTTTAAGATGCAGCTAACTAAAGTCTAGACATATCATGCAGGTGTTTCATGTGGCATCACGGGAATTACGCTCCTGCTGTTTTTGATCATGCTCTATCGAGGAAACAAGTTACTGGAAACTCAAAAGGCAACAAATCATCAGTTAGAAATGTTCATAAGGAACTATGGAACTCTTGCCCCTAAGAGATTCAAGTTTTCAGAAATCAAGAAAATGACAAACTCGTTTCTTGAGAAACTAGGACAAGGAGGATGTGGAAGTGTTTACAAAGGAAAGTTGCATAACGGGCGACTAGTTGCAGTGAAACTATTGACCGGAGCTCATGGAGATGGAGAAGATTTCATTAATGAAGTCGCGAGCATCAGTAAAACTTCTCATGTCAATATAGTCACACTTTTAGGTTTCTGCATCGAAGGAAAGAAAAGAGCACTACTGTATGAGTTCATGCCAAACGGATCCTTAGATAAGTTTCTACACGGCGATGGGTCCAACTTGGATTGGAACACATTGTTCCAAATCGCAAAAGGGATTGCACGCGGTCTAGAGTACCTTCACCGAGGCTGTAACACAAGAATTGTGCACTTCGACATAAAGCCTCACAACATTCTCTTGGATGAAGAGTTTGTCCCAAAAATATCTGACTTCGGTCTTGCAAAGTTGTGCAAAACGAAAGAGAGTATTGTGTCTGTAATGGGTGTGAGAGGTACCGCTGGATACATGGCTCCTGAAGTATTTTGCAAGAGTTTTGGAGGCGCATCTCATAAATCTGATGTGTATAGCTATGGGATGTTGGTTCTTGATATGGCAGGTGCACGAAAATACAATAACTCTAGCTCGACAAGTTCGAGTGAAGCCTATTTTCCAGACTGGATATACAAGCAAGTTGGGGATGAAGAGGAAGAGGAATTAGCTCGGAAGATGATGATAGTGAGCCTGTGGTGCATTCAGTCTGATCCATCTGATCGGCCGTCCATAGATAAAGTTGTGGAGATGTTGGAAGGAAGCTTTGAATCATTGCAAGTTCCAACTAGACGTTTCGAGTCCTCTCCTGCATGGCCTTTCCAAGACACTCCATCCTCATCCGCACACAGTATAACCTGAGAGTATCAATAGCGCAGGATGTAGGGAAGACTTCTCAAGTTTACAAACAAGTATTAGGGTGGATCAAAAGGGGTTTTTGGAACGGTTTATTGTCCTAAAACCCCCTTCAATCAACATTGACATGCTAATAGATATAATTCAAATATTTGAATTAGATATATTATGTTTGTTAGATGTGTGACCTTCATGTATTTTAATAATAAAGCTAATAAAAGAATTGAACACTTATCACTGGTGAAGAATATTATGGTTCAAAGATTGATTTCTATCATTGATACAATCTGAATATATACATGTTTACAATATCGTAAAATAGGAAATAAATAATTACAAGGATCCTATATACAAATATAATTTATAATCTATTACACCCCCGCAGTCGAAGCAAGAGGTGGACGAATGTTGAGACTGGAGCGAAAATCATCGAATAGCACACGTGGAAGGCCTTTGGTAAATATATCAGCAATCTGAAGCCGAGTGGGAGTGTGAAGAATGCGTATGGTACCTCGTTGAACGTGCTCCCGAACGAAATGTATATCGATCTCAATATGTTTAGTGCGTTGATGTTGAACGGGATTACTTGATAGATAGATTGCACTAATGTTATCGCAATATACTAATGTTGCGGTCGAGACAGGATGACGTAACTCAAGAAGGAGATTACGAATCCAACAGATTTCGGCAACTACGTTTGCAACCGCGCGATATTCAGCTTCGGCACTAGATCGTGAAATAGTCGACTGTCGCTTGGAAGACCAAGATAGGAGATTCGGACCCATGCAAACACAATATCCGGAGGTGGACCGTCGAGTATCCGGACACCCAGCCCAGTCCGCGTCTGTATAGGCCCGAAGAGAGATGTCGGCACATGGAGAGAGGGTAAGACCATAAGAAGCAGTGCCTCGAATATAACGTATAATACGCTTTAGTGCGTTCCAGTGGTCAGAGCTGGGGTTGTGCATGTGAATGCAAATTTGTTGAACCGCATAACTGATGTCGGGTCTAGTGAAAGTAAGATACTGAAGCGCACCAGCGAGACTACGATATAAGGTGGGGTTGTCAAAAGGAACACTAGATGTAGCCACAAGCTTTGGTTTCGTATCAACTGGGGTAGCAACAGGATTGCAAGTATCCATACCCGCTCGATTGACAATGTCAAGAGCATAAGACTGTTGAGAAAGAAACAGTTGTTTACCCGTGCGAGTGACCGTAATACCCAAAAAATAGCTGAGAGGTCCAAGATCTTTCATTGCAAATTCAGCCGCAAGGCTGCCCATAAGTTTTACACGAAGAGGATCCGATGAAGTGGTGAGGACAATATCATCGACGTAAATTAATAAGTATGCAACGTCACCCCCGTGATGATATGTAAAAAGAGAGTTATCACACCTACTCTGTAGGAAGCCCATAGAAGTAACAAAATCAGTAAAGCGTTGGTACCATGCCCTCGGAGCCTGTTTGAGACCATAAAGAGATTTCTTGAGACGACAAACATGATCAGGATAGTCTCTGTGTCGGAAACCCATTGGTTGATACATATACACAGTCTCAGTAAGGTTTCCATGTAGAAAAGCATTGGTGACGTCCAATTGATGAATGGGCCAAGACTGTGATAAAGCCAAAGTCAAAACTGTCCGAATGGTAGCCGGTTTAACAACCGGGCTAAAAGTCTCTCCACAATCAATACCGACTTCCTGATTTCGCCCATCGCACACAAGTCGTGCCTTGTACCTTTCCAACGAACCATCGGATCTGTATTTGTGGCGAAAAAGCCACATGCTCCGAATAATATGCATATCCGACTGTCTCGGGACAAGTTCCCAAGTCTTATTTTTAATTAAGGCATTAAATTCGCTTTGCATGGCGTTGAACCATTCCGGGTTGGACAATGCAACTTTGGGGTTGGTGGGAATAGGGACGATGGTTGAGGCGGAAAGGTTAAAGATTCGTTTGGGTTTGGATATACCGGACATAGCACGAGTGTGTATGGTGCGAGTTGGTGGGAGGGGTGGTGGAATTGGGATTGGACTGGGAAATATGGGAGATGGGCCTGTGGTGGTGATGTTGGGTGTAGAGGTGTTGGGGGCCGGTGAACTGTTTACGGGTGGGCTTGAATAGGAGTGAGTTGGGCTTAGTGGTGGGGATGGGGAGGTGGGCCGTGAAATGGGATGGGGTAAAAGGTGAAAAGGGTAAACAGTGTCTTCAAGGAATTTATATGTGTGAGGAGTTTGTTGGTGACTTTTAGCAAAAGGAAATATAGTTTCATCAAAGAGGACGTGACGATTAATAGTGATAGTGCGCGACTTTAGGTCAAGACATTTATAACCTCGGTGATTGGACGGGTATCCAAGAAAGACACATGGGTAGGAACGGTAGGCCAGTTTGTGAATAGTTGTGTTTGGAATGAGTGGGAGGCCAGTTTGAAGAATATTATGGTTCAAAGATTGATTTCTATCATTGATACAATCTGAATATATACATGTTTACAATATCGTAAAATAGGAAATAAATAATTACAAGGATCCTATATACAAATATAATTTATAATCTATTAACTAGTATGCACGTTCAAACAAACAGAAAATGAAAGAATGATCTTTTATATTTGGGAAAACAGGATTATTGATTTTCAATCTTCGATTACAAGTAAGAAACCAATGAGAACTTGTCTATCTTTGACAAAAAAAAAAAAAAAATTGAACGGTGACTTTCCTTTTGAGTGACCCAATGTCACACCGCCTAATCGACGGCCCTAGCCAAGTCCGCCCAGACTTACGTTGTCTTAACCAGACCCGCGCTGGGTTGGCCAGACTTGGTTACGGCGTTCCCCCGGAAACCGTACTGCCTCCACACGAGTTGCCTCGCTGAAGTAACAGCCGGCTGAAAACCGGGGTGTGGCTCAGGATCGAACCCCCCTCGGTGGGTTTGTCACCGTCAGTGTCATACCACTGGGCTACAGCCCAATGATCTTTTACATTACACAAATATAGCACGAAAATATGGATCTGGGTTTACTTTAAACTTGTTTTGGTTAGTTTCGGGTCGAACCTGCAAGCAGGTTTAACTAAACGGGTTGTGCTCTCCGTCTAGTTGACCCCTTTATCCTGTTTATTTTGGTAAGTTAAAAGAAATATGTTATATATATCATAAATTAAACTTACCGAATATTACCATAATATAAATTAGCAACACAAAGTTGCTTTATCTTGTTGTACATTATGTATTGGGGGTCTTTCAAAAAATAATTGATTTTTTTCATTTTCAACACAAAGGTTTTTATCTTATAAATTTAGCTACTTTAATTTTTAATTTTTTTTTCAAACGGTGTATGGATAGGATGTCGCTAACCGGGTTAGTAGTTAGTATCACCAAGTTAGTATTAAAATTCCCCAGTGTCTGGATTTCAACCCAAGACCTCCAAGAGAAGCAAAGCTTCTCACCTCCCCTTGACCACTAGCACAAGAGATCATTGGTATAATACTTTATGTTTTGATCCAATCGCAGTGCTTATATATGTTACATTAAGTTCGATCGGATAGGTCGAAACGCGCGTTTTCATATGGTTAACGCATCACGTAACGTTTCTACTATTCCATTTGATGTTTGCACTGTGGTCGCGACGCAACGCGCGCGGATGTTTTGCTAGTTTTATGTTAAAACATAAAAAAATAAAAAAATAAAAAACAAACAAACAGAGAGAGAGAGAGAGAAACATGCACTATGTTTTACCAAGTTGATGGATAGCTATTGTGTACTTTTATATTGATGGTAAACTTTTATTGAATCTGGCATCCCAACTTATTTGAAACCATTCAAAGTTCTACTTCATATCACCAACTATTCTTAGAAACAATTATGTTGACAAATGAAACCTTTTTTTTTTTAATCTTTCCACGATAAAGAGCATACTCAACAAAGTAAATAGACATGAGACATTCATGTGTGGCTTCGCAGTCTTTATAAACATGAACTCTTGAAGATTTTGATAGGTTGGGTAAAAGTGTAGAACTTAAAAAAAAATGTATAAGTTGTATTTAAGAGAGAATTATTTTTTTAAAGTTGTGCGAGATTGTACAAATGCAATGTGTTTAAATAAGTTCATTAACTCTCTAATACAATTTTGTTATCAACATAATTTGTATCGGGATGTCGATAAAAAAATAAACGTGCACATGTATTTAATTTTATAAAAAAATTTAACAATGCAAGTTATTAGAGAATAATCAAATTAAATGATGAATGAATCCATCACTTGTGGCCTAGTGGTAGGGTGACTTGGGTTCTCCAATGGAGACTCAAGTTCAATCCTCACTTGTGTCACTTTGGTGGATAAGGCAATGATAGATAACGCCTAGCCTCGAGGTGTCAGGCTCTATCCTGAGCCCACCCGGGCTTTCGTCCTACTGTGAGTTACGCCAGAGAGTTCTGCTCTTGTGGTGGCACAACGACTGTCAAGTGGCAGTCGGCGGTATGGTTTCCCGGGGGTACGCCTAAGCCAAACTCTGAAGTCAGTGTGGCCCCGGTTAAGACAATATAGACTGGCCTAGGGGTGAGCAAGAAAACCGAAATAACCGAACCGTAACCGAATAACCGAACCGAAAAAACCGAACCGAAACAAAAACCGACGGTTCGGTTTTCGGATTTTTAATAACCGAAAATTTCGGTTCGGTTTTCGGATAAACGTTTTCAATAACCGAAAAAAACCGAACCGAACCGATAAGTTACAATCCATATATTTTTATGTTTAAGTTTAAATTGTTTAAGTGTTTAACCTAATCCTAGTAGAAAATGTTAATTTTATTCTTGAATGTAAAGTGTTTATAATAAAAACATTATAACTGAAATGATTTATTATTACCTATAAGATATAACAAAATTTAATTTAATATAAAAATTAAATTTAATAAAACTTTGAAGAAACATAAAAATATATTAGAAGGTTAGGTTTATGTAAACAATACTAATTAAATAGGTGAACTATAATAACTTAAATATAAACATATAAAAAGATTGTTATAATATAAATTATACTTTTTATTTTTTTAATCTTACATAATTTTGTTCTAAAAACCGAAATAACCGAAAAACCGAACCGAACCGACATAAAAACCGAAAACCGAAACCGAAAAAAACCGAAACCGAACGGTTTTTAAAACCCAAAAACCGACATTTCGGTTTCGGTTTTGATTTTACCCAAAAACCGAACCGAACCGTGCACACCCCTAGTCTGGCCGGAGTGGGGCAACGGGGCTCTCCAATTTGGGGAGTGCGGTAACATAATACAAGAAAGTCGTCGTTAGTCTGACCGGAGTGGGGCAACGAGGCTCTCCAATTTGGGGAGTGTGGTAACCTAATACAAGAAAGTCGTCGTTCTCAAAAAAATGAAGAATGAATTATAATAAAAAAATATGTGAATATGAGGTGATACTTTAACATATAATAATTACCGTACACAATACAATGAATTGTATATGTAACTAGTTGGATTACTCACGTTAGGCAACAGACTTTCAATTTGTATCGGTTTGGTTTGATACGATATGATACTGGTACTCGATATAGCAACCAAAAAATATATATTCAAGGGATATATAACAACATGTGTGTTTATATCAATCGAAAATCATAAAAACGAATACCAAACGGTACCGATGTTTTAGGGTGATACCGATTCAATTCGTCACGGTGACGTTACCATATCGGGATTCAATATAGCTAACGATACCAAAAAGATAGGAAGCTATAAAAAACAGAATACAATACCGGTACCAATGTTCTTATGGTATCGATTTAGTTTCCCACGGTAAATTAATAAACTATATTTAATCCATTCGAATAAAGTTATACCGAAAAAACAATAAGTAATTATAATAACAATGTAGCATTGTAAGACCATGTGTAGTGGGAGGGGGAAGATAATGCCTCACCCTTGGGTATTATCCGTCATGTGGCGGTCCAGTCAGTTTTTGGGCATTATGAGGCATTATCTTATAACGGGTGTAGTGGTATAACACCCCTGCAATTATTACCCATTATTATTTTTTGTTTTTTTTTAATTAAAACTAATGTTTAAAATGGGTGTAGTGACATGATTGGCCAAAAGAATCTCACCGGACGTTTGATTTGGAAAGCCCTAAGAATTTTTTTTTAAGAAAAACGCCCCTCGGGGCGGTATAAGAGCATTATGGGGCGTTTTTTCGAGGGAAAAACCCCATTACGGGTGGTCTAAACACTTAAGGTGGTGTTTGTTTTTTCAGAAAAACCTCTTCTGGTCTCTTACGTCTGCGCCGCGCAGACCACGCGCAGACGTGTAGCTCTGCAGACCGTTTGTTTTGTAGAAGACATTTCATTAAAAATTGTCTTCAAACCTCTACGCGTCCTCTTCCCACGCAAACATGGTCCAATGTCTTCCAACCCTTCGAACCACCTCCCCTCTCCACACTAATCAAACACAACAACAATAGTAATCAACAAAACTAAGAATAAATCAACGAAATTTGTATCAACACTTACGCTATGTTCCCGAGTTTCATTAAATGAGGGAAAAGAAAAGATTTGGAAGGAAATAATTTTTAGTTGTGTTCCAGAGTTTCATTAAAGGAGAGAAAATGAGAGATTTTTTGTCTAAAATTAATCTTTCCAATTTGGAAAGAAACGGAGAGAAAAGAAAAGAAAATGAGAGAATCAATTCTTTTCTCTCCTTAACTTAACTCGGGAACACAATGTTACCACGAAGGTTTCGGGTCCCAAACGGAATCATATTCAAGAGACAGATAATAGTTGAGATAACCGTCCATATCTTCCACTAGTCCATCCATCCTCATCTAAAAACCTTTGGGCGCTCGGATTCAATTCTTCATTTTCTGGTTGTCCGTTGCTGCTGTGAATGCGTAGGGTTTTGTGGCGGAAAGTGGAGGTTCGAAAACAGAGACGATGTTCATGCCGGAATATTCTATCGGAGAGTTGAGATTCCGGCGAACCAGTTACTGGTAACGGTATGGAGTAGAGATGGAATGTATAGATGGTTGCCATTTTATCGCTGTTTGTTTGGGGTTTTGAGATGTATGATGGTGGTTGTTTTTAGAGAGAGAGAGGGGGGGTGATGTTTGCTTGCAAAAGTTAAAAAACAAACAGTCTTTTTCTTGCAGACTGCAGAGATTTGATCCACCTGTTCTGCTACAGATGTTTGCAGATGTAGTCCGCAGACTGCAGACGTTTTACATCTGAAAAAAAAAAAAAAAAAAAAAAAAACAACACCAAGCTCTTAGGGGTTATATGTAGCATTTAATCCAAATTACATGGGTAATATTTGCATAAGTTGTCAAATTCACCCCAAAAAAGAAAAACCTCATGGATGGAAGTAGAACCGCAAGGTTTCACTTTCATCCAATCAATAAATATTTCATCGGAGCGTATTCGCGTCCGTTCACCCTTCTATCTCCGGCGACATAATTATTTCTATTAACCGGAGACACAACTCATAACCTCTCCTGGTTATTATTTATTTGAATACCACCAGGTAATTCTTTTCGAACTTCTTCTGATTCTTTTGATATGATAGCTGCTAAATAACTCAAATTGTTACATTTAGGTCAATGTTGTATACCGTATCATCTATCCCTAAACCCTGTTTATCTTATCCGAAAACCACATGGCACTCTCAAAATCCACCAAATCTGAAAAGGGTCAGGCTTAGAGCATCCGCTGAAGCTAATGGGGCTAAAGTAGAGTATACACCATGGTTAATTGTTGGATTGGGGAATCCTGGGAATAAGTATCATGGAACTCGTCATAATGTAAGTTTTTTATTTGAATTTACATGTAGTTTGTTTGTTGGGTGTTATTAGGGTTTTGTTGTATATAGGTTGGTTTTGAAATGATTGATCGGATATCTCAAGAAGAAAGGATTGTGATGAACACTATACAGTCAAAGGCTTTAGTCGGAATAGGTATCCGTGTGTTGCTTTATTTAGTTAATAAAGTTTTATAAGTAAACCTTATTTTCTGCAATCAGTACAGGTTCCATTGGTGAAGTACCTGTTTTGATAGCAAAGCCTCAGGGGTATATGAATTTCAGTGGAGAATCGGTTGGTTTTCTTTTATTCATTCAACTTTATGCGTTCAGTGGCGAAGCTTGAGATTTCCGACCGGGGGGCGGAAGTGAGTCCTAAACATTTCTATAAAACCGGGGGTCGAAAACGTATATACCCAAAAATTTCTATACGAAAACTACATACTCTCCACTACTGAGCGAAAAGATTGATACTGAAACTATGAAAGTGTGTATAAGTGGGTTCTTATTTGTTTTCTTTTCTTTTCATTTATCATTTCCGAATGGTATATGCCTATATGGGATTGTATAGTATTAAATTTTGATAATCCTACAGTCCTGCCTGTTGTAATATTTACTATTTAACTGTTTACTGAAACCTCTAATCTTCATCTTGATATCTTATTTACAAAGGTTGGGCCCCTTGCTGCATATTATCAAGTACCACTGCGTCATATCCTACTGGTATTGCTTTGATCTGATTAAGTATAAGCATGAGACATCATAGTCTATTTATGTATAACTCACGTGTTATCTGTTTAGGTATATGACGAGATGAGCTTGCCGAATGGTGTTTTGAGGCTTCAGCCCAGGGGAGGACATGGGTATCATAATGGGTACGTTCGTTGACCTTTCTTAAAGAGCTAATTTCTCGTTATGAAAGCTTTAATTACATGACAATGACGTTAGCCATAAACAACAATTAAAATCGTCTTTTCTTCTGTAGAATGAAGAGTGTGATCGAACATTTGGATGGTCGCCGCGAATTCCCACGGTTCTGCATAGGTGTGGTTCACTTTGTGAATTGTGGCCATAAAATTACCCCCCACCCACACACATACATGTGTCCTTACTAGAGGTGGCAAAATAGGCAGGTTACAATGGGTTAGTTTCGTCACGGATATTTTTTGTTGCATGTCTAAACGGGTCGGATCGCTCTTTTCCAACTTTTTATCATCTTCCAATAATAATAAAACTTTATTTTGAATATATGATTTAAGCAATTATATGCATTAAATGTAAACTTGGGCCACTATTAACCATTCTAATCTTTGACCCATTTGCTTTTAAGCTATTTTTTATTTTACCAGGTTTGACCCGTTAGTGATGAAACATAGCTCGAATTGATGCATTCATAAGTAACTGAGTCGAAATCGCCACCTCTAATCCTCACTAAACTTGGAACCTCCATTATTTAAATAATTAAGCAGATAATTTATTAAAAAAGAAACATACACATTGGTCAATAAAATGAAGTGGATATTGAGGATGGAGATATTGATCTTCTTGTTTCTTACATATATGCCAATACGCTTCTGTTCTTGTAGGTATCGGCGATCCACCTGGCACCATGGACATGAAGGCCTTCCTTTTGCAGAAGTTTAGTGATACAGAACGAAAAGAGGTGAAATAAATAGTTCTATATACTTCAATATTTGTCGATATTTCTTAACTAATTAATTAATTATATTCCCACATATCTTCAATATCAGTTTGTGAGAGTCTGGATTTAGTTTCTCATTATACTCTTTACTATTTTTGCAGATAGATAAAGCCCTGGAACAAGGGGTAGACGCGGTGAGGAGCCTCATATCGTATGGATTCAATGATAGGATCACTAGGTTTAATTTAGGGCAGAAATACAAATATAACAAAGTTTAAGGGCAAGCCGATTCGTAAAAGTTATGTTTAGTTTACACATTGTCAAATTTGAAGGATGACTTGTGGTCAACTGTACCTCTAAGGTAAGAACTGTTTAGTTATATTGATTATATCATATAAATATAATTAAGTTGTCCACTTTTAAAATCCATGAGATCACTGTATATTTACACCATGCTAGTTTTGACTGGTTTTATATGTTTTTTCCCCTTGCAATAATTACAGTGGATTATTAAAGTTAAATTTTAAAGATACCTTGTACCGGATCCAATAATGCTAGACTAGATCCATTCCTGGTACTTTCAGGAATGACCAAAACAGCCCTCCTATTTTCATTTATCGGCCAAAAGTTTTCATTTATCAATGAATTTAAGATACTTGATCAAATCAAAACTTAAATTTAGTATTAACCGGTAACTTGATTTCGCAAAGTGATATCAAAACTGTACCAATCAGCTTCTATAAATCATCAAACCATTTTATTGTTGATTTGACTAGTTTAGCCAATCCTGCCCTGATAAACGAGCTGGCAGTGGCGAAGCTTGAATGAAAAATCAATGGGGGCTGGACTCTAAAAACTCAAATCAGTGGAGGGCCAGACTCTTAAAAATCCGATATTTGACACTACAAAAAAAAAATTCAAAAGTTTTCAGTAAAATTAACATTAGCAGCCAAAAATCAGTTGTTGGTCGTAACACCCGCGAGCCACCAAGAAGCTTCGCCCCTACCAACTGATCCGGCTTTTTAAATTGCTAAACAAGGGTAGGTTTCTATTAACATGTTAAGATCTAAACTATAAGTAAATAAATAAAAAATGGATTTTGTTGTCTAGTTGCATTGCATTGATAGAGAACCAAAGCTATATGGGAAATAAGAAATAAAATATGGAATAAAAATTAATATTGCCCTATCGATATGTTGTAGTAAATTCTAATTTTTATAAAACATTCTCTATTAAAAATTATAAAAGAACAACAAATTTGTACTTCAAAATAAGTAACTAAAAAGAGTAAAAAACTAAATACTTAGACTAATGGGTATGGGGGACGGCCAAGGGCCGGCTAGGCACGGCGCCGCCCTGGAACACCGTCCCCCTTGGCCCGTCCCCGTCGACTCCGTCCGCTTCCAGATGAACTCGCTGGCCCACCGCCTTCACACACATACCTATACATACATACATATACATGTATTTAGCCCCATCCTCCACCCTCTTGGTCCATCCCCTTTAGACCCATCCTCACTCTCGGTGACGTGGCGGGTGACGTGACGGCCCATCCCCTTGGGCCTGGGGATGAACCTCACCATACCTTCTAGCCTTATTATGTCAAGGGGTGTGTGTGTTAACTAGTGCAACTATATGACCTCTTCCCAAAATTCAACAAGAACGTTAGAAAGTAAATTTAAGAACCCAAAAAGTACACTTTACCCCCTTCTCTGTTCACCCATCTCCCAACCGTTAGAAACCTCCTCTGTCTTTTTTTTTTTTTAAACACAATTATTACCCATTAAAAACATATCAATTCTCAAAACTCTGATCACCAACAACCGGATCAAAATTCAAAACCCTCCACCATCACCTCCGATCGAATTCATCATGGAGAGAGGACCCCGATACAAAGCTTACGCCGATCTTCGCGAATCGAAACTCAGGTTAAGATCCAACGCAAACCCACCTCCATTACCCCCTAAACACCACCGCTCTGCTAATACTTCCACTCTACCGGAAATGCATGTCAAGTTTCCTGCCAATAGGCGAAAAGGGTCCTCTGTTTTGGCTCAATCTGTTCCTGACTTCTCCTCTGTTTTGAGAAAGGAGAATCGGAAACCGACGCTGCCACCCGTAGCCGAGAAGTCTGTAACGCCACCGGCTAAGAGGTCTTCGAGATTATACGAGGTTAATGCGAAATTGATGGGTAGTAAGTCGTCAGTTTCGAGTACAAAGAGGAGTGGTGGTCTGTTGACTGAGAGGAGAAGCTATGCGAATATGGATGAATTGAAGAAATTTTCTGTGGCAGCTGCTAATGCCATTAATGGTGAAAACAGGGGAGGAGGAAGAACCAGTGTTCTGCGGTCTAGACAATATTATTGAATTTTTTATTTTTGTTTTTTAAGGGTTTTTTTTTATGTTTAAAATGATGGTTTGGTTTTTGGTTGGATTTGTAGTAGGATTTTTGCGTGGGTTTGCTGTGGAGTGAGTTTTTCTTTTTCTTTTTTTTTAAAGTATCGATGAAAAACTATTTACAAAAAATGGTGTTGCTTATTAAAGTATCGATGAAAAACTATTTACAAAAAATGGTGTTGCTTATAAGCGAGTGATTTTTAATTATCTTGTATATATTTTTTTCTTCTGTATTTAAAAGAAACAAATTATAAACCGTCTACCCAACGTTTCAGTTGCAGCAAAATCGAAACGGCCTTCAATAATGTTATGAACCATACTAGGGCACCATTGACCAACCTAATAGCCCGTTCTGGGAGCCCAATAAGAGAGCAAGTTTAGAAAAAGGATTGAGAGAATTGGTTATGAAGATTGTTTAGAAAATGTGATTGTTGTTCTTCTCATCTCATCTCAGATTCTAGTCTAATCTCCCATCTTCTTTTATGTTACTTGTTCTATAATTTTCATTGTAGTCGTTCCACTGAATCAATAGAAATCAAAACACCTTGTTCTTAATTCCTTATTTGATTATCTCTGGTTGTGTCAATTTGGGGTAGACAACCGTAGTGAGGTTTTGTAGGATCATCGTGTTGGTGATCTTAGTTGTCTCTTTGAGACTTCATTGCCGATCATAGTGATGTTAGTTCATTGGTCTAGGTGATGCTTGTTTTTCTTCCACACTAGTCGATATAGAGTTTGTGAGCTTGATTATGTGTTCTATGTACTATTAGTTCAATATATGTGCTATGTTTATGTCTTGAACTTTGTTCTTGATCCTAGTTGCTAGTAGTAACAATCTTGAATTTTATTGTTGCTCTCAAATCTGTCTTGGATTATGTGATTCCATTTTGTTTTGGACTGTCGAAAGTGTTTTTCAGACGTAGTCCACATGTGTTATCGTTCATAATCGTGTTGAGTTGTTGTGTGGTTAGTCAAACCATGTGGTTAGAGGGTTTCTAATCGGTTTTATTTTCAAGATTATTTCTTGAATATTTGTGATGATATCCTTGTATCTTTCTTCTTGTGTAAGAGATATTTTTATGGTCTTAAAATCATGTGTTTTTGTATTTTGCGAGTGCTATATAGGCTATAATTCTTGTCTGGTATAGAACTGTGTACTTCTCGTTATTCCCAGACTTGTTTCTTGAATCTTGTGATTCATGCTTTTCTAAATGGTGTGTGATTTTTTGTCTTATTAGAAAAGATATGTTTCTGATAGTTTTGCTGAATCGTGTGATTCATTGTTTCTTGTCGGGCGCATTGTAGATCTAGGGCGTATCATATAGCGATTCTGTTAGATCTGATGTTCTTGTAGACATATTATTGTGTTAATGATCTATGAGAGTATTGAGTTAAATTTTTCACCTTGTTTCTTTCAAAGTCTCTGGAGTGTTATCTTAGATCTAGGGTTTTTCCTTTTGTCAAATCCGTTAGATCTTGTAGTTTTGATAACAAATCTTCGTGTTAATGATCTGATCTGTAGAGTCTTGTAACGATCTTGTGTGCTTGAATTATTTGTTTGATCTTCATGCCATACTGTCACGATTATCTAGCTTTGTGTTTTTTGTTGGCTGAACTGTGTGGTTTACATATTTGTTAATCAAATGTATCCTCAAGATTATTCATGATTCGTTACAACCTTGTTTCTCGTGTGAGGTTTTTTAAATATGTTGTCCGATGTAGAAACGAGTGTGTTGAGTTTTATCGGATTCAATGTCTTATCATATTTGAGTTGTTAATCTTTTGAATCAAGGTTTTTAAACACAGGTTTATTTTTTTCTGTTTTTGTAACTTGTGTCGTATATTTTCGGATAGTATTATATAATCTTGTGGTTCTTCTTTGATCAAATGTGTTTCTCTTATGGTTATAGAATCAAATGATTTTGTGTAGTCATAATTTTTTTTATTTTTTGGTTAAGCCTACTGTTTTAGTGTAAATTGATTGTCAATTTTTAATGGATTCTAAAAATATTTTGTGTCTACATAAGTTAGTACTGTGTGTTATAACTTGATGATAATCCTATGTACTAAGTTCTGTTTTGTTGATATGTTTTCTTCAAGTTGAGTAAAACTTCACAAGCTATGTTGTATATATTAAAAAAAATCTACTACCAAGGTAAAATCAATTTTTAGTAGTTCACAATCTGCTCTGTTCAAAATATATCTGGCAATAAACTGGAAAAAAAAATCTCCTAGTTTTCTCTCATCCGTTCTTGCGTATCACGTATGATTTAGGTCTGTCATATTAGTCTAGGGCTTGAGCAGATGTCGTTGATCTGCTTAGATTGTGTTGATTTGTACAACTTAATGTGTTGATAATCTGTGACTTGACTTGTGAGAATTGTATACATGAGTTTTGGTTTGAGAGTTTTTCTATGTTTTGTATCTTAGTTGTATTCTGGATAATTTGGGATTGGTTTTGTTGTGTCACAATTTTTTTATCTGGAGCATGCAAGGAACGAATTATTCAGTTCGTCGTTTATTCTGTTTACGCATCTTATTGTCGCTTTTTGTCTCTTTCACGACAGGACTAAATGGTTGTGAACTTTAATGTGTCTCCTTTAAAAAATACTAGTGGTTGTGTAAAAACTGTTGGTGCATTTTTATGGAAAAAGGGAGCTCTTAATAAATCAACATGATCTTTTATGAAGAAAAAATTGTATGGGTATTTAGCGCATTTTTATACTTGTTCTTTTATATTTGTCGTTTACTTGTTCTTTTATATCTTGTCGTTTAATTCATGTCGTGGACTGCTGGAACTATATGGGCGTTATGGGCTGATTGTACAGGGTTAACGTCTGGGCCCGACGCATCCTCTAAGTAATAATGACCGATCATTGGTTGCTGAATAGAAATTATGGGCTGCTGGATAAAGGCTTGCATGGTATGGACTGCTAAATACTTGTGGACTACATGGGTTTACAACTGATTATTGGGCTCTGTCTTGGAGCTTTATAAAGAGTAAATTACAAGTTTTGTCCTACACCAAATTGCAGGCGCTGTCCTTTTTACCAAAATCTTGCAGGCGCTGTCCTTTAACTTTCAAAATCTTGCACGTTTTGTCCTTTAGGCCAAACCCAGTTAGAATTTTTGGTTAAATATAGTCATGTGCAAGGCATATGAGGGTACTATTGTAATTTCATCTATTTAATTTAGAAAATAAAAATTGCATATACAAACCCACTAACTTTCTCTTTCCATCAACACTCTTTCTCTCTCTAAATTATCTCTCTTCTTCAAGAATAAAAAAAAATCTGCATAAACCTCAAGATTTCACAAATCAGTAATCTTTCCAACTTAAAAAGAGACGTGAGACTAGGGGACCCGATCCCCTCACCATCGTAACAAAAATTAAAGGCTTTGAAGGACCAAAATCATCAGTAGCAGACGAAGAAGATGAAGTTTGAATAGTAGATTCATCTTCGCTCAGATATCCCATGGATGAATCGAAACCTGATCGATCTTTAGGTACCCGTCTCTCTGTTTTGAGTTGATTGTTCATAGCATGATTTCGAAGCCTTTGCTATTTGATCGGAGTTGTGGTGGGCCTTCTGATGTCGGAAACACCATCGCAGAACCCGGGGCGGCACTCGTACGGACCTCCATCCCCACCACCACCGGCGATTCCGGAAGACACCCAATCGAAGAACCCACGACGGCACAATCAATTTTCAACATCAATGCAAATTTAGGGCTTTCCCCACCACCACCTCCGGCCACTTGGTTGAATGTGCAGAGATCAAGACTGCAAATTTAGGCATATGAAGGTTTTTTTAAAAAAATTATTTAGGCATATGCAGGTATGCTTGAAATCTGTTTGCTTGTTTAAATGAAAGAAAGAAAACAAAACAATAATTTATCTGATTAGGATGATTCGTGGTTGGCCATTCAAAAAAAAAGGATGATCCGTTCTTTCTTTTTACTTGGTCAAATGATTGACGGCGGTGGTAGCTGGGAGGGCGGTGGTGGCTGTGAGGTTGTTGGCTGAAATCGGAATTCATATAGGAGAGGCAATGGTGGGCTGACTTCACGTGGTGGAGGTTCTTTCCAAATAGATCTATTTGGGGATTTAGGGATTTTATCATAAATGCAGATGATAAATTGGGAAATTGAAAGGGATGAGAGGAAAATGACCATTTTACCCCCATGTGCACTGCACATGACCTTTTTTAACTGAGATTTCTAACCAAGTTTGGTCTAAAGGACAAAACGTGCAAGATTTTGAAAGTTAAAGGACAGCGCCTGCAAGATTTTGGTAAAAAGGACAGCGCCTGAAATTTGATGTAAACATAAAGGACAAAACTTGTAATTTACTCCTTTATAAAAGGGTTGAAGCTTTTGCCATTCATGACCGAGACAAGATATTTTTCTCTTGAGTTTGTTCTCTCTTTTCTCTCTAGAATTAGGGTTTTTTTTTTTTCAGTTTTGGTTCATCTTGAATCGAGACATAGTTGTGAAATTCCTGTTATCTTTGAAGATTATCTAGTTGATAATCGTTCGGTTCGAGAGTTGAGAGTTCTGTGAGTGATATTGTCTCTTTTATTTGGTGTAATCTTTGTAATAAATAACTCTTTGGGTTCAATAATAGTTTGGGTTAGGGGTGTTCAAAAAACTCGTAGCTCGCAGCTCGCTCGAAAAAAGCTCGAAGAAAGCTCGGCTAGAAATTGGCTCGGTTGTAAATGAGCCAGCTCGGCTCGGCTCGGTTTGTAAATGAGCCGAGCTCAAGCTTGGCCTGGCTTGGCTCGTGAGCTTGGCCTGGCTTGGCTCGTGAGCTGGCTTGATAAGGTTCACATCGCTTAGAAAACAAAAACTAAGGGAGTATTCCCCTATA
The DNA here is from genome assembly GCA_030545235.1 of Helianthus tuberosus. Classification (NCBI taxonomy): domain Eukaryota; kingdom Viridiplantae; phylum Streptophyta; class Magnoliopsida; order Asterales; family Asteraceae; genus Helianthus; species Helianthus tuberosus. The sequence continues at coordinate 157,289,979 of CM060403.1, forward strand.
AAAGAAGGTAAAGATAATGTACAAAGTAAATTAACTATTTATACTTGCATATTTAGCCATATGGTTAAATTAAATGGCAATTATGGCCCTTAGTCTATGAAGAAATTCATTTTTATGGACTTTTTAAGTAGTAAATTTTGCGGTTCTTTGTTAGTTCGGGCTAGATTGAGCCGAGCCGAGCTAGTTCGAATTCTAATCGATTCGAGCTCGAGCCGAGCCAGCTCAAATCGAGTTCGAGTCGAGCTCGAGCTGGGTCTAGCTCGGCTCAACTCGGCTCGTTTACAGCCCTAGTTTGGGTTAGGTCTCTGAGTTGTTTCTGGTAGATTACATCTTTGAATACTGTAAAATTGACAATAATAATAATAATAATAATAATAATAATAATAATAATAATAATAATAATAATAATAATAATAATAATAAAAGTTAATAACAATAATAACAAATACAATTAGTAAATATACTAAAACAAACTTTCTATGGAAATGTTTTGGTCAAAAATCAAGCAATGACAATGTAACCAAACTTTCTGTTGTGAGGTATGATGCTTGAATTTATGAACAAAAATAAGGATCACTATGAAGTGTAATGGACAAGTGACACGAAGATTTATACGAGGAAAAAGCCCTTGATCAATGAATGATCTCCGGCATAAAAAACCTCGGGTGATGTAAACTACCGATCACCAACTCAAATTAAACAAGAAATGTATTACAATTTCGGATGATAGCGAGCTAAGTACAAGGATCACTATAGTGTATTGTGTAGAAAATGTGTGTAATTGCCAAATGTGTTAGCGAGAACTGATGAGAGCGGTTGCATGAGTGTGTGTGTAGCCAAAAACAGCCAAGTGTTTTCTAACTAGCTCGCTACCCCCTTTAAAAATAGAAAATATCTACTCTAACTAACATTCTGCAAATGGTGCAAGTCCTCCACGACTCCATAACGTCCATTTCTGGCCACGTGCGGAATAGACTAAGAATATTCTCCAGGAAAATCGCCAAGACTAAGTCCAAGTTGATACTCCTGCAAAACAATTACGAATTCAAAGTAGAGAATCGTTAGTACAAGGATCCTTATAGTGATCCATGATCCTGATCCTGCAACACTTCTGAGGATCACTACTTCAGACAGAATTGAGGATCACTAAACCTAACAGTAAATAAGGATCACCGATCATTTAGAAATCCACCCCTAACAATTGCCCCCAAAATATAAGGAGTAATTATGTAAATAAATGAGTTATATTTTGTTCTTATCCGTAACGAATTAATCAGATAACTAGCCGTTGGAGTCGGACTAGCCGTTACGAACATGACGTCAGTGAGGTGATTATCCTGCAGAATCATCATTATAAATAGGAGTTAGAGATAGGGATCAATCAGCATTCAAATTCAAGAGAACTCCCTTTAAATTCTCATTCGACGATCAAGCAGGTAACTCTTTTCCTTTTCTTCTTTTACGTTTTCTTCCTCTGTTCATCCTTCTTCACCTTCTTCAAATCAAGATGATGCTGAGATCCTCACCAGCCAAGGATCATAAGAAGGAAAGTCCTCTCAAGAGCCAGGGGATCATTGAAGATTCGGTGAAAGAAATATGCTGTTTCTCTGATCCACAAATAGACAGAATTCGCCACTGTTTTCCGGCGAATACCGTTTTCAAACCATTTGACCCCACCGTTTTAAGTGATTATGTTTCTGAAACTTGGGTAGCCTTCCCAGTCACACCTTTCACAATAGGATATTCATATCCCTTCCCTGAATTCACCCAATCCTTTTTCTCCCTCACCGGCATCTCCTATATTCAAGCTATGCCAATGATCTGGAGGGTCTTGTATACCCTTGAAAGGATCATTGAGCAAGAAGGAATTGACTTGGGAATGTCAGAATTAGCCGAGATGTATGACCTTACCACATTTGGATCCCACCGATATCTATTCAAGCGTAAACCCGGAGAAGAATATCCCATCTTTAAAGCTACTAAAAATAATACCAACTGGAAACGGCGGTTCTTCTTCGTCAGAAGGGATTCTATCCCGGATGGAAAGGATTTGCCAAGGAAATGGAGCACTTATGGTAGGATAGGAGGATCCTTAGAAGGATCACTAAGTAAGCTCATTTCTGAAAATGATTACTAATACGCTTTTGTTTCTTTTGTACAGCTATCACATTCTCGCATATTATTCCTTCAGCTGCCACCAAGGGGAGACTTGCTGCTTTTAGAAAACTCGGTCCTGAAACAAGATCATTCAAGACAATCACCCAGGATTCTCAAGAGGTATCCTCAGGCTCTGTCACCATGTCAAGTAAGTATCCTGTTCTTTTTATATTCAAATGTTTACATAAATAGTTATATATGAATAGAATAAGGACACTTATCTGTTTTGGGTGTGTAGGCGCTGGAAAGTCATCAAGATCTGCTTCCAAATTTAGTGTCACTGAGCTTGACACCGTCCGATCCTCCAAGAAGAAGCTTCCTGCCAGCCCAACTGCTTCGATCCCCAAGGCACCCGTTAAAGGAAGGGGTGGCAAGAAAAGAAAAGCCTCTGAAGCTGAGGATCTGCAAGGTCTGCCCCTGATTCGCCACCAGTTCCTTGAATACTTCAACGATGTAAGGATCCTTGTCCCTGCTTTAGGTATCCAGCTTATTTGAGGATCACCTATTCTTGAACTGTTCTTTATCTTCTTTGCAGAAATTTGCTGAGATTGAAGACTACGTTGGGCATGTCGAGGAGCAGGACAAGAAGATTGCTGACCTTCAACAAGTCGCATTGCTCAAGGATCTTAAGATTGCTGACCTCCAAAAGGACCTCCAAAATGCCAAAGCTGAAACGGACAAGGTTCTGATCAATGCTGATGACGAGAAGCATGACATCACCCAGGACGCTAAAGTTTCTGCTGCCATAGCGATGTACAAGAGCAAGCTACAGATGGCTCAAGAAGCTCAGGATCCTGCCTTTGATAGGAGCAGCTGGGATGTGGAAGGCTGGAAGGCTAGGCTGGCTGAATTAGAGGCTGATGAGGTTCTGGCAATTGAGGCTAGTGGTAGTGGCAAGGATCATGCAAAGGATACTGGAGCTGGAGGGGATGATGATGCAGCGAAGGTGTAGGCTGCTTGAATGGGCGATGAAGGACATTTCTAGACGTAGCCGGAGCCCATTTTTTTAGTTTGGTTATGGTTTTTTGTTTTGATGATGTTTTGATAAACAATGGTTGGTCTGTACTTGAACAATAGTAATTAGGGTTGAGGATCATGGATGATCCTTTGAACAATAGGTAGGATTACAAATGGTGGAGGGATCCTCTGTTTGGGGGATGAAGCCATTTCCTGCACTTGTTAGACCTATGAACAATGGACACCCTTTGCCAACCCATGTGGACGGGCCACGTTTTGCTGGTAGAAACGTGGGTTGGCAATTTTGACAACCTTAAAAGGGTTTAAGCTTTTGTGAATAAAATGACTTTAACTTTTTGGCTATATCCTGTGTTGATATCCTTATTGTTATTTTATTTTTCAATCTATTGTGATGTTCATGTCGTTTAAACTTATCAAGTAAGGAAAAATTTAAAAAAATATTCCTTAAGAGTTAAGGATATGATCAAGGATCACATAAAAAATAATTTAAGGATCATAAGTTCAGTTGTCAAAGGATAAGTGTCACTTAAATACATAATGAATAAAATCAAAACAGTTAAGGATCATACCTGAGAATCCAAGTTAGGATCCTATCCTTTAACACTTAAAATTAGGATAACCCAAGATACAAACCTTAGTTGAAAGTAAGGATCATGAATCCTTGGTCATTTATCTTCACAAACCTGAAATAAGATATTACTTAGGACTGAGCCAATATAAGATGAATGTTAGTAACTGGGGACAAGCCCAACAATTCTGGGGACAAACCCAATATACTGGGGACAAGCCCAAAAGATAACTGGGGACAAGCCCAAAGGATAACTGGGGACAAGCCCAAAGGATCGTATGTAAACTGGAGTATGGCCCTCACTGGCGACTATCCAAACTTAGTGACATGAAAATGCCAAAACCTTAGCTAACGTGAAAACGTTAGAAACCTTAGGAACGGATGTATGGTACGTCTACCATTATACGTAGGATCCTGAATATAGCCAGTACAATGAAATTGTCAGCCCCTAAAGCGGGTACTGGTCCCATTGCCATGAACTATACCAGGATCATCGTGCGCTACTGGCGAAACTGGGGACAGGCCCAAACTGGGGACTAGCCCAAATAACTGGGGTCAAGCCCAAATAACTGGGGTCAAGCCCAAATAACTGGATACTTCCGTGGATGCTCAATCCTTAGTTAAGGATACCTGAACCTTCAAAACTCAGAATCAAGTAAAAGGAGGATAAAGGACGCAGGATCCTTATCCTTGTAAGGGAATAAAAAGAATGAAATAGTTTGAGATTGGAATGTTACCAGAAAGAGGATCATCTGTCAGTAGGGATCCTTCAAGGATACTTGTCTGGTAAGGATCACACTTCTTGGCATACTCCACAGCATCCTTCTTCATAGTGGGCCAATAGTATCCTGTCCTCAGGATCCTTGAGAATAATGCCCTGCCCCCAGTGTGGTTTCCACAATCTCCTTCATGGAAATCCTTAATTTTGAAAGCCCTTGGGTTTTCTCCTGTAGGAATTTCTCCATGTTGTATGTATCTCATGATTGGGAGTATCCATGATCCTGAATGAGATTGGGTATTATCACTAGAGATGATTGCAGAATCTTCTCCTATATCCATAGCTACATGATCCTTGATAGCAGGGGTCAGGATATGGATAATAGGGATCTTGATATCCTCAGGAATCTTCAAAGATGATCCTAGATTGGCTAATGCATCAGCTTCTGCATTCTCTTCCCTTGGTACCTGTGTCAAACTAAAGGATACAAAAGAGAGTGCCAATTCTTTGACTATCTCCAAATATTTGATTAGCTTTTCACCTTTAATAGCATAGGATCCATTAAAGTGATTAGTGATCAATAAAGAATCTACATGTACCTCAAGATACCTGATCCTCATATGCTTTGCAATTTGCAAACCAGCTATCAAGGCTTCATATTCAGCCTCATTGTTGGTAGTTTAAAATTCACAAGCTATGGAGTGGGGTATTATGTCCCCCTGTGGCGATTTTAGTAGTATTCCAAGCCCTGTTCCATTTACATTGGAGGATCCATCAGTGAACAGTATCCAAGGATCCTTGGTTTCTTCAAGCTGTTGGACTTCTAGTTCAGCCTCCTTTTGCAAATCACTACTAAAATCTGCCACAAAGTCAGCTAAGGCTTGGGATTTGATGGCAGTCCTTGGTTCATATCTTATATCATATGCACTCAACTTCACTGCCCACTTAGCCATCCTTCCTGACATTTCAGGTTTCCTGAGAACATTCTTAATTGGGAAATTAGTTTTAACAATAATAGCATGAGTCTCAAAATAATGTCTTAATTTAATAGATGCCATAATTAATGCAAGGATAAGTTTTTCTAAATGTGAATACCTGGATTCAGCATCAAGTAAGCTCTTACTTACATAATAAACAGGATGTTGTGTACCTTGGTGATCCTTAACAAGGACCGCACTTACTGCTTTTGAGGATACCGCCAAGTATAAGGATAACACATCTCCCTTTTCTAGTTTCATCAAGGCTGGGGCTGAGGATAGGTAATCCTTAAGAGCTTTAAGGGCACTTTCATGCTTCTCAGTCCATTCAAATTTCTTGTTCTTCCTCAGGATGTCATAGAACTCCTTGCACTTTTCTGAGGATTTGGATATGAATCTGTTCAAGGCTGCGATCCTGCCAGTCAACCTTTGCACATCCTTAGCATTGGCAGGAGATTTGATATTCACAATAGCCTTAATTTGCTCTGGACTTGCTTCAATGCCCCTCTTTGTCGCCATATATCCTAAGAATTTACCTGCCTTTACACCAAAATGACACTTAGAAGGATTAAGTTTCATATTATATTTATCAAGGATATTAAATGCTTCCTCCAAGTGTTTAAGATGATCCTCAGCTTTCTTGGACTTAACCACCATGTCATCAATATAGACTTCCATAGTGTGTCCAATTTGCTCCTTGAACATCATATTGACTAGCCTTTGATAAGTAGCACCTGCATTCCTTAATCCAAATGGCATAGCAATATAACAGTATATACCAGTTGGGGTCATAAAGGCTGTATCCTCTTGATCGGATGGTTCCATCTGAATTTGTTGAAATCCAGATGAAGCATCCATAAAAGTTAACAACTCATGACCCGCGGTAGCATCCACCATGGAGTCAATGTGGGGTAATGGGAAAGGATCCTTGGGACATGCCTTGTTTAAATCTGTAAAATCGACACATACCCTCCACTTTCCATTTTCTTTTGAACAACAACCACATTGGCTAACCATCTTGGATACTTAACCTCTCTAATCATACCTGTTATGGCTCATTTTCTAAGCATACATATCCTGACCAATATCCTGCCTTTATTTGTTTATTTGTGACCAGGATGCTGGAAGAGGATATTGCTAACATCTTGGGCGATATCCTGAGGTTTATTGAATTAACCACGTGCAGGTTAAAGGCTGAGACTTGCTAACGGTCAAGTGGACTTCTTCTCCTCAAGACTCGGACGTGTTTGTTGAAGGAGAGACGTTGAACCCGAAAGACCAGGTCTACAACGTTCGATTAAGGAATATTCGGTGGATCCCGGAAGTTTAGGATAGTTTGTTATATTATCTTTACTATAAATAGATGGGGGCGGATCAGTTTAAGGCACACAATTTTACACTGATACTCTCGAACACTTTCACTCTCTAGCTCATTGCAAACACTACACTTGTATTCAAATTTCATTGTAACACATAGCCGATCCGCACCACATCCTGCACTGTATCCTGACGTTTGAAGTAATAAGAAGAACAAGGCAGCTGCGATTGTCAGCTCCTGAGGTTTTATGCCGGCGATCTAGATTGATCAAGGGCTTTCCTCGTACATCTCGTGTCGTTTACTTTACTTTTGCTCATAGTTTGATCGTAGATACAGCTCAATATCCTGAGCCGTATCCTGAATACTGATTTTCTAAATAACTTAACAAGCATATTTTTCACACATATTTCTAGCACACTACCTCACTTAACTAATTTGATCACTAAATTGCTTAGGTAATTTTTGACCAAAACAATTTGGCGCCCACCGTGGGGCAAGTGGTGCTCTCTTTACTAAAAATTTTTGTGAGATCGCTAATCGGCTTTCTATTTTCAAAACTTTTTGCCACATTGTCCATAATGGCCTTAAGATCAAACATGAGTTCCTCTACTGTGTCTGCTATGACTTCTGCTACTACTGGTTCAGTGCTTCCACCACCTCCTCCAAGGATGCCAGCCTCTTCACGACCTCAGGATATTATCCTTACTCGCAGTGTTCAGGAATCTGCTCCCGTTCTAGCTTCTAATGATGAAATTCTTACTTTATTTGGAAGTGTGCAGGAACAAATGAGGCAGCAACAGGAAACAAACCAAATGCTTTTAAGGGAAATACAACTCCTGAAGTCTGGCTCGAGCAGATCTGCTGAGGATAATGTCACTCCATTACATCCCAGAACGTTGAACTTCAGTTCAGCTGTGTATACTGAGGATAACAGGGGGAATATTGTGCCCAGCCTTCCTCAGAATCATACCCCTGAAATACCCTCCTCGGTCAGGATGTCAACCATGAGGAGCTCAGGATATGCTTCAGGATATGGGCAAAATCCTCCAACGGGTAACGTGTCAAATAATAATAATACTTATGCTACTAACAATAGTGGATCTTTGCAGGATACAGGTGTAACATCAGCACTTACTAGGGAACTTCAGAAGTTGAAGGACATGATATCTAGTGTACCTGGGGTGGTCCAGCCGATCCTGGAAGTGTCCCAATACAGCCACAAGATATCTCGTTTTGCATATCCTATCTATGATGCTGAGATCCCAAAGAGATTCCAAACCCCCAACATGAAGCTTTATGATGGGACTACGGATCCTGAGGAGCATATTGCTCAGTATAGGGAAAGAATGGAGATTAACCCTATCCCTCCGGAGCTCAAGGAAGCGTGCTTGTGCAAGGGATTTGGTTCTACTCTAACAAGATCAGCCTTAAAATGGCTGTTAAACGTTCCTCCTCACTCAATTACTTCGTTTGCTCATTTGGTTAATTTATTTAACAGTCAATTTTCTTGTAGTCAGAGTTTTGAGAAACTAACCAGTGATCTTTACAGGATAACTCAAGGGCCTCAGGAATCCTTGAGGGATTATGTGAACAAATTCAGTCGAGAATCCTTGGATATCCCACATCTTGACGTTGCAACAGCTGTGCAAGCTTTTAAGATGGGATTACAAAAGGATTCTCAGTTTTATCAGGATCTTGTAATGAATCCCTGCAGGAATCTCGACGAAGCTCGTAACAGGGCTTTGAGATATATCCGTCTGGAAGATGACAGGAAGATGCAAGAAAGGATGAACTCATCTAACACTTATGAGTCAACTAACAGGAAGTCAGAATCCTCATTCAAGTCATATCGGCCTAAGCCATATGGTAGAAATGAAAACAAGAGAGTGAATGCTGTCGAAGATGAGGATCCTGAAGAGTATCCTGAGTTGTCTGAATATAGCTTTTCTGTTAACATTCCTGAATTGATGTATGCCATGCAGGGTCTAGGAGACAAGGCTAGGTGGCCTCGAAAGAATCAACAAAAGGCTGACTGGAAAGATAAGTCAAAATGGTGTGCTTTCCACGAAGATTTCGGACATGTAACTGAGGATTGCATTGCTCTAAGGAAAGAAATAAGCTATCTTCTAAGCAAGGGATATCTGAAAGATCTCTTAGAAAGAAAGAAGAATAAGGGTCAGGATACTGAGAAGGATCCTGAGCGAGCAGCATCACCTCCCGCGGATGCCAAGATAATCAACTTCATTTCGGGAGGATCCGACATTTGTGGAACTTCGTATTCGGCAGCAAAGAGACATGCAAAGGAAGCTAAGGCCGAAAGGGGAGACAAACTTGTCAGGATGACTACCCTCACAACTGACAAAGTGATCACTTTTGATACTGATGACAGGGATACTGTCCAGGATCCTCACCATGATGCTCTAGGAATAACGTTATATGTGGCTAACCATTTTGTACGCAGGATATTGGTTGATAATGGCAACTCCGTCAACATAATCCAACTAGAAACTCTGAAGAGAATGAATGTATCTCCAATGGATATCACTTCAAAGTCTACCGTGCTTGTTGGGTTCAGTGGAGAGGCTAGAAACACAGTGGGAGAGATAAAGTTACCAGTATACGTTGAAGGAGTCAACTCAATACAACGTTTCTGTGTGATGGATTCTCTATCCTGCTATAACATCATACTGGGAAGACCGTGGATTCACGATATGAAGGCTGTGCCATCAACATATCACCAATGCATCAAGATACCTACCCCTTGGGGAGTTGTCAAAGTTGATAGTGATCAGCAGGAGGCGAAAGAATGCTACTCATCCTCGATGAAATCCTCAACCAAACCTAGTGCAGCATAGCAATTAAAGACGCGGGCCCAGGATATCGTGGAGGATCCGGAGCAGGATGTAAAGAAAATTATCCTGGACCAGGATAATCCCGATATTTCGGTGCTCGTAGGGACCAATATCCCTCAGGATATTGAAGAACAATTAATTAACTTTTTGAAATGCAGGATGTCAACGTTTGCATGGAAGCATGAGGATATGACAGGCATATCCAAAGATATTATCACTCACAAGCTTGGAATTGATAAATCATTCAAGCCTGTTCAGCAAAAAAGAAGGAAGTTTGCTCCTGAGCGGAACACGATTATCCAGGAGGAAGTTGAGAGATTATTAAAGTCCAGGATGATCAGAGAAGTTAAGTTCCCAAGGTGGCTAGCAAACATGGTGGTAGTACAGAAGAAAAATGGGAAATGGAGAGTTTGTGTGGACTACACAGACTTGAACAAAGCTTGTCCTAAAGACCCATTTCCTCTTCCCCACATTGATGCAATGGTAGATGCCACTGCCGGGCATGAAATGCTGACCTTCATGGACGCATCCTCAGGATTTCAACAGATCCAAATGGAGCCTTCTGACCAGGAGGATACTGCCTTCATGACACCAACAGGTATTTATTGTTATACAGCTATGCCTTTTGGTTTGAAAAATGCAGGTGCAACATACCAAAGATTGGTAAACATGATGTTCAAAGACAAACTGGGGGACACCATGGAGGTATATATCGATGATATGGTGGTGAAATCTAAAAAGGCTGAGGATCACCTCCAGGATATCAAGGGAGCATTTGATATCCTCGATCGATACAACATGAAGCTGAATCCTGCTAAATGCCATTTCGGAGTGGGGGCAGGAAAGTTTCTTGGATATATGGTGACAAAAAGGGGGATAGAAGCAAGCCCAGAGCAGATCAAAGCTATCCTGGATATAAAATCACCCTCAAATATGAAGGACGTACAAAGATTGACAGGCCGAGTAGCAGCTTTAAACAGGTTTATCTCAAGATCCTCAGAGAAGTGCAAAGATTTTTATGATATCCTGAAGAAGAACAAAAGATTCTAATGGGGGGAGAAGCATGAAGCAGCCTTGCAGGATTTGAAACGATATCTCTCAACCGCACCTGTATTGATGAAGCCTGAAAATGGTGAACCACTATCCCTATTGTTAGGGGTCATTTTCTTAACTTATATATCCTGACCAATATCCTGCCTATGTTTGTTCATTTGTGACCAGGATGCTGGAAGAGGATATTGCTAACATCTTGGGCGATATCCTGAGGCTTATTGAATTAACCACGTGCAGGTTAAGGGCTGAGACTTGCTAACGGTCAAGAGGACTTCTTCTCCTCAAGACTCGGACGAATTTGTTGAGGAAGAGACGTTGAGCCCGAAAGACCAGGTCTACAACGTTCGAAGAAGGAATATTCGGTGGATCCCGCAAGTATAGGGTAGTTTGTTATTTTATCTTTACTATAAATAGATGGGGACGGATCAGCTTAGAACACACAATTTTTCACTAACACTCTCATACACTTACACTCTCTAGCTCATTGCAAACACCACACTTGTATTCAAGTTTCGTTGTAACACTTAGTCGATCCGTACCGCATCCTGCACTGTATCCTGATTTTTGAAGCAATAGAAGAACTAGGCAGCTGCGATTGTCAGCTCCCGAGGTTTTATGCCGGCGATCTAGATTGATCAAGGGCTTTCCTCGTACATCCCGTGTCGTTTACTTTACTTTTGCTCATCGTTTGATCATAGATACAGCTCTATATCCTGAGCCGTATCCTGAAACTGTTTTTACAAATTAATTTGATTAACATATTTTCGACACTCATTTCTAGCACACTACCTCACTTAACTAATTTGATCACTTAATTACTTCGGTAATTTTTGACCAAAACAATTTGGCGCCCACCGTGGGGCAAGTGGTGCTCTCCTTACTAAAATTTTTTTGTCAAATCGCTAATCGGTTTTCTATTTTCAAAACTTTTTGCCACATTATCCATAATGGCCTCAAGATCAAACATGAGTTCCTCTACTGTGTCTGCTATTACTTCTGCTACTACCGGTTCGGTGCTTCCACCACCTCCTCCAAGGATGCCAGCCTCTACACAATCTCAAGATGTTATCCCTACTCGGAGTGTCCAGGGATCTGCTCCCGTTTTAGCTTCTAATGATGAAATTTTAACTTTGTTTGGAAGTGTGCAGGAACAAATGAGGCAGCAACAGGAAACAAACCAAATGCTTTTAAGGGAAATACAACTCCTGAAGTCTGGCTCGAGCAGATCCGCTGAGGACAATGTCACTCCATTACACCCCAGAGCGTTGAACTTTAGTTCAGCTGTGTATACCGGGGATAATAGGGGGAATATCGTGCCCAGTCTTCCTCAGAATCATACTCCTGAAATACCCTCATCGGCCAGGATGTCAACCATGAGGAGCTCAGGATATGCTTCAGGATATGGGCAAAATCCTCCAATGGGTAACGTGTCGAATAATAATAATACTCATGCTACTAACAGTGGTGGATCTTTGCAGGATACAGGTGTAACATCAGCACTTACCAGGGAACTTCAGAAGTTGAAGGACATGATATCTAGTGTACCTGGGGTGGTCCAGCCGATCCCGGAAGTGTCTCAAGACAGCCACAAGATATCTCGTTTTGCATATCCTATCTGTGATGCTGAGATCCCAAAGAGATTCCAAACTCCCAACATGAAGCTTTATGATGGGAGTACAGATCCTGAGGAGCATATTGCTCAGTATAGGGAAAGAATGGAGATTAACCCTATCCCTCCGGAGCTCAAGGAAGCGTGCTTGTGCAAGGGATTTGGTTCTACTCTAACAGGATCGGCCTTAAAATGGCTATTAAACGTTCCTCCTCCCTCAATTACTTCATTTGCTCATTTGGTTAATTTATTTAACAGTCAATTTTCTTGTAGTCGGAGTTTTGAGAAACTAACCAGTGATCTTTACAGGATAACTCAAGGGCCTCAGGAATCCTTGAGGGATTATGTGAACAAATTCAGTCGAGAATCCTTGGATATCCCACATCTTGAAGTTGCAACAGCTGTGCAAGCTTTCAAGATGGGATTACAAAAGGATTCTCAGTTTTATCAGGATCTTGTAATGAATCCCTGCAAGAATCTCGACGAAGCTCGTAACAGGGCTTTGAGATATATCCGTCTGGAAGATGACAGGAAGATGCAAGAAAGGATGAACTCATCCAACACTTATGAGTCAACTAATAGGAAGTCAGAATCCTCGTTCAAGTCGTATCGGCCTAAGCCGTATAGCAGAAATGAAAACAAAAGAGTGAATGCTGTCGAAGATGAGGATCCTGAAGAGTATCCTGAGTTATCCGAATATTGCTTTTCTGTTAATATTCCTGAATTGATGTATGCTATGCAGGGTCTAGGAGACAAGGCTAGATGGCCTCGAAAGAATCAACAAAAGGATGACTGGAAAGATAAGTCAAAGTGGTGTGCCTACCACGAAGATTTCGGACATGTGACTGAGGATTGCATTGCTCTAAGAAAAGAAATAAGCTATCTTCTAAGCAAGGGATATCTGAAAGATCTCTTAGGAAGAAAGAAGAATAAGGGTCAGGATACTGAGAAGGATCCTGAGCGAGCAGCATCACCTCCCGCGGATGCCAAGATAATCAACTTCATTTCGGGAGGATCCGACATTTGTGGAACTTCGTATTCGGCAGCAAAGAGACATGCAAAGGAAGCCAAGGCTGAAAGGGGAGACAAACCTGTCAGGATGACTACCCTCACAACTGACAAAGTGATCACCTTTGATGCTGATGACAGGGATACTGTCCAAGATCCTCACCATGATGCTCTGGTAATAACGTTATATGTGGCTAACCATTTTGTACGCAGGATACTGGTTGATAATGGCAGCTCCGTCAACATAATCCAACTAGAAACTCTGAAGAGAATGAATGTATCTCCAATGGATATCACTTCAAAGTCTACTGTGCTTGTTGGATTCAGTGGAGAGGCTAGAAACACAGTGGGAGAGATAAAGTTGCCAGTATACGTTGAAAGGGTTAACTCGATACAACGCTTCTGTGTGATGGATTCTCTATCCTGCTATAACATCATACTGGGAAGACCGTGGATTCACGATATGAAGGCCGTGCCATCAACATATCACCAATGCATCAAGATACCTACCCCTTGGGGAGTGGTCAAAGTTGATGGTGATCAGCAGGAGGCGAAAGAATGCTACTCATCCTCGATGAAATCCTCAACCAAACCTAGTGCAGCATAGCAATTAAAGACACGGGCCCAGGATATCGTGGAGGATCCGGAGCAGGATGTGAAGAAAATCATCCTGGACCAGGATAATCCTGATATTTCGGTGCTCGTAGGGACCAATATCCCTCAGGATATTGAAGAACAATTAATTAACTTTTTGAAATGCAGGATGTCTACGTTTGCATGGAAGCATGAGGATATGACAGGCATATCCAAAGATATTATCACTCACAAGCTTGGAATTGATAAATCATTCAAGCCTGTGCAGCAAAAAAGAAGGAAATTTGCTCCTGAGCGGAACACAATTATCCAGGAGGAAGTTGAGAGATTATTAAAATCCAGAATGATCAGGGAGGTTTAGTTTCCAAGGTGGCTAGCAAACGTGGTTGTAGTACAGAAGAAAAATGGGAAATGGAGAGTTTGTGTGGACTACACAGACTTGAACAAAGCTTGTCCTAAAGACCCATTTCCTCTTCCACACATTGATGCAATGGTAGATGCCACTGCCGGGCATGAAATGCTGACCTTCATGGATGCATCTTCAGGATTTCAACAGATCCAAATGGAACCTTCTGACCAGGAGGATACTGCCTTTATGACACCAACAGGTATCTATTGTTATACAGCTATGCCTTTTGGTTTGAAAAATGCAGGTGCAACATACCAAAGATTGGTAAACATGATGTTCAAAGACAAACTGGGGGACACCATGGAGGTATATATCGATGATATGGTGGTGAAATCTAAAAAGGCTGAGGATCACCTCCAGGATATCAAGGGAGCATTTGATATCCTGGATCAATACAACATGAAGCTGAATCCTGCTAAATGCCATTTCGGAGTGGCGGCAGGAAAGTTTCTTGGATATATGGTGACAAAGAGGGGGATAGAAGCAAGTCCGGAGCAGATCAAAGCTATCATGGATATAAAATCACCCTCAAACATGAAGGACGTACAAAGATTAACAGGCCGAGTAGCAGCTCTAAACAGGTTTATCTCAAGATCCTCAGAGAAATGCAAAGACTTCTATGATATCCTAAAGAAGAACAAAAGATTCGAATGGGGGGAAAAGCATGAAGCAGCCCTGCAGGATTTGAAACGGTATCTCTCAACCGCACCTCTATTGATGAGGCCGGAAAATGGTGAACCACTATCCCTGTACCTTGCTGTATCAGGGAATGCTGTAAGTGCCGTTCTTATAAAAGACCATGAAGGTCAGCAATATCCTGTTTATTATGTTAGTAAAAGTTTGTTAGATGCTGAAACTAGGTATTCTCATTTAGAAAAATTGATACTAGCATTAGTCATGGCATCAACGAAACTTAGACATTATTTTGAAACACATAGGATACATGTTAAAACGAATTATCCTGTCAAAAATGTGCTTAGGAAACCAGAGATGTCAGGCAGGATGGCCAAGTGGTCAGTAAAGTTGAGTGCTTATGATTTAGTATACGAACCTAGAAATGCCATAAAATCTCAGGCTTTAGCTGACTTTGTGGCTGACTTTAGTAGTGACATTCAGGACGAGGTAGACCTAGAAGTTCAACAGTTAGGAGAATCCTCAGGATCCTGGACATTATATACTGACGGTGCATCTAATGTAAGAGGAGTAGGATTAGGAATACTACTAAAATCACCACAGGGGGACATATTACCCCAGGCTATTAGGTGTGAATTTCCTGCTACTAATAATGAAGCAGAGTATGAGGCTTTAATTGCAGGATTAGAGTTGGCTAAGAGCATGAGTATCAAAAATTTGCAAGTATATGTTGACTCTTTGTTAATTACTAACCATTTTAATGGATCCTATGCAGTTAAGGGTGAGAAATTGATCGAATATCTCGATATTCTCAAAAAATTAGCAGGATATTTCGATGTTTTTATACTTGAACAGGTACCAAGGGAGGATAATGCTGAAGCGGATGCCTTAGCAAATTTGGGATCATCGATCAAGATACCTGAAGGGACGCAAATACCAATATTACATGTCCTATATCCTGCAACGAATCCTCAGGATAAAGAAGTAGCTGGTATTCAGGATCCTGGAGTAGAACATCCTGAAGAGGATCCTAAATCCTGGACGGCTCCAATCATGAAATATCTCAAAGAAGAATACATCCCTGGAAATGAAAATCCTAAGGCATTTAGGATGAAGGTATCACGATTCACTATTATAGATAATATTTTATACAAGAAATCTCTTGCAGGACCGTATTTGAGGTGCTTGGAGGATCCTGAAGCCAAGGAAGTACTTCAGGATATACATGAAGGAGATTGTGGTAACCATGCTGGGGGCAGGTCGTTATTCTCAAAAGTATTAAGGACAGGATATTATTGGCCAACAATGAGAAAAGATGCCGCAGAATATGCTCGAAGATGTGACGCATGTCAAAGACATAGTAACATACTGCACCAACCTGCTGAACCATTGTATCCTATTGTTTCCCCTTGGCCATTTATGAAGTGGGGTATGGATATAGTGGGAAAGCTACCGAAAGCTCCGGGAGGAAAAGTCTTTATGCTAGCAATGACGGATTATTTCTCTAAGTGGGTTGAAACTGAAGCATTTGTTCAAGTTAGAGACCAAGAAGTAGTATCCTTCATAAAGAGGAATATCCTGACCAGATTCGGGGTACCAGCTGAGATAATCTGTGACAATGGTTCTCAGTTCATAAGTAAGAGGACTACTGACTTTTGCAAGAGTTGGGGAATCAAAATGATCACGTCTACTCCGGTACATCCTCAAGCAAATGGACAAGCAGAATCCTCAAACAAGATAATTGTCAATAACTTAAAGAGGAGGCTTGGAGCCAAAAAAGGAAGATGGGCAGAAGAATTACCCTTTGTTTTATGGGCTGATAGGACAACGGTAAAGAATGCAACAGGCCAAACCCCATTTTCCTTGGTGTTTGGAGCAGAAGCAATGATTCCAACGGAAATGACAATACCTACTGCAAGATCTGTCTTAAGTGATCCTGGGAAGAATCCTGAAGCCTTGAGTCAGGATTTAGACACTATAGATGAAAAGAGAGATGCGGCAAGGCTAAGGATGGCAGCATATCAACAGAGAATATCCAGGGCATATAACAAGAATATTAGAACCAGAAGATTTAAGGTTGGAGATTGGGTGTTAAGAAAGGCTTTTTAAAATACTACTAATCCTGCCGATGGCAAGTTAGCTCCAAAATGGGAAGGACCATATGAAGTTGAATCAGAAGCAGGGAAAGGAGCATACAGACTCAAGAATATGGAGGGGGATATGCTACCGAGATCTTGGAATGCTATACACCTTAAGCTCTATTTCAAGTGAGTTTAGAATTCAATTTCTAACTCAAAATGGTATGAATTCTATCTTGTTTAAATATGTTTTGGTTTAATTTATTCTTTGAAACTCAATACTGACTTAAGCATCGGAGGGGTGTTAGCCAAGCTAACACCCACCTTAGTTTACAATTGTTTTGCAAGATATGTTTCAGGATATAGCTCCAGGATATGTACTCAGGATAACTCAGAAGATTAGAGGATTGGCCCCCTCTCTTACGTTTAAGGGATACTGATCCCTTCACAGGTTTAAAGGTATTCACCTTTCTTCGGAATTGGGTTTGAACACCCCGCCTGGAGCGCAAGTTATTCAGGGATAGTTCAAGGTGGCGGGACCAGTCCATGTAAAAGTGGCTGACAATTTCGTTACTGTTGGCTATGTCCTGAATCCTAAAGGTATATGAGGATTGATCACCCTCTCTCACGAAAGGGTATTTTCATACTCTCTAAGGTTTAAAGGTTTTCACCTTTCTAAGTCTTGGAGTTTATACACTCCCGCCTGTAGCGCATGAAAAGTTGGGATTTTCCCCAGGATACAAGGGATTTATCTCCAGTACATCCTTGGGTTTTACCCTTTGGACGTAAAAAATTGCTTATGCAATGGAAACTGACATTAAATAGATTTCTAAGATACTTGAAGACATTGTATACAGGGGACATTCCCACCAAGGTGGTGGTGTAAAGCTAAAAGGATGAAGTTTGCAACTAATGCACTAAGTACCTTGCACAGGGGACATCTTCATTGGAAGAGTTGCAAAGGGATCGAAGTTTGGTAATAGGTTTATATCCTATTTCTGGTATGATCTTTCCTTTGTAAACCTCATTTAAGTTTTTAGTGACATTATGTTGAGTATCCTGATATGTATCCTCAAAGTCCTTTTAAGGATATGTGATTAGGGTGTTTGAAACCAGTATTAGTTTGGAACTCTGATTATTTAAATGTTATCAAAATCTGGTTTTGAAAAGATAGACTATTTTTACTTTCTAAAGAAATTTTTACAAAGTTGAAGGACGTTTGGAAGATTTATCTAATAAAAGGCTTTTGCAGTATGTTGCTGAGCATACTGATCAGGATATTTTATAAGATAACAATACAAAATCTTTACAAAGATAAGACTCACACTAGGTAATGCAAAGTAATGCAAGGTAACAGAAAATAAGTCAAAAGATAGTTATATTATTAACAAGTCAAAAGTCGTGCTTTTGGTTTCACCTAAAACCAAGGCCCATCCGCCAAAAGCACGATCAGTTTTTACCATATTAGTGTAACGGTTGTCGGATATATCTCAAAATAGAACCTGTCCACCTACAACCGTTATCACATTCAAAACAAGTTATACTAATTGATGACCAAGGGCTTCATCCTAAAACCTAGGACCCATCCACCTTTGGTCATCACATTGTTCTAGTGCAGGAAAAGTAAATTGTTCAAAGACGGGAAAATTAAATTGTTTATGCAACCACAACCATGAAATTAAAAAGTGGGCTCCGGCCTTGGCACGTACATCCATCATCGCCCACTCCGCTGCCTAAGGGGCAGCATCCTCTTGAACAGCAACCTCCTTGCCAGCATTCGCCCCAGCATCAGCCTCAGGATTCTTCTCGGTATCACCATCAGCATTGGCCACCTCCTCTGCCGCCTTCGAAGGCTCTTCACCAGCATGTTTTGCAGAATGAGCAACGGGATGACCTCCAAGATCCTTTAGTTTCGCCTCCCAAGTCTTTACGTTCCAGGAGGGGCATTCAAAACCCAAATCCATGGCCTCATAAGCCATCTTTATCCTGGCTTGGAGAAGGGAGACAACCACGGATGCTTTAAGGCTATCCCGGTATGAGCTCATATTCTGCTGATATTGAAGAAGGGCGGCATCTAGCTTGGCTTGAGCGTCCTCATTAGCTTTGTGGAGGGCAGCTTGGTGTTCCTGGGTCATTGCCTTGTATTTGTCTTCATAGTGCTGGGATTTGGCAGCTGCAATGGTTCCTTGATCAGCTATGGTGGCTTGAGCTTTCTCCAGCTGAATCTGCAACATCTTGTTAAGCCCGCAAGCGTCTTCGTATAAGTGCATAAGATGATCCAGACCCTATCGATAAAGACACAGGTATTAATGTGAAAAATAAGTAGGATAAAGACTAACATACTTGTACAGGATATCGAAAAGAGAATTCTACCTGTTTGAGGAATGAGGTGGCTTCATTGAACCCATGATTCTCAAGAGAGAACGTTTCAGAAACAGCTGGGGAGTCAGTCTCCTTTCTCTTCCGAGAGCTGGATGCCCGGGTCCTGGATGCCGGAGGGCCTTTGGGAGCAGAAACAGTTTTCTAGGAGGTAGGCTTTGGTGTAGCAGACGACTTTGGTTTGGATTCTTGTTTGGCAGGTTCAAGGCTGGAATAGCAATCCAATTCGTCAAGTTCGAAACCTTCAAGGTTGACGACTGGTACTACATAAGGGAAGATATTTTTAAAACTCATCATATTTTTGAAAAATAATTAATATATGAGAATGTGCTTACCAGACATTTCTGAGCTTGATTTTTTATCAGAATCTATAAGAGACAGGGAAAAAGTTCTTTCACTGGCAGGAAGACGGTAGATTTCCTTGATCTTGGATTCGGATTCTGCACTGGGAGGCACTAAATCTCTGAAATTCGCTGCATAAAAACATCAGAATATAAGTCCGGGATACAGTTTGAAGATATAATTGGGGATATTCCTAAAACCCTAAATCCTACCCTTGGTTAACCATTTAACCGGTAGATCGAAACCCTTATCAATAGAGTCTCTTTTTACGAAAAAGAATTTTCGTCGCCATCGATCCTCATTCTTGGTGGCTTTAAGGACCAAAGGGTTCTTGATGGAAAACAGAAGATAACGGTGATTGCCATGGGATCTCAACCGGTATGCTACGGGAAGGTCCTCAACAAGTAGGTTAGGAAAATGACGAGATTTGATGCGATCCAACACTATCAAGACTCGCCAGACCATTGGCATAACTTGGGCATAGCTAAGGCCGGTGAGGTCGAAAAAGCTAGAGATAAAGGGTGGAAATGGGTACCGGAGTCCAAGAGAGAAAGGATAAGCGAAAAAACAAACCCACTCGTCGGATGATGCGTCCGATCGGGCTTCCTGGTCGAAGGGGCGAAAGACCGTTCCGGTGGGAAAGGCACCGGAATCTTTGAGAGCAGCAATGTCAGCATTATTGAAGCAGCAAATCTCCTTTGTTGGATCGATGATGAAGTTTTGACTTATGAGGGTTGAGGCTGGTCGGTCTGATCGGGATTTCGTTCGTGGTGCCATGGACAGTATTGAGCAAATTAAGAGAAATTCAAGAAAGGAGAATAGAAAAGAAGATACCTGATGTTTGCTTGCAGATAAGGATAACCGAGACAAGGAGCCCCTCGGTTAATATAGGATGAATATAGGGGGGTAAAGAGTAAATAATGCCTTGGAAATTGCACCGCTGTCATCTCAAGGGTCTAGTCGTATTAATTACCTTAAGTCATGAGGTGAAACTTTTGAAATATATCCGTTGGATTGGTATCCCAACCGATATATTTGGGGACAATTGTTAGGGGTCATTTTCTTAACTTATATATCCTGACCAATATCCTGCCTATGTTTGTTCATTTGTGACCAGGATGCTGGAAGAGGATATTGCTAACATCTTGGGCGATATCCTGAGGCTTATTGAATTAACCACGTGCAGGTTAAGGGCTGAGACTTGCTAACGGTCAAGAGGACTTCTTCTCCTCAAGACTCAGACGAATTTGTTGAGGAAGAGACGTTGAGCCCGAAAGACCAGGTCTACAACGTTCGAAGAAGGAATATTCGGTGGATCCCGCAAGTATAGGGTAGTTTGTTATTTTATCTTTACTATAAATAGATGGGGACAGATCAGCTTAGAACACACAATTTTTCACTAACACTCTCATACACTTACACTCTCTAGCTCATTGCAAACACCACACTTGTATTCAAGTTTCGTTGTAACACTTAGTCGATCCGTACCGCATCCTGCACTGTATCCTGATTTTTGAAGCAATAGAAGAACTAGGCAGCTGCGATTGTCAGCTCCCGAGGTTTTATGCCGGCGATCTAGATTGATCAAGGGCTTTCCTCGTACATCCCGTGTCGTTTACTTTACTTTTGCTCATCGTTTGATCATAGATACAGCTCTATATCCTGAGCCGTATCCTGAAACTGTTTTTACAAATTAATTTGATTAACATATTTTCGACACTCATTTCTAGCACACTACCTCACTTAACTAATTTGATCACTTAATTACTTCGGTAATTTTTTACCAAAACACCTATACCTTGCTGTATCAAGGAATGCTGTAAGTGTCGTTCTTATAAAAGACCATGAAGGTCAGCAATATCCTGTTTATTATGTTAGTAAAAGTTTGTTAGATGCTGAAACTAGGTATTCTCATTTAGAAAAATTAATACTAGCATTAGTCATGGCATCAACGAAACTTAGACATTACTTTGAGACACATAGGATTCATGTTAAAACAAATTATCCTGTGAAAAATGTACTTAGGAAACCAGAGATGTCAGGCAGGATGGCCAAGTGGTCAGTAAAGTTAAGTGCTTATGATTTAGTATATGAACCTAGAAATGCCATAAAGTCTCAAGCTTTAGCTGACATTGTGGCTAATTTCAGTAGTGATATTCAGGATGAGGTAGACCTAGAAGTTCAACAGTTAGGAGAATCCTCAGGATCCTGGACATTATATACTGATGGTGCATCTAATGTAAGAGGAGTAGGATTGGGAATACTACTAAAATCGCCACAGGGGGACATATTACCCCAGGCTATTAGGTGTGAATTTCCTGCTACTAATAATGAAGCAGAGTATGAGGCTTTAATTGCAGGATTAGAGTTGGCTAAGAGCATGAGTATCAAAAATTTGCAAGTATATGTTGACTCTTTGTTAATTACTAACCATTTTAATGGATCCTATGCAGTTAAGGGTAAGAAATTGATCGAATATCTCGATATTCTCAAAAAATTAGCAGGATATTTCGGTGTTTTTATACTTGAACAGGTACCAAGGGAGGATAATGCTGAAGCGGATGCCTTAGCAAATTTGGGATCATCGATCAGGATACCTGAAGGGACCCAAATACCAATATTACATGTCTTATATCCTGCAACGAATCCTCAGGATAAAGAAGTAGCGGGTATTCAGGATCCTGGAGCGGAGCATCCTGAAGAGGATCCTAAATCCTGGATGGCTCCAATTATGAGATATCTCAAAGAAGGACACATCCCTGGAAATGAAAATCCTAAGGCATTTAGGATGAAGGTATCACGATTCACTATTATAAATAATATTTTATACAAGAAATCTCTTGCAGGACCGTATTTGAGGTGCTTGGAGGATCCTGAAGCCAAAGAAGTACTTCAGGATATACATGAAGGGGATTGTGGTAACCATACTGGGGGCAGGTCGTTATTCTCAAAAGTATTAAGGACAGGATATTATTGGCCAACAATGAGAAAAGACGCCGCAGAATATGCTCGAAGATGTGACGCATGTCAAAGACATAGTAGCATACTGCACCAACCTGCTGAACCATTATATCCTATTGTTTCCCCTTGGCCGTTTATGAAGTGGGGTATGGATATAGTGGGAAAGCTACCAAAAGCTCCGGGAGGAAAAGTCTTTATGCTAGCAATGACGGATTATTTCTCTAAGTGGGTTGAAGCTGAAGCATTTGTTCAAGTTAGAGACCAAGAAGTAGTATCCTTCATAAAGAGGAATATCCTGACCAGATTCGGAGTACCAGCTGAGATAATCTGTGACAATGGTTCTCAGTTTATAAGCAAGAGAACTACTGACTTTTGCAAGAGTTGGGGGATCAAAATGATCACATCTACTCCGGTACATCCTCAAGCAAATGGACAAGCAGAATCCTCAAACAAGATAATTGTCAATAACTTAAAGAAAAGGCTTGGAGCCAAAAAAGGGAGATGGGCAGAAGAATTACCCTTTGTTTTGTGGGCTGATAGGACAACGGTAAAGAATGCAATAGGCCAAACCCTGTTTTCCTTGGTATTTGGAGCAGAAGCAATGATTCCAACGGAAATGACAATACCTACTGCAAGATCTACCCTAAGTGATCCTGAGCAGAATCCTGAAGCCTTGAGTCAGGATTTAGACACTATAGATGAGAAGAGAGACGCGGCAAGGCTAAGGATGGCAGCATATCAACAGAGAATATCCAGGGCATATAACAAGAATATTAGGACCAGAAGATTTAAGGTTGGAGATTGGGTGTTAAGAAAGGCTTTTCAGAATACTACTAATCCTGCCGATGGCAAGTTAGCTCCAAAATGGGAAGGACCATATGAAGTTGAATCAGAAGCAGGGAAAGGAGCATACAGACTCAAGAATATAGAAGGGGATATGCTACCGAGGTCTTGGAATGCTATACACCTTAAGCTCTATTTCAAGTGAGTTTAGAATTTAATTTCTAACTCAGGATGGTATGAGTTCTACCTTTTTTAAATATGTTTGGTTTAATTTGTTCTTTGTAACCCAATACTAACTTAAGCATCGGAGGGGTGTTAGCCAAGCTAACACCCACCTTAGTTTAAGGATGTTTTGCAGTATATGCTTCGGGATATAGCTCCGGGATGCTCACTCAGGATATTTCGGAAGATTAGAGGATTGGCCCCCTCTCTCACGTACAAGGGATCCTGATCCCTTCACAGGTTTAAAGGTATTCACCTTTCTTCCGAATTGGGTTTAAACACCCCGCCTGGAGCGCAAGTTATTCAGGGATAGTTCAAGGTGGCGGGACCAGTCCATGTAAAAGTGGCTGACAATTTCGTTACTGTTGGCTATATCCTGAATCCTAAAGGTATATGAGGATTGATCACCCTCTCTCACGAAAGGGTATTTTCATACTCTCTAAGGTTTAAAGGTTTTCACCTTTCTAAGTCTTGGAGTTTATACACTCCCGCCTGTAACGCATGAAAATTTGGGATTTTCCCCAGGATACAAGGGATTTATCTCCAGTACATCCTTGGGTTTTACCCTTGGGACCTAAAAAATTGCCTATACGATGGAAATTGACATTCAGAAGATTTCTAAGTATTTGAAGACATTGTACACAGGGGACATTCCTACCAAGGCAGTGATGTAAAGCTCAAAGGCTAAAGCTCGGAACTAGTATGCTAAATATCTCACACAGGGGACATCTTCATTGGAAAAGTTGCAAGGAGATTGAGGTTTGATAATAGGGTCATATACTACTCCGGGTATGATCTTTCCTTTGTAAACATCATCTAAGTTTTTAGTAACACTATGTTTTATAAAAGGTCAAGTATCCTGATATATTCTCAAAGTCCTTTTCAGGATATTTGATTAAGGTGTTTGAAACTAGTATTAGTTTGGAACTTTGGTCAGAAAATCTGATGAGGATAATGCAACCAAACTCTTAGTTACGGGGTATGATGCTTGAAATGTAGAACAATGATAAGGATCACTTCAATGTAAATTGCACAAACGACACAATGATTTATACGGGGAAAAAGCCCTTGATCAAGAGTTGATCTCCGGCACAAAAAACCTCGGGTGATGGAAACTACCGATCACCAAGCTCAAATAAATCAAGAAATGTTTACAACTTCGGATAGTAACGAGCTAGGTACAAGGATCACTACGGTGAAATGTGTAAAAGTGTGTGAAAACTGTTAAGTGTTTGTCGAGAGCTTCAAGAGTGCGATTGTATGAGAGTGTGTGTAGCTGAAAATGGCTAAGTGTTCTAATTCTAGCTCGTCACCCCTTTTAAAAATAGAAGTTAACTACAATAACAAACTATCCGACTTTTGTGCCAAGCTCCCACGTTCTCCACAACGTCCATTTCCAGTCAAACGTGTGCGAAATACCCGTGGAATATTCCATAGTAACGTTGCCAAGACCAAGTCAAGCTTGTTACTCCTGTGAAATAATACGAAACATAAACAAACAATCGTTAGTATGAGGATCCTTAAGGTGATCCATGATCCTGATCCTGAAGCTCTTCTGAGGATCACTATCTGTCACAGAAGTAAGGATCATTAATTAGGATAACAAATAAGGATCACTAATTGTTAGAAAATCCTCCCCTAACAATTGCCCCCAAAATATAAGGAGTGTTATGTAAAATGAGCGAGTTATATTTTCTTGATCTTATCTGCAACTAACTATCGTAAATATAGCCGTTATTGTGGAACTATCCGTTGCAACCGTGACGTCACAGAAGTGACAACCCTGCACAATCATGATTATAAATAGGAGATATAGATAGGATCGATTGCATTTAAAATTTCAGAGAGACTCCCTTTATAACTGCATTCCGAAGAAAAACAGGTATTCTCTCTTCATCTTCTTCCTTCTCTTGCTCTGTTTTCCATTTCTTTCCACCATTCCATCAAAGATGTTGCTCCGGAACTCCCCAGCTAAGGATCACCCGAAAAATAGCCCACCGAAAAGCCAGGGGATCATCGAAGATTCCATAAAAGAACGCTGCTGTTTCAACGATGCACAGATTGATAGGATCCGCCACTGCTTCCCGGCGAACACCGAGTTTAGACCTTTTGATCCCAATGCCCTGAGTGATCATATTTCTGACAAGTGGGTTGCTTTTCCTGTTACTCCGTTCACCATAGGCTATATATATCCTTTTCCAGCCTTCGCCCAATCTTTCTTTTCTCTAACCGGCATCTCTTATATCCAAGCCATGCCGATGATATGGAGGGTTTTGTACACCCTTGAAAGGATCATCGAGCAGGAAGGGATAGACCTAGGAATGTCAGAGCTGGGAGAGCTGTATGATCTTACTACCTTTGGTTCTCATCGTTATTTGTTTAAACGTAAACCTGGTGAGGAACACCCGATCTTCAAGGCTACCAAGAATGATGCTAATTGGAAGCGGCGTTTCTTTTTCGTAAAGAGAGATTCTATTGATAATGGAAAGGATCTACCCAAGAAATGGGCTACCCATGGTAGGGTGGAGGATCCTGAGGAGGATCACCAGAGAACTTTATTTTGATGTAAGGATCACTTATATATTTTTGCTTTCTTGTTATGCAGCTATCACCGTCTCACACCTCAGATTGTCTCCTGCTGCCAAAGAGAGACTCATCGCTTTCAAGAAACTTGATCCTGAAGCAAGAACTTTCAAGACAACAACCCAAGATTCTCAGGAGGTATCCTCAGGCTCTGTCACGATGTCAAGTAAGCATCTTTGTTTAAAAATTTAAATAAATAGTGAAATATAAGTGGAGTAAAGATACTTATCTTGTTTTGGTTGTGTAGGTGCTGGAAAATCCACCAAGCCTGCTTCTCAATTCGACACGGCTGACCTTGATACTGTTAGACCCAGGAAGAAGAGGTCCACTACCAGTCCTAGCATCTCCATTCCCAAGGCACCCACTAAAGGAAGGGGTGGCAAAAAGAGAAAGACCTCCGAGGCTGAGGATCTGCAGGGTCTGCCTCTGATCCGTCACCAATTCCTCGAGTACTTCAATGATGTAAGGATCACTATATCTGCCTGTAAATCCTGCTGGCATATCCTGCTGACATATCCTGCTGATTTGAGGATCACTTGGTCCTGACCTTATCTTTTATCCCCTTTGCAGAAATTCGCTGAGATTGAGGACTATGTGGGGAACGTCGAGGAGCAGGACAAGAAGATTGCTGACCTCCAACAGGTTGCAGTGCTTAAGGACCTCAAAATTGCTGATCTTCAGAAGGAACTCCAAGATGCCAAGACTAAGACGGCTAAACTTCTGATTGACCTTGACTATGAAAAGTATGACCTCATAGAAGGTGCAAAGGTCTCTGCTGCCATCACAATGTATCAGACAAAACTGAAGATGGCCCAGGAAGCTCAAGATCCTAACTTTGACAGAAGCAGCTGGGATGTTGAGGGCTGGAAAGCAAGGTTGGCTGATCTTGAAGATGATGAGGAGGCTGAGGAAGTTTTGGCGATTGAGGCTGGAGGCAAGGGTGAAGGTGGTGAAGCAAGTGGAGCCGGAGGTGGTGATGCAGGGAAGGTTTAGGATGCATGATTGGGCGATGATGGAAACTTCTAGACATAGCCGGAGCCCAATTTTTTAGTTTGATGGCTGAGGATCCAAGTTAGGATCCTAACCATAATAAGGATAACTATAAGATAAACCTTAGAGAGAAGTAAGGATCAAGGATCCCTAGTTGCTTATCTTCAAGGACCTGAAATAGAGCATAACTTGGGACTAAGCCAATATAAGATAAGAGTTAGCAACTAGGGACAAGCCCAAGGATAACTGGGGACAAGCCCAAGGATAACTGGGGACAAGCCCAAGGATCGTATGTAAACTGGAGTATGGCCCTAACTGGCGACTATCCAAACTTAGTGACATGAAAATGTCAAAACCTTAGCTAACGTGAAAACGTTAGAAACCTTAGGAACGGATGTATGGTACGTCTACCATTATACGTAGGATCCTAGGTATAGCCAGTACAATGGAATTATCAGCCCCTAAAGCGAGTACTGGTCCCACTGCCTTGAACTATACCAGGATCATCATGCGCTACAGGCGGAACTGGGGTCAAGCCCAAATAACTGGGGTTAAACCCAAAGGACGGATTGCTTCTGCAGATAACCAATACTTTGCTAAGGATTCCTGAACTTTCAAAACTTAAAACCACGTGAGAGATGGATAAAGGACACATGATCCTTATCCTTATATGAGAAAATAAAGAAATGAAATAATTCAAGATTAGGATATTACCAAAGTAAGGATCACCGATACTTTAAGGATCCTTTAAGGATACCCCTAACATAAGGATCATCTGTGCCATGAGGATCCTGCTCACATGAAATATTTCTTCAAGTGTACAGCATTCCAAGCTCTTGGTAGCAAATCACCTTCCATGGTTAACAATCTATATGCCCCCTTTCCTGCTTCAGCTTCAATCAAATAAGGACCTTCCCATTTTGGAGCCAATTTTCCATCAGCAGGATTGGTGGTATTCTGAAATGCTTTCCTTAATACCATATCCCTAACTTGAAACTTCCTGATCCTGACATTTTTGTTGTAAGCACCAGCCATTCTTTGTTGATAACTGGCAATCCTTATCCTAGCCATATCCCTGATTTCTTCAATAGTATCCAGGTCTTGAGCCAAGTTCTCATCATTTTCTTCAGGATCACTAGTACTTGTTCTAGCAGTTGGAACCGCCATTTCTGTTGGGATCACTGATTCTGCCCCAAATACCAAAGAGAATGGCGTTTGACCAGTAGCATTCTTAGGGGTTGTCCTATCAGCCCAAAGCACATAAGGTAGTTCTTCTGCCCATTTCCCTTTCTTGGATCCAAGCTTCTTCTTCAAATTGTTGATGATGATCTTGTTGGATGATTCTGCTTGACCATTAGCTTGTGGGTGGACTGGTGTTGATGTTATCATCTTAATCCCCCAACTGTCACAAAAGTTAGTGGTTCTGCCCCCAATAAATTGGGAACCATTATCACATATAATTTCAGAAGGAATTCCAAATCTAGTTATGATATTTCTTTTAATGAAGGATATAACTTCCTTTTCTCTGACTTGGGCAAAAGCTTCAGCCTCTATCCACTTGGAAAAGTAATCAGTCATAGCTAACATGAACACTTTTCCACCAGGTGCCTTAGGGAGCTTACCAACTATATCCATACCCCATCTCATAAATGGCCAAGAGGAGGATATAGGATGCAATAATTCAGCTGGTTGATGAAGGATATTGCTGTGTCTCTGACAAGGATCACATCTCTTAGCATACTCCACATCATCTCTCTTCATGGTTGGCCAATAGTATCCTGTCCTCAGGATCCTTGAGAATAATGCTCTGCCCCCAGTGTGGTTTCCACAATCTCCTTCATGGAAATCTTTTAAAACTTCTTGGATTTCAGGATCCTCAATGCATCTCAAGTATGGTCCTGCAAGAGATCGTCTATACAACATATTATTTAAAATTGTGAATTGAGATACCTTAATTTTGAAAGCCCTAGGGTTTTCTCCTGTAGGAATCTCTCCATGTTGTAAGTATCTCATGATTGGTGAGATCCATGATCCTGATCCTGAATGGGATTGAGTATCCTCACTAGGGATAATTGCAGAATCTTGCCCTATCTCCATGGCCGCATGATCCTCGATAGCCGGGGTCAGGATATGGATAATAGGGATCTTGATATCCTCAGGGATCTTCAAAGATGATCCTAAGTTAGCCAATGCATCAGCTTCTGTATTTTCTTCCCTTGGTACCTGTGTCAAACTAAAGGAAACAAAGGAGAGTGCCAATTCTTTGACTATCTCTAAATATTTGGTTAGCTTTTCACCTTTAACAGCATAGGATCCATTAAAGTGGTTTGTAATTAACAATGAATCTACATGTACCTCAAGATACCTGATCCCCATATGCTTAGCAATTTGCAAACCAGCAATTAAGGCTTCATATTCAGCCTCATTGGTAGTGGTTTGGAACTCACAAGCTATAGAGTGGGGTATTATGTCCCCCTGTGGCGATTTTAGTAGTATTACAAGCCCTGTGCCTTTGACATTTGAGGATCCATCAGTATAAAGTATCCAAGGATCCTTGGTCTCCTCTAGCTGCTGGACTTCTAACTCAGCTTCTTTTTGTAAATCACTACTGAAATCAGCCACAAAGTCAGCTAATGCTTGGGATTTGATGGCTGTCCTAGGCTCATATCTTATATCATATGCACTTAGCTTCACTGCCCACTTAGCCATCCTTCCTGACATCTCTGGTTTCCTGAGGACATTCTTAATTGGGAAATTAGTTTTAACAACAATAACATGAGTTTCAAAATAATGTCTCAACTTAGTGGATGCCATAATTGATGCAAGAATAAGCTTTTCAAGGTGTGAATACCTGGATTCGGCATCAAGTAAACTTTTACTTACATAATAGACAGGATGTTGTGTACCTTCATGATCCTTAACAAGGACCGCACTTACTGCTTTTGAGGATACTGCCAGATACAAGGATAGCACATCGCCTTTTTCTGGTTTCATCAAGGCCGGGGCTGAGGATAGGTAATCTTTGAGAGCTCTTAAGGCATTTTCATGCTTCTCAGTCCACTCAAACTTCTTGTTCTTCCTTAGGATATCATAGAATTCTTTGCACTTCTCTGAGGATTTGGATATGAATCTGTTCAAAGCTGCTATCCTGCCTGTTAGCCTTTGAACATCCTTAGCATTGGCCGGAGATTTGATGTTCACTATTGCTTTGATTTGTTCCGGGCTAGCTTCAATGCCTCTCTTTGTCACCATATATCCTAAGAATTTACCTGCTTTAACACCAAAGTGACATTTTGAAGGATTAAGCTTCATATTATATTTATCAAGGATATCGAATGCTTCCTCCAAGTCTCTTAGGTGATCCTCAGCCTTTATTGATTTTACCACCATATCGTCTATGTAAACCTCCATAGTTTGTCCAATCTGATCCTTGAACATCATATTCACTAGCCTTTGATAAGTTGCACCTGCATTTCTTAGTCCGAACGGCATAGCAATATAGCAGTATATACCAGTTGGAGTCATGAAGGTTGTATCCTCTTGATCGGATGGTTCCATTTGGATTTGTTGAAATCCAGATGAAGCATCCATAAAAGTTAACAGTTCATGACCCGCAGTTGCATCCACCATGGAGTCAATGTGGGGTAATGGGAAAGGATCCTTGGGACATGCCTTATTTAAATCGGTAAAATCGACACATACCCTCCACTTTCCGTTTTCCTTTTGAACAACAACCACATTGGCCAACCATCTTGGATACTTGACCTCTCTAATCATACCTGCCCAGAGCAATTTCTCTACCTCTTCTTGGATAATGGCATTTCTTTCCGGTGCAAACTTTCTTCTCCTTTGATGGATTGGTTTGAAGGACCTATCAATGCCAAGTTTGTGAGTGATTACATCTTTAGATATACCAGTCATGTCTTCGTGTTTCCATGCAAAGGTAGACTTTCTCCTTTTGAGGAAGGATATAAGGTCTTCCTTCATATCGCCAAGGATCCCTGATCCGATATAGATTTCGGATTCAGGATCATCAGGATCCATGAGGATTTCTACCACATCCTGCTCTCTTGCCTCCAAGACATCCCTTGGAGGATACTTTGATTGCTATTGCTCCCTTGACTTCGAGGCTGGTTTCATCGATGAAGTATAGCAATTCTTAGCCTCCTGCTGATCACTATCAATCTTGACTATTCCCCAAGGACTAGGGAGCTTCACACATTGATGGTAAGTAGATGGGACTGCCTTCATATCGTGTATCCAGGGCCTGCCAAGGATAACATTACAACAAGATAAACAGTCAATAAAACAAAATTTTTGATAAGAGTGTAGGCCTTCGATGTATATTGGGAGCTTAATGTCCCCCAAGGTATTCTTAGTTTCGCCACTAAATCCCACGAGTACGGAGGATCTTGGTATGATGTCTGATTCAGGAATACCCATCTTCTTTAGAACATCAAGCTGGATAATGTTCACTGAGCTTCCTCCATCTATAAGGATCCTGCGGACAAAATGGTTAGAAATAAAAAGAGTAATAACTAAGCCATCGTGATGGGGATCCTGGATATCAACACGATCATCCTCGTCAAAGGTTATGACTTTTCCTTCGGAGACACTTGATGTTCGAACGGGTCTTTCTCCATTATCCATTTTAGTTTCCTTTGCATGCCTTTTAGCTGCTGAGAAGGACGTGCCACAAATGTCTGATCCTCTAGAAATAAAGTTTATTACTTGTGCATCTGCTGGAGGGGCTGGAGCCTTCTCAGGGATCCTTTCAGGATCCTGGGTCCATGACTTTTTTCTACCCAACAATTCTTTTAGATGCCCCTTGCTCAACAAGTATCCAATTTCCTTTCTTAGTGCAATGCATTCTTCTGTAAGATGCCCAAAATCTTCATGGTATGCACACCACTTTGATTTATCTTTGGTTACAGTTGGTCTGTCATTTTTTCTTGGCCATCTGGCTTTATCACCTAGATTCTGCATTGCAAGGATTAGTTCATTGTTATCAATAGAAAAACAATATTTAGAAATTGGAGGATAATCCTCATCATCCTCTTCCTGATCAACAGCATGCACATTCTGGTTATCAGATCTGTTGTAGGATCTGAACTTGTTGTTCCTGAATGAGGATCCTTGCTTATCTTGCTTTGAGGATCCTGCTAACCTCTCCTGGATCTTCCTGTCATCCTCTAGCCGGATGAACCTAAGTGCCCGGGTTCTTGCCTCATCTAGGTTCCTGCATGGTGTCATAACAAGATCATCATAGAACAATGAATCCCTAAGCAATCCCATTTTAAAGGCCTCAACAGCCGTGGCTATATCCAAGTTGGGAATGTCTAAGGATTCTTTACTGAATTTGGTAATGTAATCCCTTAATGATTCATTATGACCCTGGGTTATCCTATATAGATCACTAGTTAATCGTTCAAATTTTCTACTACAAGAAAACTGATTTTTAAGTAGGTTAACTAGATTAGCAAATGAGGTAATAGAGTAAGGGGGAAGACTTAGCAGCCATTTAAGAGCTGATCCAGTAAGAGTGGATCCGAATCCCTTGCACAGGCATGCTTCCTTTAACCTTTCTGGGATTGGATTGATCTCCATCCTCTCCCTGTATTGTGCTATGTGTTCTTCAGGATCCGTCGAACCATCATACAGCTTCATAGTTGGGACATGGAACCTCTTGGGTATCTCAGCATCACAGATTGGTGGTGCAAAACGAGATATCTTGTGGCTCCCATCTGCAATCTCTGGGATAGGTTTGACCACTCCTGGAACACTCGATATCATATCCTTCAACTTTTGCAATTCTCTGGCCATGGCATGATTGATACCGGGATCCTGCATAAGGCCATGGTTAGTAGTATAGGAATTATTAAAAGTGTTACCTCCCATTGGATTCAAATTAGGAAGAATGGATATTAATCCATATTGTTGGGGCTCTGGAATGATTGAAGGACCAGTAGAAGCATTGGTCTGCATTGGAATAAAATCTCCCTGAAGGACATCTGAACTTCCTGTTTGCAAACTCCTCAAGGATCCTGGCATCTGGAAGGATCCCTGAAACTGGGACGATCCTGGAACAAAGGAGGATCCTTGAACCTGGGATGATCCTGGAACAAAGGAAGATCCTTGAACCTGCGATGATCCTGGAACAAAGGAGGATCCTTGAACCTGGGATGATCCTGGAACAAGGGAGGATCCTTGAACCTGGGATGATCCTGGAACAAAGGAGGATCCTTGAACCTGAGATGATCCTGGAACAAGGGAGGATCCTTGAACCTGGGATGATCCTGGAACAAAGGAAGATCCTTGAACCTGGAATGATCCTGGCACAAAGGAAGATCCTTGAATCTGCTGCGCTCCTGAGTATCCTCCTGAATTCATGAAGGATCCCATATGCTGAGGATAGGATCCTGCTGGCTGAAAATATGAACCTGATGCCTGGGTCACTGTTGTTGTTCCGTAGTGCACTCCTTTCGGTCCACCCACATATTGAACATCTGGAACCACAGATGGCTGAGAAGTAATCACCGGAGTATCAAAATTCAAAGATTTTGGCACCAGTGGGGAATGATCTTCTGTCGTTTTCTTTTGTTTCTTGAGATCTCCGATTTCTTTGAGAATCCTTTCATTGGTCTTGTCCTGTTGCTGTATATGATCCTTCATCTGCAAAATCAAAGTAAACATGTCACTAGTAGTGGGAGTGTAAGAAGCAGAGGAAGTTGGAGGTTTGGAGAAAATGGGAGTTGGTTTCTTCTCGGCATTTTTCTGAGGTCCAGAAGGTGGTGGAGGCAAAGGTGGAATGCCCTGAGATGAATTGGCCGCAGACATTGCAGTAGAGGTATTCTTCAATGATGAAGCCATGTATTTGTATGCAATGAACCGGAACGATCACCAACAGAAAAACTTCTTAGGAATGAAGCACCAATGGCCCCACGGTGGGCGCCAAACTGTTTTGGTCAGAAAATCTGATGAGGATAATGCAACCAAACTCTTAGTTACGGGGTATGATGCTTGAAATGTAGAACAATGATAAGGATCACTTCAATGTAAATTGCACAAACGACACAATGATTTATACGGGGAAAAAGCCCTTGATCAAGAGTTGATCTCCGGCACAAAAAACCCCGGGTGATGGAAACTACCGATCACCAAGCTCAAATAAATCAAGAAATGTTTACAACTTCGGATAGTAACGAGCTAGGTACAAGGATCACTACGGTGAAATGTGTAAAAGTGTGTGAAAACTGTTAAGTGTTTGTCGAGAGCTTCAAGAGTGCGATTGTATGAGAGTGTGTGTAGCTGAAAATGGCTAAGTGTTCTAATTCTAGCTCGTCACCCCTTTTAAAAATAGAAGTTAACTACAATAACAAACTATCCGACTTTTGTGTCAAGCTCCCACGTTCTCCACAACGTCCATTTCCAGTCAAACGTGTGCGAAATACCCGTGGAATATTCCATAGTAACGTTGCCAAGACCAAGTCAAGCTTGTTACTCCTGCGAAATAATACGAAACATAAACAAACAATCGTTAGTATGAGGATCCTTAAGGTGATCCATGATCCTGATCCTGAAGCTCTTCTGAGGATCACTATCTGTCACAGAAGTAAGGATCATTAATTAGGATAACAAATAAGGATCACTAATTGTTAGAAAATCCTCTCCTAACAAGTAACACTATGTTTTATAAAAGGTCAAGTATCCTGATATATTCTCAAAGTCCTTTTCAGGATATTTGATTAAGGTGTTTGAAACTAGTATTAGTTTGGAACTTTGATCATTTAAGTATTATCATAAACTGGTTTTGGAAAAATAGATTGTTTTTCAAAGACTTTATACAAAGTTGAAGGAATGTTTGGAAGTTCTATCTAATAAAAAGTTTTTACAATATATCGCTGAGCATATTGATCAGGATATTTTCATAAGATAATAATACAAAATTTTACAAAGCTAAGAGTTACACTAAGTAATGCAAGGCAACAGCAAATAAGTCAAAAGATAGTTATATTATTAACAAGTCAAAAGTTGTGCTTTTGGTTTCACCTCAAACCGAGGCCCATCCGCCAAAAGCACAATTAGTTTCTACCATACTTGTGTAACGGTTGGAGGATCTATCTCAAAACAGGACCTGTCCACTTACAACCGTTACCACGTTCAAAACAAATTATACTAATCGATGACCAAGGGTTTCATCCTAAAACCTAGGACCCATCCACCTTTGGTCATCATATTGTTCTGATGCAGGAAATGTAAATTGTTCAAAGACAGGAAAAGTAAATTGTTTATGCAACCACAACCATGAAATTTAAAAGTGGGCTCCAGCCTTGGCACGTATATCCATCATCGCCCACTCCGCTGCCTAAGAAGCGGCACCTTCTTGATCAGCAACCTCCTTCCCAGCATTCGCCCCAGCATCAGCCTCAGGATTCTTCTCGGCATCATCATCAGCATTGGTCACTTCTTCAGCCGCCTTAGAGGGCTCTTCACCAGCGTGCTTTGTAGGATGAGCAACGGGATGACCTCCAAGATCCTGAAGTTTCTCCTCCCAAGCCTTTATATTCCAGGAGGGGCATTCGAAGCCCATATCCCTGGCTTCGTAAGCCATCCTTATCCTGGCTTGGAGAAGAGAGACGACCACGGATGCTTTGAGGCTATCCCGATATGAACTCATATTCTGCTGGTATTGGAGAAGGGCGGCATCTAGTTTGGCTTGAGCATCCTCGTTGGCTTTGTGGAGAGTAGCCTGGTGATCCCGGATCATTGCCTTGTATTTGTCTTCATAATGCTGGGATTTAGCAGCTGCAATGGTTCCTTGGTCAGCTATGGTGGCCTCAGCTTTCTCCAGCTTGATCTCCAACATCTTGTTAAGCCCGCAAGCGTCTTCATACAAGTGCATAAGACGATCCAGACCCTATCGATAAAGACACAGGTATTGATGTAAAAAATAAGCAGGATAAGGACTAACATACTTGTGCAGGATATCGAAAAGAAAATTCTACCTGTTTGAGGAATGAGGTGGCTTCGTTGAACCCATGATTCTCGAGAGAGAATGTTTCAGAAACAGTTGGGGAGTCCGTCTCCTTTCTCTTCCGAGAGCTGGATGCCCGGGTCCTGGATGCCGGAGGGCCTTTGGGAGCAGAAACAGTCTTCGAGGAGGTAGGCTTTGGTGTAGCAGACGGCTTTGGCTTGGATTCTTGTTTGATGGGTTCGAGGCTGGAGTAGCAATCCAACTCGTCAAGTTGGAAACCTTCAAGGTTGACAACCGGTACTGCACGAGGGAAGATGTTCTTGAACTCATCATACTTTTGAAAAATAATTGATTTAGAATATATGTAACTACTGAGAATGTGCTTACCAGACATCTCTGAGCTTGATTTCTGGCTTGAATCTGTGAGAGACAGGGAGAAAGTTCTTTCACTGACAGGAAGTCGATAGATTTCTTCAATCTTGGATTCGGATTCTGCGCTGGGAGGTACTAAATCTCTGAAGTTCGCTGCATAAAAATGTCAGGATATAAGTATGGGATATAGTTTGAGGATATAATTGGGGATATTCCTAAAACCCTAAATCCTACCCTTGGTTAACCATTTAACTGGCAGATCGAAACCCTTATCAATAGAATCTCTTTTTACGAAAAAGAATTTTCGTCGCCATCGATCCTCGTTCTTGGAGGCCTTAAGAACCAAAGGGTTCTTGGAGGTAGAAAACAGAAGAAAACGATGATCGCCATGGGATCTCGACCGGTATGCTATAGGGAGGTCTTCGATAAACAGGTTGGGAAAATGACGAGACTTGATTTGATCTAGCACTATCAAGACTCGCCAGACCATTGGCATAACCTGGGCGTAACTAAGGCCGGTGAGGTCGAAAAATCTAGAGATAAAGGGTGGAAACGGGTACCGGAGTCCAAGAGAGAAAGGGTAAGCGAAAAAACAAACCCACTCGTCGGATGACGCGTCCGATCGGGCTTCCCGGTCGAAAGGGCGAAAGACTGTTCCGGTGGGGAAGGCACCGGAATCTTTAAGAGCAGCGATGTCGGCATTGTTGAAACAGCAGACTTCCTTTGATGGGTTGCGAATAAGGTTTTGACTTACGAGGGCTGAGGCCGGTCGGTCCGATCGGGATTTCGTTCGTGGTGCCATGAAAAGTACTGAGCAAACTAAAAGAGATTCAAGAAAGAAGGATAGAAAGGAAAATACCTGATGTCCGCTTGAAGATAAGGATAACCGTAATAAGGAGTCCCTCGGTTAATATAGGATGAATATAGGGGGGTAAAGAGTAAATAATGCTTTGGAAGTTGCACCGCTGTCATTTCAAGGGTCTAGTCGTATTAATTGCCTTAAGTTATGAGGTGAAACTTTTGAAATATATCCGTTGGATTGGTATCCCAACCGATATATTTGGGGACAATTGTTATGGCTCATTTTCTAAGCATACATATCCTGACCAATATCCTGCCTTTATTTGTTTATTTGTGACCAGGATGCTGGAAGAGGATATTGCTAACATCTTGGGCGATATCCTGAGGTTTATTGAATTAACCACGTGCAGGTTAAAGGCTGAGACTTGCTAACGGTCAAGTGGACTTCTTCTCCTCAAGACTCGGACGTGTTTGTTGAAGGAGAGACGTTGAACCCGAAAGACCAGGTCTACAACGTTCGATTAAGGAATATTCGGTGGATCCCGGAAGTTTAGGATAGTTTGTTATATTATCTTTACTATAAATAGATGGGGGCGGATCAGTTTAAGGCACACAATTTTACACTGATACTCTCGAACACTTTCACTCTCTAGCTCATTGCAAACACTACACTTGTATTCAAATTTCATTGTAACACATAGCCGATCCGCACCACATCCTGCACTGTATCCTGACGTTTGAAGTAATAAGAAGAACAAGGCAGCTGCGATTGTCAGCTCCCGAGGTTTTATGCCGGCGATCTAGATTGATGAAGGGCTTTCCTCGTACATCTCGTGTCGTTTACTTTACTTTTGCTCATAGTTTGATCGTAGATACAGCTCAATATCCTGAGCCGTATCCTGAATACTGATTTTCTAAATAACTTAACAAGCATATTTTTCACACATATTTCTAGCACACTACCTCACTTAACTAATTTGATCACTAAATTGCTTAGGTAATTTTTGACCAAAACAATACCTGCTCGAAGTAGCTTATCTACCTCTTCCTGGATAATAGCATTTCTTTCAGGTGCAAACTTCCTCCTCTTTTGATGAATTGGCTTGAATGACCTGTCAATGCCAAGTTTGTGAGTAATTATATCTTTAGATATACCTGTCATGTCTTCATGTTTCCAGGCAAAGGTGGTTTTCCTTCTTTTGAGAAAGGATACTAGCTCCCGTTCAATATCGCTAAGGATCCCTGACCCTATGAAGATCTTGGATTCAGGATCATCAGGATCCATGAGGATTTCTTTCAAATCCTGTTCTCTTGCCTCCAAGACATCTCTTGAAGGATACTTTAATTGCTATTGCTCCCTTGGTCTTGAGGCTGGTTTCATTGATGAGGTATAGCAATTCTTAGCCTCCTGTTGATCACTCTCAATTTTCACCACTCCCCATGGACTTGGAAGCTTTACACATTGATGATAGGTGGATGGGACTGCCTTCATATCATGTATCCATGGCCTTCCAAGGATAACATTACAACACGATAAGCAATCAATAACACAAAACTTTTGATAAGAATGCAATCCTTCAATATAGATTGGGAGTTTGATGTCCCCCAATGTATTCTTTATTTCCCCACTGAATCCCACAAGTACTGAGGATCTTGGGATAATATCAGACTCTGGGATATTCATTTTCTTGAGAACATCCAGCTGAATGATGTTCACAGAGCTTCCTCCATCTATAAGGATCCTGCGAACAAAGTGGTTAGAAATAAACAATGTAATTACAAGACCATCATGAGGAGGATCCTGGATGTCAACACGATCATCCTCATCAAAAGTAATGACTTTATCCTGGGTGACAACGGAGGTCCGGACGGGTCTGTCTCCATTATCCATCTTGGTTTCCTTAGCGTGTCTTTTTGCTGATGAGAAGGATGTACCACAGATGTCTGATCCACCGGATATGAAATTTATGACTTGTGCATCTGCTGGAGGAGCAGGAGCCCTTTCCGGGATCCTTTCAGGATCCTGGGTCCTTGACTTCTTTCGTCCCAAGAGTTCCTTTAAATGCCCCTTGCTCAACAAGTAACCAATTTCCTTTCTAAGTGCAATACACTCTTCAGTGAGATGCCCAAAATCCTCATGATATGCACACCACTTGGATTTATCCTTTGTAGCAGCTGGTTTATCACTTTTCCTTGGCCACCTAGCTTTCTCACCTAGATTCTGCATTGTAAGGATTAGTTCATTGTTATCAACGGAAAAACAATATTCAGAAATAGGAGGATAATCCTCATCATCCTCTTCTTGTTCTACTGCGTGCACATTCTGGTTATCAGATCTGTTGTAGGACTTAGATTTGTTGTTCCTGAAGTAGGATCCTTGTTTATCCTGTTTTGAGGGTCCTGTCAATCTGTCCTGGATCCTTTTGTCATCCTCTAGGCGGATGAACCTAAGGGCCCTAGTCCTTACTTCATCAAGATTCCTGCAAGGTGTCATAACAAGATCATCATAGAATAATGAATCCCTAAGCAATCCCATTTTAAAGGCTTCTACCGCCGTAGCAATATCCAAATTAGGAATATCTAAGGATTCTTTACTAAACTTAGTGATATAATCTCTAAGTGATTCATTTTGACCTTGTGTTACCCTATATAGATCACTAGTTAATCGTTCAAACTTTCTACTACAAGAGAATTGACTATTGAACAAGTTAACTAAATTAGCAAATGAAGTAATAGAGTAAGGGGGAAGACTTAGCAGCCATTTAAGAGCAGATCCTGTAAGTGTGGATCCAAATCCCTTGCATAGACATGCTTCTTTCAACCTTTCAGGAATTGGATTGATCTCCATCCTCTCCCTGTACTGAGCTACATGCTCTTCTGGATCCGTTGAACCATCATATAGCTTCATTGATGGTATCTGGAATCTTTTAGGTATCTCAGCATCACATAAAGGTGGTGCAAAACGAGATATCCTATGGCTACCATCCGCAATCTCAGGAATGGGTTTAACCACTCCTGGTACACTGGATATCATATCCTTAAGCTTCTGTAGCTCCCTAGCCATGGCCTGATTGATACCTGTATCCTGCATAAAGCCATGGTTAGTGTTATATAAATTATTAAAAGTGTTACCTCCCACAGGATTCGAGTTTGGAATTGCGGATGTGAATCCATCTTGTCGAGACTCTGGCATGATTGAAGGACCAGAGGAGGCAATGGTCTGCATTGGTATGAAGTCTCCTTGATGAACCTCCGAGTTCTGAGGCTGCATACTTCTCAAGGATCCTTGATTTTGAAGGAGGTTGGATCCTTGGAATTGCGATGATCCTTGAACCTGAAAGGATCCTGGGACCAGAGAGGATCCTGGGGCCAAAGAGGATCCTGTGACCTGGAAGGATCCTTGGATCTGGGAGGATCCTTGGACCTGGGAGGATCCTTGGACCTGGGAGGATCCTTGGACTGCATGCATTCCCACATATCCTCCTGACGTGAAGTATCCCTGATGCTGAGAGGAGGACCCTGATGGTTGATGTTTTGGTCAAAAAATCAGACGAGGATAATGTAACCAAACTCTCTGTTAAGGGGTATGATGCTTGAATTGGTTTATAGCAATAAGGATCACTATGAAAAATAAATAACAAGTGACACAAGGTTTATACGGGGAAAAAGCCCTTGATCAAGAGTTGATCTCCGGCACAAAAAACCCCGGGTGATGGAAACTACCGATCACCAACTCAAATTAAACAAATAATGTGTTACAACTTCGGATGATAGCGAGCTAAATACAAGGATCACTATAGTGTATTGTGTGAAAAGTTTACGAAATTGCTAAGTGAATGAACGAGAGCTGGTGTGAGCGGTTGCAAGAGTGTGTGTAGCCAAAAATAGCAAAAAGTGTTGTCTAATTAGCTCGCTACCCCATTTAAATCTAATAGAAATCTAAATAACAAACTATCCGCAAATGGTGCAAGTCCTCCACAACGTCCATTTCTGACCAAGCACGTGCGGAATAGACTTAGTATATTCTCCAGAAATATCGCCAAGACCAAGTCCCAATTGATATTCCTGCAAAACAGTTACGAATTCAAAGTGAACAATCATTAGTATAAGGATCCTTAGGATGATCCATGATCCTGATCCTGAAGCACTTCTGAGGATCACTAACTGACACAGAAGTAAGGATCACCAAACAGGATAATATTTGAGGATCACGGGTCATTTAGAAATCCACCCCTAACAATTGCCCCCAAAATATAAGGAGTTATATCGTAAATAAACGAGTTATATTTTTTCGATCTTATCCGCAACAAACTAACGGATAACTAGCCGTTGGAGACGGACTAGCCGTTGCAAACCTGACGTCACTGAAATGACAATCCTGCAAATCATCATTATAAATAGGAGTTAGAGATAGGATCAATATGCATTTAAATCCGAAGAAACTCCCTTTAAATTCTCAGTCGAAAATCAATCAGGTATCTCTTCTCTTATTTCTCCTTCTCTTACTCTGTTTTTCTTTCTTTACCAACATCAATGATGCTCCGGTCCTCCCCCGCCAAGGATCACCAGAAGGATAGCCCCTTGAAGAGTCAAGGGATTATCAAAGACTCAGTACATGAGAGGTGTTGCTTTAACGATGCTCAAATAGATAAGATCCGTCACTGCTTTCCGGCGAACGTCTTTTTCAAACCCTTCGATCCCACTATTCTGAGCGACTATGTTTCTGAAACATGGGTTGCCTTTCCAGTTACTCCATTCACCATAGGATACACCTATCCTTTTCCAGACTTTACAGAATCCTTCTTTTCCCTTACCGGCATCTCTTACATCCAAGCTATGCCGATGATTTGGAGGGTCTTGTATACCCTGGAGAGGATCATAGAGTAGGAAGGGATTGA
Source organism: Helianthus tuberosus (assembly GCA_030545235.1). Taxonomy (NCBI): domain Eukaryota; kingdom Viridiplantae; phylum Streptophyta; class Magnoliopsida; order Asterales; family Asteraceae; genus Helianthus; species Helianthus tuberosus. Next base: position 157,332,236 of record CM060403.1, read on the forward strand.
TTTAGGAATGTCAGAGCTGACACAGATGTATTGTTAGGGGAGGATTTTCTAATAATTAGTGATCCTTATTCGTTATCCTAATTAGTGATCCTTACTTCTGTGACAGGTGGTGATCCTCAGAAGGGCTTTAGGATCAGGATCATGGATCACTTTAAGGATCCTCGTACTGACGATTGTTTACTTATGTTTTGTAGCATCTCGCAGGTATAACAAGCTTGACCAAGTCTTGGCGACATTCCTGGAGAATATTCCCAAACTATTCTGCACGTGCTTGACCAAAAATAGACGTTGTGGAGAACGTGGAGGCATGGCACGAAAGTCGGATAGTTAGTTTGGTAGTTAGATTTCTATTTTAAAAGGGGTAACGAGCTAGTAGAGAAACACTTAGCCATTTTTGCAGCTACACACACTCGTATACTCGCACACTTGAAGCTCTCGACGAACATACATTCATTTTCACTCACTTATACACATTTCACGATAGTGATCCTTGTACCTAGCTCGTTACTATCCGAAGTTGTAAACATTTAATCATTTATTTGAGCTTGGTGATCGGTAGTTTCCATCACCCGGGGTTTTTTGTGCCGGAGATCAACTCTTGATCAAGGGCTTTTCCCCGTATACATCCTTGTGTCATTTGTGCAAATTACATTAAAGTGATCCTTGTCATTGATATACATAATCAGCATCATACCCCGTAACAAAGAGTTTGGTTGCAATATCCTCAACAGATTTTTTGACCAAAACAGTTTGGCGCCCACAGTGGGGCAACTGGTGCTTCATCCTTAGAAAAATTTGCATTTCGGTGCTCATTTCGGTTCACTACGACCAAGCAAATGGCTTCATAGCGAAGAATGCTTCAAATTTGATGCCCTCGTTCACTTCTTCTCAAGGCGTTCCTCCTTTGCCTCCACCACCTTCTGGACCCCATAAGAACACTGAGAATGCCGCGAAGAAACCAACTCCCATTTTTTCAAAACCACCTACTTCTTCTGTTTCAACTAATCCTACTACTAATGATCTCTATGCCTTGATTTTGCAGATGAGGAATCATGCACAAGAGCAGGATAAGACCAACGAAAGGATCCTCCGGGAGATTGATGAAATCAAGAAACAGAAGAAAACGGCAGAGGATCGTTCCCCCCTGATGCCCAGATCTTTGAATTTTGATACTCCGGTGATTACTTCTCAGCCATCAGTGGTTCCAGACATTCAATATGTGGGTGGACCGAAAGGAGTGCACTATGGAACAACAACAATGACCCAGGCATCAGGTTCATATTTTCAGCCAGCGGGATCCTATCCTCAGCATATGGGATCCCTCACGAGTTCAGGAGGATATTCAGGAATGCAGCAGTTTCAAGGATCCTCCTTCGTTCCAGGATCATCCCAGGTTCAAGGATCCTCCTTCGTTCCAGGATCATCCCAAGTTCAAGGATCCTCCTTCGTTCCAGGATCGTCCCAGGTTCAAGGACCCTCCTTCGTTCCAGGATCATCCCAGGTTCAAGGATCCTCCTTCGTTCCAGGATCATCCCAGGTTCAAGGATCCTCCTTCGTTCCAGGATCATCCCAGGTTCAAGGATCCTCCTTCGTTCCAGGATCATCCCAGGTTCAAGGATCCTCCTTCGTTCCAGGATCATCCCAAGTTCAAGGATCCTCCTTTGTTCCAGGATCGTCCCAGTTTCAGGGATCCTTCCAGATGCCAGGATCCTTGAGGAATTTGCAAACAGGAAGTTCAGATGTCCATCAGGGAGATTTTATTCCGATGCAGACCAATGCCTCTACTGGTCCCTCGATCATTCCAGAGCCTCAACAATATGGATTAACATCCATTCTTCCAAATTTGAATCCAATGGGAGGTAACACTTTTAATAATTCTCATACTACTAACCATGGTCTTATGCAGGATCCAGGTATCAATCATGCCATGGCTAGAGAATTGCAAAAGCTAAAGGATATGATATCAAGTGTTCCGGGAGTAGTTAAACCTATCCCAGAGATTGCAGATGGGAGCCACAAGATATCTTGTTTTGCACCACTAATCTGTGATGCTGAGATACCCAAGAGATTCCATGTGCCAACGATGAAGTTGTATGATGGCTCAACGGATCCTGAAGAACACATAGCACAATACATGGAGAGGATGGAAATCAATCCAATTCCAGAAAGGTTAAAAGAAGCATGCCTGTGCAAGGGATTCGGATCCACTCTTACTGGATCAGCTCTCAAATGGCTGCTAAGTCTTCCTCCCTATTCTATTACCTCATTTGCTAACCTAGTTAACTTGTTTAATAATCAGTTTTCTTGTAGTAGAAAATTTGAACGATTAACTAGTGATTTATATAGGATAACCCAGGGTCATAATGAATCATTAAGGGATTACATTACCAAATTCAGTAAAGAATCCTTAGACATTCCCAACCTAGACATAGCCACGGCTGTTGAGGCCTTTAAAATGGGACTGCTTAGGGATTCGTCTTTCTATGATGACCTTGTTATGACACCATGCAGGAACTTAGATGAGGTAAGAACACGAGCACTTAGGTTCATCCGGCTAGAGGATGACAAGAGGATCCAGGAGAGGTTAGCAGGATCCTCAAAGCAGGATAAGCAAGGATCCTCATTCAGGAACAACAAGTTCAGATCTTACAATAGATCTGATAACCAGAACGTGCATTTTGTTGATCAAGAAGAGGATGATGAAGATTATCCTCCAATTTCCGAATATTGTTTTTGTGTTGATAACAATGAACTAATCCTTGCTATGCAGAACCTAGGTGATAAAGCTAGATGGCCCAGAAAAAATGATAGGCCACCTGCAGCTAAGGATAAATCAAAGTGGTGTGCATATCATGAAGATTTTGGACATCTCACAGAAGAATGCATTGCATTAAGAAAGGAAATTGGATACTTGTTGAGCAAGGGGTATCTAAAATAATTGTTGGGAAGAAAAAAGTCAAAAACTCAGGATCCTGAAAGGATCCCTGAGAAGGCTCCAGCCCCTCCAGCGGATGCACAAGTGATAAACTTTATTTCTGAAGGATCCGACATTTGTGGCACATCCTTCTCAGCAGCTAAAAGGCATGCAAAGGAAACTAAAATGGATAATGGAGAAAGACCAGTTCGAACATCAAGTGTCTCCGAAGGAAAAGTCATAACCTTTGATGAAGAGGATCGTGTTGATATCCAAGATCCTCATCACGATGGTTTAGTTATTACTCTTTTTATATCTAATCATTTTGTCCGCAGGATCCTTATAGACGGAGGAAGTTCAGTGAACATTATCCAGCTTGATGTTCTAAAAAAGATGGGTATCCCTGAATCAGAGATCATACCAAGATCCTCCGTGCTCGTGGGATTTAGTGGCGAAACTAAGAATACCCTGGGGGACATTAAACTCCCAATATATATTGAAGGCTTACACTCTTATCAAAAATTTTGTGTTATTGATTGTTTATCTTGTTGTAATGTTATCCTTGGCAGGCCCTGGATACACGATATGAAAGCAGTCCCATCCACTTACCATCAATGTGTAAAGCTCCCTAGTCCTTGGGGAATAGTGAAGATTGATAGTGATCAGCAGGAGGCTAAGAATTGCTACACTTCATCGATGAAACCAGCCTCGAAGTCAAGGGAGCAATAGCAATCAAGGTATCCTCCAAGGGATGTCTTGGAGGCCGGAGAGCAGGATGTGGTAGAAATCCTCATGGATCCTGATGATCCTGAGTCCAAAATCTATGTCGGATCAGGGATCCTTAGCGAAATGAAAGAAGACCTCGTATCCTTCCTCAAAAGGAGAAAGACTACCTTTGCATGAAAACACGAAGATATGACTGGTATATCCAAAGATGTAATCACTCACAAACTCGGCATTGACAAATCCTTCAAACCAATCCATCAAAGGAGAAGAAAGTTTGCACCGGAAAGGAATGCCATTATCCAAGAAGAGGTAGAGAAATTGCTCCGGGCAGGTATGATTAGAGAGGTCAAGTATCCAAGATGGTTGGCCAATGTGGTTGTTGTTCAAAAGAAAAACGGAAAGTGGAGGGTATGTGTCGATTTTACCGATTTAAATAAGGCATGTCCCAAGGATCCTTTCCCTTTACCCCACATTGACTCCATGGTGGATGCAACTGCGGGTCATGAACTGTTAACTTTTATTGATGCTTCATCTGGATTCCAACAAATCCAAATGGAACCATCCGACCAAGAGGATACAGCCTTCATGACTCCAACTGGTATATACTGCTATATTGCTATGCCGTTCGGATTAAGAAATGCAGGTGCAACATATCAAAGACTGGTGAATATGATGTTCAAGGATCAGATTGGACAAACTATGGAGGTTTACATAGATGATATGGTGGTAAAATCCTTAAAAGCTGAGGATCACCTAAGAGACTTGGAGGAAGCATTCGATATCCTTGACAAATATAACATGAAACTTAATCCTTCAAAATGTCACTTTGCTGTTAAAGCAGGTAAATTCTTAGGATATATGGTGACAAAGAGAGGCATTGAAGCTAGCCCGGAACAAATCAAAGCAATAGTGAACATCAAATCTCTGGCCAATGCTAAGGATGTTCAAAGGCTAACAGGAAGGATAGCAGCCTTGAACAGATTTATATCCAAGTCCTCCGAGAAGTGTAAAGAATTCTATGATATCCTAAGGAAGAACAAGAAATTTGAGTGGACGGAGAAGCATGAAAATGCTTTGAAAGCCCTCAAAGATTACCTATCCTCGGCCCCGGCTTTGATGAAACCAGAAAAAGGTGATGTGTTATCCTTGTATCTTGCAGTATCATCAAAAGCAGTAAGTGCGGTCCTTGTTAAGGATCATCAAGGTACACAACATCCTGTCTATTATGTAAGTAAAAGTTTACTTGATGCCAAATCCAGGTACTCACACCTTGAAAAGCTTATTCTTGCATTAATTATGGCATCTACCAAGTTAAGACATTATTTTGAAACTCATGTTATCATTGTTAAAACTAATTTTCCAATTAAGAATGTCCTCAGGAAACCAGAGATGTCAGGAAGGATGGCTAAGTGGGCAGTGAAGCTGAGTGCATATGATATAAGATATGAGCCTAGGACAGCCATAAAATCCCAAGCATTAGCTGACTTTGTGGCTGATTTCAGTAGTGATTTACAAGAAGAAGCTGAGCTAGAAGTCCAGCAGCTAGAAGAGACCAAGGATCCTTGGATACTTTATACTGATGGATCCTCAAATGTCAAAGGCACAGGGCTTGGAATACTACTAAAATCGCCACAGGGGGACATAATACCCCATTCTATAGCTTGTGAGTTCCAAACCACTAACAATGAGGCTGAATATGAAGCCTTAATTGCTGGTTTGCAAATTGCAAAGCATATGGGGATCAGGTATCTTGAGGTACACGTAGATTCTTTGTTGATTACAAACCACTTTAATGGATCATATGCTGTTAAAGGTGAAAAGCTAACCAAGTATTTGGAGATAGTCAAAAGTTTGGCACTCTGTTTTGTTTCCTTTAGTTTGTCACAGGTACCAAGGGAAGAAAATACAGAAGCTGATGCATTGGCTAACTTAGGATCATCCTTGAAGATCCCGGAGGATATCAAGATTCCTATTATCCATATCCTGACCCCGGCTATCGAGGATCACGAGGCTATGGAGATAGGAAATGATTCTGCAATTATCCCTTGTGAGGATACTCAATCCCATTCAGGATCAGGATCATGGATCTCACCAATTATGAGATACTTACAACATGGAGAGATTCCTACAGGAGAAAACCCTAGGGCTTTCAAATCTAAGGTATCTCAATTCACAATTATGAATAATATGTTGTATAGACGATCTCTTGCAGGACCATACTTGAGATGCATTGAGGATCCTGAAGTTCAAGAAGTTTTAAAAGACTTCCATGAAGGAGATTGTGGAAACCACACTGGGGGCAGGGCATTATTCTCAAGGATCCTGAGGACATGATACTACTGGCCAACCATGAAGAAAGATGCTGTGGAGTATGCCAGAAGATGTGATCCTTGCCAGAGACACAGCAATATCCTTCATCAACCAGCTGAATTATTGCATCCTATATCCTCCTCTTGGCCATTTATGAGATGGGGTATGGATATAGTTGGTAAGCTCCCTAAGGCACCTGGTGGAAAAGTATTTATGCTAGCTATGACTGATTACTTCTCCAAGTGGATAGAGGCTGAAGCTTTTGCCCAAGTCAGAGAAAAGGAAGTTATATCCTTCATTAAAAGAAATATTATAACTAGGTTTGGAATTCCTTCTGAGATTATATGTGATAATGGTTCCCAATTTATTGGGGGCAGAACCACTAACTTTTGTGACAGCTGGGGGATTAAGATGATAACATCAACACCAGTCCACCCACAAGCTAATGGCCAAGCAGAATCATCTAACAAGATCATCATCAACAATTTGAAGAAGAAGCTTGGATCCAAGAAAGGGAAATGGGCAGAAGAACTACCCTATGTGCTCTGGGCTGATAGGACAACCCCTAAAAATGCTACTGGTCAAACACCATTCTCTTTGGTATTTGGGGCAGAATCAGTGATCCCAACAGAAATGGTGGTTCCAACTGCTAGAACAAGTACTCGTGATCCTGAGGAAAATAATGAAAACTTGGCTCAAGACCTGGATACTATTGAAGAAATCAGGGATATGGCTAGGATAAGGATGGCCAGTTATCAGCAAAGAATGGCTGGTGCTTACAACAAAAATGTCAGGATCAGGAGGTTTCAAATTGGAGACATGGTATTAAGGAAAGCATTTCAGAATACCACCAATCCTGCTGATGGAAAGTTAGCTCCAAAATGGGAAGGCCCTTATTTGATTGAAGCTGAAGCAGGAAAGGGGACATATAGATTGCTAACCATGGAAGGTGATTTGCTACCAAGAGCTTGGAATGCTGTCCACTTGAAGAAATATTTCATGTGAGCAGGATCCTCATGGCAGAGATGATCCTCACGATAGGGATATCCTTAAAGGATCCTCGAAGTATTGGTGATCCTTACTTAGGTAATATCCTGAACTTGAACTATTTTGTTTCTTTATTTTCTCATATAAGGATAAGGATCATGTATCCTTCATCCATCTCTCACGTGAGTTCAAGTTTTGAAAGTTCAGGTATCCTTAGCATGACATTGATTATCTGCTGAAGCAATCCGTTCCTTGGGTTTAACCCCAGTTATTTGGGCTTGACCCCAGTTCCGCCTGTAGCGCACGATGATCCTGGTATAGTTCAAGGCATTGGGACCAGTACTCGTTTTAGGGGCTGATAATTCCATTGTTCTGGCTATGCTTAGGATCCTACGTATAATGGTAGACGTACCATACATCCGTTCCTAAGGTTTCTAACGTTTTCACGTTAGCTAAGGTTTCTAACGTTTTCACGTTAGCTAAGGTTTTGGCATTTTCATGCCACTAAGTTTGGATAGTCGCCAGTTAGGGCCATACTCCAGTTTACATACGATCCTTGGGCTTGTCCCCAGTTATCCTTGGGCTTGTCCCCAGTTACTAACTCTTATCTTATATTGGCTTAGTCCCAAGTTATGCTCTATTTCAGGTTCTTGAAGATAGGCAACTAGGGATCCTCGATCCTTACTTTATTCTAAGGTTTATCTTGTAGTTATCCTTATAATGGTTAGGATCCTAACTTGGATCCTCAGGTATGATCCTTAACTATATTTAATTCTATTCATTATTTATTTGAATAACCCTTAAAGTTTGACAACCAGACTTGTGATTCTTGAAACATATTGCTTTCTGAGATTCTTTAACTAAAGGATATTTGATCATGGATCATATCCCAAGTATTTTCAATTTGACTTATTCAAAATTATTTGTTTAATAAATATGCATCGAAATAAAGGAAAATCAAAGAAACACAAGGATAACAACACAAGATAGGCGACAAAAGGTTAAGATTTTATTTATTAACAAAAGACTAACCCTTTAAAGGTTGTCAAAATTACCTACCCGAGCATCTACCAGCAAAACGTGGCCCGTCCGCTGGGGTAGGTAAAGGGTGTCCATGATAACAAGTTCGAAAGTAGTGCAGGAATATAAAGGCGGCAGGATCACAATGGTTTCATCCCCCAAACAGAGGATCCCTCCACCATATGCAATCCTGCCTATTGTCCAAAGGATCATACATGATCCTTAATCCTAAAACCTATTGTTCAAGTACAACCCATCATTGTTTAGCAAAAAACACCACAACCAAAACAAACTATCAAACTTAAAAAATGGGCTCCGGCTATGTCTAGAAATGTCCTTCATCGCCCATTCATGCAACCTATGCCTTTGCTGCGTCCTCTTCCCCTCCAGCTGCAGTATCCTTCATCAGATCCTTTCCACTGCCACTTGCCTCAATTGCCAAAACCTCAGTTGCCTCCTCCTCATCATCCTCAAGATCAGCCAGCCTTGCCTTCCAGCCCTCAACATCCCAGCTGCTTTTGTCAAAACTAGGATCTTGAGCTTCCTGGGCCATCTTCAATTTTGTCTGATACATCGTGATGGCGGCAGAAACTTTAGCATTTTCTATGAGATCATGCTTCTCATAGTCAAGGTCAATCAGAAGTTTGGCCGTCTTGGTCTTCTCATCTTGGAGTTCCTTCCGAAGATCAGCAAGTGCAAGGTCTTTGAGCACGGCGACCTGTTGGAGATCAGCAATTTTCTTGTCCTGCTCCTCAACATTCCCCACGTAATCCTCGATCTCGGCAAATTTCTGCAATAAAGAGGATAAAGCAGTTCAAGATCAAGTGATCCTCATACGAGTAGGATACCTAGGCAGAATTAAGGCTCCTTACATCATTGAAGTATTCAAGGAACTGGTGGCGGATCAGTGGTAGGCCTTGAAGATCCTCAGCATCAGAAGTTTTCCTCTTCTTGACACCCTTTCCTTTAGTGGGTGCCTTTGGAATAGAGATGCTAGGACTGGTAGTGGACCTCTTCTTCCTGGATCGTACGACATCAAGGTCAGCCGTGTTGAATTGGGATACAGGCTTGGCAGATTTTCCAGCGCCTACACATTAAAAGCAAGATGAGTATCCTTATCCTATTTTAATTTATTTATTTTAATATTTAAACTATGTAAAAGGCAGGATACTTACTTGACATGGTAATGGAACCTGAGGATACTTCTTGTGAGTCTTGGGTGTCTATCTTGAATGTCCTTATTTCAGGATCAAGCTTCCAAAAAGCAGCGAGTCTATCCTTGGTTTCAGGTGATGTGATGATGTGTGAGACAGAAATAGCTGCATAACACAAGACAAAAAAGGGGTTAGTGATCCTATTGCGAAAACAAGACTACCTGCTGATCCTTCTTAGGATCCTCCGGCCTACCATGGGTGGACCATGTTCTTGGTAAATGCTCTCCATCTGAAATGGTATCCCTTCTTACAAAGAAGAAGCGACGTTTCCAATCTTTGTCATTTTTGGTGACTTTAAGAAGGGGGTGTTCTGCATTGGGTTTTCGTTTGAACAAATAACGGTGGGATCCAAAGGTGGTAACATCATACAATTGTGTCAGTTCTGACATGCCCAAATCAATGCCCTCCTGCTCGATGATCCTCTCCAGGGTATACAAAACCCTCCAAATCATCGGCATGGCTTGGATGTAAGAGATGCCGGTAAGGGAAAAGAAGGATTGTGTAAATTCTGGGAAAGGATAGGTGTATCCTATGGCAAATGGAGTAACTGGAAAGGCAACCCATGTTTCTGAAACATAGTCGCTCAGGGCAGTTGGATCGAAAGGTCTGAAAAAGGCATTCGCCGGAAAACGGTGACGGATGTTATCTACTTGTGCATCGTTAAAGCAACACCTCTCGTTCACTGAGTCTTTGATGATCTTTTGACTCTTCAAAGGGCTATCCTTTTTGTGATCCTTGGCCGGTGAACTTCGGAGCAACATTTTCGAAGTGACGGAGATAAAGAAAGAAAAACAGAGTAAGAGAGGAAGAAAGAGGAGAAAGAAATACCTGGTTGATCGTCGACTGAGAATTTAAAGGGAGTTTCTTTCGAATTTGAATGCATGATGATCCTATCTATATCTCTATTTATAATTATGATTCTGCAGGATTGTCACTTCCGTGACGTCATGATCGTAACGGCTAGTTCGATATTAACGGCTATATATCCGTTAGTTAGTTGCGGATAAGATCAAGAAAATATAACTCGTTAATTTTACAAATTACTCCTTATATTTTGGGGGCAATTGTTAGGGGATGATTTTCTAACAATTAGTGATCCTTATTCGTTATCCTAATTAGTGATCCTTACTTCTGTGACAGGTGGTGATCCTCAGAAGGGCTTTAGGATCAGGATCATGGATCACTTTAAGGATCCTCGTACTGACGATTGTTTACTTATGTTTTGTAGCATCTCGCAGGTATAACAAGCTTGACCAAGTCTTGGCGACATTCCTGGAGAATATTCCCAAACTATTATGCACGTGTTTGACCAAAAATAGACGTTGTGGAGAACGTGGAGGCATGGCACGAAAGTCGGATAGTTAGTTTGGTAGTTAGATTTCTATTTTAAAAGGGGTAACGAGCTAGTAGAGAAACACTTAGCCATTTTTGCAGCTACACACACTCGTATACTCGCACACTTGAAGCTCTCGACGAACATACATTCATTTTCACTCACTTATACACATTTCACGATAGTGATCCTTGTACCTAGCTCATTACTATCCGAAGTTGTAAACATTTAATCATTTATTTGAGCTTGGTGATCGGTAGTTTCCATCACCCGGGGTTTTTTGTGCCGGAGATCAACTCTTGATCAAGGGCTTTTTCCCCGTATACATCCTTGTGTCATTTGTGCAAATTACATTAAAGTGATCCTTGTCATTGATATACATAATCAGCATCATACCCCGTAACAAAGAGTTTGGTTGCAATATCCTCAACAGATTTTTTGACCAAAACATGTATGATCTCACGACGTTTGGATCACATCGATATCTGTTTAAGCGAAAACCCGGTGAAGAACACCCCGTTTTTAAAGCCACCAAGAATGACACAAATTGGAAACAACGCTTCTTCTTTGTCAGGAGGGATACCATTCCAAACGGAAAGCATTTACCCAGGAAGTGGTCCACCAATGGTAGGACAGAGGATCCTGAGAGGGATCATCAGGTAATCTGGATCTTGTGAAAGGATCACTAACCCCTTTTTGTCTTGTGTTATGCAGCTATTTCTGTTTCGCACCTCATCACAACACCCGCAACCAAGGATAGGCTTGCTGCTTTTTGGAGGCTTGATCCTGAGATAAGGTCATTCAAGATAGACACCCAAGACTCACAAGAAGTATCCTCAGGTTCCATCACCATGTCAAGTAAGTATCCTGCTTTTTGTATAGTTGAATATTAAAATAAATAGTTATATTGAAATAGGATAAGGATACTTATCTTGCTTTAAATGTGTAGGTGCCGGAAAATCTTCCAAGCCTGCCTCCCAATTCAACACGGCCGACCTTGATGTTGTTCGATCCAGGAAGAAGAGGGCCACTACCAGTCCTAGCATCTCCATTCCCAAGGCACCCACTAAAGGAAGGGGTGGCAAGAAGAGGAAAACTTCTGACACAGAGGACCTACAAGGCCTACCACTGATCCGCCACCAGTTCCTTGAATACTTCAATGACGTGAGGATCATCAATTCTGCCTAGGTATCCTACTCATTTGAGGATCATCTGATCTTGAATTGCTTTGTCTTTTTCTTTGCAGAAATTTGCTGAGATTGAAGATTATGTGGGAAGCGTCGAGGAGCAGGATAAGAAGATTGCTGACCTCCAACAAGTTGCAGTGCTTAAGGATCTTAAGATTGCTGATCTTGAAAAAGCCCTTCAAGATGCCAAGACTAAGACAGCTAAAATCCTGATCGACATTGACTATGAGAAGCATGATCTCATAGAAGGTGCAAAGGTCTCTGCTGCCATCACAATGTATCAGACAAAACTAAAGATGGCCCAGGAAGCTCAAGATCCTAACTTCGACAGAAGCAGCTGGGATGTTGAGGGCTGGAAAGCGAGGTTGGCCGATCTTGAAGATGATGAGGAGGCTGAGGAGGTTTTGGCGATCGAGGCTGGAGGTAGCGGGAAGGATCAGGTTAAGAATACCGAAGCTGGAGGGGATGAGGATGCAGCGAAGGTGTAAGCTGCACAGTTGGGCGATGATGGACATTCCTAGACGTAGCCGGAGCCCAATTTTTAAATTTGGTAGTAGTTTTTTGTGGTTGTGATGTTTTTTAAAAACAATGATGGTCTGTAATAACTAAACAATAGCTATTAGGGTTAAGGATCATAAATGATCCTTTGGACAATAGGTAGGATTACAACTGGTGGAGGGATCCTCTTTTTGGGGGATGAAGCCATTGTGATCCTGCCATCTTTTTAATTACTGCACTACCAAGACCTTTAGACAATGGACACCCTTTACCTACCCCAGCGGACGGGCCACGTATTGCTGGTAGATGCTCGGGGTAGGTAATTTTGACAACCTTTGATGGTTAAACTTTTGTTAATAAAATAACCTTAATTTTTTTTTTGGCTTATCTTGTGTTGATATCCTTGTTGTTGTTTTATTTTTCAATTGTTTTGATTTACACTTGTCTGAGTAAGAAAAGTTGAACAACATAGATAAAAAAACTTAGGATATAATGCAGGATCAAATATCCTATAGTTGAAAAATTCCAAAAAGTGGTATATTTTAAGGATCATGAGTTCAGTTGTCAAAGTATTAGGGTTAATCAATGAATAAAATCAAAATAGTTAAGGATCATACCTGAGGATCCAAGTTAGGATCCCAACTCTTAATATTATTATAACCAGGATAATCACAGAACAAACCTTAGTAAAAGGTAAGGATCAAGGATCCTTGGTTGTTTAACTTCGAAAACCTGAAATAAAACATAACTTGGGACTAAGCCATTATAAGATAAAGGTTAGCAACTGGGGACAAGCCCAAAAGATAACTGGGGACAAGCCCAAGGATAACTGGGGACAAGCCCAATGATAACTGGGGACAAGCCCAAGGATCGTATGTTAACTGGAGTATGGCCCTAACTGGCGACTATCCAAACTTAGTGGCATGAAAATGCCAAAACCGTAGCTAACATGAAAACGCTAGAAACCTTAAGAACGGATGTATGGTACGTCTACCATTATACGTAGGATCCTAGGTATAGCCAGTACAATGGAATTATCAGCCCCTAAAACGAGTACTGGTCCCACTGCCATGAACTATACCAGGATCATCGTGCGCTACTGGCGGAACTGGGGTTAGACCCAAACAACTGGGGTCAAACCCAAGTAACTGGTTGCTTGTGTGGATAATCATGCTTTTGCTAAGAGTACCTGAACCTTCAAAACTCAAAATCTCGTGAAATGGGGATAAAGGATGCAAGATCCTTATCCTTATGTGAGAAAGTAAGGAAATGAAATAGTTTAAGATTAGAATGTTACCAAAAATGAGGATCATCTGTGCTTTAAGGATCCTTTAAGGATGTTTATCATGTGAGGATCATGAATCCTTATCACATGAAATATCTCTTCAAATGGACAGCATTCCAAGCTCTTGGTAATAAGTCCCCTTCCATTGTTAGCAATCGATATGCCCCCTTTCCTGCCTCAGCTTCAATCAAGTAAGGGCCTTCCCATTTTGGGGCCAACTTTCCATCAGCAGGATTGGTGGTATTCTGAAATGCTTTCCTTAGTACCATATCACCAACTTGGAATTTCCTGATCCTAACATTTTTGTTGTAGGCACCGGCCATTCTTTGCTGATAACTGGCCATCCTTATCCTTGCCAAATCTCTGATTTCTTCTATAGTATCCAGGTCTTGAACCAAGTTCTCATCATTTTCCTCAGGATCACGAATACTGGTTCTAGCAGTTGGAACCACCATTTCTGTAGGGATCACTGATTCTGCCCCAAATACCAAAGAGAATGGAGTTTGGCCTGTAGCATTCTTAGGAGTTGTCCTATCAGCCCAAAGCACATAAGGTAATTCTTCTGCCCATTTCCCTTTCTTGGATCCAAGCTTCTTCTTCAAATTTTTGATGATGATCTTATTGGAGGATTCTGCCTGACCATTAGCTTGTGGGTGGACTGGTGTTGATGTTATCATCTTAATCCCCCAGCTGTCACAAAAGTTAGTGGTTCTGCCCCCAATGAATTGGGAACCATTATCACATATAATTTCAGAAGGAATACCGAATCTAGTTATAATATTTCTTTTAATGAAGGATATAACTTCCTTTTCTCTGACTTGGGCAAAAGCTTCAGCCTCTATCCACTTGGAGAAGTAATCAGTCATAGCAAGCATGAATACTTTTCCACCAGGTGCCTTAGGGAGCTTACCAACTATATCCATACCCCATCTCATAAATGGCCAAGAGGAGGATATAGGATGCAGAAATTCAGCTGGTTGATGAAGGATATTGCTGTGTCTCTGACAAGGATCACATCTCTTAGCGTACTCCACAGCATCTCTCTTCATGGTTGGCCAGTAGTATCCTGTCCTCAGGATCCTTGAGAATAACGCCCTGCCCCCAGTGTGGTTTCCACAATCTCCTTCATGGAAGTCTTTTAAAACTTCTTGGATTTCAGGATCCTCAATGCATCTTAAGTATGGTCCTGCAAGAGATCGTCTGTACAACATATTATTTAAAATTGTGAATTGAGATACCTTAATTTTGAAAGCCCTAGGGTTTTCTCCTGTAGGAATCTCTCCATGTTGTAAGTATCTCATGATTGGGAGGATCCATGATCCTGAATGGGATTGATTATCATCGCTAGGGGTGATTGCAGAATCCTCTCCTATCTCCATAGTCACATGATCCTCGATAGCCGGGGCCAGGATATGGATAATAGGGATCTTGATATCCTCCGGGATCTTCAAGGATGATCCTAAATTGGCTAGTGCATCTGCCTCTGCATTCTCTTCCCTTGGTACCTGTGTCAAACTAAAGGATACAAAAGAGAGTGCCAATTCTTTGACTAATTCCAGATATTTGATTAGCTTTTCCCCTTTAACAGCATAGGATCCATTAAAGTGATTAGTGATTAACAAAGAATCTACATGTACCTCAAGATACCTGATCCTCATATGCTTAGCAATTTGCAAGCCAGCTATCAAGGCTTCGTATTCAGCCTCATTATTAGTGGTTTGGAACTCACAAGCTATAGAGTGGGGTATTATGTCCCCCTGTGGCGATTTTAGTAGTATTCCAAGCCCTGTTCCCTTGATGTTTGAGGATCCATCAGTGTAGAGTATCCAAGGATCCTTGGTCTCTTCTAGCTGCTGGACTTCTAATTCAGCTTCCTTTTGTAAATCACTACTGAAATCTGCCACAAAGTCAGCTAATGCTTAGGATTTAATGGTTGTCCTGGGCTCATATCTTATATCATATGCACTAAGCTTCACTGCCCACTTAGCCATCCTTCCTGACATTTCAGGTTTCCTAAGGACATTCTTGATTGGAAAATTAGTTTTGACGATAATAACATGAGTTTCAAAATAATGTCTTAATTTGGTAGATGCCATAATTAATGCAAGGATAAGTTTTTCTAAGTGTGAATACCTGGATTCAGCATCAAGTAAACTCTTACTTACATAATAGACAGGATGTTGTGTACCTTCGTGATCCTTAACAAGGACGGCACTTACTGCTTTTGAGGATACCGCAAGATATAAGGATAACACATCTCCTTTTTCTGGTTTCATTAAAGCCGGGGCCGAGGATAGGTAATCCTTAAGAGCTCTTAAGGCACTTTCATGCTTCTCAGTCCACTCGAATTTCTTGTTCTTCCTTAGGATATCATAGAATTCCTTGCACTTTTCTGAGGATTTGGATATGAATCTGTTTAAAGCTGCAATCCTGCTTGTTAATCTCTGAACATCCTTAGCATTGGTAGGGGACTTGATGTTCACTATTGCTTTGATTTGTTCTGGACTGGCTTCAATGCCTCTCTTTGTCACCATATATTCTAAGAATTTACCTGCTTTAACACCAAAGTGACATTTTGAAGGATTAAGCTTCATATTATATTTATCAAGGATATTGAATGCTTCCTCCAAGTCTCTTAGGTGATCCTCAGCCTTTATTGATTTTACCACCATATCGTCTATGTAAACCTCCATAGTTTGTCCAATCTGATCCTTGAACATCATATTCACTAGCCTTTGATAAGTTGCACCTGCATTTCTTAGTCCGAATGGCATAGCAATATAGCAGTATATACCAGTTGGAGTCATGAAGGCTGTATCCTCTTGATCGGATGGTTCCATCTGAATTTGTTGAAATCCAGACGAAGCATCCATAAAAGTTAACAGTTCATGACCCGCAGTGGCATCCACCATGGAGTCAATGTGGGGTAATGGGAAAGGATCCTTGGGACATGCCTTATTTAAATCGGTGAAATCGACACATACCCTCCACTTTCCGTTTTTCTTTTGAACAATAACCACATTGGCCAACCATCTTGGATACTTGACCACTCTAATCATACCTGCTCGGAGTAATTTCTCTACCTCCTCCTGGATAATGGCATTTCTTTCTGGTGCAAATTTCCTTCTCCTTTGATGGATTGGTTTGAAGGACCTATCTATGCCAAGTTTGTGAGTGATTACATCTTTAGATATACCTGTCATGTCTTCGTGTTTCCATGCAAAGGTAGTCTTTCTCCTTTTGAGGAAGGATATGAGGTCTTCCTTCATTTCGCCAGGGATCCCTGATCCTATATAAACTATAGATTCAGGATCATCAGGATCCATAAGGATTTCTACTATATCCTGTTCTCTTGCCTCCAAGACATCCCTTGGAGGACACTTTGATTGCTATTGCTCCCTAGACTTTGATGCTGGTTTCATTGATGAGGTGTAGCAGTTCTTAGCCTCTTGCTAATCACTATCAATTTTCACTATTCCCCAAGGACTAGGAAGCTTCACACATTGATGATAAGTGGATGGGACTGCCTTCATGTCATGTATCCAAGGCCTTCCAAGGATAACATTACAACAAGATAAACAGTCAATAACACAAAACTTTTGGTAAGAATGTAGGCCTTCGATATAGATTGGGAGTTTAATGTCCCCCAGAGTATTCTTAGTCTCGCCACTGAATCCCACGAGCACAGAGGATCTTGGTATGATGTCGGATTCAGGGATGTTCATCTTCTTGAGAACATCAAGCTGGATAATGTTCACAGAGCTTCCTCCATCTATAAGGATCCTGCGAACAAAATGGTTAGAAATAAAAAGAGTGATAACCAAACCATCATGATGAGGATCCTGGATGTCAACACGATCATCCTCATCAAAGGTTATAACTTTTCCTTCGGAGACACTGGATGTTCGAATGGGTCTGTCTCCATTATCCATCTTGGTTTCCTTCGCATGTCTTTTGGCTGCAGAAAAGGATGTCCCACAAATGTCTGATCCTCCAGATATAAAGTTTATAATTTGTGCATCTGCTGGAGGGGCTGGAGCTTTCTCTAGGATCCTTTCAGGATCCTGAGTCCTTGACTTCTTTCTCCCCAATAATTCTTTCAAGTGCCCCTTGCTCAACAAGTATCCAATTTCTTTTCTCAATGCGATGCATTCTTCTGTGAGATGCCCAAAATCTTCATGGTATGCACACCACTTTGATTTATCTTTAGTTGCAGCTGGTCTATCATTTTTTCTGGGCCATCTAGCTTTATCACCTAAATTCTGCATCGCAAGGATTAGTTCATTGTTATCAACAGAAAAACAATATTCAGAGATTGGAGGATAATCCACATCATCCTCTTCTTGTTCAACAGCATGCACATTCTGGTTATCAGATTTATTATAGGATCTGAACTTGTTGTTCTTGAATGAGGATCCTTGCTTTTCTTGCTTTGAGGATCCTGCTAACCTCTCCTGGATCCTTTTGTCATCCTCTAGCCGGATGAACCTAAGGGCCCGGGTCCTTACCCCATCTAGGTTCCTGCATGGTGTCATAACAAGATCATCATAGAATAACGAATCCCTAAGCAGTCCCATTTTAAAGGCTTCAACAGCCGTAGCTATGTCCAGGTTAGGAATATCTAAGGATTCTTTACTAAATTTAGTGATATAATCCCTTAATGATTCATTATGACCCTGGGTTATCCTATACAGATCACTAGTTAAACGCTCAAATTTCCTACTACAAGAAAATTGGTTATTAAATAGGTTAACTAGATTAGCAAATGAGGTAATGGAGTAAGCAGGAAGACTTAGCAGCCATTTAAGAGCCGATCCAGTAAGAGTGGATCCAAATCCCTTGCACAGACACGCTTCCTTTAACCTTTCTGGGATGGGGTTGATCTCCATCCTTTCCCTGTATTGAGCTATGTGTTCCTCAGGATCCGTTGAACCATCATACAACTTCATGGTAGGTACATGGAACCTCTTGGGTATCTCAGCATCACAGATTGGTGGTGCAAAACGAGATATCTTGTGGCTCCCATCTGCAATCTCTGGGATAGGCTTGACCACTCCTGGGACACTTGATATCATGTCCTTTAACTTTTGTAATTCTCTGGCCATGGCATGATTGATACCTGTATCCTGCATAAGGCCATGGTTAGTAGTATAAGAATTGTTAAAAGTGTTACCTCCCGTTGGATTCAAATTAGGAAGAGTGGATGTTAATCCATATTGTTGGGGCTCTGGAATGGCCGATGGACCAGTAGAAGCAATGGTTTGCATTGGAATGAAATCTCCCTGATGGATGTCGGAACTTCCTGATTGCAAACTCCTTAAGGATCCTGGAATCTGGAAGGATCCTTGAAACTGTGAGTATCCTTGGACCTGGGAGGATCCTGGAACGTAGGAGGATCCTTGAACTTGGGAGGATCCTTGAACATAGGAGGATCCTTGAACCTGGGAGGATCCTTGAACATAGGAGGATCCTTGAACCTGGGAGGATCCTTGAACCTGGGAGGATCCTTGAACCTGGGAGGATCCTTGGACCTGGGAGGATCCTTGAACCTGGGAGGATCCTTGAACATAGGAGGATCCTTGAACCTGGGAGGATCCTTGAACCTGGGGGGATCCTTGAACCTGGGAGGATCCTTGAACATAGGAGGATCCTTGAACCTGGGAGGATCCTTGAACCTGGGAGGATCCTTGAACCTGGGAGGATCCTTGGACCTGGGAGGATCCTTGAACCTGGGAGGATCCTTGAACATAGGATGATCCTTGAACCTGGGAGGATCCTTGAACCTGGGGGGATCCTTGAAACTGGGAGGATCCTTGAAATGGCCAGTACCCTTGAATCTGCTGCGCTCCCGAGTACCCTCCTGAGCTTGCAAAGGATCCTATATGCTGAGGATGGGATCCTGATGGTTGAAAGTGTAACCCTGAAGCCTGAGTCATTGCTGATGACCCGTAATGCACTCCTTTTGGTCCTCCAACATATTGAACGTCTGGAACCATTGAAGGCTAAGAAGTTATAACTGGAGTATTAAAATTCAAAGATCTGGGCATTAGTGGGGAATGATCCTCTGCCGATCTCTTTTGTTTCTTGATGTCTCCAATTTCTCTAAGGATCCTTTCATTGGTCTTGTCCTGCTGCTGGATATGCTCCTTCATCTGCAAAATCAGAGTAAACAAGTCACTAGTAGTAGGAGTATAAGAAGCAGAAGAAGTTGGAGGTTTTGAGAAAATGGGAGTTGGTTTCTTCTCGGCATTTTTCTGAGGTCCAGAAGGTGGTGGAGGCAAAGGTGGAATGCCCTGGGATGAATTGACTGCAGACATCGCACTGGAGGTATTCTTTGATGATGAAGCCATCTGCTCATATGCAATGAACCGGAATGATCACAAAGATGAGAATTTCTTAGAAATGAAGCACCAATTGCCCCACGGTGGGCGCCAAACTGTTTTGGTCAAAAAATCAGACGAGGATAATGTAACCAAACTCTCTGTTAAGGGGTATGATGCTTGAATTGGTTTATAGCAATAAGGATCACTATGAAAAATAAATAACAAGTGACACAAGGTTTATACGGGGAAAAAGCCCTTGATCAAGAGTTGATCTCCGGCACAAAAAACCCCGGGTGATGGAAACTACCGATCACCAACTCAAATTAAACAAATAATGTGTTACAACTTCGGATGATAGCGAGCTAAATACAAGGATCACTATAGTGTATTGTGTGAAAAGTTTACGAAATTGCAAAGTGAATGAATGAGAGCTGGTGTGAGCGGTTGCAAGAGTGTGTGTAGCCAAAAATAGCAAAAAGTGTTGTCTAATTAGCTCGCTACCCCATTTAAATCTAATAGAAATCTAAATAACAAACTATCCGCAAATGGTGCAAGTCCTCCACGACTCCACAACGTCCATTTCTGACCTAGCACGTGCGGAATAGACTTAGTATATTCTCCAGAAATATCGCCAAGACCAAGTCCCAATTGATATTTCTGCAAAACAGTTACGAATTCAAAGTGAACAATCATTAGTATAAGGATCCTTAGGATGATCCATGATCCTGATCCTGAAGCACTTCTGAGGATCACTAACTGACACAGAAGTAAGGATCACCAAACAGGATAATATTTGAGGATCACGGGTCATTTAGAAATCCACCCCTAACAGTTGAGAAGGGGATTCCTGAGGCTGGAAGTAAGAGCCCAATGCCTGACTCATTGTTGTTGTTCCATAACGCCTTCCTGGTAGTTCACCCAAGTATTGCACGTCCGGAACTGCTGAGTGTTGAGAAGTTATGACCGGAGTGTCGAAGTTCAGCGACCTTGGCATCAGAGGGGAGTGATCCTCCACTGATTTCTTCTGTTTCTTGATTTCATCGATCTCCCGGAGGATCCTTTGGTTGGTTTTATCCTGCTCTTGAGCATGATTCCTCATCTGCAAAATCAGGGCATAGAGATCATTAGTAGTAGGATTAGTTGAAACAGAAGAAGTAGGTGGTTTTTGGAAAATAGGAGTTGGTTTCTTCGCAGCATTCTCAGCATTCGTCTGGGATCCAGAAGGTGGTGGAGGCAAAGGAGGAACACCTTGTGAAGAACTGAATGAGGGCATCAAACTTGAAGTATTCTTCACTGAGGAAGCCATCTGTTTGGTTGTAGCGAACCGAAATGACCACGAAAACACGAATCTTTCTAGGAATGAAGCACCAATTGCCCCACGGTGGGCGCCAAACTGTTTTGGTCAAAAATCAAGCAATGACAATGTAACCAAACTTTCTGTTGTGAGGTATGATGCTTGAATTGATGAACAACAATAAGGATCACTATGAAGTGTAATGGACAAGTGACACGAAGATTTATACGAGGAAAAAGCCCTTGATCAATGAATGATCGCCGGCATAAAAAACCTCGGGTGATGGAAACTACCGATCACCAACTCAAATTAAACAAGAAATGTATTACAACTTCGGATGATAGCGAGCTAAGTACAAGGATCACTATAGTGTATTGTGTAGAAAATGTGTGTAATCGCCAAATGTGTTAGCGAGAACTGATGAGAGCGGTTGTATGAGTGTGTGTGTAGCCAAAAATAGCCAAGTGTTTTCTAACTAGCTCGCTACCCCCTTTAAAAATAGAAAATATCTACCCTAACTAACATTCCGCAAATGGTGCAAGTCCTCCACGACTCCATAACGTCCATTTCTGGCCAAGCACGTGCGGAATAGACTAAGAATATTCTCCAGGAATATCGCCAAGACTAAGTCCAAGTTGATACTCCTGCAAAACAATTACGAATTCAAAGTAGACAATCGTTAGTACAAGGATCATTATAGTGATCCATGATCCTGATCCTGCAACACTTCTGAGGATCACTACTTCAGACAGAATTGAGGATCACTAAACCTAACAGTAAATAAGGATCACCGGTCATTTAGAAATCCACCCCTAACAGGAAATACATAGGAAACTTCCGACTATTTCCCACAAACATTTTATTTTATTATATTGAAAAACAAACTTTTGATGGGAAATGCGTAGGAAACTTCCAACCATTTTCCCATTAAAATTTAATATATTAAAAAAAAATTACATGGGATGTGTAAAAAACTTCCGCCATTTTCTCACAAAGAAGACTTTTTCGGTATTTGTTCAGTTACTTAGGGTTTTAGTGGTGTTGAGTTTTGGTCAACATTTGGTGGAAGATGCGTAGGATGGTTCGACCATCTTCCCGGGTATTTGGTCTGTGTTTAGTCGCTAAGTTAGGGTTTTCAGTAGTGTTGGTATTTAGTCGCAATTTGGACGTGATTTCCAACCATTTGTACTAGGAAATTTTTATCAGAAAATCAGTGGCGAAGGTATAGAAGGGGCGGGGAGGGGCGCCCGAACCCCCCGAAGTTTTCACTCAGTAATGTTATACATGTAGTTTTCGTATAGAAATTTTTGGGTACATACGTTTTCGACCCCCCGATTCTATAGAAATTTTTTGGTATATACGTTTTCGACCCCTCTCCCCCCGCGCGTCATTTGGGTCAAGATTTGTCACTGCTGAAAATGGAGCTTTTTTTTCCTAGTAGTGTGTTATTCATATTTGTTTCTAATAATATATGATAAACACTTTTTAATCTATAAAATAAATAGTCTATAATGGTCACATTGATAATCAGGCCCGGCCCGTAGGGTGTGCCGGATGGGCCACCGAACAGGGCCCAAAGCTTTTAAGGGCCCAAAAAATTCTTATTTTATATATTAATTATATATAAATCGAAATTGTTAACATATGATTGTATAGCTCAGTTGGCTGAGCCTCCTATTGTTTCACCCAAAATGTAGGTTCGAATCTTGCATCTCTACATATTTTTAATTGCTGCCTGCTTCTCTACATTTTTTAGTTGCTCCTTATTACTAAGGGCCTGTTTCATATATTTTTTTAAAGAGTTGTTTCTTATTACTTGTATTTCTTCCACATAATTAATTAAAGTTCAAGTAATTGTTCTATTGTTATAATATATAAATTTATGTGTGTGGATTTATGATTTAGTTAGGCTATGTTTTTTTAGTGGGAAATGTTACAATAACCCTACTCCTAAACTACACCAATAAATACTAAAAATAAATTTGTATGTTTTTTTTTTTCAATCTTAAACGGCCTAGATTTATGAAATAAAAGCGTTTTTGGGCCTTTTAAGAATTTTGAATTTGTGATTTTGTGGCCCAATTTGCTTGGATTTGAATGTATGGAGATTTGCGAATAGGGTCCAAACTTTTTATCTCGCACAGGGCCAAAAAAAATTTTGTGATTTTCGGAGACGGCCCTGTTGATAATATATAACATTATTAATTATATATCCTGTAACAAATCTATCCATGATGATGGTTTATATATCCCATCGTCCTCATGCGATAACAACATATGGATATGATGTTTGCCATTGGCAAAGATGTCATGATGTTAGTTTATGTGTACCTAATCCAAGATACTCGATCCTATATATATATTAGTCCAAATCGCGCTGAACCTCATCAAATAGCGAACCTTTCGGCCATTGTTGAGCTATCTTTCACAAAGATGTAATGGACTTTGAAACGTCCACTTTGCTCGCCAACCCTACCTTCATACAAAAATAAAGGCTTGGTGTATACATCTCATCCATCAGGTCAGGGCCAACAACAAACATGAAAATTATTTGTTTGTGTATTGTCATGGCAAGTGTACGTGTTATCTATATTCGTTTATATGTTATTGTTGATGATATTATTATTACGGCATCTATGATTCCTCTCACCAGTCTTCGCCACACACTTGTTGAGTGATCTTGGCCCTTTGTATCATTTTAGGTCGTACCTTTGTTTGCTTCTGCCGGGCCTTGATTTTTTAAATAGTGGACTCACTACGTACTTAGAATCAAAGTCAATACATTGATGATGACCAAGTTGATTGCAAAGATTCTTTAACCAAAAATTATTCCAAGATTGTCATTTTTTGTTGAATAATTTATTTCTAGCTTACTTTTATTCAAAACTCCATAATATTTTTAAGAAATGTAAGATGTAGAGGAATCAAAAATACCCACCATTGGTGAATTCTCAACTTAATTATTTTGTCATCATTTAGCTATTGCATTTTTTTTTCTAGATGCTAGACATATGTATTTAGAGAGCTAGATAAGCAATTTAATGGTAAAGTGAAGTTATGGGAGGAAATCGTGGAAGTTTATAGCTCAAGCATAGGGCAAATATGTAGGGCCGGTCATGAGAATTTGTGTACCTTGTTCGAGCTTAAAAAATGCCCTTATGCCTTAAGGAAATTGGGTATTGGACTCACTAAAGGTCTAAACCTAATGTCATTGGGCTAATAACTAATCTAAAACCGTTTTGTAAGTGGGCCTATATTGGTGTTTGTATGACTATACCCTATTAAAAAATATATTTTACATATACATATCGGTTTTTTTCATAAAATTATGTGCCCTTCGAAATATCGAGCCCTGGCCGGTGGTCATCCCCGCCCATCCCAGGGCCGGCCATGCAAATATGCATAATCTAGAATGGTATGTCTGATGTAATTACTAATTATTTGATGTATTCCTCTCTCTAGCATCTTGATTAGGGGTGTTTAGGGCCGTTCAAACCGCTCTGCGCTCGTCGCTCGCTTGACGCTCGTTCGGAAATTGCTCGGAAAATGCTTGTTTGATTTGACGCTCGGTTGTAAATGAGCCGCTCTGCTCGGTTCGGCTCGAATTATTATTTTTAGTTAGTATATATATATATATATATATATATATACACATACATATATAAACATGTATATACACAATTATAAATTATACATATATATACACACACACCTATATTTATACAGACATACATATATACTTAAATATAAATTAAATTTATAGCTTTATATATACTACTCTATTAGATTTTGATCAACTATATACAAATTAGAATATATCTATACGTATTAACCCGATCAAGCCAATAAAAAAATTAATATCAAATCTAAAAGTTAAACCTTAAACAGATAAACGATAGTCTGCTCATCGCCTCAATGTTTTATGTCGTTACCCTAAGTCAATCGTCTCTTGCTCTTAACGTCATTGTTCATGCAATATGATCATCGCCTCGTCGGCCATAACATTGTTATTCTTAAGAAAAATATTATGCCATGAAATGTGCTTATTTATTAAGACATAAAAACTTGAGACCCTACATTGTCACTATTTCTCTCCGCAAATTTAATTCGGGTGACACGGTTGTCCAAATCGCTCGAATTTCGCTCGCCGCTCGCTCGAAATATTTACTGCTCGGAAAATGCTCGCTTGATTTGTGGCTCGGTTTTAAATGAGCCGCTTCGCTCGGTTAGGTTTGTAAACGAGTCAAGCACGAGCAAAGGTCTGCTCGATTCGGCCCGGCTCATGAACAGCCCTAGGGGTGTTCTTAGGTTTCTTTGATCACGTTTCGGGTTATTCGGGTTAATCAATTTCAGGTTATCCGGTTTCAGGTTTATTTGGGTCAGGTTAATCGGTATATGAACTTTTAAATACAGGTTACAATGCATAATTCACCATTCAACTTAACATGATTATTATTAAGTAAAAAAATATACAAAATACCAAATAAAAACACTCGCAATATGAAATTCGTTCAAACCCATGTATTAAACATATATATCACCTAAAAATGCATGAAATACAATAAGCACAAAACCAAACCTTATCAATTCGTATAAACTAAAAAGAAAATGTTAAATCAATCCGAACCGAATCTTTTTAATCGCTCAAACAACCAACGAAACACCGGAATAAAACATCCTGTTCACAAGGAAAAAAACATATGGGAGAAATTTTAGACTTTTCTGTTATTTTGTATGTATAAATATAATTGACATGTTTTACGTAATTCAGGTAAACGGGTCAACCCTGATTAACATTGTTTTAACCCAATTACCGACCCGGATACTATTTTCAGGGTTCGGGTTAATTTTATTCGGGCCGGTTTTTGGTTTCGCTTAAAAAAACCCCTAATCTTGATAGTTTTTATAAAATGTGGAGTTCAATATAAAAAGAACCATTTTCAAACACTTCATACAAAGTAAAATCTGTCTCTGAAACAAACTCGAAAGACTTGTCTCCACGTTGATTGGCCAATAATTTTTGTTTGTAAAATAAGGCTCAGTCAACATTTTAAAACCCCCAGACCAGAAGGAACTGATACAATGAACTCAATAAATATATATAAAATAGTAATAGGAATAAATTTGGGTTACAACTTCATCAGTAGAATTCCTGTCGGGTGATCTTGAATTCTTGATTATGGTTTGAGTTAAGAAAGGGCGAAGAAAGTTACTTATGTACGATCTTTTTTTAAATAGTCCCCTCAAGTTTTAAACTTTACCCTTGACCCCTTAAATTTGTCCAATAAAAAAACCAACGAATTCCATTAATAGTTTGTTATACTTGAATATCACATGTTCATTTTTGGTATATATATGCATGTTACTTACTCATGTCATTTAACTTTTCTCTTTGTATAACCAACCACCACACCAACAAAATTGACTATCTACTTTAACTTTATCACACGATTATAGGAAAGACACGTGAAGTTCTATCTTTTTTACGTAACACAGACCTTAATATCTTCTTCTGAAATCTATTTACACCTCACTTTGTAAAACTTGAATCCGCACCACTTTAGCGATAATAGATACCTGGTATTTAAATTCTAACTAATATAGAACATAGTTAAATACAATAAGCTACAACTTATAGAAATCAAAGATATTATAAAAAGTGAAAACCAATGTTAATGATTACAAACAAAACAAAACCAAATACAATAAGCATCCACACTATACAAATCCTAATAATTTATAATATCATTATGGATTTGAAGAGATGAAAAAGTCACCTAAAAGTAAAGTAAAGCAAAGCAAAACGGTACACAGGGACAAACCCACGAAAGCGATCTTACCTGTTATTTGCAAAACCCTGAATTGCATGTGCCTTCAATTATCTTCTTCACCCCACCCCACCCACCCACCCCCACCCCCACCCCACATCCTAATCATCTTAACACCCAATCAATTAACATTAATAAAAAACTTTTTTTAACATAAATGTTACTCCTATTCTTCTTCACACCGATAACTTGTAACATTATTAATCACTTTTTATTTTTATTCTTACTATTACTACTAAAAAACGACCCGAACCCCAAATTTAAAACCGGGTTCACCCGAATCCCATTCCCGCTCCCGCTACCGGTTCCGGTTCCATACCCGTAACCACTTTTCCTCAACGGAGGCTTCTGAGAAGCCGAAACCGAAACCGGTTTCTGAAAACTTCTATTCGGTTTCTGAAACAAAACCTCTTTGGAACACGACGACGACGATCGCTTGGAGCTAGTAGAAGAAGATCCAGTTGAATGACTACGGGACAACAAAGCAATGGGACATAAACTCCGTGCATATCCATTCCCACAACTACTACTCCTCTTAAACCCCCAAAACGACTTCGTATTGTTGTTGTTATTATTATTATGTTGTTTCATATGTAACTCTTCATCTTCTAACTCCAATGACGACGTCACTGCAGGCGATCGTGAATGCTCGTGTTTCGGGAGCGGTGGATGCGACAGCAACGACGTCGTTTTGGATCGGACTTCTGTTGGTAAGATTTTACCGTTGTAAAAAAGCTCGTCGGCCATGGAAGCGTGAGGAAGGTCGGAGTTTTGTTGAACAACGCAGAAGTTGAAATCGACGCTTGAGGATGAGGAAGAGAGTGATCGGAGAAGCTGTTCGACTGGAACGGTGTCGTTTTGGGCGAGGTCGTATGAGAAGGAGATTCTGGGGCTTGTTGTCATGTTGGTAGTGGTGGTGTCTGAGTAGAGATCTATTGCCATATTAATGTTTTGAAGATGAAGGTTGATTGGAATGGAGGATGAAGAAGATAACAAATTGAGTAGTTTTTAAGGGGAGAAGCCAACCGTTCGTCTGAAAGTTGAAACAACAAACAGTTTTGAGACGTGGGAGAGAGAGATGAGTTTCAACAGTCGGAAGATTATTTATATAAATGGAGATGTCAAAAGGCGGGTTATTAGTAATTCACGTATCAAATCACATTTATACTTTATTATTATTGTTTTTTTTTAACGTTCAATGTATACTTCAAATGGCCTACTGGTAAAATTCACATTATCTGGATACATTTGCCTTTGATCCGGGAAAAACCCTCACCTAGGGCCGAAGCCCGTAAACACTCACCAGAAGGCACGACAGTGCGGTGAGGTAAAACCCGCCCAGTTCAAGGATCGAACTAGCGATCTCTACCTATTCGTCTAGTCTCCCATAATCACCAGGTGCTGCGGAAAATAATGGGGATCGCAGGAATCGAACTTGGGCCCTTTAGAACACCAAGACTCTTCCTTACCACTTCACCACTACATCATTGGCATTATTATTGTTATTTGTCACGTAATAAAGTGGTTGTCACGGTACTGGTATTTATTTTTGAGCTTTTACTCATTTTTTTCCTTTTTTTAAGTAAAATAAAGATAAAAATTAAAAATGAGATGTGAGGGAGTTTTAAAAAAATTAAGACAAAAAAATATGATTTTGAGTTAAATAATACAGAGTATTATACAGGTGTTGCTGTGAATGTTATTAAAATCATGTTACGATTATTTATTTACTTATAGTTAGGCTATGGTTTCATATATTTATCGTCACGTCCCTGTTTGTCATGATGGCATGAGATATCATTCATATGGTTTCACAAGTTTTGAACATCTATCGGTTATTAAAATAATATTTTAATCAAATAAATTAAAGAAAAAAGACATTGAAAAGAGGTAGTCTAATTGGTTGAAAAGGTCAATAAGTCCTTCATCAAATGGTTTGGAAGGAAGCAACCGATTAGTTTTCAACTTGATGGTCATGGATTAAAGTCTTACTTAATGCAATATTTTTTAGGTGGGTCAGGGGTTTTCTCACAGTAAGCTTTCGAGTGATAGGTTTGCCCTAAAATGGTGGGTGGACTTGATCACCAACATTGTTTATATTCGTAAGGCGTAAGTGGCCTTTCGCCAATAGGGTTGCCTATTGACCATTCAAAAAAAAGTTGATTGAAAGGACATGGGGCCCATCTTCCTTCTTTCTTCACTAAGGCTATAAGGGGTGGTCATGACCCTCATGATCACCATGACTCTCCACGTCAATGTCATGTAACCATTCAAAACAACTACCCTAAGGGTGTGGTCATGACCCAAACCACTAGCTTCTTATTTAATTTAATTTATCTTTGTCTAAAGAAAAAAGAAATGATTTGTTGAAAAATGAAAATGAGGACCATGGTTTAATCCATGCAAACCATGGTGGATCAAGCAATGGGGTAGTGTAGCATTTCATTCATGTTCCTAGGTGGCGAATCATGTCCCAACTATCATGGACGGCTATGATGGTGTGCGGGGAGGACTTCCGCACAAGGCCCGTGATTTCGAGGGGCACGGGATTTAAAAAAAATCGATATATATATGTTATTTAAAAAAATTGTAAACACATACCAATTCCAATATAGGCCCATTATCAAATACTTTTTAATTGTTTGTAATTTAACCCACTACACATTAGGTTTATTGACCCAATACTAATATGATTTTAATAAAAAGTATAACACAAGCCGGCAATTTCATGGACTCCTGGAAGACGAGATGAACAAACTCATCAGAGTAACGAACAGTCGAACATCATCACTTCATCAGAACTTCGCTGAATCGCTGGGCCTGGGCTGCTATGAACAGAAGATTCAGAGACGTGAACAAGAACACCATCGATCAGAGACGTGAACAAGAACATTGATCAGAAGATTCAGAACTCAAAAAGGTCGTTCGTCGGTTTAGTGTTAATAGTTAAACTTTTAGTCTGTTAATTGTTGTTAACATCATAACCATGTTGCCCGTATCCGCGTACAGCGTATCATATTGAATTGACTATTGAGTATTGTCCTATATTGGTAGATCGCGGTAATCTGTAAATAACGATATAAATTGTATATTAATCATACTAGACAGTGGTGTTGTGATCCGCGAATGGTTGTAATTTGTAAACCATGTATTAAATATTAATCTCTGTAAAAGAACAATCATTGGTTAACTATTAACTTATTAGTTATCACGGTATGTAACTCATTAGAATACTATGATTTTGTCATTATTATAATTGCATTGTTTATCAAATACTACAATTTTTGTCATTTTCGTAATCATATTGTTTATCGTTAAAGCATATGGGCACATTTTTCGAGCTCGAACAGGGTACGTGAATTCTCAGAGACGTCACTACTAACTATGACCCCACACCCTTTAGGCTAATGCCCCAAAGGGTGGTGTTTTATGACCCATAGCGCTGATGTGATCACATTACACATATGAAGTATATAATATATCATGTAAATATAATATTTTAATTGTTCTTGATTATCAAATAAAATGACAAAAATCGTGATTGTGACCCAAAAATACATCCAGGTGCATCTAGTCGATGAAGCTGGGAAAATGGAAAATGATTGTTCTGTATTTTGCCATTTGTTGGCAAGCGTCTTTTAAAGAAAAGAAAAGAAAACTGAGACAAATATATAATTTGATTATTTGAGTGGTGTATTCATAGTATATCTATTGTTACTTGCACGTCTTTCTAAAGTACAATGACATAAGTTAGAATGTAAGATTATGAGTGCCGACTTGGGTAAACAGGTGGTATTCTCTTCAGTTTGGGTGATTATAAATGAATTGAACGTTCATAAATTGTTTGTGAGCTTGTTTGGTGAAAAATTTGTTTATATTCGTTTATTTAATAAATGAACGAACATGAACAAAATTTTTTATTCATTTAATAAAACGAACGGGACATGAATACACGTTAGATTCGTTCATTTATGTTCATGAACGTTCGTTTGTATTCGTTCATTTATGTTTATGAACGTTTGTTTGTATTCGTTCATTTATGTTCATTTGTTCCTTTATTTACATTTGTTTATGTTCGTTTCAGTTTAAATACATTATTAGTTATATTTATATAAATATTAAACATAAAAAAACTTTCTACTACTTGTATACATATAACTAATTGATAATTGGGCTCTCTGGTAATTAAAATGGGTTTTCCTATTTAATTTATCATAACTAATCACTAATTTATATAAAAATTTACTTTATGCTCATTTATGTTTACTCAATTGTGTTCATTTATTTTTGTTTATTTATGTTCATTTGTGTTGTTTATTATTTGTTAAATTATTTTGTTTGTTTATGTTCGTTTTACGTTCGTGAATTATTCGTTTAGGTTTTAAACGAACAGGAACATGACCATTTTCTTAATAAACAAACATGAACAAAAAATGTGTTCGATTATATGTTCGTGTTTGGTGAAAGTTAAAGGAACAAACATTAACATGCCTCTGTTCGTGTTCTTTCAGTTTATTTACAGTCCTAGACTGGTTAGATGGGTATTATTTAATATCAAAGTGTTCATAGATTAACAACCCGATCATAGATTAACATCCCAATCATAGGACTGATTTGAAGAGACAAGTTGATTGGCATCAAAATTACCTCAAATATCGCCTGATTTGAAGAGGACTCCCTTTTACCAGTCAGAAAACATCCTCTCTTTTAGTTTAGCCCTGCTATCGAAAGCTAAACCTTGGCCGGAAAACAAAAAACGACGGTTAAGGTGTTGGAAAACAAATATGAGATTGATTTGATGATGGTGGTCCGATTTGATGATGGTTCCACCACCGGGAGAGTAGGCGCATGGGCGTAGCATACTGGGGGCGGGAGGGGGCGACCGACCACCTGAACTTTTCGCTCAAGTAGTGGAGAGTATATAGTTTTCGTATAGAAATTTTTAGGTATACACGTTTTTGACCCCCCGGTTTTAAAGAAATTTTTGGGTATATACGTTTTTGACCCCCGGTCGGAAATCTCAAACTTCGCCACTGAGCAGATGTGTCCGATTTCATGTTGGTTCCGATGAATTTCTTGAATTTTCAACGGTAGCCAGCCGGAAATTCGCCACCAAAGAGCAGATTTTTTTAATGATATTTAGTTTTTTTTTTTTTTTATTAAAATACAAGTTTGGATTGAGCTAGGCGAGTGTCTCCTTTAAATTGAGTACTTTAGTTTTAGGTATATTTGATTAAATTAAGATGACATAATTTTTTTAGGTATATTTGATTAAATTAAGATGACATAATTTTTTCATTGTCAGTTGATTAAAAACTTGTGGATTTAAGATTGTGACTTGTGAGGTCCCTACACCCTTTATGTTGTATTAGAAAAAAATTGTTTCGGTCGCAAAAAGTCAATTTGGAGGTGCCAATACAAGTGAACAGAATTCATTTCGAGTCAAATATATATCTTCAATTTTTAACTTCCCGAATATAACAAATTAACACTCATTTTAGCGCACTCCACAGACAAAAAATATATATATATAATAATTTGGTTAGATAAACAAAAAAAATAGTTTAATTATTAATTAGAAGGTAGGTTAGGGGCCTTTAAGACTCTTCTACTTTTAGATAAAATAAAGTAACAATATTAACATTTTTGACTTTGAGCCTCTATATAATATCAATTATTCAAAAAGACTTGACTTATTCTAGTTGAGGTGAAAATGACTCTTCATTAATGTTAAGTAGATAAGCTCTTGAACGTGAAAGGTGCCATGGGAGCAAACATGTGGTTAGTTGTGTGACATCTTAATTATAGTGAAAATTGTTGGTTGTAATTTAATTGAATCATTATTAAATTAGTTTACCTTAATCATTAACTATGTACTATACCTGTTTTTAGCATATGTTAATACATTGGCCTTCTTACATCTAAGTATAAAATCTAAAAAGAATCGGTATTTTTACAGCCATCAAATAATAATCAACATAGTTCAATAACTCAACCCACAATAAATCCCTTGTAGAAATATATATACAAAAATAAAATCACACTCGCAACTTTTTTTTTTTCTGAATCACTAGCATGGTATTTTTTTAAGGAAAAAAAATTAAACTGAATCACTAGCATGGAATTTTTTTTAAGGAAAAAAAAAATAAAAAAGGAATCAGTTGTTGTGACGTTGGCCTCACTTGGAGTGTAATGTAATTACTTTCATTAAACTTATTCTTACCAAAAATAAAGACAATCATGCCTTTATTGCTTGAAAAACGATGCAAATAATTTATTACGCAATGTAGTGTATAAAGAGATTGTGGTTGGGCAATAAGTGATCAATTTTATTAAAAAGAATAAACGATCTAAGATATATAGCTAATCGTTGAGGATGTCCTTTTCTTACACCACCCGATGTGGTTTCGTGTTCCCTGTCACCTCATCCATTTTGGTGCCCCATGGCGTCCCTACACCACCTCACATCTGCCAATGGGGGCGCTATCCTTGCCCTCCGCCAAAGAAATAACGGGCATGAGAGGAAGAAAGCAATGGGTCCCACCTCCATCAAGCAATCAGATTTTGTTTTTTTTTTTAATCTTTTTTAATATAGTTAAAAGAGGCTCGATATGGAGCGTTATTTCACACCGTGTAAGTTAATGATAAACCTCCCGTTTATGTGTTGCCTATGTGACGCTTACGTTTTCGCCCCCCGGCCGAAAAATTCAAGCTTCGCCACTGCTTTTTGTTGCATCGTCTTTGTATAATATAATGTCACATATTGTTTCAAAATTTTGTGATTTATCCTATGAGTATCCGTACAATTGTATCATATACACATGGTGAATAACAACATGAAATGTTGGGTGTCACACACACGTAAATAAAAAACTAGTAAATGTACTAGTGTTGAATAATAATAACTAGGGATTTTCTCCGCGCGCGTTGCGCCGCACTTCACGTTTTTTGTCAGTGATTTAACAATCACATGTTGTCAATGATTTAACAATCAAATTCGTGCATTACGTTTCTTAAGAGTTCTTTCCCAGTCTATTTACACCATAAAGCAATCACAAATAGGCATACAAATATTTTCATAAAGACTACCCATCATGTTAAGTCTGTTTTTTTTTCTTTCTTGCTTGTGGCTCAACACTTGTTTAGGTCTTTAAAACGACTTGTATTAAATGGATCGTAATAGGTAATGAGGTTGTCATGGTTGCATAATAGGTTGCAAGTAGCAATTAGTGTACACGCCATCCTTGCTATGGGACATCAACCCTATTCTTTTACCAAGTTCATCATAGCCAGCAAACAAACAAACTCGGTGTGTATTTAAATTTTTTTACCAAAATCTTCGTAGCCATCAAACAAACTCAGCAGCTGACGCAACCGAAAAATGGAGCCGAACGACTGCCTTCAGATCTCAGATTAGAACAACCCAATCATCGCCGGATAACAGAGCCAACAGTGATCAATAACAGTCATAAACATCCCCATCACATCTCTGGGATGAGAGATTTATACCAAAGCCCCAAACACATTCGATTATTAAAAGCAAACCTAAATATACAATACCAACATCGTATAAAGGGAACAAAATGCTGCCAATAATGAACTGCAACTTGGAAAAAAAAACACTATTCACAGCCGTGGAATGATGGAATATTAATATATTTTGTATCAAAAGGCTCAGAGCTGGTAATGAGGTTATCATGGTTGCATAACAGGTTGCAAGTAGCATTCATTGTACTTGCCATCCTTGCTATGCAACATCAAACCTATCTTTTTTTTATCAAAGTCATCATAGCTAGCAAACAAACTCGATATGCACAGAAAGCAAATTTTATTAAACCTAAATCACAAAAACACGTGTAAATATATCCCGGAAAAAATAATTACACACCCAACACACACATATATCCTTAACCAAAACTTAAAAAGCAAAACACATTTGCAAATAAAATCCAGTAGTAGCAGCAACAATGAAGCCCACAAACGATGCCTAGTCTTACTGTAAGAAACAAAAATAAAGAAGCATCAAAAGGTAAGTAATCTAACTACAAAGTAAAAATGCAAAGACTTGATAGATTAAATTCTAATCTAACTAATAGTGTGAGGTACATACCAAAACTCTTCAATTAGAATCAACAATCAGTTTCTTGGCTACTAAGATCTAAAGAAAAGATAGCATCCACAAAGGAACCTGGACGAATCGAGTTTTTCCACATCATACCCACTGAACACGACCCGTTGTATGGATGGTGATGATTCTTTCTCGAGTATCTCTGTGATCCATCTAACACTGTCTCCGCTTGCTACAATAGGTAATTTGTAAAACATAGATTATAGTTTTTAACATCTTTTTATAATCACCGCTTGCATTATGTTTATTTCTTTTTAAGGATGGCAAGTTAAGCAGGTCGATTGGGGTAAGTCAGGTTGAAACGGGTCATTTTAGCATGTGTCAAAACAACCCAGGCGTGTGGGTTTGACTCCAACACTTTCTAGTCAATTTAGGAAAAAAAGTAACTTTCTATAAATTTGACTCGTTGTCCTCTTAGATGATTTTAGATTTGATATTTGGCCCGCTAACACAACTTTTTTTGATCTGACCCATTACTCTTCATGAGAATCTTTTCATTTGACCCGTTTAAAATAAAACAAACCAAAATATCAACCCATTTATATGTCCTACTGGAACAAACTTACTGCAATGTGATGGTAGGCGAGTTATAAAACCCAGGCTTTGTGCTCACAACTGGCCTCCATACTCAAAATTGCTATAAGAATCCACAAACCTCTTAGCAATATCATTACATGCATCAAGAACACCACAGATTTTCTGTCCCACAATTGGTAGTACCTCATTTAACTATAATTTTTGTAGTATAATTATTTAACATAAAAGTACTTTATCGATATATAAACATATAACTCTTCTGTTGTTCCTTAATTCTTCAGTCACAACAGCAACTCCCTTCCCAACACGCAACGCTTTTAACTCTATCTCAACGTCATCCTGTAACAAACTTGTAGTTGCATATAAAAAAGTTTATTTACATACTTCAGCCACACTACACCGGGAACTCGATAAGGGTTTGGAGGTTTACCTTAGCTGAAGAAGGAGATGCACCATCCGTTGTAAGCTATAAACCCATTCTTGCCATCACCCGCCTTAGAAATTTAATCCGACCCATTTCACACCATTATATATAATATAAAAGACCCTACTAATCCCATTTCAACCCCAAGCTCAAACATGCCACCCCCAAACTCAAACAAACGTTCGACAAAAAATTTAAACGACCTTTTAATAGTAGGGGGCTATGACGCAAGCGTTAACCTTCAAAAGGCCGCTCGACCTCAAGCCCTAGCCGAAAAGAGAAAGATTTTATAAACTGAAATCATTTAAACCGCGTGCGACCATCATTTCATAAAAAAAAAAGTTTCAACAGGAAGAGTAATAGTCGGGTGTTCCGTTACCACTGGGGTCGTCGTCAAACCGGAGGCGACCTCGGGCAACCGTCGTCTTCAGGTGAGTTCTTAAATACATAAAAAGTTAAACTTTAGTTTAAAAAACGGATACCACATATATAAAAAAAAATTATACTGTAATTACCAGAGTCCAAATAAATACCCTCATGACAAAGATAAAGTACAAAATCAGTTAGGCATAACGAAAGCAGTGCATCAATGAAGCTACATGAAAGACAACATATTCAAATTAGATTATTAGAACAAATCACATTGCTTCACAAATTTGGACCTAGGTTTCATTTTACTAACAGCTAAAGCCACAGTTATTATTGACTTTACTTAATCCTTTATCGCTACAAATCTTAAGAATTATATCATTAATCCAATACTATCATGATGCAATAATTCGCCAAAAACTTAATTCTTAACTGATTATCAACACCTTTATAAGCATAAAATTTATATGCTATTAAGAGAATGGAGCTACATCTCAGCAAAGTTGGACCTAGGGTACAGTTTTACTCACGCCTAAAGACACTGATAATCCTAAAAATAACAATTTATATCATGAATCCAATATCAGCCTGGTAAAATATTCAATGAACTGATTATCACCAAAAACATTACCACCTAAAATTCCCTAAACCTGCATAAAAGAATCAGTACCTTGAGAGCTATATCAGGTGTATCTAAAAAAGAACTATTGAGAGGTTCTTACATATGCTGCATAGAACCCCACTGAAGAAACCCGAGTAAAACCCTTTGCATCCCGCCTTTGAACATATGTTGCATAAAACCTAAAAGACCTTTTATTTTGTGATAAAATAACAATTGATGAAGAAGTAAATCGGACAAGAAAGAAAACAAATACCTGAGCACTATCGTTGCCGCTGAGGGTTCACGATGGAACCCTGCTTCGTCAAACCCTAGCGACTTCTTTTTCCGAAACGTTTTCTCCGAAACCGATATAGGACCAGATCTTCAAACCGCATGCCTCCTTCGTTTGAATGGTGGTATGTCATAGAAGAGACTTTGCGAGGTGTGGAGCACGGAATAGATTTATGGCTGGTGGGGATCGAAAGGTTTTCTTGGGAAATCGATGTAGGGTGAAAGTTGAAGCAGGGGGTTCAGTTCCAAACCGCCATCGACGTTGAAACCACAACCATCATGGATGTACGACGCCTCTATGGACCATCGTTTGTGGTCGCCGCCGGGTTCAATAGCCGGAACCCTAGAGGCGCCACCACCGTGAATACTCAGCGGAAAGGGGTTTGACTGTGGATGATCGAGTGTGATACTCGAGTCTAAAGCTACTCGCCGGAGTATTAAGACGGTCGGCCAGAGAAAATGGCCGGCAACCGTCACTCTCTCTCATCTCTTTAATCGTTCTCTTATATTTCTCTCTCTTTCCTTATATCTCTGTTTCATATTTGAACAATCAACCATCACTCTCAAATGGGGAGATCATGTGTTGATGGAGGTTGAAGATGGTGACGCGTGGTAAGGGGAGAGAGGGTGGTGGAAGGCGGTGGTGGTGTTTGTAAGGGAAGTGGTGGTGCTGGTTGATTTGAATAGGCGCCGGAAGTGAAGTAACAAAAAATCTGTGGCCAAAGTGAAAAGGCAAAGACTACACTGGCGCAAACCTACGATATGAATTGATATATATAATAATATGTTACAAAGCTACTAGTGTCACAAGACACCTGTATTTATAACTCAGGTCTACCCCTGATTCAAAGTTTAGGTTTCTTTCATACGTTACATGTTCTTCAAAAATGATGCGTAAACTAGAGGCTTTCGTCATCTAGGTGTCTTCTATAAGTTGGTTTTTGACCAAATACATTCATGATCTTTGGGAAAAAAAAAAGGCTAACCAACCCATGATCCATTTGTAAAAAAATTTAAAATTTTGAATTTGTATCTTATAACATTTTATGAGTATCTATAGAAAAATATAAAGTTAGTAAGAAAAATGTAGAGGCCGAAGTCAAACTACTCTGTCTTTTGACTTATTGCACGGAAGGACTTCAATTTTGTTTCATACCTCTTTCCTCGGCCGACAATATTGATCAATTAAAGTCACTGCACTTGGCCCCTAGTGTATACATCATTTGCTTATAAGCCCTCTTAGTTTTGATTCTATCATTTAGACATTAAACCTGCAAAATATATACATATATATCATGATAAAATCA
This sequence comes from Helianthus tuberosus, assembly GCA_030545235.1. NCBI lineage: Eukaryota > Viridiplantae > Streptophyta > Magnoliopsida > Asterales > Asteraceae > Helianthus > Helianthus tuberosus. The sequence goes on from CM060403.1 coordinate 157,370,812, forward strand.
AGAATAAATGTCAGTTATTTATAATTCTGTTTACTTCTCCAAAATGTTACTACAAAAAATAAAGAAAATATCCAAAACAAACGATCCTTAAATTTTGAGAAAAAAGAAATACGGTACTTGGATTATAAACAACTAAAATAAGTTATCGATCTTTCCAATAAAAAAAAAGATTTTGGATTTAAATAACCTTAATTTTCACCAATTGAACGATAATACTCTCAAATTTCGATTTATACAACACTATTCCCAACTTTTAACTTATTTTTCTCTGACACTCCCAAACTAATTGAACCTTAATCAGTTAGTTTTTTTTTTTTTTTTTTTGCTTATGTGGCACTTTGGTTAGTGACATGGCATCTGATATGACACTTATTTAGTGACGTGGGCGTCTGACGTGGCATCTGGCGTGGCTTTTTAAGGACATGGCATCTGATATGGCACTTATTAGTTAGACTGGGTGTTGTGAAAGCAAGATGGGGCGCTATCTTAATGCTAAATCAAGAGTCTAGACGTTGCCCACCACAACACTTTGGCGAAAGGGCGTTGCCCCTTGGGGCGTGGTCACGAGTTTGAGGGTAGGGGTAGAGAAGGTTGGGTTGTTATGGGCCAATCACATTCAAATACACAACACAATCTTTTTCTTTATTTTTTTCACATTTCACATCACCAAAATACACCTTACTTATTGTGAAATTTAAAAGCCCCACTACCTACATGGCATTTACATAGCATACTTTTTTTTTTCATATTTCACATTTCCCACAACATATAGCCTTATACCGTGTAAAGAGTTATAGTATACAACAAAAGCCTAAACATGCCTTATACCATGTAAAGAGTTATAGTATATAGGGGGGGGGGGGGGGGGGGGGGGGATATTGCACGGTCCTCCCAACCGCTGGAGTGATCTCATTCCACAAGCTAGCTTAGCCCCATAGCTGCCTGGCGGTTACTACCCACCGGAGCGAACACCCTGGAGTACTTGCGCCTGCCAGGATTCGAACCGGAGTCCTCTGGGAAGAGGTGAGTGAGGCTGGCCACTGGGACACCCCAAGTGGTTAAGAGTTATAGTATATAACACAAGCCTAAACATATATCGTTCAATGTTTGTATAAAATGTGTATAACTTTTCTTTTATCATATAATTAATAATACTTAAGAAAAAGAGTTGTGGGTAGATAAATGGACCTCAAAATAATTTCGGATTACTTGCATTTTACTCCTACTTTGTCAATTGTGAATTTGTGGTGTGACTGTGTGAGGGTTAATAGGAGAGATCAAGGCACTATCATTCATTTGGATTAACTCAAGAGCAAAGAAACTGCAGCTGGAGTGGAAGACCTGGTGCAATTTTAAGGTGGCATGGTGACAAATATTGCTGCACTTTTTTGTGCTTGGCTGCATTGCTTTTGACTTAGCTCTGCATGTACCTTTCATGTTTTTTCCTTTACTGTACTGTACCACTTGAGCAATTTGCTTGAGTAATGTTTCTAATAAATCGCCCTCTTTCAAAAAAAAAAAAAAAACTGTGTGAGGGTTAGAGAGAAAGCGGCTAAAGTGTTGTTGACCACCTAATGCTTCAACTACAAGTAGATACTTGGGAATGAATGAAACAACCACTATTTACCTAACCATATATGAGATTGAATATTGTTATTATGTGTATAAAACCTTAAGTTAAGAGGTTAGTATAGAAAAGATTTGAAAACTTCAGGACTATAACGAGATGATATAAGTAGTGTCTTGAAAATCAGATTCATTAAACCGGATCTATAAAGACAACCGGCTTAATTTGGTTGTGCTAAAAGGTCTTAAATTGTGAATTGGTTAGTTAGTTTGGGTGGGATCTAATGAAAAGCATGGACTTGGCGTTTAATTTCAAAGTGATACAAGTGTCGGAATATATGTTTTGGCAATGTTATATCTTTTTTTTATTTTAGGAGTATAAGGTTAATAAAATTATAGCTTGTATCAAGATTTGACTTTGAAAAAATAAAAATAGTGACCCACTTTTAACGTGGTGGCGACAGTTTGGCTAGAGAAGAAAGGGGTGGGGTTGTTATTTTGTTTTTTTTAAGAAGTGTGTCCCACAAATAAATATATCTATTTAATAGTTTAAGTTATTTTGTTTTGTTTTGTTTTGTTTTGTTTTGTAGTAAGGGTATTTTTGTCATTTCACACTCACTTAGCTGAGAAAACTAACTGATGTTAAGGCCTAGGGAGTATTCGAGAACGAATATGTAAAAGTTGGGGATGATAGCTGTAATTTTAAAAGTGTATGGACTATAGGTGAAATCTAGGCAAACCACGGCGACTATCTGGGCACTTTTCTCATAAAAAAAATATATGGTATTTAGATATGGTACCCAGTATGTGTAAATCGAAAATGATTAACATACACAAAATAAGCTAATGCAAGGACTAGATTACTAGTATTGTATTATGCATAGATTGAAAAAGCATTGTATAAGGGGGACGGGCGCCCCATTATGGGCTCAAGATCACGCGTGGAACAAAAGGAAACACCGCCGCCACCACTAATCATCATACGTGGTGATGATAACGCGTCGTCATCATCACGCTTTGTATATTCAAGTTGTTTTGTTGTTTTGTGAATGATTTTGATGATGGAGATGAGTGTGTGGTGAGTGATAGACATTTTCATTAAAATCCATCACTGGTGATAGAATAATGCTCGATGACATGGCAAAAATTGATTGATGTTGTGAGTGATGAGTGTGTGGTGAGTTATGGGTGTTAGAAAAAAAGGGATGATTTAGAAGGTTGTGGGATTAGTCAAAGATAGCAACATCATCTCCCAAAAGTAAAAGATTCGTACAGCTCATTCCGAGCCTAATTTCCAGCCAGAGACTTAAATTATTTCCTTCTCTAATGTCTTGTATCCTCTTATAAATTCTCGTGTTTTCCTTCCAATGTAATCACAATCGAATATCTCAATACAGTCAATCTCTTCTATCCCTTTTTTATTTTATGTTACGTGTCAACATGGTATCAGAGCAGTGTTTCTGATCCGTGAAAACACTTTGCTCATCATCTACAATCTATCCCATCAAACCCAACCTCAAACCAGGCACAACAACCGACAACCACCGGAACCGCCACCACATACCTGTTCAACCTCTTGTTCATCACCAGACCTCTTGTTCTCACACGCCCGAGCAAAATGGTGTTGTTGAGAGGAAAAATCGTATCCTTTTAGAAATGACTCGAGCATTTCTAATTGAATCCCATGTACCTAAATCTTTTTGGCCTGAAGCTGTTTCCACAGCTAATTATGTCATCAATCGCCTCCCAACTAAAGCACTGGGACTAAAAACTCCTTTACAAGCCATGTCTAAATTTGTGAAACTACCCCCACCTCTTACCCTTGAACCTCGAATCTTTGGGTGCTCAGTGTTTATGCACATACCCAAACATGACCGAAGTAAATTAGATCCATGTGCCGAGAAGTGTGTTTTTTTAGGCTATGGAGTAAACCAATATGGGTACCGATGCTATAATCCTCAGAAACGCCATGTGTACACCACCATGAATTGCAACTTCCTTGAAACAGAATATTTTTATAAACCCCAACACAGTGGTCAGGGGGAGAAGGAATGTGAGGACGCACTGAGTTGGATAAAATGGTTTCCCTCATCAGAAATGTCAGAAGAAGTTGATCGAAGTACTGAATATGAGTCACTTCATCACACATCAAGTAGTACTCCCCTAAGTGTCACTCCAAATCCTTCCAACCTGACTCCTGAGGCAGGTAATTCTCAAACTCAAACTCATGATACTGTTGCCTCTAACCATGGTGAACAAGAGGTTATACTAGAACAGGTTGAACAACATGACACAAGCCAATAAGCAACTAGAGAAAATGATTCTGTTCCAGAAACGCCTAGGGAAAATGAGCCGGAGGATGATTCTATTCCAAAAACACCTATGGAAAATGATCCGGAGGATACGACGCAAAGTATGAGCTACCACCAAGAACAAACAGAGGAGTCCCTCCGAAGAGATATTCCCCACAAAAAGAAACACGGAGATCCAGATATCCAATGGCAAATATAGCAACAGGAAATCTTTCTGAAGAAGCTAAAGCATTTGTTTCGTCTCTCTACTCTAAACAAATTCCAACCACTGTGAAAGAGGCCCTGGCATCAGAAGATTGGAGAAATGCTATGAAAACAGAGATGACGGCATTAGTGGAAAATGATACTTGGGAAAAATGTGTTCTTCCTCAACAAAAGAAACCAGTAGGATGTCGATGGGTGTTCTCAATCAAACATAAATCTGATGGAACCGTTGAAAGGTATAAGGCTCGGCTAGTAGCCAAGGGCTACACTCAGACATATGGGATCGACTACTCGGAGACATTCTCTCCAGTTGCCAAAATTGACACGATTAGAGTTCTAACTGATTTTGTAGTAAGGGTATTTTTGTCATTTCACACTCACTTAACTGAGAAAACTAACTGATTTTAGTCCTAGGGAGTATTCGAGAATGAATATGTAAAAGTTGGGATGATAGCTGTAATTTTAAAAGTGTAGGGACTATAGGTGAAATCTAGGCAAACCACATGGACCATCTGGGCACTTTTCTCATAAAAAATGAGTAAATTACAAAAATCGTCCTTTATGTATGTCACTTATTGCAAACTGTGTCCTTTGTTCTCAATAATTACAGAAAACGTACTCGATGTTTGCAAACCCTTGCAAGTTATGTTCTTTATCCCTAACTCAGTTAATTTTTTGTGGTTAAATCTGACCAAATGGACCTCACATAAGGGTATTTTGGTCATTTTACTCTCATGTGGGGTCCATTTGGTCAGATTTAACGACAAAAAAAACCCTCATGTGGGGTCCATTTGGTCAGATTTAACCACAAAAATTAACTGAGTTAGGGCTAAATGACATAACTTGCAAGGGTTTGCAAACATTGAGTACGTTTTCTGTAATTATTGAAGACAAAGGACACAATTTGCAATAAGTGACATACATAAAGGACGATTTTTGTAATTTAGTATGCTATAGACAGACTAGATAGTATTGTATTATGCATAGATGGAAAAAGCATTGTATAAGAGGGGACGAGCGCCCCGTTATGGGCTCAAGATCACGCGTGGAACAAAAGGAAACACCGCCGCCACCACTAATTATCACGCGTGGTGATGATAACGCGTCGTCATCATCAAGCGTTGTATATTCAAGTTGTTTTGTTGTTTTGTGAATGATTTTGATGATAGAGATGAGTGTGTGGTGAGTGATAGACATTTCCACTAAAATCCATCATTAGTGATGGAATAATGCTCGATGACATGGCGGGAATTGATTGGATATTGTGAGTGATGAGTGTGTGGTGAGTGATAGGCGCCCCTACCCCCTAATGCATAGATCTTTCCCATTTATGTGTGTAGAAATAAAGAAGAGTAAAGTCATTTTTGAGTCCCTGTGGTTTATGTGTTTTAACTATTTGAATCCAAAAACCAAACTTGTCTTGATTTGAGTCCCTGTGGTTTGTAATTTTAACCCTTTGAATCCAAAACACAAACCACACCCAAATTAAAAGTTAACCCCTCACCATGTTCTGTGGACGTTTCAAAAGGTTAGTGGACCTGGATTGGACCAATGTGCTGTGGACGTTTCAAAAAGAACATGTTCTTGCAAAAAATGGGATTTAACTAGTATGCCCTGTAAACATGGGGTGGCTGGGATTAAAATAAAGGGTAGGTGGACAAAATTGCCCCTCACGTGCCTAGCACATGGTGAGGGGTTAACTTTTAATTTGGGTGTGGTTTGTGTTTTGGATTCAAAGGGTTAAAATTACAAACCACAGGGACTCAAATCAAGACAAGTTTGGTTTTTGGATTCAAATAGTTAAAACACATAAACCACAGGGACTCAAAAAGGACTTTACTCAATAAAGAAAAATAGTTCGGTTTTTAGGACTGTGTTCAATATCACAACAATCTACATATGTCATTTCCTTCTTCAATATGGTTTTATATATTATTGAATGTTGTAGGTTGTTGACAAGTAACAAGTGCATCATTTTGTCATGTCTACATCTTTTATTAGTTAACTGACATGATATAAATTTGAACTACAATATGAACTATATCATTATGGTTACATGTATTAAACTTTATGAATAGCATATAGTACAAGTCATTTTTGCACATATTACAAACACTAATAACATTCACATGGGAACATGTCAGTGAAATATTTTCCAAGAAAACACAAGGGTCCATGAGAGAATTGGGGATAAGACACCAAGAACAACCACCGTCTTTCCTTTAATAAACTTTTCTCCTTTATGAAAAAAAATGCTTTTTTTTTCCAATCCGGACATTGGCCATGTGAAACGAGTGGACTCCAAACCAAGCAACCCATGTACCCTTAGAGACAGAACGTCATGGATACACAATTTTAGGCCATGGCAATGCCTACATGTTATATATTTTGAAGGTGATATCATAAGAAAATGGTATCTTAAAAATACTTTACCTAGTAATTTTATCAAGGAATCACATATTTCTCAACTCTATTTCTCTATACGTATATAGATATATATACAGAAAGATAAACTGAAAAAGGATGTAAGAATAAGATGTAAAAATGTGAGAATAGTGATAACCTTTTATTTATTTATAAGTTAAACTATGATTTACTTCACTTACACGATAACTATTTATAAAGAGTCAAAAAAGATGTTAATGGATAATTAGTTTCATAGTATGTGTATAATAAACCAACTAATAAGTTGTATGTTTTTAACCCCTTTTGTATACCATTAAATCATTTATTTGTTTCTTATCCTTGTAAGTCATTTCTACTTTCTTATTACATCACTAGCTTATAGACCCGCATATTACACGGGTTATTTGTGTATATGTATATATATTATAAATCTCTAAATACATCATAGGACTGAAATTACATTTTTACATATGATAGTGGAAACAATCAATTAGAGTCGTATTTTATCGAAAAAATTCAACTGAGTAACATGTGCCATTTAAAAAAAAAACAAAAAAGTGAAATGACCAAATGTGTCAAAAGTATTTGAATGCTAATGTCCTTAATCGTTTTATTAAAAATAAATCTTATATCATACTTTTGATAATATGTTATTGCTAGTGATAAAAAGTACATCAAACATTACAAAATGTATATATGTAAAAAATAGAATGCACAATAGTTGTTGAAACGTTGGCCTAACAAGACTCATATCTTTTTGACCCGTAAAAAATCACTCGTTTTGACATAAACCCTTTACAACCTGAAAAGAAGGATAAATAAGATTCAAACATTTCCCAGTAAAAATGAAACAAAAATCACATTACGAATATGTGATTGAACTTAGTAGTTCATAATATTCACCTTAAGCATAAATTATTGTAAAAATACAAGAATAAATCGGAAACCACAACTAATATGTGGAATATAAAATTATAGATAACTGCCATTAAAAGAAAAGTTGAAGTATTCTTTTAATAAAACCTTTATGTATATTTTTAATTATCAATCTTGAATTTTAATTAATATTAATAGCATAATATTATTAATAATAATCATTAATTCTTTTAATAAAAACTTTAAGTATTTTTTTTTATTATCAATCTTGAATTTTAATTAATATTAGTATTAATAGCATAATATTATTAATAATATTCATTAATTAGAATTAGATATTTATTAAATAATATTATTAATGATTTGTATAATAAAATGTTATGTGGCATTAATTGAAATTTTGAATAAGAAAATGGCATGTGACATTAGTTGAAGTTTTTTATTAGATATAGATTAAATTTACACTAGGATTGCGACCCGCCGCAATGCGGCGGGGATTCTTTAGCTATAACTAAGTCAATCTAGGACCCGCACGTTATGTTAAACCTGTCAAACGGGGAAAAATAGACGATGTAAAAACGTTCACCCACACACGCACGTTGCGTCGTGTTAACTCGCAAAATTTAGAACGAAATGTAAAAACGTTAAACCAAAGACGCACGTTGCGATGTGTTAAGTCACAAAATTTAGGACCAAGCATAAAGCGAAAAATTTGCGGAATATGAAAACTATAAAGGACCAAAGTTGAAAGTAAAAAAAGTTATGAGAATAGATTGCAAAAGATAAAAAGTTTTGAGTTAAAAGTAAAAAAAACAAATAGTTTTGAGTTAAAAGTAATTTATGAAATACTTTTTGGTGAAAAGTAAAAAAAAATCAATTTTTTTTGGAAAACCCCCAAAGCCAACGTTACGAAAACCATATGCATAACCATTTTTTATTTGAAAACCCCACAAAGCACACCCCGCTTTGCGGCGGGGCAAAAAATGGTGTCAAATAGTACTAATGTCACACAACCGTAATCGACCACCAACACTGACTCGACCTAGGATATGCGTGTTGCGACGAACCTGTTAAACATGGAAAAATAGAGGTAAAAACGTTGAACCACACATGCACGTTGCGTCGTATTAACTCGAAAAATTTAGAACTATACGTAAAACGAAAATTTGCGAAAGATGAAAAGTATAAGTGACAAAAGTTGTGAAGTTAAATTGCAAATAATGAAAAGTTTTGGGATAAAATTAAAACAACAAATTATGTAGGGCTAAAATTGTAAAAAAGTAAAAACCTTTGGGTTGAAAATAAAAAAATCAACTTTTTTTTTTGGAAAACACACAAAGCACAATGTACAAGTAACAATGCATACAAAAGTTGCAAAATTATATATGGAATAACAAGGTTATTCCCCGGGTAGATACCCGGGTAGGAAAATTTAAATTACAATCAAAATTGCATATATTTCGTTACTTAACTAATAAAATTACAAATTTACTAATTTTGATTTATTTTATTCAAAACATTTCCTGGCCAATAATCAAATATGAACCTTTGGTTAATAAGTGTTGTCTTTTTTTTAATGACAACGTTTGCTCCAACTCTATTACACCAATAATCCTAGATTAACCGCCTTTGATTAATAGGGCCACTTTTGATCCACAGTGCAATTAGATAATTAGAACATCACTGGTAAACAAAACCAAACACCTAAATATATATTGATAAATGAATGTACTGCCCAGAATTACACCTTATTCTTGTGGTACAACTTTCAATTTGATATCGGACTAATAGATTCTTGTATCTTGTGTGCCTTTGTAATCAAATTTGTTCTTTTTTTCCTGTACAATGTTGACGATCAGTAACATTGCAGACTTCCTGAAACATAAAGCATGTTAAAAACTGCTTTTCTCAATATCAATATTAACATGAATCCGTGACCATAAGCGCATGGCTATTTGACAAAAATGTATCGTTGTTCTGAACCCTACCTCCCGGAATTGTGAAAAAGAAGTTTTTAACACTTCTTTTAAGAATTTATAAAATTCAGTGCCCTCATAGCTTGACACATCAGCACATTTATTCATGTTTATTATATATAATAGATTTTTCCTGTAACAAAATACTATTTATTCATTTATATCAATTGTCTCATTTTTATCTCTTTATTTTGTACCCCACAAAATAGGGATATTGAATGACTAAAATGAGTAATATCTTATGCTGATGGACTACAAACTCTCTTATACTGATGGACTAAAATGAGTAATATCTTTATTTTTGTACCCCACAAACTCTATATGTTACAATGGAGCATAGATTGAATTATATATATAGCACCATGCAAGTTTTAGCTAATTATATTATCTGGAAATTCAAAGTTTAACCATATTACCAGAATGCCCTAGGCGTCCTGAGATGCAGCAGGAGCAGGTGTTGTGTGGTTCTCTATAGCCGCTTTAATCCGCTCTTTATCTCGGGTAGGAAAAGCTTCCAATAGCATTCCATCTTTATAGAAATGAAAGAGAGGCACAGTCTGTATAGCATATCAAAATAAACTCAAATTCTGTACAAATAATACAACAAATTTTGGGATCAAGATACCTTAATTCGAAGTCGTTCTGCTATATCTAATTGATCATCATATTCATCAATCACCTGCAGCAGCATGCATCACAAGACCATTAGTTTGTGTACATAATCTGTAAGTTTGAAAGCAGATTGTTTGAGTTTGACTATCAAAAGTCAACTCAGGGCACAGTGATGAAACAACACTGTTGAGTGTTTTATAAGAAAAACAGAAATATCAAATGAACAGAACTCACATTATGCTTTAAAAAGATGACTGCAGCCTCTTCATCACCAGACCCTTTGCATAATTTAGCAAAACCATGTTCAATATATTTGCAACTACCACACGAAGTGCGATAGAAATCAACCACAACCAATGTATTATCGTTTTTTGCTTTTTCAAGAACCGTGAGTTGTTCCCCATCCCTTTTTATTTCTCTAACACATTCAACAGGACAAAGCTCATCAGATAACTCTAGCGGGCCCCATTAGCCGTACAGTTGACAGACTGGCAGTGGATCCCTAGCCTATGATATTGTAACACTGCACCTTTGTTATCACATGGAGTTCTATCTTTCAAATGCCATCTTCTCATGAAACTTTTATCCAACACGCACCTATTAAGATAAAAGCACAAGTGAACAAAGAACAACAACAACAGATAAACAAATTGAATATAGTAGGTGCTTTAAATATGATTATATAAACTATGCTATTACAATAGCAATCTAATTTCAAAACAAAACATAGGAGGCCCATTCGACCCGTTTTCATTTTTGCTAAATGTTTTAATCGCCACCTGGCCCACCTCTTGAAATTAATTTGAGAATAAAAATAAATCAACAGGCCCCTACCCTCCAAATTAAATATACTTTTTGGCTGTCTTAATTTTACATATATTTATTTTTTTGGTATTTTTTGACTTTCTAAGCAACACTTACATATTTTCTTTTGCATTTTTGAGATAATATTTTACCTCTTTTGGATCAGCCAGCATACCGATTATTGCAGCATCAATGGCATCTTGATTTTCGGTTCTAGAGGCTCGGGCCGCCATCAGAACGACAGTATTGGCGTCTACTCCTTTAGCAAATACCTAACAAAGTAAGCCAACTCAAAAGTTAAACTACAGGTAAAAAATCCGAATGTAAACGATAGGCTAATTTCACTTAAACCGTGAGCACCCAGAGGTGGAAAGCCTGCAGGCTTTGGTATAGAGCCCATTAATGGATTAGTTACTGGTGATGGGGCCCGTGCACCGTTTGGCTGCGACTGCCCACGAGAATGATCAACAAACAGTGTTTTGATGTCCGGGTTCGGCTTCGGGTTTTTACAAAGCTGGTGTTGCCTATTCAGACTACAAGTTGTAGTTAAATACTTAAATATTAATACTAATGAAAACTCATGTTATCAAAGAAGAAATTGAAACATAGATAGATATGGATAAAAATATGAACCTTTGGTTAATAAGTGTTCGAAGTCTTGAGTTCTTTAAGCTCAGAAAGTTGCTCTTTAAATTGAGGGAGACTAAGATCATCTTACAACAATAATTCTGGTCGTTTTGCGATTTTAATTGAAGTGCATTTCTCCCCTTAACTATAAAGAAAGATACGATATCTAGTGACGAAGCCATATTCAACTACAAAGCATACTAAACATATGATTAACACTCCATTATCCCCTAAAAATAGATAAAAAATGAGATGAATTTTTTTAGTTTTATCACATGAAGCACATACCCGCTTATTTAATCAACATAGGAACCTGTTTAAATTGTTCTTTTTAACTTTCAACATTGGTTATCCTCTTTCTTTGACTTCATTTTGTGGTTTATTAATTCCATCTTCTTTTCCTATTCATAAAAGAAAAAAATATAGTAAAAAACACATATTGAACTATAAATTAAATTCACCTGGTGCACTGCTAATATCTTCTTCCTCTTCAATCTTATCCGCAGCCATCAGTGATGTAAGTTAAAATTATACTTTTTTGACATGCAACTTTACCTAAAGCCATCAGAGAGCATACATGATTAGGGTGTGCCATTATTTTGTTTACATACATTTTCATTTCGCATGTCATGTTGGGTCGTCCAAAGTATACCCGAGATCTAGTGAAATCTTTTTTTATTTATTTATTTGATTAAACAAACGAATATCAAGACACAATGTTCATTTAATATAGACTGAGATTTATTAATTAATTAATTTAAAATCAATATCATTTTCAAACCTTTTTGTTTAGTCCAGTTGCAATAAACCAAATTTTAGGAACCACTAATTTCAATTGCAGATTTAGCAGTCAATTAAAGCCGCCCACCAGCGATAACCTTGTTTAGCCCATCATAATCTTTTTAGGGCAGTCACATTAGGGCCAAATACAACAACACTATGAGTGAAATGAACTCTACATATATCGCATAACTCTGTTACTTCCAAGACAACAAAACACAAAGAATAAAACATCAGTTAAGATAGCATCAGCGAGAAAATTCAAGATACCTTAACTATGAGGATGTGAATGTTCTGGATTCACTATCGTAGGGAAACGAACAAAGGAAATTGAATATTTAGTTGGCATCATCATCAAAGCTCAAATTCAGTGTCTGTAACTTGAATCCAGAATTTTGTATGATCTCAACCAGATTAGAAGCCACTCCAGCAACTTGCACAGTTGTTTTCTTCTTTAACTAAACCAAAACAAACAAAACAAAACGGGTTTACATTAAACAATTCAAGATGTCACCTTACTGAGTGGAACACCGTTTTAAGATATCTATTTCTGGCTATTTAAAAGATATAAAAAAACTACTCACCTCAACACTTGAAATACCCTCAAGAACTTGGACTTTTAAGTCTGAGATGTCACCAGTCCCCTGAAAAAAAAAACAGAGAATGCATAGTTATGGATGTCGTTCCAAAACAGATTTATCATCGATCGTGTTATAAAAGACTGCACCATTCAAATATGGATTAAGTCGGGCTGTCAGAGACTAAGTTAAATTTACCTCAAGAGCACTTGTTACAGAAGGAATAACTGCTTCACTCATTTCTCCCTCGGCCTCCATATACATAAAGATCAACGATTATAAGTGGTTTTTAATCAAACTGAATAACATATACAAGAAACTTTAGCTAAATGTTGGATTTGCAACTCAGAATATGTTCAATTACAAATGAATTTCGGTATACAGCTCAAAGTAGTTCAAATATTTATGTAACAGCTTTAAGCTTCCATACACTTTTTCGTAACGTGATTCTTAAATTTATCTTTGAACAATTATCAAACAGTTGGTGTGCATTCATTCGTCGACCTATATAGGGGTGTTCAGTATTCGAACTGGATTCGAAAAACTCAAAATTCGGTTCTATAATTGCATACCAGATGGTTTAGTTTTAAATGGAATATGCTAAGTTATACATAAACCTTAATGAAACTAAATGTTCAGTAAGTAATAGTCGGCTTGAAAGTAACCTGATTGTAAAATTGAATATGCTAAGTTATACATCACCAAATGGACGAACAATAATAAAAATGAAAACAAAATAAAGGGTTAACACTTACAATAGATTCTTGAATATGAATGTTAGATTCACTTAACTCAGGTGTATGAATCTGTAATATCATTGTCAAAATCGAAACAAACAATCAACAAATATTGTATTAAAACTCAGAAAACAATGAAAATAAAAAGTTATAACATCCAAAACGTGCGAAACAATCTATTATACATGAACAATATCAAACAGAAAAGGGTTACGATTAACAATTTTTTTTACATTAACAATAAAAATCACAGAGGGAATGAAATAAACAACATACCTTCGATTATCAATGATGAATCGGTGAGAACAGATGAAGCAGGTTCGCGATTTTGGGATTTAGGGTTCTCTTGTTGATCTCTTGATTGTAAAGTTTTGATACCTAGGGTTTAAAAAAAGAAGAGAGTGTGATCAGCTCTTTCAAAAACGCAGAAGTGATACATCATACAGGTTTTGTATATAAGAGATTAGGGTTTGGAATCAGTGTGATTATTCAGATGAAGCGACAAAGAAGATGCAAGAGATTAGGGTTTTGTATAATCTCTAAAACGGGGAAGACAAAATCAGCCATGAATATACATAAGAATAGTAACTAAATAATCATGAGTAAATAACTTCACAAAATCAACAGCCATTGACCATCTTCTACTCATTCTTGAAAGCACGTATGTATGTATTCGGTTTATGTAGTGGTTGATAGATATCTTCTGTAGTCTACTCATTCTTGAAAGCACGTATGTATGTATTCGGTTTATGTAGTGGTTGATAGATATCTTCTGTAGTGGTTGATCGATATCTTAATCCTTTGGTGGCGGCGATGACTGATGTAGAAGAGGAAGGAAGGGGATGCTAGGGTTTAGAACAGGGATTACAAAAGGAGCGTGATTTAGAAGGTATTTATATCCGGGTCAAAACCCGGATCCTGTGTCTGCCCATAGCAAGAAAAAAAGACCCGAATTTTTTCCCGCCAAAAAGCAAAATCTAGGGCCCTCATTGCTTGACACATCAGCAAAAATTAACACATTTATTATATATAATAGATTATGTTTTACTACAGTGTAATGTCAAATCAACTTTAGTTTTAAAATTTATTATGCTTATTTAAATAATGTATAGTGAGTCTCTTTTTATTATTATTTTCCATAAGAACAAAACTAAATAAACAAGAAATATAGTTTCTCACCCTATAAAATCAATGTTTTTAATTGTCGATTATTGAAATACTTTTATTTCAAATTATTAATTATAATAAAATTGGTATAATTATCATAGTTTACTAAGAACTTTTTGAGTATTGAACAGTGGCGGCGGATCCAGAGAAACTTACGTGAGGTGGTGCACAAATTGCTATAGTCAAACAAGTCAGGACAAAATGGGTTGGTTGTTTTTAGGATTTTCTAAACTATTCGGATTTTTTAAATTGCCCGAAACTCAACTCTAAATACACCAATTTAGTTTTTTAAAGCGCCTAACGCTAGCTCAACTCTAAATACACCAATGATATGTGTTTTTATCTATGTTTAAACCAACTCACTGTAATTTGTGACTGCCCTATTTATCTTAGCATACGCTTTGGTGTAATTTTTATCATAATAACTTGGTTTTCGTATACATCAACATAACTTTTCGATGGTTTTTAAATATATCGTCGTCACTGGTTTTTTGTCGTTACATTTGCCATTTGCTTATTTTTATCTACATTTCAATTCCGCTGTGAAACACAAGTTGTAACTTACTAGTTTATAACAATCATAATAATGCCACTAATTATAATATATATGATGATGGATGATGATAACAGTAATAAGAACTATATTAATGAAAGACTATTTATTTGATTTGATCTTTAGCATTAGATGGATCATGATAATAGTAATCACTATATTAATGAAAGACTTTTTTTTTTTTTTTTGATGTTTAGCATTAGAAAAAGTTTCAACTTTCAACAACACCGTAGGTATCCAATTAGAAATAGTCCATTGTTAGATAGAGTTTACGGCGTAGAAGATAAAGGGTTCAATCTCTATAATATACAAGTTTAGTTGTTAAAAAAATTATCGTAAATTACAAAGCTTTATGGTTGACTATGAGCATAACTTCAAAAAGATTGACTATAATCAACATGACTCACCAAGAAAAACCACACAAATACTATTAAGAGTGAAATTAATTGTATTGAGTTTCTTTCAAACCATTAAACTTGTGCTCATTTTAAATAAAACAGACTGCTTTAATGATGGATTTTACCATAGCGGACCTTCAGGTGATGAGTTTTCCCTAGAATTGATGACAGACCAGGTCACCAGACACCAGTGTTGTATGCGATTGCAGGCGTGGGTGGGCTTTTGCCTATTGGTGTACCTGGATGGCCGGGCTTTGTTGGGCAACCGCATAGAGTACAAGCACATTCATTACAATTGGTGTTACTATCATGGTGATTTTGGAGTATATAGATTGCTAATGGTAAATCTTTAACTGAATATGAATTTTGATAAGACTCTCAAGTCGCAACCACCTAGAGTATTATCAAGAACACAACGAGCATCGTCATTATCGATATGAAGAATAGTATGGGATAAGACTTGAGGGTTGAACATGTTTTTTTTAAAGGGAAATCAATACACACTTTGAATTTTAGACAAAATAATAAATTACAAGCAAATGGTAGGTAAACGGGTAACAAGTTGCGTCGCAACCTCCTTTTGAATTGCAAGATCCTACTAAAGACGAAACAACTCTTAAGGTTCGAAAGATTACTATTCACGACCTGCTGGACTCTATTCAGGAATTCCACGGCCTCTGGGGCTAGGGAACCAAATGTATCAAAAGCAAATGGGACAAACACGTGTTGATTTTCTTAACAACCTTTTGCGTGTTTATTGACCTTGCTTGATTTCGCCTTCAACGCTACCTGGCTAGCAACAAACCCATTATCCTTGAGCCCAACAAGAGGGGACACTCCTGTAAGGTCCACACAAGCGTGTTTTCCCCTGGCCCACCCAAACACAAGAATATCAGCTGCCATAGAGTCAACCTCCCATCGAGCGGATCCGTCAGAAGTTCACTAGAGCCTCCTTTTTTTGCTGAAACCCCTTCCTGCTTTAGAACATCAAAAAGAATATCCTTAACCAAATCATGCATGTATAATAACCCAGATAATTCCTTGCAATAGACCGCATGCTGGCCAAAAGTATCTAAACAAACCTTGCGGCAAACTGGACAGGGCTCATCAACCGGAAACGGAGGGGTCATTAACCGATACTAAGAATTGCCAGGTATTCCACTGCCGACATGTTTTATAAGATACTTTTTGACCCATTACTCAGGGGCGGATCTATGTTAAAAGAACGGGTTCCCAGGAACCCATTTGATTTATAATTTTTAGCGAAAATCTATATAAAAAATTCAATAGGAACCCATAAATAAATTGTGAGCGAACCCATATCACAAAATGTTTGGTGTAAAACTGGTTTGAGGCTCCCTTTTAAACTAAGAGATCACAAGTTCGATTCCCGCATTGCTAAATGTAGCTTTTTTCTGTTCTTTTTAATTGTCAAACCCATATTATATGGTTAGTTAGTGTGTGGTGTAACTAGTTTTTGAATGTGTTAAAACTTACAATTTAGTGACCCATACATAAAATTTAAGTGAATCCATATAACAAGTTAAACTTGGTTTGAGCTGGCAATGAGCTTTTGTTTTGGAGTAACAGGTTGCTGGTTCGATCTTTTTGTTTGCCTTTTTGAAAACTTTTTCTTTTTGAAATTGATCAGGAAAACCTATTGGATTGGATGAACACTAACATGTATAAAATTCCAAATTTCTAATCTCTAATCGAAAGGGTTATTTTAATGTTATTAGTAAATTCATAGTTATAAAATATGAATACTTTATGCAATTTGTCCTAAATTTAGATTTCTAGTAGTCTAGTACTGTATTGTTGGAGATTATTTAGGACTACTGTTGTGATTCCTTTTTGTTTAAGTGTTAGCTAAGTTTTTTATCCCCTAAATCTATATTAAATTGTACCTCTAAAAGATTAAACAATGGTCTCTCCATAAGAGGTAATTCTTCTTGACCACTAGACCAAATCCTAAGTTGATGATTATTTACCTAAGATCAACCCACAAACTAAAGCACAAGCCATTACTTTGTTCTTAAACTGTACAAAATAATAGGATATATGCACTTTTAAAACATAAGGAGACTTGAATTTCAACTTTAACACTACATCTAGTGAAAACAATGAAAGTCCCTATTTCGCTCTTTTAACTTTAATTTGCATCAATATGTGACCAGCTTTACCCAACTCGAGATTGATTGATGTGATCTGATATGACCCGAATTTTTTGGTTGTGAGAAATTTGACCCAAACCGACCCGAAATTTTGACGTTTGATGTTGAGAAATTTGACTATTGAAAAAAGGAACTCATAGAAAAAAAATCCTAAATCCGCCACTGCCGTTACTATTTATGTGGTATTTACTATACAAATAATTATTTATTCAACATGTGAGAGGATATACATAGAGTCCCACATTGCTATGAACAAACACGTTAGGCCTATAGTTTGATTCTGTTACATATTGTTGGATTCCCTCATGTGGTGTTGTAGTTGTACTTCAGCCCAATCTTATCAACTGTTGTGCTTATATATAAAGTTTAAAGCTTGACCAGGCCACTATCTTCAACAACAACCATAAATAAAAACATTAGATAAGTTTTACCCTTGAATTTCTAGATTTAAGAAAATTACATCACCAGGATTGTATCCTAATCAAATATTGAACCCACACATGAACTTAGACAATAGAGTATTAAACCATAATCTGATTGAATAAGTACCAAAATGTATATATATATTTTTTTAATTTATAAACCAATAGTTACAAATAAGTTAAAAACAGAATGTCCTTGTACTTTTACAAAAATATATCATAATCAAAAGTAGAAGTGTAGAACCCTGCTATAAACTTTCTAATACTTCAAAACAGAAACGACTTGAGGTCAGGTGACGAGCCTTGTAATTAGTGGCAGAACCTTGTAAACACGGTTATTTTCTAATTGTGTCACAAGTTGTCTTCCGTAACTTCAAATACCATCCGTCTATTATTTAAAGTAACAGGCCTAACTAAAGGCCTTGCACAATCTAAAACATGTTAAAAATGGAAGAGAACTAGTTGAGTTCCCCACGCGATGCAACAAAAGTTTTGTACATGTATATCCACAAAATCTAACCTATCAAAGCACGTGCCAAGTCGTTTACTATATCAAATAAATACTTTAGTTTGTCTTCCCTAAGTTCAAATACCATCTATCTATTATTTTGTATACTTTATTTGTATACAACTTCGTTTACTATAATATAAGAATGTTGAGAAAAAAAATTACACATAGCAATGTATTTAGAAATTTTACAATAGTTAATGAAGAAATATTATTAGAAAAAATTAGAACTAAATGATAGATGAAACACTATTAAAAAACGGGTTAAAAATACATATTATTTATAGTTCTAAGGGGGTTAGTTCATCATCATAACTAGGGCTGTAAACGAGCTGGGTCTAGCCGAGTCGAGCCGAGCCGAGCTAGACCCAGCTCGAGCTCGAATTTCAAATCGAGCTGAGATTTGAGGCTCGAGCTTGACTCGATTAGAATTCGAGCTAGCTCGGCTCGAACTAAAGAAAACCGTAAAATTTACTACTTAAAAAGTCTTTAAAAATGAATTTTTTCATAGACTAAGGGCCATAATTGCCATTTAATTCAACTCTATAGCTAAATATGCAAGTATAAATAGTCAATTCACTCTTTACATTGTGTTTATCTTCTTTTATAGGGGAGATACTCCCTTGGTTTTTGTTTTCTAAGCGATGTGGGACAAAAAAATGAAGGATGTAAACCTTATCGAGCCAGCTCACGAGCTGACGAGCCGAGCCAGGCCAAGCTCGAGCTCGGCTCGTATACAAACCGAGCCGAGCCGAGCTGGCTCGTTTACAACCGAGCCAATTTCGAGCCGAGCTTTTTTCAAGTTTTTTTCGAGCGAGTTTCGAGCGAGCTGCGAGCCACGAGTTTTTTGAACACCCCTAATCATAACACTGTTTCAAATCCAAACAACTTTTAGGGAATGGGCCTATGAACTGGCGGATTGGGTCCAAATCGGCTTCTTTTGATGATGTGGTCCGGGTTATAAACCGGTTTCGCCATCTGCTACTTTTGATTCACAGGTTAGGCTATCAGCTTTCAACGGAAGGCACATTTGTTTCAATTCAGCCCAATGATATTTAGATGGAGGTCCAGTTAACTCTAAATGCAACCCAATTGAATTGATATGCTTCTTTACATTACATCACGACATAACCAACCTCCACCAATTAATTCCATCTAATTGATCACCCATCTATGACTTTTCAAAAACACTTTTTAGCCCATTTAAAAAGTTATTTGGTTTATTCAACACCAATTCAACTTATTGACTTTTTAGAAAAGTTAATAAGTCAATAAGGAGGTTTGATAAGCAATGCCAAGCACCCCTTAATGTGGGTCCACCTATGTATTCGATGTGTTATACGAGCTCTTCCCTGTCATAACGGGGCTACAAGTTGGCTATTATAACATAAAATAAAAAGAATGTAACAATCAATTAATCATATCATATGTATTATAAAATAACACATGTATCGTACCATATCAAGAAAACATTAAAATACTTTATCAATGAGCGAATCTAACCCATAAACTTAATACGGGTCCGCCTATGCATTCGATGTGTGTTATATGAACTCTTCCCTGTCATAATAGGCGATTATTATCATCAACTTCTCGTTCTTTGGCAGATGAACAAGTCAACAAGCTAAATGATGTGAAAACAACTTCTTTTATGAGAAAACAAAAGCTGTAAACTTATATGAACAAACTAGATGAAGTCCATTATATATGGATTTGAACTATCATTTGTCAAACTAATAAAAATTTTGAAGGCTTTCTAATATTGTCCGTGATAACACATTAAAGACTTAGGGGCTGTTTGGTAGCGCCTCTGAATGGTCATTAAGAGGCTACCTCTTAATGGAACAATTAAGAATTTTACCAATGAGAAGGTAGAAGAATGTAACATGTGATGATTTACCATTCAGATGTTACCTCTTAACCATTCAGACTTAAGGTTACCTCTTATTCATTCAGAGACCATTCAGAGGTTACCTCTTATTCATTAGAGGTTTTAAACCATTAAGAGGTAGCATCTGAATGGTCATTAAGAGGCTATCAAACAACCCCTTAATTGCATCCTATCTATATCTATACTATATTATAATGCATGAGGAGGGGTATTTTAAGATACCCAAATAATAAGAACTTTTCCCCCACTTTATTTATAGAAAGACCCCTAAAATAAGGGTAGTTTAGTCTTTTAAACACAATTTATTTTTTAGCCCCTAAACTTATTACACTTAAATCCCTAAGGTTTTAACAAAATTATAGATAATTAGTTACAATTCACCCATCCATAAGAAACTTATAATTTTTTACGTATTCTTGACATATCTTATAAGCTATACTATTTAAAAAAAATCCGAATATAGCATGACGAACTACACATTTTTGTCAACGTTTCGGTAGCTGTCTTGTTCAATATCGACGCACGGATTAAAAGGTACAAGTCGATAATGCTTTAATGTACTAGTAATTAATCTTTGTGATCTAATGCGCCTAATCTACAAAGATGAGCTCCACCTATGCAAACAAAAACAAAAAGAATAAAAAGTACCGTAACATAAAATGAAGATATTATGTGTCACATTTTATTTTATTAAAACTGCCTAATATATGTACTTAGATATATCTTATAAAAAACTTAAAACTAACTACAACAAACTTCCTAAATAAAGGGGTGTCAAATCTAAAATTAAACCCTAATGCACTTCTATAGTTACTACTATAAATACATAGCAGGACACCCCTATATTTGTTGCTAAATAAAGTTAAAAAATGGATCCAATTCTGAATTCAGTTGTTGCGAAAAACCAAGCATGCGAGATTCAAAATTCTAAGGTCAATTATGTTATATCGCATCAGTGAATAATTTTTTCTTTTATTTACTTTTATGTGAATGTTAACTTGTTTGATTTTTCAAATTCAGTTGCATGCTGAACATGCCAATTTAAATAACCCATTTGTCGAACAAATATCTAAGCTATTGATTTTGCTGATTTTTAAGTATTATTTTTGCGTATATCTTTCATATTAACATGTTCGTTATGTTATTATGTGTGTGTTTTATTGCAGGATGATGGTGATAAAAGTGTTGATATTATTTCTTATGGTGTAATGTTTAGTCCATACAAGTCTAATCTTTAACGTGAATTTACTGAAGAGATAATTTTAAGGTTTATTTTTTTTTTTTTTTAACTTTTGTATTCAATTTTTGTTCTTTTTAAGGATCGAAAGTTTGAGACTCAAAGGAAGAGATCCAAGAGACTCTCTTAATGGAAATGGAGTGGGGTTATTAATTTAGATGATTCTGATGACAATAACAAAGAAGAGAAATTAGAAGATACTTTCGATTCAAGCACAAATCAGAAAACCTGATTAAAAATACCCCGAGTGTTAATTCAGAAGCGGAACAGATTTCATGCAGTCTAATATGAAATCTATCAAGTGTTTTTATATTTTTTTCCATTTTCAGTTGTTATGTTTGATCTAGACGTACGAATAAAGTTTATTTTATATTTAAACTTTATTTTTTGTGTTAATATAATGCATTCATTGACCATATTAATAAAGTTCAAAATAAGTTAGTATCCTAAATTTACAAGTCAACTAAACTTATATAAGTTAATATCCTAAAGTTACAATAAATAGATATTGCAGTTACATATAGTCAAGCTAAAATTATAAAATATTGCAGTTATTCTTGGATATTAATCCAATAATTTATATTTTTTAATTAAAAAAAAATAAAGTAATAAACTTTAAAGCTAAACAAAAATACTGAACTTACTATGATATAAAGTTAATAAAGATATAAACTCTTAACATCCTATTTTTTACAAAAACTGTTTTTGAAATTTTATAATAATATGATATATATATATATATAAACGAAATATAACAATTAAAGTTAAAGGTGTAAAACGTACTTACGAGTCAACTACTATTTTTTATTTAAAAAAAATAAACTTAAAGTTTATTGGATGAGTACCAAGTAGATATTTTAAAAAAATATATGAACTTTAAAAAATAAAATTATAAACTTTATCATTTAACCAACAAAATAAACTTACTTTACAACTATAACAACTTATCTTTTATTTTTTATCATTTGATTATCATCTTTTTTTTTAACCATTTTTTAATATTGTTTGTTTAATTTATTTAATATGTAAAATGCACTTTATATCAATATCGCAGGTAAGCGAGCAACAAGCTGCGCCGCTACCCCTTTCTGGATGGCAAACCCTAGCCTATTAAAAACAAACCCCTGCCCCACTGTTGATGAGCCACTGCTGTGGACAACCTTTTAAAAAAAACGAAACTTTACACGTGTAAAACAATTTTTTACTTTATTTATAAACAAAACATTTTGTTTTTATAAAAAATAATTCTTTTATAAACATTTTTTGTAACAAGTAATAGAAATAAATACTCCAGAAATTTACAATCTTTACTATATAAATACTAAATTTTGTTGCAATTTTTTAGGAATTATAAGTTCAACTATATTTTTCTAGATAATATTAGTTAGTTTCTAAAGAATTCTTTACCAACTTGACTAAATACATAGTAGACTGTGTTGCATATTTTTAGAGATTATAAGTTAAAAGTAGACTCATTTAGATAAGATTAGTTAGGAACTAAAAATCCGAACTTAGTATGATATAAAGATAACTAGGTTATAACCCCGTGTATTACACGGGTTGAGTAAATAAATTTATATACTAAATAATAAAACATTATATCTTTAAAAACTTCCTTTATTGCACGGGTTGAATAAATATAATTTTATATATTAAATAATAAAAAGTTATATATATAAAAACCATATTGTACGGGTTGACTTAATGTAATTTTATATACCAAATAAAAAAAATTATATCGTTAAAACTAGGGCTGTTCACGAGCCGAGCCGAACCGAGCGGACCTTTGCTCGTGCTTGGCTCGTTTACAAACTGAACCGAGCGGAGCGGCTCATTTAAAACCGAGCCTCAAATCAAGCGAGCGTTTTCCGAGCAGTAAATATTCCGAGCGAGCGTCGAGCGAAGTTCGAGCAATTTGGACAACCATGTTGCCCGATTTAAATTTGCTGAGAGAGATAGTGACAATGTTTGGTCTCAAGTTTTTATGTCTTTAAACACATGCACATTTCATGGTATAATATTTTTCTTATGAATAACAATGTTGTGGCCGACGAGGCGATGATCATATTGCACGAACAATTACGTTGAGAGCAATAGATGATCGACTTTGGGTAATGACATGAAATATTGAGGCGATAAGCAGCCTATCGTTATTTTTTTATTGGCGTGGTTGGTCTACTACGTATAGATGTACTTGTAAATTTGTATATAGTGAACCAAAATCTAATATAGTGATATATATAAAACTATAAATTTAATTTATATTTAAGTATATATGTATGTGTAATGTGTATATATATATATAGGTGTGTGTGTATATATATGTATAATTTATATTTGTGCATATGCATGTGTATATACATGTTTATATGTGTATACTAATTAAAAATAATAATTCAAGCCGAACCGAGCCGAACGGACCTTTGCTCATGCTTGGCTCGTTTACAACCGAGCGTCAAATTGAACGAGCATTTTCCGAGCAATTTCCGAACGAGCGTCGAGCGAGCGACGAGCGGCGAGCGATTTGAACGGCCCTAAATAGATGATCGACTTTGGGTAACGACATGAAATATTGAGGCGATAAGCAGCCTATCGTTATTTTTTTTATTGGCGTGGTTGGTCTACTACGTATAGATGTACTTGTAAATTTGTATATAGTGAACCAAAATCTAATATAGTGATATATATAAAACTATAAATTTAATTTATATTTAAGTATATATGTATGTGTAATGTGTATATATATATAGGCGTGTGTGTATATATATGTATAATTTATATTTGTGCATATGCATGTGTATATACATGTTTATATGTGTATACTAATTAAAAATAATAATTCGAGCCGAACCGAGCCGAGCGGACCTTTGCTCATGCTTGGCTCGTTTACAAACCGAACCGAGCGGAGCGGCTCGTTTACAACCGAGCGTCAAATTGAACGAGCATTTTCCGAGCAATTTCCGAACGAGCGTCGAGCGAGCGACGAGCGGCGAGCGATTTGAACGGCCCTAGTTAAAACCACATATATTACACGGGTTGAATAAATGTAATATTGTTTACCAAATAATAAAATAATACATCTTTAAAAAACCTCATTTATTACACGGGTTAAATAAATGTAATTTTATATACCAAATAATAAAAAAGTTAGTAAATGTAATTTTGTATAGTGAAAATAAAAATCTATACTATATTAATACAAAGTTTGGTTTTCGTGATAAATAATTTGTTTTATTTAAAATGTTTTAAATTAATAATTTACAATTTCGGTTATTAGAAAAATAGAAGAATGGTATTCGAAATTTAAAGTAGGATAAAATTTAATATTAGCTCATCATTCATTTATTTATTTAATTAATATAAGATAAGTTTGGAAGTGAGGCAAGAAAATCATAAAATAAATACCTACAATGAACGACATGTGTCACACATTAATGTTTTATTAAATAGTATAGTTTAGATAAAAATTTAGATTGATATAAATAGATTATTTTGTTGTAGCAAAATTTGTCAACGAAGTCTCGATAAATTTAACCCATTATTTAAAACTCCGTAAATGTATAAACGATAAATAATATTAGTTAGAGTAAATTATGATTTTGGCCCCTGTGGTTATAGCACTTTTACCATTTTACCCCAAAAAAGAATTTTTTTTAACAGAGCCCCAACGTCTTTTTTTCTAACCCTTTTGGCCCCTAACACTAACCCCATCCATTAAAATGTTAGGGGCCAAAAGGGTTAGAAGAAATACGTTAGGAGCCAAAAAGATTTAAAAAAAAAACGTTGGGGTTCAGATGTTAAAAATTCTTTTTGGGCTAAAAGAGTAAAAGTGATATAACCACATGAGCCAAAATCGTAATTTACTCTATTAGTTAAATAAATAATATTATAAATGAGAAGGAGATTAAACTAAATAATAATTATCTATAAGAAATTAAACTAAATAATATTTAGTAGGAGGATTATATATAATTAATTAGAAAAGATTAAACTAAATTAATACTTATAAATTAGAGTAAATTACAAGTTTTGTCCTTTATGTATGTCCCAAATTGCAGGCGTTGTCCTTTATCTTTAAAATTGATGAGTTTTGTCCTTAATGTTTGCAAATCTTGCATGTTATGTCATTTATGGCAAACCCAGTTAATTTTTTTTGTTAAATCTAGCCATGTGCAAGGCACATGAGGGTACTATTGTCATTTCATATCTTTAGGGGCTATTGTGTAAAACTGATTATGTTTAGGGGCTAGATTATAGATTTATAAATACAAAATAATCTGCCATCTCTCTCTCTCATGTTCTCTGCCTTCTCTCTCTAAATTCTTACTCTTTCTCTCTTCTCTCCCCCTCTCTCACCTGCCGCCACCTCCCACCACCACCACCGTCTACCAGACTACCACCACCGTCTCCACCAGAACCCTAACCTATACCTGCAACAACCCAAACCAGCAACAAACACCATTAAACCCACCACGATAAAGACGATCATGATGAAGGTAGCCGGCGATAAAGACGGTAGTGGTGGTTTCGAGATGAATAGCCGGCGATAAAGACGGTGGTGGTGGTTTCGATATGAATCGGCGACTGGACTGTTGCGGTGGGTAGAATCGGATCTGAATAGGGGTGGCTGTGGGTGATGAACCTTGATGACTGGACTGTTGCGGTGGTGATGGTGCTGTGGTGTTCTGACGATGGTTTATGAGTGTGACACCCCAGGAAAACCAGTAAACCACGCAAACTTAACTAGCTTCCTCTGTATCTGCATGCTAAATTTCGGGACGGAATTTCTTTCAAGTTGGGGATAATGTGACAACCCGAGTTTCCAAGGTCTTTCCTCGGCACATTACTTGTTTGCAGTCGTATTTTGTTTATAACTTGCTTGAATTGTAACTTGTATATGGGTGATAGATGTCTACTAGTTAATAGATATATAGTGGTGTGAATATCATTAATATTATAGTATATTTTTAAATAAGTGACGAAATCAAACAAAAGGGGATTTGGATTTCGCTAAGGCTGCTCGACGAAATCACTAGGGATTTCGCCATATCAATCTTGACGAAAACAAGTGTTTATGCCGGCCCGATTTCGCCAAAGCCCAGTTAGGCCCAACGTTAAATCAGTTAAGTATTTTAGCGGAATACGTGTGCATATGATCAGTTATCGAAACCCTAAATTCTCATTAAGTGGGCGACGACAAACATCAACTTCATCATTGAATCCTTCTGATTCCTTGCTTTAGTCGATATCCATCTAGGTTAGTGTTATCATTAATCATTTTTCTTTATTCCTGTTTGTCATCACTCTATGTCATATCATTGCATGTGAAGTCTTGATAATGCAACCAAGTGCTAAGGATCACTGCATAATTGTCGGCCAGTGTGTGTATGTTGCATGGGAATTTTCATTAGGCATGTGATTGTATTATAGGTGTCACTTGTAAAGGTCTCCATAATTCTTAGACTGAGTAGGCAAATATTGTTACAACCTATGGCTTATTTGATAAGAGCACATGACTAGATTGTTGATGTCATATGACGTGATGTCGCGGTCACAATCAAATTTTATCCAATTACTACTAAATAAATAGCGGTAAGTGGGTATCGAACACAGGGAGTTTGTGGAATGTGTGTTATTTGAAGATTTATCTAAGTTACCTAAAATTAAACTAATTGCAAGAAAAGTAAAATTCAAGAGTTGGTTTGATTGGATTGGTTTTAAAAACTAAGAATACTAATTAATTTGCGAGATGAAAGTTGAGTTTGTAAACAGTTTGGAGACGAATGACCATCCTAAGTTTCCGGTTTGCTTCAACAATTGTGCTATCATCCACTAGAAAGAACTACATAGACATAGTTCGTGTGTAATTACTTATTGTGATAAAAGGGAACGAAATACTCAGATTCCTAGAACGTGAGGTTAATACCCGATGACCAATCAACCCTTACCCAATCCTAATTCTACCCATGATATCTCGATTGCCAACGGCACCAAGAACGTATGGTTTCAAACTAGAATATCATAAGAATCAACAATTTACAAATAAGCAATCACACACCATGATAAACAAGACATAGATAGAGTTTACCATTCTAGAAATATGGAAGCAAAACACAATTGTTTCATACAAACCTTCAACCTAGGATGACCATAAAGAACCTAGCCACTCATGGCTTGGACAAACATCATGATAATAGTTTCCATGTTCAAGAGAATCAAAAACATAAAACAAGAAATTAACAAGTGTTCTCCTCTCAAAAAAATGTCTCTCCAAGTTCCTCCCAATTCGTGTACAAGTAGATAGTGTAACTGAAAACCAATCATAAAACACCATCAAAAACACCATCAAAAGTGAATTTAATGTATAAGTTACAAAAGCTCCCAAGTCCCTATGTCTGCCGCCAAATCAATCCCACATGACATGTGATGATGTGTGTTGACTTTTGTGTACTTGTGCTTCTCCAAATTGTCGTCAAAGATGTCCACGTAATATCGATGATGATTATGTTGTGTGTTTCCTATTCGGCCCAATCCAAGTCTGCGAAAGTCCAATATGTCGGCCCAAGAGTCAACGTGGTCTCCGTGTGCGGCTGCCCAATGAAGTCCAATAGCAGCCAACCAATCAAGCCCACATGTCAGCGAGCCCATGTGATGATGATTATTGTTCAACCCCAATGTCACGTGAGTTGTTTGGCTCCTTAATGTTGTCAACAAAAGATGATGATTATGTTATTGACTTTCAATCAACTCCTTCCCTCAAGTCACGTGCATAGCTGTGAAGATGTAGGAGGTTTTATGATGTTGACTAGTTTGCACATGTGCTTCCTTTTGGATTTCGTGGATTGATGTCAAGATGATGTTGATGATGATTTTATGTTAAAACCCTCATGTGCACGTGAATATGGTGATGAATGATGATGTTGTTGTTGACTAAAGATCCACGTGACTTTCTTGTCTTCAAAAGTCTGTCGCCAACTAATGTTGTCAATCCAATCTTCACGTGATTGACTTAAGATGTCGGCCCACTTAGAAAAAACCATATATCGGCCCAATCTTTCTCCAAGCCCAGTCCACTTGTGAAAGATGATGATGATACTTGTTGTTTTGTCTCGAACTCCCAAGTCTGCGCAAACCTACTGCCACAATGATGATGTTTTATGATGAAGTCTTGTATGTCAGCTCCTTTTCACGTGATGTTTTCCAAAAACCCCCCTGTATGCGTGTGTTTTATTTATATATTAGGGTTTAAAACCCATTTAATTATTTGCATAAAACCACATGCATCCAACCGTAGATTACGGGTTCCAATTTAACCGAATTAAGCGATTTACCTGTAAAACACGCGAACACTCGTAGTTATCACATTCACGATACATAACCGTGTAAAATATGGGATATGCACGTATTTAGCTCATTTAAGGGTTGTCCTACGGACCACCCGTCATCATATGATGAAAATATGTGTCATGTATCACGTGAATGACTTGCAGCCCACTACTAAAAATCGGTCCAATCATAGTATGAAAGCAATGATCAGTGGTCGGCCATTATTGTTAAGTTTATAATAAAAAGTTATTGATAAGAATCAAAGGGTAGATGTTATCTGTGTGCTTATGAAATCGGATCACCCTAACTCAACAAACTGTTCACAAAAATCGAACTAGGCCGAGGGGATGAAGTGGGGCTTAGCCCAGTTGAACCGTGCATCTCTTGGGCCCCTATTCATTGTTGGGCTGATAATATATGCCATTAGTTAATTGAGACTGTTATAAATAAAAGATTTGAATTAATGAACTCATGAAAATTGGGTTGGATCAATGTGATAGGAGGTCACTGTTGGGGATCTCGTGAGTGGGTTGGGAAAATACTGGGCCGCACTAGACTTGACTAAAACAAAATAAGTGGGTTATGTGAACATATGTGCTAATATATATGTGAATTTGTAACGGGCCCAGGCAGATTCACATACCAATTTGATTGTTGTATTTGTGATGCTCATGATTATTGGTTTGGGCCAAACAAGTAATAGATCCACCCGCACACATGGTCCGAATTACACTACTCCTTTGTTAATATTTAGTTGGACTTTATTAATGATATGTGTTGAGTATATGACCCAAACCCTTGTGCCATCTTATTATGTGATTATCATTAACTTGTGGTGTGACATACAATAACACTAAGCGTGATTATGAAACTGTTTGTGAAAACCGTGTGTGTGTAAATGAGTACATATGTGGAACATGATATTGTATGCTACTTGACTTGTGACATGTACAAATACGTGAAATATTTAAATACGAATTTAATTTAATTAAGATGTGGTAATTTTAATAGGACGTGATTGACTAAAGTGTTTTAACAAGTAAACTATCTGCCGAGCAAACCAATGTGAGTTCACACTCTTTCCAAGGCATGGGATTCCCAAGGGTTGGGAATGGGTTAACGATTTAAACGGTAACTACAACCATCCTCCGTGGGTAGGATGCCAAGATTACACACTGGACCAACCCTCTATCATGAAGTCCCTCATTTATATCGACTTAATCGCCGAGGCCTATGGCGAGCGGGTCATTAGTTAATAGCGCTATTAGGTTTAACAAACCTCACACCGTGTCAGTCGGACGGGCGTGTACCAATGGACTATGGGCAAAGGGTCAATGCTGATAGACATTGACTTAGGGCACCACTTACATTTTCGTAGTAGTCGATAGGCACAGTCTAGTAACACATGGGAAGCCCCCACTAATCTTCGCAAACATGTCTGGGAGACCGCGATACGAATTAATACAATACATGGTTTACAAAACGAACATATGATTTTCGAAACGAATGCTATAACTAAACAACCAACTGTGAACTCGCTCAACTTTGTTGTTGACTCGTTGTTACATGCCTTGCAGGTCGTTAGGTACTCATGGAGCTTGCACAGGGAGGCGCCGTCGTTGTGGGACATGGCAGTGTGTGCCATGCTAAAAACATTACTTTATTTCGTACTTAATACTTACGTTGGGTTTTACAATTATGCTTTCGCTAAACACTTAACTACGTTTTTGATTTGAAACACCTTTCATATTGTGTGGTTGAATTTTACTTAATATTTGTTATGTTCAATATGATTGGTGGCTTGATCCTGGTCAGTCACGCCTCCAAGCGGTGATACTCCGCATGTGGATTTTGGGGGTGTGACAATGAGTGCCAGAGAAGGTGTTGTGCTCTGATGACGGTGGTGCAAGAGTGGTACTGTTGGTGGTGGCAGGAATGGCGATTGTGTGTGAACTGGTGCAGTGAAGATACTGCAACAAATTGGTAAGAATCCTTGCAGCGGTGAAGGAAATTGGGGCATCGGTGAGTACAGAAAAGGCGTTAATGTGTCAATTGTGTGCGATATTGAAGTTATTGATTCCTATTTTGAGATGTACGTATTCCTGATTTTAATGGTGTTAATGGTGATGTTGAAGTTATTGATTCCTGTGTTGAAGTTATTGAAGTTATTGATTACTTTGTGAGTGAGATGTTAATGGTGTTAGAGATATAAAATCTGAAAAGAAATGAGAAATCTGTTGATGGTGATGTTGGAGACGGTGTGACAGTGGTGGTCCGACAGTGGTCTAGATCTTGAGTTTGCATCTTCGGGATCTTGATCTTAAATTTGGATCTGGCGGCTCCTCCTGGTGTGACAGTGGTGGTCCGACAGTGGTTGTGCGGTGGTGGTGTCGGGGTAGGAGTGGGTGATGGCAGATGGTGGGGGGAGGTGGAGGTGACTGGTGAGGGTGGGTGTTTTAGAGAGAGAGAGAGAGAGAGTAGAGAGAGAGGTTTATATATAAATTTTTTTATTTTCTAAAACCTTTGTTAAATAAGGGGAAAGACAAGTGGGAGGTGAAATGACATTTCTACCCTCATGTGCCCTGTACATGCCTTCATTTAACTGAAAAATATAACTGGGTTTGCCATAAAGGACATAACGTGCAAGATTTGCAAACATTAAGGACAAAACTCATCAATTTTAAAGATAAAGGACAGCGCCTGCAATTTGGGACATATACATAAAGGACAAAACTTGTAATTTACTCTATAAATTAATACTTATCTATAAAACATGGCCTAATATGATAACCAGTGTCCTAAAAATGATTTCTTTTATTATATAGTATAGATAAAGATATAAACTCTTAACATCCTATTTTTTTTATAAAAATAAGACTTGATATTTTATAAAAATATAAATTTTTTATATCTGTAAAAAACGAAATTTAACAATTTAAGTTAAAGCTCTAAAACGTACTTACAAGTCAAATACTATTTTTTATTTAAAAAAAACAAAAATTTTAAACTTAAAGTTTATTGGATGAGTACTATGTGGTTATTTAAAAAAAGTTATGAACTTTAAAGAATAAAATTATACTTTATAATTTAATCAATAAATTAAACATATTTTATAATTATAACAATTTATATTTTATTTTTTGTCTTTTGATTATTAATTTTTATAAAAAACAATATTTTTTGTCTTTTGATTATTACTTTTTATAAAAAAATATAAGTTTACATATGTGTAACACTAATGACATATATCCACTACAATAATGTTACCATAAATATTATACGAATAAGAAAACTACCAGAAACGAGTGTCGCAATCTAAAGTGTCGTCCCCGCCGCATCACGCGGGCACCCTACTAGTATTTAATCAATGAATATTTAATAATCATGTTTTAAACATAAGGGTGAGAGGGGCACTCCCCCAAGAGGGGAGTCCCCTCTCTTACACACCACGAATCAGATAGTGCCACGTCAACTCCCCTCTTAAACTCCCCTAACACCCCAATTTGATGGCGGCACTCCCCTCTTAGGTGACTTGTTTTTTTATTAAAAAAAAATATATATATATATATATTTCATTGGTTGAAACAGAGGCTGGCCCCACCATCTCCGCATTTCTTCTTCGGTGAACTCACACCGATTTGGGTCCCCGATTTGCCTCACCGCAGGGATGGCGGCGGTGTTCCCTAGCGGGGACTTGGGTCACCGCATGGGGTCACCGCTGGTGCCCCGCTCACCCTAAGCTCAAATATTTATATGCCTATTGTGTAATATGTTTTTAATAATAAGCGCCAGCACTGAAATCAGCATATTCCTTCGTATAGATCTTGAAAAACACACGAATAACAAACACCCGTTAATTCTTAATTTTTAAATGTTAAATCAATCTTTTATCTTTCCAAAGTCAACCCTAAATTAAGCCTCACTTGCCTCAAATCACCGCCCAAACCTTCCAACCCTTTATTTTTTTTGAACGGCCAACTAAATCACCGGATAAGCATCCTGGGATGCCCTCAATCGAGCAAATGCATCCCCTCCTCCATAACGGTCAGAGTTGGATGCATACCCGAGCCACCAAGCCACCAGTTCCGGGGAAAACCCGCCGCCCGAAGGCCCACTGCGGTAAAACCCGGTTTGGCTCGGTTTCGAACTGTCGACCTCCAGAGAGGCCTAGTTCTAAACTTCATTGCCACCACCAATGTCCTTCAAAGTGATGCTAGTGCAAATAAAAAATTGTTGTAACTTGTAATGGGTGGTGGCCGGTGGGGTTTTAATATTTTAATAATACAATTTTACTTTGCCGTTATAAAATATTTAGTTTTTGTAACTGGTCACAAGGTTTACCTAATCTATACTATATAATAAAAGAAACCACTTTAGGGACACTTGTCATCATATTAGGGCCCCTCTTATAGATAATTATTATTTTAATTTAATTTTTTCTAATTAATTATAGATAACTCTCATATTAAATATTATTTAATTTAATATCTTATGGATAATTATTTTTTAGTTTAATCTTCTTCTCATTTATAATATTATTTAAAGAAAATTACGATTTTGCCCCCTGTGGTTATATCACTTTTACCCTTTTAGCCCAAAAAAGAAATTTTTTAACATCTGAGCCCTCAACGTCTTCTTTTCTAACCCTTTTGGCCCCTAACAGTAACCCCAACCATTAAATGTTAGGGGCCAAAAGGGTTAAAAAAAGACGTTAGGGGCAAAAAAGGTTAGAAAAAAAGTCGTTGTGGGCTTAGATGTTAAAAAAATATTTTTTGGGCTAGAAGGGTAAAAGTGATATAACCACGAGGGCCAAAATCGTAATTTGATTATTTGATGTATAAAATTAGATTTAAAAATGTAATTTTTTTATTATTTAGTATATAAAATTACATTTATTCAACCCGTGTAATAAACAAGGTTTTTTTGAAGATGTATTATTTTATTTTTTGGTTAACAATATTACATTTATTCAACTCGTGTAATACACGTGGTTTTAAAGATATAACTTTTTAATTTGTTATATAAAATTACATTTATTCAACCTGTACAATATTGTTTTTATAGATATAACTTTTTATTATTTAATATATAAAATTATATTTATTCAACTAAGGTTTTTAAAGATATATTTTTTTTATTATTTAGTATATAAAATTTATTTATTCAACCTGTGTAATACACGGGGTTATAACCTAGTTATATATATATATATATATATGGAACCCATTAAGTCTAACCACCATTCAAATTAATATTCACCATTGGATTTTACTGAGATTAAATCTCAGCCCTTTAAACTCCTTAAAAAACTGCTATTGTAGCAGTTTTGGGCGGTTCTTTACACTTTCCTTCATTGGTGGTTACCTCCCCCATTATCTCCACAATTCCCCACGTAGCCTGTAACTTCCCCCCTCAGATCTATTAAGTATGCGATCAATTCCATTCCCACTCTTATTTCTTTCAAATGAAGTAGTTTCGAACGGTTTCTAATTGGAGGTTCATATTTGGTTTATTATCTGTCCTGTGCAATTGCAATTTGTATTCAAGACAGAGATGGAGCAATGTCCTCAAATGAAGTAGTTTCGAACGGTTTCTAATTATATTTCTCCCAAACTTGAATGTTGGCATGCCTTCCTTCTCTCTAACTCAACCTTTTAACAGGTAATGCCCGTTACTAATGTGAAATTGGGATTTTAGGGTTCATATTTGGTTTATTATCGCAATTGCAATTTGTATTCGAGGGGTGTCGTTGGTGGTGTTGTCGTTATTCATGGCTGATCGGTGGAGGGAGTAGGGGACGACGGCGGTTGGTCGGCAAAAAAGAGACGGCTTTATGGCTCTGATACCATAAACGCCTTTGATATTAGGGTAAAAGTCTGTATGTTTATTATGAATACAAAGGACCCATTATAAAGGGATTTACAAGCTACTAACAAGGAAACAGTATATCTCCTAAAATAAATACAATCATACAAAATACACAATATATCTTGCTAATAGGAGCAATGTCCAAGCCAAAGTAAAGTTGTCAATGTAAGCATTCTTGCAAATGTTATTCCTTTATTGCTGTTTGTTTGTTTTTTTTTTTTTTCATATTGTTTCGTTGTCCTTCATGTATTTTTTCTTACTGTTTAGTTGTTCTTCAAGTATTTTTTGCTTACTGTTTTGTTATTCTTCAAGTATTTTTTGCTTACTGTTTTGTTATTCTTCATGTTTTTTTCTCTTCTTAAATTTTGTATTAATCACAATGAACTCAAGTAATCACATGAGAGTGAGTACTCTTTAACATAGATATATTTATTAATTCATATCCTATTGTTGAAATTTGTATTACAGGAACAATTGTCAGTTGCAATTGAAGGTTCTCCCCCTAGAAGGTAATTTGTGTGTGTGCAATCAAGGGTTTTGGATACACTGTCTATAGTCTATGATCATCCTTCACTTCGCTACTGTTTGACAATTTGAGACTACCGATTACAGTTTGAGTTTCAGTTGAGTTCAGTTGTTCATCTGTTCGACTCAAGAAGAAGAACTTAGGGCTTCGATTCATGACCTTCAAATTCAACAGATTCACTGATAATTTAGATCAACTGATTTATAGAGGTTTGCTAATTCGATTGCTGAAAGTTAACTACGAAAGTGTGTGAATTTTTTCAAAAGTGTTGAAATTACTGCAAACTTATGAACTTCATCAAGTATGGCACATCTTCAAACTCACCAGGTTTGGCAATCTGTACAAAAATTGAAATTCAAATTATTTGATACTCAGTTGAGCATCAGGTTTGTGTAGCTTATGTTCAAATTGATTCTTTGTGTTACAAAAGTCAGTCATCGACTACTGCATTCTGATTGTTACATTGAA
Source organism: Helianthus tuberosus (assembly GCA_030545235.1). NCBI lineage: Eukaryota > Viridiplantae > Streptophyta > Magnoliopsida > Asterales > Asteraceae > Helianthus > Helianthus tuberosus. The sequence continues at coordinate 157,406,828 of CM060403.1, forward strand.
TCATTGCTCACTTATTGATTTTCTTTGTTCAAACATTAAATTTTATGAACTGGTAATGCTTGAATTCAAGAAGTGATGTTCCAATTGATTAAAACTGGCGCTACAAATCATATGAGCTTTCGAATTGCAACGTATTGAGCGTCACATGTTTTTTTACACATCACAAGCCACATGATGACTTGCTAAGAAAAGTTGAATCACATAATATTAGAATTATGAATTGCAACCACCACAAATGGTGTCATTCAGCAATGAATTAACCTTCAAGCTTCATGTTTTTGAACCATCAAGGTATGCTCTCTAACGTGCTTTGCATTTTATACGATCTCTGTTTAGTTTTTGGATTCAATTTATTCGATAATTTCTTGAAATTTTACAGGAATATCTCATATCTGTAGTGAAGTAAACCTCTGATGCATATTGAGGATTCAATGATGTTGGTTAGTTACTTTAAACGTAGTTTTTTCAAACAAAGATCATGTTTAAATTTGATATTTTAAATAGTGTATGTTGTGCAGGACCGAGATTTAAGCCCAGTTACTGATAAGTTGTGGAACAACTTCTGTATGGTATAGTTTGGGTCCAAGTGTGCCAGTGTTGTAGTTGAAAAGATGAAAGAAAAGAAAGTTTCCTTTGTATGGAGACAATTGTATGAGGTATTAATTTTTTTCCTTCCAATATTTTTTTTTCTCATGGCTCCTTTCCTATTATGTTTGTGTATCATAATATGTGAAATGGCTAAAATATCATTTACATATTGTTAGACAATGATAACTTTGTTAGATTTTTAGAAGATTAAAATTAGGGATGATAACATGGAATTGTACATTTAATAATCATATACTGGGATCCTGTAGAATCAAATTTAGAATTACTTTTTTCACCACTTAAATTACACGATCTACCTAATGGACTTATATAAATTTCATCAGTCTTTAACTGTTCTGGAGTTTCACTTTCATGGGATTACCAATTCATTCGGGCTGAAACATCTCTTTATTTCGCCTCTTTGTATGCCAATGACCTCTAGCTCAAGTGGTAGGAGGATTTGAGTTCTTCTTTGAAGACTTAAGTTCAATTCCCATTTGGTGCAAAAAAAGGAGTGAGACACTGGTGGGCAGTGATAGGAGACCTAGGGAAACCTGGGTTCGATCCTTGAGCCAAACGGGTTTTACCGGTAATTTACCATCGTGCCTAAGGGCGGGTGGGTTAGCGGGTTTTCCCCGGAATTGGTGGTGGACTACTCGGGTTACTCTCGGAGTACTACGTTTGTCCAGTGGGTGCCCCGAGAGTACTCGGGAATGATTTGTTAACCGTTCAAAAAAAAAAATTGCACGATCTAGAAGGTAATATACATTTAAGCACTTTTTCTTCTTTTTTTTCCTTCCAGGATAGGAGCATTACTAAAATTGATAATGGTTTAGGTGCATGTGGAGAATTGCATTACCCGTCTTACCATGCAAAATATGGTTGGGAACCGGTATTGGTGAATTCCAGGTACCTTTGTCTAAATAAATCAATATGAGAATATATAACCACTAGATAGCATGATATTGACATGATTATGAATACTCATTTGTTTATGAATTGGTGGATAGTGCTATGTCAAATCTCAAATGGGTCAAACCTTTGAAGCTGAAAACAAGATAGCTTTAAACGAAAAAGGGTCAAACACGTCAAAAGTCACTAATCGGTTGGAATGATCATGAGATAAATCAAACTGATCAGGTTGGAATGATCATGAGTTTTTAGCATTGGACTCCATCTTCTTCACCGTTTGATTGTAATTTGTAAGTAATATCATATATATTTGTAGTATGATTGTGTTTATACATGAATCTCACTTGATTATAGTTGAGTTAATTTAGCTTCATTTAACAATCTAATGCTTGGGCAGAACTTTCGTTTTGGTACAAAACATATGGATTCTCTTTTTCGATGAATGGTTATTTTATTTTTTAAAGATGGTGTCCTATTCTTTTTAATTTCGAGTTTTCAACAAGAGCATGCTATAATCTTTTGAAGTTAACTTGGTTTTAACTTGTGTTGGTTTTAATTTCAAATTGTTAGGGCCATCTTCTAGCACAAGATGAATCTGGCTTGCAGAACGAACAAAATATCACCATCTCTATTACAATCTATTTTTTTATTGTCATATTGGTTGTGGCATTGTTCTTGACTACAATGTATTTGGTAACCAACAAAAGCAATGTTCCTTTTTTTCTATTTAAAAAGCAACTTATTTCACAAAAATTGCTGACTTTGTAATTAGAGATGCGGGTTTCAGTTCGGTCTAAATAGGTTTCGCTAAATCTTGGGTTCGGGTTAACTTGGTGGGTTGACCCATTTATTTTTATTTTTTTTAAATTATGTTTTTATGTTACAAATTAAAATGATTAGGTACATTATGGCAAATTTAAATATTAAAATAGAAATACACATTGTATTTTGCTATTAAACATGGTTGTTTTATAACATTTTTATTTTATATCTAAATTTATAATTTTAAAGTATAAAAATGTAAAAGGAAAAAAAAGTGACATTCGTCTTGATGACCAGCCCACACATATTTATTGGATCTTTGGTTCAAAATAATTGTTAAATGCTTGATGTGTTTGTAGCAACTGAACTTTAGGAATTCTTCTCAATGTTGGTTGTACTCAAACATCTGTTACATTAATACCCCTAAAAAGAACGGTTAGTAAATATCGTTTAACCTTACCTTCAATTCGCTTATCATGATAAGTAGAGATGAAAAATAGACCGGTTGGGTATCAGGTTAAACAAGCCATTTTAGGACGTGTTTATTTTGGTCAAGTACAGACAAGAAAATGGTCAGGTTGGGTAACGGGTCAAATGGGTGACTTTCAATGTGTGTTATATTGGTCAAGTACCGATAGGAAAATGGACAGGCGTTTTAAGCAATAAACTCTGAAAAGAGGTTTCTAATTTTTTTATAAAACCAAAACTATTGGATCAAAATAGGGACGGCTCACGACGGGTCAAAATAAAAATATTATATATATATATATACATATATATATATGTGTGTGTGTGTATATTGTCATTATTCCATTAACATACCCGTCCACCGGACATGTATACAAATGGACACGAGGCATCAAGTTAGCATGTCGAAAAGAGGCCCTCTTTGAGGTCAAAGAGGACGATCCAAAAGCCTAAAAAATTGAGGCGGTAAACCATGTTTGAATGTTACTACACTTTCCGCCCATGTTGTTGTACGTTACCATGCATATGTTTTGCCTACCGTTTACTTTTGCATTAAATTGACACCATGTCATGTTTTACTACCCTATTAATTTCATTTTCTATCGTTTTAGGGTTGTAAACTGTTGACGTTCGTTTTCCTTTTATAAATTAAAGAATGGTGCTTTTGTTTTTAATGTTGTTTAAAATTGTGTACACTTAATATAGATTAGCTTTATTTGTTACGTTGTTCAACGTAGCCCGTCCACCGGACGGGTATTAAACTAGTTACCTTGATGGAATACCAAACCTTCCAATATGTTCAATTACGCATTGTATCTTCTATAAAATCTCAATTTTAAAGGTAAAATAGGATAATACTTTTAAGTAATAAGTACCGGAAAATGATTTGTAAGACTAGTAGATATTTTAGAACGATAAATTCACACACCAATTAAGTCTATTTCTAAGTTTCACACCAACGTTAACTACGTGATTAGAATCCACACCATTTGAATGCAACACCTTACTACACTCCTTTGTACCAATGATAGTAACAAGACCTACGAGGTAAAAGGGTTCAAGGGTTTCAATTAGCCTAACGCAGGTCATGGGATCCCCCCCCCCCCCCACGTTTGCAGTACGTGGAGTTGGATCGAGTTATTATTTCGAATCCTGGATTGAAGGATCTTCAACCCAGAATGTTTATGTTTTACTGTTCTTTAATGTTTGAAGTGAAGAATAGATCGAGCAAGGTGCAAGATCTAGAGAGAGAGAGGGGAGAATATGGTGTGTGTTATTGAGTCAAGGGGACCTGCTATTTATAAAAGAAAGGATATTCTATAAGGAGAAGCACTTGACTCTTGATCCAAGACTGCAGTGGAGGATTTACCCTTTTTGGTTAGTGAAAGGCTTTTGACATGCGGATAATAGAGTTCACTCTCTCACATGCGCATGTTGCTGCTGGATGGGAGAGTCCACACGTAAAGTACGATGTGACTGGACATTATTTCGTTCCTTTTGCTGCTCATGACAGCTGCTTACTTTCGAGCCTTTTTTTCTTTCAACTTTTTAAGCTATTTTGCGTTCTGATCAGTTTATTAAGCTTTGAGCTACCCACGTCATCATACCACCTACAAGCCCTTTGGTGTAAGACTAGTATATAGCTTTTTATTTTGTAAAACTAGTGAGTTTTGTGCAAATATGTTATCAGTGACTTCAAATATCCCTATTGTGCTTAAACCTTTACGTTTCAAAGAAACACATATCACTGACTTCAAATATCACTATTGTGCTTAAACCTTTACGTTTTAAAGAAACACATGTGATAGAGACACATTGTGACATTTGAGTAAGCCCACTTCCTTACACTATATGGTTTGGTAAATGTGAAAATGTGAAATATGGTGATGGGTTGAGGTAACTCTATATAATTAGATAATATATCATTTAATATTCTAAAACCTAAAAAAATAATTCAACTTAGCTTCTCGCCTGCAACTCCCCACACATCCACCGCCCTAGCACTAGTCTGTGCCTGGTGTATGGCGGTGTTCTGCACCCATAACAATGACATGCTAGGGCTTATTGCTCCACAACATACAACCTTAGTTAGATCTTATGAGTCTGGTCTCACAAAAATAATAACGAAATAAAAAACGATATCGATTTTAACAATCTTAAATCTTTTATTTAAATGTGGGAAAAAAATTTGGACCACAACAAAACATGTTAAAACATCACATTACAACAACAATGTATAACATCATCACACAATGACATCATTTGGGGGTGTGATTTCAAACTTTGTATAAACTCAAAGGGCAATTCTGGTAATCCCTCCCTTAAACTTGGAATCTGGTTCCACCAACACCTCGTGATTTTTGCAGATTCAAAGGCGCTGTCGCCACACCTTCACCGACACACGCACACCTCCTATCACCTTCCAACTTATAACCACGGTGGTATCTCTACAATTTCACCGTCACAATAACTCCATCGTACAATGGTGATGGAGATCAACAACAACAAGCACGAAGGGGATCTAATAAGGCTCAAATGTTGGGTTCAAAACTACGATTGGGGCATAATTGGAAACGAATCACTGGTCGCAAGAACCTTTTCAAGCAACTGTGATTGTGAAATTGAGGAAAGCAAACATTATGCTGAACTTTGGATGGGGACTCATGATTCTGGACCGTCGTATGTTGTCGGGGAAAAGGGGATCGGAAATGTGAGTTTGAAATCGTGGGTTTCGGAGAATCCGGAGGTTTTGGGTGATTTGGTTGTTGGGAAGTGGGGTGTTGATCTTCCGTTTATGTTTAAGGTGATTCTTGATTTCAGTTTTTTTTTTTTTTTTTTGATTGTGTTTGTTGTTGATTTCAACAGATTTGGTTTTAATGTAGTTAGGGATATTACTTTGACTATTTGAGGATCATTACTGGTGTAGCTGGTATTGATTTTAATTGTTGTTGACTTGTTGTTGATGATTTACATTTACATATATATAGGGTTAAGAAAACAATTGCAGTTAAATTATTGGTAGGGTATTTTATGCAATATGGTTGTGAAAGATAGGGCATTTATAGACCTTTTTAAGGTAATTGCAGCTTCCTGATAGGCGAAGAAGATACACAAGAAGTGAATCGATGTGATTGTGTGGTTAGTTGAGTCATACTACGCATGGTTTTAAAAAACGCTTGCCTCAAGGCAAAACGGCCAAAAAACGAGTCTGAGGCGCGCCTTATGGGGTTTTTACTGATATGCACCGCAGAGGGGCTGAGGCGCTAAGAAAGGCTGCGCCTCAGGGCTCAGGGGATTGTGATAGTTGTTTTTGATGTTTTTGACTTTTTGTGTCAATTTCAAGCATTTCATGTCTTTTTTATGCGTGTTTTTGATGATTTTGATGATTCTGATGATGAAATTAGTTAGTATTATTATTTTTATAATATATATAATTTTTATATTTATTTATTAATACCGCCTCGGCCTTACGCCTGGTGAGGCGGAGGGAAAAGGCCTCGAAACTCGTTTCGGTTCTTTTAAACCTTGATACTAAGAATAATAAACGTTAGTCTATGCATTCTATATGCTGTAGTTTGTTTGGTTTTGCTTTGCTTTGCCATGCTATGTAAATGCTGTCGCTTTAATTAAGTTGTATTTAATTTAATTTTTCAACTGTAAATAACCATGATCGCACATTAACAGATTTTGTATTTTGATATTATATATTTTATGAGCAGATCCAATTAAAATGGAATTATGGATGGTATGGTTGTGTTATCTTATAACTAATGCAAGACTACAACTGCATGTGAATCAGGTTCTTTCAGTTGCACGGGCATTGTCAATACAGGCTCATCCTGATAAGGAATTGGCGGGGTTTCTTCATACGTTGAAGCCAAATGTGTATAAAGACGCAAATCACAAGCCTGAAATGGTTGTGGCACTAACAGAGTTTGAGGCTTTATGTGGGTTTATTAGCTTCAAGGTAAACACATTTCTAGTTCTGTACAACTTTGTTGCAGTATTAACTGTTTCTTCTTATTGTCTACATGCGTGCATGATAAGTCAACGTTATGGTATTTAAATAAATAGTCCTTCTATCCATAACTTGGTCAACCAGGTTTCGGGGTTCCTAGTGTCTGACATTTACTTAATGAAGCACCTTCAATAATCAGTACCGTTTGTTCTGTTCTTCTCGTTATGATTGATAATTATCTTACATCATTGCCACACTGTATAATTTTACTTGATTGCTTGTTAACATGTTTCATGTATGTACACAACTTGATAGTCTTTCAGATGGTTTTCTGCAAGTCCTCTTACATAGCTGTCAAAAATGTAAAGATGGAAGTTATCAACTATTCTTCCTGTTAATACCGGCAATATAACTAAATTCCTTTCATTACACTTTATACATACAGATTGAAGCCTGTCTTAACCTGTTCACGGTTTTACATGGCCCTTTTGCACAACTGTATTCTAGGAACTTGTATTAGGATCAGTGAGGGAGTCACTTACATTTCAATTAAAGGTGGCATTTTTTACCTTTTTACTTATTTGCCGGTCAACACATGCAATGTTTTACATCCAATGGGTCAAACAAGTTAATAAAAAAGTGGTAACTAAAGCCGAAACTGCTCAGATTTGTCGAAAGTCGCCCAAAGTGTATTTTGAGTGCATAAAGCGTTCTAAGTCACCTAATTTAAAAGATTAGCTTATTATTGAAATAGTATACTGATTCATGTGATCATATATGACAGACTAAAATGTGTTTCAGCTCAGGTGTATCTGTAAGAATTTGTTTGTTTTGACCTGTTACCCTACCCACCTACGCCGTCCATTTTTCCACCTTGATTCTTGATCATTGAGCTGACTGATGAATTTCGTGCAAAAGTGTCACCCTTTTCTATATTATGTCTGGCTGCATGAAGAAGCAAAGTGATTCATGTTTCTTGGATACTATGATAAAGACGTTTGCCACTTTCATGTGAAAGCAACATGGAAACCTATATTTTTATTAGTTTTATAAATTCAAAGTTTCGCAAACTTTCAGATAGTGAGTTCCTTGGGTCTTGTTTGCACTGTTGATTTTGAAGTTCAAAAATTTCCAGACTATTTCTACAGCAAGTTTTAATTAGTGTGCTCCTAAAATTGTATTCAAACATTTAAATTGAAGACATTTTTTAAAATTGGTATCATACTAAATAAAGCTCTGACGGACTTGTGATTAATGGTAGGAACTTGAAGCTGTGCTTGAAAGTGTTCCCGAGATCATGCAAGTGGTTGGTAATGCATATCCAGACCAAGTTTTGCCTGTCAACGTGCCAAACAAGGAGGAAAAACAAACACAATTTCTTCAGTCAATTTTCATTAAACTCATGTCAGCCGAAAGTAAGGTGGTTTCTGCAGCTGTGACCAAATTGATCAGTCGGTTAAATACAGAAAATAAGGTACCTTCATCCACATCTCCAATGTGTATATTTTAAGTCACAAGTTCTTAACTAGTAGTTATCATGTGCATTTTACGCTTTGCAAGTTAATGACTACCCATTCTTTTCATCATTCATTAGACAAGGCAGCTAACCAGCAAAGAAGAACTAGCATTGAAACTAGAAAACGAGCACCCGCATGACATCGGGGTCATAGCATCCTTCTTCTTTAATCACGTGAGGTTGAACCCTGGCGAAGCTTTGTATATATCACCAAACGAGCCTCACGCATATTTGGGTGGTGAATCCGTCGAGTGCATGGCTACTTCAGATAACGTCGTACGTGCTGGACTTACCCCAAAACACCGCGACGTCAAAATCCTTTGCTCAATGCTCACATATAAGCAGGTCACTTTACACTTTTTTATTTATTTATTTTTAGTATTATTTTTTTATCATTTGACCATTGTTCTGATTATGTTTTCATTATCTCAGGGCTCACCAGAAATCTTAAAAGGTGTCCCGGTAAACGAGTATACGAAACGATACAACCCTCCTTTTGAGGAATTCGAGGTTGAACAATGCGTGCTGGACCAAGGTGCATCCGTCATTTTCCCTGCAGTACCTGGTCCGTCGATTTTCTTAGTCCTTTCAGGACAAGGGTTCATGTACACAACATCAGTAGCAGCGGCACCATCATCGTCGTCATCATCATCACCAATGTTATCACCATCGTCATCAATATCACCCATGTCATCACCGTCATCATCATCCTCATCGTTAACTGAGGGTATGGTTCGGGGGGGAGATGTGTTATTTGCTCCTGCAAACACGGAGGTTCATGTGAGTACAGAGTCGGATTTGCGTTTGTTCAAGGCTGGAGTTAACGACCTAATGTTTACAAAAACATAAGATGGTATCGAAATGTACATGTGTGTATTGTTATGTAATTTTTATAGCAATAAATGTAAAGTAACATATACCAACATAGTTGTCAGAAAAATTTGAATGGGTGATATGGACTTCATTAGCGGATCTTGTTTTTATTGTACCTATGTTATTTTTTTGTAGAAATATATGTACTTGTTTGTGTTTTACAGTGTTACTCATTCTGTCAGATGAATTACGTGTTTATAACGGCATTAGCTAGTGCTCAGTGGTCCCTGGTCGTTAATGGTCCCTGAACAACCACTAGATATTTGGTATGGGAGTTGCTTCTTGTTACCACAAAATTAGTAAAAAAAAAAAAGAATGTATGAATTTAGTGAAGTTGCTCAATATTTATAATTTTTTAAGTCATTTTGTAACTACAAATGCTTTTTCATCTAAGTTTCTTTCTTGTCTTTTAAAATAAGATTTCTAAAATCTCAAGGTTGAATAGATCCTTTGGTTTTGATACCTTTGATTCCTTTGTTCCTGAAAGTGTTGGTTTTCTGAACAGAGCGTAGAAGGTCAAACTTTTATTTTCAGTAACCAGACTTTTGTTTTTAGTAAATTGGATTTGCTATTCAAAAGGGGTTGCGACGCAACTTGTTGTCCGTTTACATGTTATTCTTATGTAATTTTTCTATCATTATCAATGCAAGTTTGGGTTTATTGATTTAAAAAAAAACTATATAAAAGACAATACAATATAAATTCACGCAATTATCAATCACCTCTAAAAATTTAAACAAACCCGACCCATGGTATGGAGGCTAGATTGAATAATTTTCCCAACTTGCTTAAAATCCCTCTGGGTTGGAAGCAATGAAACTGATACATTTAAACACGAGAGACATTGTCAAATTCGATGATACAAATCCATGTGTTTGGGTACTCCTTGTATTCGACAGGCTCATTCAAGACCCGGGATCAGTCGCCAGTCGGTACACCATACACCCAAACACAAGCAACTTCCACATTTTTCGCTATTTTCTATCATAGTATCTGGGGTATCTTGCATTGTCAGGATAGACAAATCCATGCTACAATTACCGAAAAACAACAATGTTTTATTTACAAGCAATTTGTTCCAATACTAATATATGCTTGAGAATTAATTAATGATGTTAACTTAAGATGCTAACTAGACCTCCAATTCAAACTTCAAACAAGGAACCCATGTGTTGTGGAGCAAGTAGTCGCAAACCTTATCTCATCTTCTAAAGGAGATGTAGAAAATAGGCATGGGCGGATGGTGAGTCAAGTTCGAAAACCTTATCTCATTTTCCTTTTTCATTTTTATTACCATTTTATATTTCAGAATATCCTAATCCATCTTTTCGGGTCTAGCTAACTTCGAGTTCGCCGTGTTTGAACTCTACTTAACAACTTAGGTATTATTTGTAAGACAAATTTGGATTTTACTTCAATAACACTCAAGTTAAACTCAAGAGCACAAAATATATAAAGTTCACAGTTACAAACATACTCAATCTATTATATATAATAAATAAAAGGTGATTTGGGCCACTTGTCACTTAATTAGGGCATCACTTTCCACGTGTCACTTAATTAGGGCCTCATTTTTGCTTTTTCCCGCCCAACAGTGCCTTCCCTTCTTATTTCCCTTTATTTACAAACCACTGATTTCATAAACAAGATGACCCACATTCACTTTTTGAAAGGTCTGCCCACATATACAAAAGGGCAAACCACTGATGAACCACTGCCCATATTCAAAATCTTGGCTCCAGATTCAAAATTCAAAACTCAAACCGGATACATATATAACCTACGTTGTTATTCTGGCTCCACTTTCAAAATTCAATCCACGCCCTCAAATCCAGAGCACCTCCTTCAGCTTCAAACCCTAAAACTCCATCCGTACAGAGACGATTCTTCATCAATCATCTTTCATCCCTACGATTTGAAACCGGATTTGATTAATCTCAACAAGGTAAGTTTTTATTTTATGATTCAGATTTTGTTTTTGAGATTTGAAACCGGATTTCATTAATCCAGAGCACCTCCTTCAGCTTCAAACCCTAATCGAAGTTTTTATTTTATGATTCAGATTTTGTTTTTGAGTTTTTATTTTATACAGGTGCAAACAGAAACCGATTCACTCAATGGCAGGTCTCCTTCAGGTGATTCATGTAATCAGTTCTATTCTACATACTTATGTTTTAGGGTTTTGTTATTTGCTTAAATTTGTTGCACTTTGGTTTTGAATGATTGAGGCGGTTATTGTTGGTGAAGTTAAATGTTGTATGTGTATTATAAGATATAGATATAGATTACAGATTTAGATGAATGATTTGAAGAGATCAGTAGAGTTAGGGTTGGGGAAGACGGTGGTGAGGTGGCAGTTGACGGTGGTGTCCTAGGTGTTGATGCTCCGTTACTTGGTTTTAATTTGAGTCAAGTTTTGGTGTTTTTTCAGCTCATTGAGTTTTACAAGTAGGTTCACATACGGGAACTTGAAGAAGAAGTAAAGCTTCTGAAGAATCTTTCTCATCCAAACATTGTTGTAAGTTGAATCTCATTTAACATTGTTGTAAGCAGTATGTAGATTCAGTTTTTGTTCTTTCAGTTTGAGTGTATTTATGATAATCCGTTACTTGGTTTTAATTTGAGTCAAGTTTTGGTGTTTTTTCAGCTCATTGAGTTTTACAAGTAGGTTCACATACGGGAACTTGAAGAAGAAGTAAAGCTTCTGAAGAATCTTTCTCATCCAAACATTGTTGTAAATTGAATCTCATTTAACATTGTTGTAAGCAGTATGTAGATTCAGTTTTTGTTCTTTCAGTTTGAGTGTATTTATGATAATCCGTTACTTGGTTTTAATTTGAGTCAAGTTTCGGTGTTTTTTCAGCTCATTGAGTTTTACAAGTAGGTTCACATACGGGAACTTGAAGAAGAAGTAAAGCTTCTGAAGAATCTTTCTCATCCAAACATTGTTGTAAGTTGAATCTCATTTAACATTGTTGTAAGCAGTATGTAGATTCAGTTTTTGTTCTTTCAGTTATTCTTTTTATGCGATATATTATCTGTTTTTTTTCCAAGCAGGTCATAAGAATGTACACGAAACAACTGTTATTGGGTCTTGATTACTTGCACAAGTATGGCATCATGCACAGAGATATTAAGTTGCACTTTTGGTCTATTTATTTTTATCTTTTTCAAGGTAATGGTTCAAGGTAATGCTTGATACAGTTGGTGCTGAGATGCAAGTTGTGAATAAGAGTGAGAAGGCTATTTCTCTTCATCAGGATGATAATGTGATTTTGACCCCTGACAAAGGTCAAGAAGCTTCTTCTCAAGTACTGCCAATTAATTTTGATGGACTAGCTAAGGTGAGAAAACACCTTTGGCTCCTTATTTATCTAAGCAGTTGATACGGTAAAAAACCGGATATCGGTCAAGGACTGATATTTGAGATATAGGCTATCGCGGTGGGATATCGGTAGTTTTAATATCACGTAGAATTTATATATATACCAATTTAACATCAATTCGGTATACTCTCCTACGGTTAACAAAGTAATTTGGGCCACGTGTCAGTAGGATGAAGGATCTTCTTCTTCAAACAGCAATAGAAAAGCATTTTGGAATCAGGGATGTTTGGTGTTCATGAAGGATCTTCTTCTTCAAACAACAAATTTAAATCAAAGTCTTCTTGCCTTGATTCCAAAATGCTTTTATTTTTGTCGTTTTCAGCATTCTTATCACGAGAAACGTTGGCTGAATCTTGAACGTTGGCTGAATCTTGAACGTTATTTCAGACAACAAGACTCTTCCATTGGGTTTGGGGCACCTGTTCGGGCAAACATGAGAACCGGAGGAGTTACCACTACTGCTGTTACTTCATCTTTGTTGTAAACTGTAAGCTTACTCTATTTTTACCTAAATTACCGATACAGGTCGTATGACCCATCACTAAATTACCATTTATATATCTGCTGTTAAAATTAATGCTCTTTATCTTGCGAGTAGGTTGAGAACATACTATAATTCTCTCTAAAATCTCTGGTTATGTGCTTTAGAAAGCGATTATGCGATTTAAATGACTAGGGATAAATAAATAACTATAATCACTGTTTAAGTATGTTATAATCTGTTTGTATCAGGTCCCGGCTTCAATCTAAGCTGACTATTGCTGGCATGCTTCAGTTCAAGCCCATTTTTCTTCGAAAGGTATTCAATTTAACCTGATCTTCAGTTCATTAAATGAAAAGAAAAAGCAACTGTAATTTTGCTAGGAGCATGAACCTATTTATTTAAACAAGACAATGTGAAGTACATGTGGCAAAATGGGGTCGGATTAAAGTGACCCTTCATGTGTGCTATTTATAATCATTTTAGATGTTTATATTTTGAGCTAGCCACATAACTCACAACTCTTCCAAAATGCATAAAAGTGAAAAACTTTTTGAATCGTGGAAAAATACCATATAACATATTAAGTTCAGCCAGGTTCTCAATATCGAACTGGACCAAATTATTGAGGTTTGACAAGCACAATTGTTTCTTCAGTCATTTTTTGTATGAAGTGGAACTTTTTTTTATATTTATTCAAATGGTGCAGGCTTGCAAGTTTCTTGATGATAAATGGTGCCCAAAGCAGATCTGTATTCGTAGAACTGGCCACTAAACTGGTCATCTGCCGTTTGTAAAATTTGTTCGAGATCCGTGTTCGTTGCAGAATCAGCGTCAATCGCAGACGTTATTCGCTGATCAAAAGCATATCTGTATTCGTAGAACTGGTCACTAAACTGGTCATCTGCACTTTGTTTTAGTTGTCTGTTCGCTGAACTGGTCACTTGCTGTGTTTTAATCCGAGAAAAAGTGAAACCACTGTTTTGGGTTAAAACAGTGTTTTGAAACCACTTTTTTGTTAAAACATTGTTTGAAACCTCTGTTGGGTTAAAACAGTGTTGTTAAAACAGTGTTCTGAAACCACTTTTGGGTTAACAGTGTTTGAAACCACTGTTGGTTTAAAACAGTGTTTGAAACCACTGTTTTAACCCAAAAGTGGTTTCAAAACACTGTTTTAACCCAACAGTGGCTTCAAACACTGTTAACCTAATAGTGGTTTCAAAACACTGTTTTAACCCAACAGTGGTTTCAAACACTGTTTTAACCTAAAAGTGGTTTCAAAACACTGTTTTAAACCAAAACAGTGGTTTCAAAACACTGTTTTAACCCAAAACAGTGGATTGGTATAATTTTTCTTTTGTTTAATAGGGTAGCATCTCAAAGGAAACGGGAACAACTGAGAATCTTATACAAAAAGAACGTCATCTGCTGAAATTAATGATTTTGACCCATGAATGAGGGGTTTTATTAATGTGTTGATGATCGGTCATTTTTGTTAGGGTTTTTTGCACTCAATTTGGTAATTTAATGCAAGCTCTGGAGTGTGTCGGTGATGTTAAAAAGGTACAATTTCATATTTTTTAACTTTCTTGAAATATGCGTTTTGTATTGTGAAAATGTATATTGATTTTCACAGTTCAGCCAGGTTCTCAATATCGAACTGGACCAAATTATCGAGGTTTGACCAGCACAATTGTTTCTTCAGTCATTTTTATATGAAGTAGAACTTTTTTATATTTATTCAAATGGTGCAGGCTTGCAAGTTTCTTGATGATAAATGGTGCCCAAAGCAGATCTGTATTCGTAGAACTGGTCACTAAACTGGTCATCTGCAGTTTGTAAAATCTGTTCGAGATCCGTGTTCGTTGCAGAATCAGCGTCAATCGCAGACGTTATTCGCTGATCAAAAGCAGATCTGTATTCGTAGAACTGGTCACTAAACTGGTCATCTGCACTTTGTTTTAGTTGTCTGTTCGCTGAACTGGTCACTTGCAGATGTTTATCTGCAAAATCCTCACAGAATAAAAGTCATTCGCTGAACTGTATTACTTATCCGCAGAATCTGTTTGTTGCGCAGAATCGTTGTCCGCAGAAACTGTATAAGCTGCAGTTTACGCTGCAGTATACAAGTTTACGCTACAGTTTACTGACTTTTGGTTCCAATTAACCCTAGGAGTTGCTGTTTTTGTGACTTGAACTTGTCTGCGAAACAGTTTTAGCTGTTTGAATCTAATACGTGGTTGTTAATTTCATATTTGATTGTATATTGACTCCTGATATGAGAAAACTGTTTTGTTATCAGGTAATCAAGGATGAATCCCCTCGAAATCAAATTTGAATCGAGTAAATATATGTTCGGAAAGACACTTGGCATAGGAACTCTTGGAAAAGTGAAGAATGCTTTTAATTCTGAGACCGGGGAAACTGTGACTGTCAAGATCTATAACAAAAGAAAATTGTTAACACGGAAATGGTTGAAAAGGTTACTTCAACTCTCACAATCTGTTATGATATTCCCGTCCCGTTACTCAAATTCGGTTGATTCACTTCCCTTTCTATGTATTATCTTGGCGATGCAGATAAAATTGGAAATAGCAACTATGAAGTAGCTAAAGCATCCAAATGTGGTCCGCTTATACGAGGTTTTGGCAATAACATTCTTTTAAATATTAAGTTATGTGTCTCCTTTAATAGTGTTTTGTTTCTATGTATTATCTTGGCGATACCTAAGTCTTACTGTTAGGCAGAAGTTAAAAGCTATGGTTTATTAAATCTATGGTCTTTGTATACTTAAGTAAATCTATGGTCTTATATACCTAAGTCTTATTGTTAGGCAGAAGTTAAAAGCTCTATTTGATTTTTTATTTTTCAAAAATGGTATATAGATCACATGAATGTTTTTGGAATCTTTAGGTACAAGTTGTTATGATCTGTCAATTTCCAATAAGTAAGATTCTCGAGTATAGTTTCGCATGATGGGTATTTCTTATTGGGTGTCAATCAGAAGGTGTGTTTTAAACGATAATTAGATAAACAATGATTGTTGGGTGTCAATCATGTGGGTTTGATGGGTTTGCGGATTGAAATGTGTAACTCGAAGCCAACCGATATGGGTCAAGTACAGAACACAAACGTTATTAAATTGATTTAAGGCCCGCCTTTTAAACGAGTCGTGTTAGTGCCTTTTTTATGGGTCAAATCGAACATGGCCCGCCTTTTAATATGGGTCAAATCGAACATGACCCGCCTTTTAAACGAGTCATGTTAGTGCCTTTTTTATGCTGTGTTTGGGCCATGTTAAGAATTGCCACCCCTATTCTCGGCGTTAAACAAGTACAGAACACAAACGTTATTAAATTGATTTAAGGCGATTGGGATTTTTGCAGGATAACTTATGGAATATTGGACCATTGCAGGATATGCACTAGACAAGCTTGGACTTCATTAGAGACCTTAAAGATACAAGATTGCCCCATGCTAGAAAAATGTCATCACTTATATAGAATCTGTTATCCTTTTTAATTTGACTTTGAAAGTCGAAGAACCACCTTCAGTTTTGATGTATTATTTGAAAGTTATAAGGTATAATATAAAAAACTAAAAGAATTATTATCACTTGCAACTTTATACAGGTGGCTCGTGGTAAATCATATTATTTTTTTGTCACTAATTTATGTAACATGGCACTTTGTTTGAAAACTGAAGCAAATGGCTACTTGATATATTGTTTGAAAAATGTCATACTTGATTATTTTTATGTCGAAGAACCACCTTCAGTTTTGATATATTGTTTGAAAAATGTCATACTTTTTGTATGATTTTAAGGGTGTATTAATCATAAATAGTTTTTAATAAAAGTAATTTTCTCGAGCCCGGGAAGCAATCCCGGGTAAAAACCTAGTAAACATATAAAATAAACCGCAAAATTCTTCAAATATCGAATTTATGTTTGATGTATCACACACATAGATGCCGTAATGAAAACAACGTTACCATTACCTTAAATGCCCTATCATATGAATTATGATGTGTATCATCATAATTCCATGCCTTCAAATGGGTCCCAAGAGACATGGTAGTGATAATGTGTCTCTCCTCTATTCAAGAGGTGGATGGTTCAAATCCTACAACGCATTTTAGGTTGCCGTTCAAAACACCAAAAGAAACATGTATCCAAACGTCTTCGGAGAATTTGAACCATCCACCTTTTGAATAGATGGAAGACACCTTATCAACACCATGTAGGCATACACCTATTGGCTATGAAAACCTTGCAAAGTCAAGTTTAAAAATAAGAAATTAATGAGTGGAATAATTTCTAAATTTATAACACTCTTTATTTTATAAAAATGGGAGTAAAATTGGGTAGTCAAACCCAAATGTGAGCATGATAACGAAATGATTCACTACTCTCAACATTGAACACTCCAAGCTACCTTAATCAACACTCACAGGGGCGAAGCTTCTTGATGGCCCTAATTTGTAGCTTCATAGTGTTAATCCTACCGAAAATTTACGATTTTTTCTTTTGTAGTGTATAATATTGGATATCTAAGAGTCCAGCCCTCTCTCATTTTTCGTTCAACCTCCGCCATAGAACACTGAGTAACTACAAAGTCGAATTACTATCCATTCTATCAGGACAATCCACCAATCAACAATAACCGTTCATCATATAACCCTCAACATTCAGATGGCATGCTACCATTCATCATAATCGTCATAAGAACCATCTTACACACCTTCAATATAAATTTTCCAAATGTCCTCCAACATGAGACTGTATGAGCTATCTACGTAACTATAGTTATCACTTATCAGGATCACAATCCAATGTTAAGTGATATAATAAAATCAACCTAATAAGTGGTATTCAAATATCTCTTTGCTCAAAGTCGAGTAGTCGACTTGAATAGTTTTAAATTTTAATTTTAATTCTAATTATTGTCTGTTCAAGATACCAATAATTAAATTTAATCGGGTCGCTTGTAAGAGAATAAAGAGGTTTATTGGTTTCACAATCGCTCGATGAATGGCAAAAAGAATTTGAACCCTGTGTTGGTTCAGTTCTGTTTATACATGAGGGAAAACATGAAAACATACCTTTGATTGCATCAGCATAAACCAGCAGAGAATCCAGATGAAGACTCAGCAACAGTGTTTGACATGATTGTCATCTTGGTCTGGTTCCTCCTTAGGGTGCAATCTAATGATGGTGGCTAAGGAAACCGAAAGGGTATCGGCTGTAGGAGATGGAGGTCGAATTATGATGTTATGATCTTATGGGGTGTGTCTGATTGTGTAACTGAGTCACCCATTAACCTCCACATAATTCTCCTTATATAAGCACCCAGGAGGAAACCTAATTAGTTAATAAGGGTAATATGGTCCATCAACAATTACCAACTAATTATTTAATAGGTTATAATATATTTTGATCTATATTATGTAAATGATTATAATGGCTATAGATTAAATATTAAAACTTAATATATTTAATCTTACATTCTCCCACTTAGCCGAGTAATCATTTACTATGAGTATTAGATAAGCCTGATCAGGAGTTAACACTCATTTTAGCCTTAAACAAGTACTATAGCAGAGAAATACAGCCGTTGAATCATTATGCGACTCAGGACCCCCATTAATCATACTATAGCCTTAATTTAAAACCTAATCGTTATGATCAAAATACGCATAAGCCCTTTGTTTGATTTGTAATTATATTTGTTTATATGCCATTATGCTAGCTTGACATATTCTTAGAGACATACAAAATCAAACTGATGAGGAAAATTAACTAATACTTAGTCATTCATAGTACGATATGCAATTTCGCATGGCCATCAATTAATACCCGTCTCTGAGCTCTCTTAATAAGACTTATGGGTAATAGCCATTCAGTTATAGGATCCTTAAACATATCATGAATGTATTCGATACAAAACTTAGTTTCCTCAATTCGCTCATAAACGAATAATTAATTGCGTATCGAAACTTAATGCAGCACCTCTTGAACTGTTACTGTTCAAGGAGTTATGGTAGCTGACTTTATCACACTAAGTCTTCAAAACATTAATTATATGGAGTTAATAAACTTATGAGTCCACTGATAAATTTTCAACAACATTTAATGACTATATTATGTCGTTATAAGTTGTTAATATCAGTGCATTATGACTCCTCCATGAAATAGGTTTTGTCTGCTGACATAAAGATATACCCGAAATTACATTTTATCATCCTTGAATATTTCAAAGTTAAAGTAATAAACCGGTTTTAATTCTCACTTCTTCTTTAAATTGTAGCCTCTCGTTTCTTTTAAAGATATTGTAATACTCTATTAGATGCTTCACGCTTATCTAGACATATCTAGTGTGTTGCAATGTGAGTAATATCTAAACGAGTATAGCCTTGAACTTACATAAGGCTTCTAATTAATGAAGCGTAAGTAAATAATCTTATTTATCCTATTATCCTCTAAAGAGAGCATTAATGTTTGTTACATATGTAAGGACCCATTTGAGGTTAAACTTATGGAACAGAACTAATGTCCCACTGGGTCTATCTCGGTATGTTATGATATCTATCACATAAGAGATATCTCTGAGATATATTATATCAAAGTTTGTGTTAATAATGCTTTGACTTATGTAACATATACTTGTCAAAAGAATGTCATCTATATAGACAAGTTTATCTTAGTTGCTCCCACTCATTTTGAGGTAGGTACATTAATCCACTTGATTCTTGATGAAAATAATTACGTTAGCTTTTCATCACATTATGATGTTTGCATTAACCCATACATGGATATTATTGGCTTACAAATAAAGTGTTCTTTAACCTTCAGTTTGAAACTTTAGGTTGTTATCTAATGAACATGTAAATGTGTCAGCCATTGTTAGGGAAAATTCTTTTAATGTTCATCTAATGTAGCTTTAAACTATTATAAGCTACTAGAACAGTGATGATCCTCAAAGAAATCTTTTGTTAGATATGTAATAAAGATTCTTTAATAATTTATCTCTTCCTAAGTACAACCTTTGACAATCAATCATGCTTTTGAGTGTCTTAACGCTTATATTAGGATTTGGTTTAGTTATGAACACTCTTAGGTAATTCAATCAAATCCCAAACGTTATACGAACACATAAAATCAGTTTTACTAGAAAACTGTTTTATTCCATTTAAAAGAATATTGATTGACACTAATGGATTAATTTTAAGAGATAGGACCAGTAAACTTTTCCAAAATCCATTTCAACTTCAGTTAGGGAGGTTATGTAATCATCAAAGTTAGTAAGCTTTTAAACCTAGATGACCTCCTGAGTTGATTATTTGGTTCATTAGAAGTTTCAATTTTATGGATTAGCTCTTGGTTAGGTTGCTATCATTTTCAGGATTCTAAGTTTGTAAGAGTTGGTGCAGTATGGTGTACAAGAGGTGTAATCGGAGTTAAATTCGAAGTGAAATTTAATGACATTCTTCCCCTCGCCTCTTGTATTCCTTGCAAGTCATGATAAGGACTTTGACTGCTCCCACTGACCTTAGAAATCTTAATGAACTCGGCATACTTAGGGTCAATATGTAACGACCAACAAATTCTAATAGAGAAACGAGTTAATGACGTTAGTCGTTGTAGTTTCTCTTGTTGAGGATTATGTTAGTTTATATAAGAAATCTAAGTGTGCCCACAATTAGGCAACAATGAAACTTTTGTAAGAGTAGCATTAGATTTTTAAGGAGACAAGTTATGATAGAACAGTGTCGTGATGGAGCGGTGTCTTGTACAAGAGGTGCAAATTTAGGTAATGTAAAATTTTCACTCCCCCACCTCCTGCAACTATTGCAAGTTATTATTAAGACACTTAATGCTCCCACTGATCTTTGATATCTCTAGAAATGCTACAAGAGAAGTTTCAATGAGGTACGTGACGTGGGAACCTATCATATATATGTTAGACTTTATTTGATTTCTTTAATGTCCAGATATCATAAGAAACTTTAGGGACATATTTAATAGAAATCTTATTAAGTGCATACATGAATAGATTTCTTCTAAGAACGTGAGCCATATGCGACAAAATTTAGATACAAGTTGATAGCCTTTTAAATGATAAATAAATTATGTCTGAATATTCCATTTGGAATAAGTTCCACGAATGTCAATGAATGACTTATGATGGACCCATACTTATTCCTTAAGCCAAGTAATACTTAGGGCTATAACGTCATGATTTAAAATCACTTAGAATGAGATTAGATAAAAAATCATCCTCAGTTATAATGGATGAAATTTATAAGTCTCATTTTCCTTTTGTCAAATTCTCATTTGCATGATGACAAAAGTTGTGAAAGTGTAAGGTATCATCTAGTTCCATGTTAGTAATGTTTCAATCCAGATATTTAGAACAAATAAGATGAGAGTTTAAGGTAAGTGTGACTTTATGTTGACTATGCAAAAACCCACAACGTTCATAACTTTGCTTAATTATGATACTATATTCTGATTAATCTTCAGAATATATAAGGTATCGAAAAGCGTTGTTAGAAGATTGCTTATTATGGTTCCTATAGCCTTAACATTTAATTTTGTCACTAACTCTCATGTTAGTTATTTGTCGAGTTCTGGTAAGGAAACGTATGGAACTAGAGTCAACTAATCATGTGTTAATTGGAATATTAAAAAAATTATCAGACTTAAATATCATTAGTAAGTGACTATCTAATTAACTTATCCAACTGTTCTTTTGAATAATGGATAGTCTCGTTGCTTATGCCTAGTCTAATGGCATAATTATGCAGTGAGATTTTCCCTTAAAGAATCTTAGAGTTGGGATTTTGTACTTGTATTTTGTCTATGGACCTTAGAACAATCCTCTTTTAAAGTATTAGTGGTTGTAAGGTGAATAACATCTTATTTTCCAGTTTCAAACATTTATTTCTTTGTACATATGTTGCTTATCAACACACTCATTATACTTTGGTACTTTTGAGTGTTATAGTTGATTTATAATGCATCAAATTGTACAAGTGAAAATATTAGTATGTAATGTACTGGAAAATGTACTTATTTCCACGCGTAAGCCCTTAACTTTATGGGTCATGGTATTGTACATTATTATGTATTCACATATACCACTTAGCTTTATAATGTATAATTTAAATGAAGGCATGCATCTTAGGAGTTCTAGTGATTATTCCACAATTATAGATTAGTCTTAGGAAAGACTTAATCTGGAATAACCTTTTAGTGACAGCACTTATTCTTGATTATCATAAGAGACATCATGTTCGATTTATCCTAATCATCATGCTCTACTTTTCTTCTTTATAATCTTTATCAGAAGAGAGCAATAGGATTATCGTGTCTTAAGAAATAATCAAGGATTTAATTTAAGAGCTAATTCTAATAGAAACTTTAAATAAAGCAAACATTTTAGGTTTAGGAATTAGAGTGGATGAGATATATGTAGAAGTAAATTATAGTGAGTAAAATTATGGGTACTAAGAATAAGACAGACGAAATGATCATAAAATTATTTAAGGATCATTAAAATAAGGATCATTGAGTGAAGAGGTTGTAATATGTCTATTACTAACATCAAAATAATAGACTTAGCTAAAAAATTCTACTTAAACGAAGACAAAACAGCTTTGGCCAGAAGTGTAATCATTTAAGCATATGTGCAAAGTGGTTGTAACAAATCAGCTTTGGCCAGAAATTGAGACAATCACTTTAGTTATGCACTCGTTAAGTATGCCATCTATGAATGAATTAAATCAGCTTTGGCCAGAAATTAAGACATTCATGCTTATGATGCATACTTAACATAGCTTTCGTAATACTTGAACGATAAGTAGATGTATCAAGTCAGCTTTGGCCAGAAATGATACATCAAAAACTCATTCAAGTTAAGCTATTTTGGTTTTGTAAAACATTATTTGATCCTTATTAATTAACTAAGTATTTACAAAAACCAATTATTTAATAGCAAACCACCCGTTAGCGCGGATCGAACTCATCATTATGCCCAAAACTTGTGCGATCCATTATGCCCAAAACCAATTATTTAGTCTTGTGCGATCCATTATGCCCAAAACTTGTGCGATCCATAAGGCCCAAGTAAACTTGTGCGATCAATAAGGCCTTGTGCGATCCGTTATGCCTTGTGCAATCCGTTATGCCTTGTGCGATCCGTTATGCCTTGTGCGATTATCTTATGCGATCAGATCATCTCTTATGTGATCTGATCTTGTGCGATTATCTTATGCGATCAGATCATCTCTTATGTGATCTTATCTTGTGCGATCCAGTTGTTTATGGTTATAACAACTGAAAATTCGAAATTTATGAATTGTGATATACTTTCCTATTATAACTTTGATCTAATTTTATCATAAAATTTCGAAAACTTAATCTGTTTATCCTTTTAACATATTTCGAAAATCCTTATTAGAAAAAATAGATCAAAATCAGGAAAACATATAGCAATTCAAATCATACTCCAAAACATAAAGGATATTTCGAATTTTAACTAAGAACATGATGAACCCTAAATAAAATTAACTCAAACATTCATCCGAAATCTGGAATTTTATTACACATTTAATCATATTTCTGAAACTTCAGATTTCGGAACAATAATCACGAATGAACATAACGATCCGAGATGTATATCAGATGACAGAAATCGAACAGTAATGATTTCTGATGATGAAAACGAATTTTATTATGGTTTTTTTTTAAATCCTGTTTTCCAGTTTTTAATCCAGATTTACGGATACAAAACAGAACCGACTAATCAACATATGCTCTGATACCACATGTTGGTTCAGTTCTGTTTATACATGAGGGAAAACATGAAAACATACCTTTGATTGCATCAGCATAAACCAGCAGAGAATCCAGATGAAGACTCAGCAACAGTGTTTGACATGATTGTCATCTTGGTCTGGTTCCTCTTTAGGGTGCAATCTAATGATGGTGGCTAAGGAAACCGAAAGGGTATCGGCTGTAGGAGATGGAGGTCGAATTATGATGTTATGATCTTATGGGGTGTGTCTGATTGTGTAACTGAGTCACCCATTAACCTCCACATAATTCTCCTTATATAAGCACCCAGGAGGAAACCTAATTAGTTAATAAGGGTAATATGGTCCATCAACAATTACCAACTAATTATTTAATAGGTTATAATATATTTTGATCTATATTATGTAAATGATTATAATGGCTATAGATTAAATATTAAAACTTAATATATTTAATCTTACACCCTGAAGGGGTATGGTCCTAGATCTCGCGTCAGCACGACCGCGAGTGACCATTACCCTTATCAAAAACCCCCACCAGCAAGAACTTATATGTGTCCGTGCGGGCACGCGCGAACACAACGGTCGAAACCAATCTGTCGAGTGATGAGAAGACGTACCTTAAGTACGGAACGGATGTTACTGGTGTGCTGTTATGTACACATATTATTTACAGTGAATTTACACACACACGTGGGTTTTAATATTTATAAAAATGGTTTATACCTTAACATTAAAACACACACAACAAAGGACAAGTGTATCCCGTCATATATGTAGCAAAGTATTGGTAAGAGCCAGATATCGATCCATGGAATACGGGCGTTATAATGTACTAAATCTTTGTCAGTATTTTACCAGATAAAAGGATAAGTGAATGATTGTTTAATTGAGTTATCTAAATTATGACTAAAACATAAATATACTATTATCTTGTTTCACAAACAACCTAAACATGTTATCTATCATGTATGTCACAAAAGTACTTAATCAATTTTCCAATTTCAAGACAGCTAATTACCGGGTCTGGATTTCTAGCATTATGGTTCTTCGGAAAGTTAACGCGATGGTCACACGTTAACCACCTAAAACCATTCATTAGCGAGCTATTGATATTTATTCATGCGAACCTTTAAAGATAGGTTATTTACCGGGTTTGGATTCCTAACCTCACTTATCAAAGAAAGCAATACCGATGGTCACAATACAGCCACGGAGATAAGCAATTATGTAGATCATATAACAAATAGTTTCACCTTTACATGTCTTAAACACAAATCTACCATGTTAGCAATTTCAGACAAAAACTACTAAACAAGGATCATAAACCGCATGCAAGAACATGTAAACAACACCATACAATTCGTTAGAACCTTTACGTGCAAGAAAGTATTCCTAATCAAAATAAGATATATCTTGTGTAAACCCAATATCCTGGTCCGGTTTCAAGGTGTAAACAAAGTCTACAAATAAGTGATTAATCAAGAAATAGTTACCATCTTACTAATCACATATTCATTACCCAAGATAATCAAATATAATCAAGAATTCAATATCAATGAAACATTCGTCATATAATCATGAAGATTCAAACATGAAAAAGTACTTAAGTTTCACACAAACAAGATTACAACATAAAGACTATTCAAGAAACAAGTTTATAACTATTATTACACAAGATACATTAAACATAAAATAACATCAGCTCAATACTTGCAAAATGCTTAGAATACATGTTCAAGGACAAGGAATCGAACCATAAACAAGCAAGGAATTGATGGGTTGAATTGGTTATGCTTCCATGCGATTTTGAGGCTTCAAAGTGACTTGGTCAGAGCTGTTTCAGACCCCAGAATTCGCCCAGAAATATGGAGAAAAACCCAACATTTGAGCAGAAGTGAATGCAGCTATTTATAGGGATTTTGTATCTGTCTCGCACGGTCGTGCGGCCTCTCGCACGGTCGTGCGGTTCCTATGGCGTCATTGATTACGTGCATCGTACTCATATCCGACATGTGATCCGACGTTGTGGTCGGATGGGGCCAGGTCAAAAGATGAACAGTCGTGCTTCTGGTCGAACGGTCGTTCGATATCGGCAACTGGGCTGCACGCCGGCTCGCACGGATGTGCATTTCCGGACTGGTCTGTAATTATCGGATATGCACGGTCGTTCGGATGGTGGAACGACCGTTCGGATGGCCCAGGTCAGATTTCTCACAGAATGTTCGCAGCTTCGTCGTTTCGTCCGGAAAGTCCTCGTTTTCATTATAATCTAGTCTGGTATGCTGTTTTAGGCCTGTAAACAAAAGTGTACATGATTAAGTATCCGAATGACGGTTTTACGGCCAAAAACGCATAAAATGGGGATAAAATGGGGGACTAAAATATGTGTAATTTAGCGTATATCAAATCTCCCCACACTTGAACTTTGCTTGTCCTCAAGCAAGCTAAACTAAAATGCAATAAAATGTAGAATCAAACAAGAACGATAATTTACACACTATTTTTCGAAATTACTACAAACGGTTAGCCAGTTTTTCGAGAGATATTATTAAATGAATCAAACCCAAACAAGCCTGTGTAAATATACGGTGATAACCAAAAAGCCGTGACTCACTTTCAATTGACTTGACATGTTAATTTTCACACAACTCACAATATTCGCACACACTCGGTTTTATTTATGAAACATACATAAAATGTGTATGTGCAAACACTCAGTACCTC
This sequence comes from Helianthus tuberosus, assembly GCA_030545235.1. NCBI lineage: Eukaryota > Viridiplantae > Streptophyta > Magnoliopsida > Asterales > Asteraceae > Helianthus > Helianthus tuberosus. The sequence goes on from CM060403.1 coordinate 157,433,317, forward strand.
GTCAATGAAATGTGTAATATCATAAGCTTGTCATAAGATCTCGTCTTCACCAACTAACATGCGAAAAAGTGTAAATCAAGAGGTCTTTACGGGGTGTAACGTTAGGATTGGGCGAAGGGTATGGAAATGGACATTTAAAGTGGTGAAATGGTTAAAACTCGGTAGTTACGTTTAACGAGCGTAATACAACAAAATTATACATACAAACACCTTTAAAAAGGCGACTTATGCGACAACGAGCTTATAAACAAGATTTCATCATTTTATCATTCAAAGTCGCTCGAATTTTGTCTACTTCACCCTATTTTAGGGTGTTTAATTTTCTGTTTTTTTTTTTCGACGAATTTATACAATGAATAATAAACTATAATACGCGCTAGTTAAACGATTATTTTGACCGAGTTTCAACACTAAAAGGTTTAAAACATAAAAAGGCTAAATTTTGCTAAGTGGGCGATTATGTTGGGTGAACAAAGTTTAAACGGGAAGGCATGATATGGTTGATCCTAAAGGGTAGTGTAGGGTTTACGGGAAAACATATCACAAAGAACAAGGTTAATAACAAAGGGGTAATCTAAGTGCCTCTATCACTTCTACACAATTCTGCAAGTTTATGGTTTTAACAAGCATACTAGTTACAAGTTCTAAATTGCACATGACATCCGGCTCACTCCTACTCCGAAATGAACAAATATATAACAATATCAAGGCTCAAATATGCTCACGAAATGGAAGAAATGGGTAAATGGGCGAAAAATTATCATGTAAGTCTTTATTTTGTTTGTCACGCTTTCCGTTTTCTTTTCAAAATTGATTTTTGCTTGTCGAATTTTTATCAAGTCCGAAACTTTCTAAAACACGACTAACCGGTTTATTTGCTAAAATAAATACAGAAAACAGATATTTTTGAATGATTTATATATATATATATATATATATATATATATATATATATATATTTTAGGACAAACAAACAAAGTTAACAAAGTTAATCCCCTCCCCACACTTGAACTTCGCATTGTCCTCAATGCGAAACTCAAAATATATAGAGAAAAAGGATAATAGTACTCCCCTCAAGATGATTTCTGATGAAACGAGACTTCCAAGCTGTATCTGTTATGTGCTCCGGTCAAATACTTGATAGCCAAAATCTGCATGTATGTCAAAAGGCACAACCAAACAGAACAGAAATATAATAAACACAAATAAATCATAACATGCATAAAAATAGAAGTACTGAAAATCCACACAAAGATCCAATCAAACAAAGCAAAGCGTCTGAAAACAAAGTGTCTAAAAATCAACAACCTAAATAATTAAAATACTAAATTAATAACACCACAAATGATGCTCCACCGCCACCTACTCGTCATCATCATCATCCTGTCTCGTGTTGGATGGGCCAGCACCTCCACCACCAGGAGGGTTCCACAGTGGGAACTGTGGGGGATTCTGAAAGTAGTCGGGGTAGGCATGATGCATCTCCCCGAACAAGTAAGAGAACCCAGTACTCACTCCCTGGTACATGTTTTCCTGATTAACTTGCATTTGTTGAAACTGTTGGTAGAACTCAGGGTAGGATGGGAGTCCCTCAGGCCACTCATGGTGCTGCTCATGTGGTGGTGTCGGTGGTTGATGCTGCTCGTGCTCTGCATCATGCTGTTCTCCCATTTCTTCATCATCATCATCAGCAGGCAATGGAGGCATCGGGTCCCAGACCTCGTTGTTTAATCCTCTCAATCTATCCCCCGCGTCAGTCGTCACAATCACTCCCATCGCCTTTAGTGACCGAATATCCACATATTCACCCTCAGTCACCAGATGGAGACCATTAAGCACCTCATCAGTCAGTACATTCAAATTATGAGCAATTTGGGTCACGTACTGACCTCCATGAATTTGACTGTTCGGTGTCCTCCCCGAGCAGTTTACAAAATACTCCGCCATTCTTGCCACAAGGTTGATACCTGGTTGGTCAACCAATTCATAAATAAAAAGCAAATCTGGTGTTGGACAGTTTCCCAGACTGTCCATGCGGCCGCAGATCGTATAGCTAAAAATATGGTGCATCACCCGAACAAGGGGGTCTCTTAAACGTGAGGCTTTGGACATCCTCGGGTCATACGGGTCACCTACTGCATTGTGTGCCCAAAAAGCATCCCGATCCTGATTGCTTGGGAAGGTGAATTTATTCATGAATATTTCCTCATCATCCATCTCCGCTCTCGTGTAGATTCCTAGTTTTCTTCCCAGTCGACCAACTGACATTGTGTACCATCTTCCTCCCAACCTAAAAGTGACCCGATTCTTGTATCGGAATTTTGGGTTTCTGTTAGCTATTGGTTTCTCATATGAATAGGTTGAGAAAAATTCAATTGCCAACTCTCGATAAATCGGTTGGTCGATGTTGACTAGGCGGGATAATGGGACAGATAGCATGCCTTCCAATCGATCTCTCTGATTTAATTCTGCCATGACATTCCAATCTAATCTTCGCGGGATGCTAAATCTCCCTCGTCTTGCCCACAAGGCATCGCGTCTCGGAATGCATAGGCTTTCTCTCTCGTCTTCTGGATCGAATTGTAGAAACGGGTGATTCATCTGTATGGGGAATAGTGTTAGAAACAGGAAAACAACAAAAATTTGACTCGAAAACTGTCGAAAACTGAGTTACGAAGGTTCTGTCCCGCTGAACTGGGCAAACCGCACGGTAGTGCGACCGGACGCACGGTCGTGCGTTTCCGAGATCAGGCATAGGTTTTCGGATTTTGTCGAGATGGCACGGACATGCGACCAATGGCACTACCGTGCTTTACCGAACAAACAACAAGTAATCGAGAACAACCGGAATGGCATGACCGTTCCATCCGAGGAACGAGCGTGCGACACCACATCTGCAGAATCCGACCCCTGAACTTTGAATGTTCTGATTTCGCAAAAATCAACAAGTTTTTTTTAAGCAAACAGGGGTCAGATTATCCTACGGTTGTTCAAGATATGTTCGATTCTAACAAGTATTAGGGTTTTATTTGAGATTATGAAGGAAAACCCTAGAACACTTTGAAGACACGGATGAATGTAATCTAAACTATGATAGAACAAGAAATCAACAAGAATTAACATACCGTGCGAAGAATGGGTCGATACCGTGCGACGAAACCGTGCGAAATTGGGCGAAAATCGGTCTGGAACGGGTTTTCTCGGTCTGTGTTCGCGAATGGGGGGTTAGGTAGCAGATTGGGGTTTTTATAGTGCAAAAATGACCAAACTGCCCCTGGGTCACGCACGGTCGTGCGTCAGATGGAACGGGCGTGCGTGGCCGACATTTGTCAAACTTCTCGGAGACGCACTGGGGGTGCGACTTCTCGTTCCGGCTGTTACCGAAAACGCACGGTCGTGCGACATAAGGAACGACCGTTTCTGATCTGCAGATCAGTTTTTCCGTAGAATGCCGTTTCAGCATCCGTTTTGGTCGGTTTTCGCCATTTTTTCGATACGCAAACGGTTTTAACAGTTTCCCCATATAGAACCTTTGTTCGATACGTATAAAACTTGTGCAAAATAACGCAAACTATCAAAAGCACCTAAATTACGCTAAAACTATAAAAACACAAAAAATTACGATTTTACCCCTATAGTGCCAAAGACACTCTTGCTACATTTTTAATCATCGAGTCAGTAGCGTAGACTCTCCTCCCCACATTTATGAAGTGTGCGGGGTGTGGAGTTCGATAACCTCCACCGGGTCGACCAGTCCGCTGATGTAGAGTTTTAAACGATGACCGTTGACTTTGAAACTTTCCCCGCTTTGATCTTCAATAGTGACGGCTCCGTATGGGAATACTTCTTTAACCTTGTATGGACCCGTCCATCGTGATTTTAGCTTCCCGGGGAATAAACGCAGTCTTGAGTTATATAACAAGACAAGATCCCCTATACGGAGATCCTTATGGTCTCTCAACCTCTTGTCATGAAATCTCTTGACTCGTTCCTTATATCTGCTAGAACTTTCGTAGGCCTGGTCTCTTAGCTCCTCGAGCTCGTGAATTTGCAGAAAACGGGCTTCACCTCTGCTTTTTAAATCCATATTTGCTGTCTTTAAAGCCCAAAATGCCTTGTGTTCTAGCTCGACAGGTAAATGACAAGCTTTTCCATAAACCAACCTGAAGGGAGTGGTCCCGATAGGTGTCTTGAATGATGTTCTAAAAACCAAAGAGTGTCATCTAACTTATCTGACCAATCCTTGCGGTTGTTATTAATGGACCGCTCAAGGATTCTTTTCAAACCCCGATTCGTAACCTCTACTTGCCCGCTCGTTTGAGGATGATATGGTGTAGTCAATATATGATGAACTCCATAACGGGACAAGGCTCGTTCTAACTGCGCATTACAAAAATGCGTTCCCCGGTCACTGATTAGTGCTTTTGGAGCACCAAATCGGGCAAATAAACCCTTCAAGAACCTCACAACTACCCTGGCGTCGTTTGTGGGCAAAGCCTGAGCTTCGGCCCATTTTGAGACATAGTCTACAGCAACCAGGATGTATTTGTTACCTCGTGAGGCTGGAAATGGTCCCATGAAGTCGATACCCCATATATCAAAGACTTCACAGACTTGTATTGGATGTTGAGGCATTTCATTGCGTGCTGAAATATTTGTTGCCCTCTGGCAAGCATCACATGATCTAACCCATTCATGCGCATCACGAAAAATTGTGGGCCAGTAAAACCCAGAGTCTAACACTTTCTTTGCAGTGTAGTTTGCTCCATGATGACCTCCGGTTGGCCCCTCGTGACAATGGCGCAAAATATCGGTCGCCTCTTTCCCAAATACACATCTTCGGATCACCTGATCGGCCCCGATTCTAAACAAGTATGGTTCGTCCCAGATGTAATACTTCAAATCTGCAAAGAACATCCTCTTTTGCTGATATGACAATACTTTGATAAGGATTCCACATGCGAGGTAGTTTGCAAAGTCGGCAAACCATGGTGACTCGTCATTCATCTCGATACTCAAAAGAGATTCGTGGGGGAAATTGTCGTTTATTGCCTCCTCCACCGAATTTTCCGATTTACCATGCTCAAGTCTCGAGAGATGATCGGCTGCAACATTTAAAGCTCCCTTTTTGTCTTGGATCTCAATGTCAAATTCTTGTAGTAACAATATCCATCGAATAAGACGCGGTTTTGCGTCCTGTTTGCTAAATAGGTATTTAATTGCTGCATGATCCGTGTACACAATCGTTTTGGACAACACAAGGTACGACCTGAATTTGTCAAAAGCATATACTACTGCCAAAAGCTCTTTCTCTGTAGTTGTATAATTCTCCTGAGCATCATGTAGAGTTTTGCTGGCATAGTAAACAGGGTGAAAATGCTTATCCCTTCGTTGTCCTAAGACTGCTCCTATTGCATAATCACTGGCGTCGCACATTATCTCAAATGGCAATGCCCAATCTGGTGCAACTAAAATAGGGGCTTCGATAAGCCTTTGTTTTAGCTGCTTGAAAGCATTCATGCATTCGTCTGAAAATACAAATGGAGCATCTTTTTCTAACAAACAGGTCATAGGTCTTGCGATTTTTGAAAAATCTTTTATGAATCGCCTATAGAACCCTGCATGACCCAGGAAACTTCTGATTGCTCTTACCGAGGTTGGTGGAGGAAGTTTAGAAATGATATCCACTTTTGCTGGATCGACCTCCAACCCGGCTTCAGAGATTTTGTGCCCAAGAACTACCCCTTCTTTCACCATGAAGTGGCATTTCTCCCAGTTAAGCACAAGATTAGTTTCCTCACATCTCATCAACATGCTTTTCAGATTTCCAAGACATTGATCGAAAGAACTCCCGAATACTGAAAAATCATCCATGAATACTTCCATGGAGTCTTCAATCATGTCATGGAAAATAGCAACCATGCAACACTGAAATGTGGCTGGTGCATTACACAGTCCAAAAGGCATACGCCTGTAGGCGAATGTGCCGAAAGGCCGTGTGAAAGTAGTCTTCTCCTGATCTTCAGGAGCGATAGGAATTTGAAAATATCCAGAGAACCCATCCAGAAAACAGAAAAATGACTTCCCCGACAGGCGTTCCAACATCTGGTCGATGAATGGAAGCGGGAAGTGGTCCTTACGGGTGGCATCGTTGAGTTTGCGGTAATCGATGCAAACTCGCCATCCGGTGACGGTACGGGTAGGAATAAGTTCATTCCTATCGTTTGGAACTACAGTAATACCACCTTGCTTCGGTACTACTTACACTGGACTTACCCAAACAGAATCAGATATAGGATAAATCAGCCCTGCATCTAACAACTTGATAACTTCTTTCTTCACCACGTCTTGCATGTTTGGATTCAAACGCCTTTGATGCTGTGCACTAGGCTTGAAATTGTCTTCCATGAGAATTTTATGAGTATAGAAAGAAGGATTGATGCCTTTAATATCCATGATCTTCCACGCCATGGCTTTCTTGTGGAGCGTTAGAACTTCGAGAAGCTGCCTCTTTTCTTCTTTTGCTAAAGATGCTGAAATGATGACTGGCAAGCGACACTCCTCGTCTAAGAATGCATACTCAAGATGCGGTGGGAGTTCTTTCAACTCCAATGACGGTGGCTCTTCAACCGAAGGTTTTGATTTTTCTTCAACTTCACGGTCAATTTCCACAAATTGATCTGGACTTTGAGAATCATCATTACCGATTTGAAAAACCGGCTGCTCAATTTCGAAACGTGTGTCCATATCAATTCTTTCAATAGTGCTTTGGAAATGAGAGCTTACACAAGTATCGACAATGTCGACACAGTAAAGTATGTCATCGTGACTTTGCGGATGTTGCATTGATCTTTTAATATCAAAAGTCACGTGCCCGTCATCTACTCGGAGCGTGATTTGGCCAGCTGCCACATCAACAATTGTCCTCGCAGTGTTTAGGAATGCACGCCCGAGTATTAATGGCACTTTTTAATCTTCGTCCATGTCAAGAATAACGAAATCCACGGGGAAACAAATTTATCAAATTTAACAAGCATGTTTTCTACGAATCCACGTGGATATTTGATTGAACGATCTGCAAGTCGAATGCTCATTCTGGTGGGTGTAGGTTCCCCCAGATCTAACTTAGCAAAAACCTTATAGGGCATAAGGTTTATGCTGGCTCCTAAGTCGGCTAATGCGTGACTGACATTCATGTTGCCAATGAGACATGGAAGAGTAAAACTACCCGGATCTCCCATCTTTTCAGGTAGACGGTTTTGGAGAAGGGCTGAACAGTTTTCATTCATCAACACACAAGACAAACTTTTGAGTTTCTGCTTGTTTGTGAGGATGTCTTTTAAGAACCTTGCATATTTAGGCATTTGAGCCAATGCTTCAACAAATGGTATGTTTATATGTAATTGTTTAAACATTTCTAAAAACTTACCATGTTGTTCATCGTTCTTTTGCTTCTTCAATCTGTTCGGATATGGAATAGGAGGGGTGAATTCTTTAACTGGCTCCGGGAACTGTGCTGTACTTGCTGGGTCTCGCCTAGCGTGCACCTCGTCTGAAGCGTCAGTTTGGACCGTATCAGTGATCGGTGGTGAGTCCGATTTTTCAGGCCCTGTTGTTTTACCACTCCTCGTCATAATTGCATTAGCATGCCCTCTCGGGTTTGGTTCTGTGTTACTTGGAAGACCACCTTGTGGTCTTTCAGATAACATCTTGGCCAATTGGCCGACTTGATTCTCAATGGTTTGCAATGAAGCCTTCTGGCTCCGCAATTCCCCTTCTTGTGCCATGAAACGCTCCTCATGCTGCTGGTATCGTTTTTCAGATAATTGATTAGCATTGTTGAAGTTGTTTAACAGCTGCGCCATCATCTCCTCTAGTTTTGAGTTGGTTTGAGAGGATTGAGGCTGGGAATTGCTTCCTGAACCTGAATTGTTGTAACATGGTTGAAAGGTTTTCCCTGTTGGCTGAAAAGATTGTCCCTGGGGCTGAAAGAATTGCCCCTGGGGTTGCTGTGGTGCGGGAGCGCGTTGAGCGTATCTGAGTGGGTTTTGGTTATTGGAATTGGCTTTCCACCCGAAGTTTGGGTGATTCCTCCAACCCGAATTGTACGTGTTGCTATAGGGGTTATTCTGGGGCCTAATTTGATTGCCCAAATAGTCCATCTCTTCATGGGCTGTAAACATAACACCTTGCTCACATGTACCTGGCTCGTGTGACACTCCACATAGCTCACATAATGATTGTACTTTAGAAACGTTCTGAGCTTGATCAAACCTTGCAGCTAAAGCTCCAATCTGTGCTGCAAGAGTCGTATATGTATCCACTTGATGAACTCCAGGAATAGATGATGCTTTGTTTCGCATTACACTGTGACGCGAACTTGACTTCAAGGTAGCTTTCTCTATGATTGCATAGGCTTCATTGGGCGTTTTTGTTCCCAGATCACCTCCTGCATAAACATCTAAACGTTCTTGTGAGTTGTAGCTAAGTCCTTGGTAGAAGTTTAACACAAGTTGCCTTTTGGAAAACCTGTGATGTGGTACATCGATCAGAAGATCTTTGAACCTTTCCCAAGCTGCGTGTAGAGATTTTCCTTCATCCTGTTTGAATGTCATAATACGATTCTTAAGCTTAGCTGTCTTTTCCGGTGGGAAATATTTTTGCATAAAAAGATCGGCCAGCTCGTTCCAAGTCGTGATGGACCCTGCTGGAAGCGACAAAAGCCAAGATCAGGCTTTGTTTCGCAAAGAAAATGGAAAGAGCCGCAAACGAATTGCGTCTTCAGAAACGTCTGTAATCTTAAATGTCGAGCACACTTCGAGAAATGATGCGATGTGTCGACCTGGATCTTCATGATCCTTCCCGTCAAACTGCACAGAATTTTGCAACATGTTAATTATACTAGATTTAATTTCAAAACTCCGTGCTTCTATATGAGGTCGGGCAATGCTCGGTAGCAAGCCCTCTCCCCCTGGTCGGCCAGTCTCATTCAAAGGCTGGTCGTCTTCTGCCATAATGCTTCCTTTTTCGTCCTCTGAACTCTCGTTGTCCGACAGTGTTACTGGTACGTCGATTGCGTCTGCAATCCTTTGTGCAACAACACGTGCTCTTTCGCGAAGCCGCCTACTTCTTCTAAGGTTATTTTCTGGTTCGTTGGCTAGCTCAGCATTAACAGGCGCAGGGGGCATGGACATTAGCCTACATGTGAAAGGGAAGGCATTATACAGAAAAAGAGAACATAGTAATAATATAAGGAATAGGTATAATTACGAAAATTATTATATAATATACATATATATATATATACAAGTTATTATACAAATCTATTTAACTATTTACTCGATTATTTACTTATTTACATCAGAAAACCGTTTTGTTTCAACATTTTTTTTATTGTTGTTCCTAAAAAGTCATACACGGTCGTGTATCAACCTATGTACAGCGGTTCACAACGTTGTGGTGTTGTGCATGGTAATGTAATCGGTTCCCACGGTATTGCGTGACCGACGACTACCTTATGCACGTTGTTTTATTTTATTTTTATTTTTTTATTTTTTTAAGTGTTAATAAATGAATGAAATATCAGTTAACTGAGTAAGTAAATAAATATAAACAGAAATAAATAAATAAATGAAATAACCACGTATATAAGCGGTTCGGTTCCGAACACGGCTATCAACGTAATTATAAACAGAACGGAAATAACTGTACTGGAATGAAATAAATAAATAAACGTAAATTAAATGACTGAATTGAAATACTGAATTAAAATTACTGAAATGAAATAAATAAAGAAAATAAATGAATGGTTCGATCCCGAACGCATTAACTGAATTAAATAAATAAATAAATTGTTAGTTGAACAGTAAATAAAAAGTTAGTAAGTTAGTGAGTTAGCGTTTAGTAACGTCAGTAAAGTTAGTAGTTACTTGGTTAATGTTAGTAAGTTAGAATACATAAATAGTTAGTGAAACAATAAATAAAAGGTTATTATGTTAGTGAGTTATTATTATTATTTTTTTTTAAAAGAATAAATAAATACAAAAATGTATTATTTACAAGTATACACAGTATGTACACCGGTAAAATAATGACTCGGATTGTTCCATTAATTTTTCCGTAGTCCCCGGCAACGGCGCCAAAAACATGGTGTGTTGTTATGTACACATATTATTTACAGTGAATTTACACACACACGTGGGTTTTAATATTTATAAAAATGGTTTATACCTTAACATTAAAACACACACAACAAAGGACAAGTGTATCCCGTCATATATGTAACAAAGTATTGGTAAGAGCCAGATATCGATCCATGGAATACGGGCGTTATAATGTACTAAATCTTTGTCAGTATTTTACCAGATAAAAGGATAAGTGAATGATTGTTTAATTGAGTTATCTAAATTATGACTAAAACATAAATATACTATTATCTTGTTTCACAAACAACCTAAACATGTTATCTATCATGTATGTCACAAAAGTACTTAATCAATTTTCCAATTTCAAGACAGCTAGTTACCGGGTCTGGATTTCTAGCATTATGGTTCTTCGGAAAGTTAACGCGATGGTCACACGTTAACCACCTAAAACCATTCATTAGCGAGCTATTGATATTTATTCATGCGAACCTTTAAAGATAGGTTATTTACCGGGTTTGGATTCCTAACCTCACTTATCAAAGAAAGCAATACCGATGGTCACAATACAGCCACGGAGATAAGCAATTATGTAGATTATATAACAAATAGTTTCACCTTTACATGTCTTAAACACAAATCTACCATGTTAGCAATTTCAGACAAAAACTACTAAACAAGGATCATAAACCGCATGCAAGAACATGTAAACAACACCATACAATTCGTTAGAACCTTTACGTGCAAGAAAGTATTCCTAATCAAAATAAGATATATCTTGTGTAAACCCAATATCCTGGTCCGGTTTCAAGGTGTAAACAAAGTCTACAAATAAGTGATTAATCAAGAAATAGTTACCATCTTACTAACCACATATTCATTACCCAAGATAATCAAATATAATCAAGAATTCAATATCAATGAAACATTCATCATATAATCATGAAGATTCAAACATGAAAAAGTACTTAAGTTTCACACAAACAAGATTACAACATAAAGACTATTCAAGAAACAAGTTTATAACTATTATTACACAAGATACATTAAACATAAAATAACATCAGCTCAATACTTGCAAAATGATTAGAATATATGTTCAAGGACAAGGGATTAACCCTACTTGACGAGACCAGCCAGCCAGCGATCCTCGGAAAGAAGGGATTAACCCTACTTGACGAGACCAGTGAATTAACCACCTCGGTTAACCATTGTTTCATCATTGGCGCCCACCGCTACTCTTAGCACTTTTTTCCACATTCTCTTTTCTTTCCAAAGATCATGTCTGATCGTCTAAACAACACTGTCGGGGATAGTCCAAACCCCGCAAACCCAGGGCCCGCTCCTCCAGCCCTAACTCCTGGCCACATTGGCACATCAACGCAAGGGGGCGCATCCCTTATGTTCGTACACGATCTGTCACAGTACGCTTCTGTGATACCTCCAATCATGAACCTCCATGCCTGGTATGACCGACAACAAGCTCTGTTGGCCGCAACAAGTACCTGTCGGGCCTACCCGGCACAACATACACCTGCGGGTCGTATTTTACAATACGACGGCAGGGCCCCCACACATCCAGCCTCCCGAAGTAGGCATGAAGACCGCGGCTCCTCTTAGTGTGAGGTCCGCACAATTAATGAGGATGATTCCTCATACGGGTCCCGCAGCAGGGGCCCAATACATAGTCGCCAGGGCCCTCATGACGAAAACAGGCGGCAATCCACAGCCCACCGTGGCCCCGGCATCCACAGACGGCTGGGACCTCAGTCCCACCATGAAGGATATGGCCGTACCGATCCGGACGACCATACATACGGCGGGGAGTCTCATGCTACTAGCAGTAGACCGGGAGGACGCAATTATGTTCCTCCCACTCAACCCCGCACCACATACCTCCGCGCTGCAAAGCGCCACCAGAGCCAACCCTACAGGCCGAAATCTGCGGCCGAAAACTCCAATTTCGCCCCAGAGATTGCCCACGTCGATGTCACCACCACTAAATTCCCATTAAACATTGGGAAATACAACGATTCGTCCGACCCGGACGATCACATGAACATCTTCACCTGCGCAGGGTGCAACGGCAGGTGGGACGAGCCCACCTGGTGTCATTTTTTTCCCCCAGACCCTCACGGGTCTGGCGAGGGCTTGGTTCGATTCTTTGCCAGTGGGATCACAGGCCTCATTTGAGGACTTGCAAGCAAAGTTCCTCGCACATTTTAGCCAGCAGCGACGCCACGAACGTGATTCTATGGACGTCATGAACATCTGGCGCGGAGACAACGAATCTCTCGAGTCGTTTGTCGTCAGTTACAACAAATAGTGCCTGGAGATAGGCGGCGTTGCAGACCAAATGGCACACAACCATTTCATTCGAGCCATCAAGGACGAAGAAATGGTTATGACCATCTCCGGCAAGGAAGGCTTGCCAAAGAAATGGGAAGACGTCATGGCCGCGGTCAAGACGTACGCCCAGACTCAGCGGTCCCTCAAGCCGCACGTCACAAAGGCACAGCACCAAGCGGAAAGCCAGTCCTCCCGCCAAGAGCCCAAGCGCAACAACAAGCGCAACCGGGACACATGGAATCGCGACAGCGATCCCAAACAATATGTCTCGCGTAATAACCAGCCCGACGCAAGGGCAACAATCAACGCCTAACGTGAAAACCGGGCGTCAAAAAAGGAATCTCGGGACCGTAACTGGACCGAGATCAACCAGTCACTAAGCGACGTCCTCCTTACGGACGCGCAATTCCTGCGACCGGCCCAACCAATGAAGTCCAAGAAGAACCAGGATCTCACACTCTACTGTGAGTATCACAAGGACTCGGGCCACACAACAAACAACTGCATCAGTCTCCGACTGGAGATTGAGCGAGCCCTAAAAGAGGGGAAGCTACAACATCTGTTGCCAGCCGCGCAAACGAGGGCACCTCCACGGGTAAGAGGACCATGTACGTGGCCTCAACCCATATGATCAATGGAAGACGAGGAAAGCCGCGCAAGGCGGCAAGAAGATCGGACAATGACTGGAAAGATGAGCAAGTTGTCTTTCCAAAAGTCCGAGGCGGACCGCGCGACAGGCGCGCCGTGGTTATCACATGCTACCTGGCTCACTACTGCACCGGGCGACTATTCATCGACCCGGGCAGTACATCTGACATCATATACGAGCAGTGCTTCAACCAGTTCGATCAAGAAGACAAGGATCGGTTGCAGCCAGTAGACTACCCTTTGGCCAGATTTACGGGGGAAACCGTATTCCCCCTCGGCCAAATCACTTTTCCTGTGCGCCTCACCAACGAAAGGCACACACGAACGGAGGAGGTAAACTTCATGGTTTTACCTCATACCTCCAAATACGACGTGCTTCTCGGGAGGGAGTCCCAAGGCGACTTCAACATGATTACGTCCATACCCCACTCTGCTGTCGGTTTCCCAACCGAAACGGGGGTCACGATAATCTACGCACGCAGAGAGGTCATGTCGTCGGACGAACTGCGTCCGACCAAGATAGCAAGGCCTACCCCCAACACCCAACCAGAAAAATGGGTTCTTAACGCAAGACACCCAGAACAAACGGTCACGTTGGGCAACGCCTTGTCCCACAGCATCAGAGCGCGCCTGAAGCAGCTCCTCTTCAGGAACCAGGATATTTTTACGTGGGCACCCGCAGACATGACAGGGGTGCCACGCGAAATTGCGCATCATTTCTTGAATACCTTGCCAGGTATCAAGCCGGTGATCCAAGGCCAACGCCACCTTGGATCTGCAAAGAACGGGGCGATGCATGACCAGGTCCAAGAACTGCTCTCCGCGGGCATCCTGTGGGAAGTCAAGTACCAGACTTGGTTATCCAACCCAGTCATGGTAGAAAAATCGACCGAGGGCTGGCGCATGTGCGTCGATTATAAAGATCTCAACAAGGCTTGCCCCAAGGATTGTTACGCACTTCCGGAGATCGACGAGAAAGTCGATAATCTCGCACCATTTCGATGGAAGTGTTTCCTCGATTGTTACAAAGGCTATCACCAGGTACAGATGGTAATCGAGGACGAAGATAAAACGGCATTCCGCACGCCTACCGGGAATTACTGTTATACAAAAATGTCGTTCGGGTTGCGCAACGCGGGTGCAACCTATCAAAAGTTGATGAACGACACCTTTCGCGGTCAAATCAGCAAAAGTGTCGAAATCTATATGTACGACCTGGTCGTCATGAGCATGGAAGAGGATACCATGCTCACCGATATTGAAAGAACATTCCAAACTCTGCGAAGCGTCAATATGAAGCTCAACACAGGGAAATGCTCATTTGGAATGGAAGAAGTCAAGTTCCTTGGATTCATCGTAACCAAAGATGGATTCAAGGTGAACCCGGAAAAAGTTTAGGCGATCGAACGCATGCCATCGCCTTCCACGATGAAATAAATGCAACGACTAGCCGGCAGGCTAGCCGCACTGAATAGATTCTTAGCTAACCATGCAGCTAAGTCTTATCCCTTTATCAAGACCCTGCGGAACTGCTTAAAAAAGGAGCATCTCCAATGGACCGCAGAGGCCAAAAACGCTTTCCGGGAGATGAAAGAATGTTTGATTCAACTCCCAACTCTAACCGCACCACGCAAGGGTGAGCCACTTATTTTGTACCTATCTGCCGCAGAGAACACAGTAGGCGCGGTACTCATAGTGGAGCGAGAGGGAGTCCAAACACCCATCTACTATATCAGCAAAATGCTTAACGACCCTGAGACAAGATACTCCATCATGGAGAAGTTGGTACTGGCACTAGTGCACGCATCGAGACGGTTGCGACGTTACTTCGTAAACCACGTCATCACGGTGTTAACCAACTATAGGATCGGCCCGATCCTATCAAAACCCGACATCTCTGGGAGATTAGCAAAATGGACAATTGAGCTGGGCGCGCACACGCTGAATTATAAGCCGTACCCCACAATCAAAGGCCAGGTTCTAGCTGATTTCGTTGCCGAGGTACCGGCAAATCGCATTCAGGAATGCGAGGAAGAGCAAAATCCTACACCACCACCATCCTCAGAAACCTGGGCACTATATACCGATGGTGCATCCAACGAGGATGGTGTAGGTGCGGGTCTGCGACTCGTCTGCCCCGATGGCCAAGAGCTTACCTATGCATTCTGCCTCGATTTCAAAAGCACAAACAACGAGGCAGAGTATGAGGCTCTACTAGCAGGACTACGTCTGGCAGTCAAACTCGGCGTCCAACATTTGGAGGCACACGTCGACTCACTGTTGGTTGCAGGGCAGGTGCGCGGCGACTATGCCGCAAAAGGAGATATAATGATCCTCTACCTTGAACAAGCCTTGCAACTGAAATCAAAGTTCACTTCCTTCAATATCCGCCATATCAACAGAAGTGAAAACAAGCCAGCAGATGCACTGTCAAAACTCGCATCCACTAGCTTCCAACATCTGGCAAAGGAGGTACGCATTGAGATTCTGCAGAATCCCTCAGTACCCCTGCGCCAAGTCAACGTCATCCAGTACGGGACAACATCTTGGATGACACCGATCATTGCATACCTACAATCAGGTGTTACTCCCGAAAACAAAGCAAAGGCACGTAACTTACAATACAAAGCGTGCCATTATCAAATGGGAGACGGTATTTTATACCGTAAATCATACCTGGGACCACTCCTACGATGCGTCAACCCCCAAGATGCCACGTACCTTATCAGAGACATACACGAGTGAATATGTGGCCACGCAGGCCCACACATGGTAGTCGCCAAAATTATGAACGCCGGGTACTACTGGCCAGGTATGCATCTAGATGCGGTCAAAGTCTTGCGCAAGTGTTTCAATTGTCAGCGGCATACTCCCAAAACCTTGCGACCCAAGAACAACCTGATTCCCGTCACCACTGCATGGCCATTTCAAAAATGGGCAATCGATGTGGTGGGACCATTTCCAGATGCACCAGGTGCGGTGAAGTTTATCATAGTGGTTGTTGATTACTTTACAAAATGGGTAGAGGCAAAACCGCTCGCCTCAACCACCGCTATAATAACAAGGAAATTCATCTGGGAACATATCATCTGTCGTTTCGGTCTACCGATGTGCATAGTTACTGACAACGGCACCAACTTCGCTGCCGACGACTTTCAAAAATGGCTAAAGGAACTACACATTGAACACATATTCTCCTCAGTGGCACATCCGCAAGGGAATGGCCAAATAGAGAGTATCAATAAAAGTTTAGTCGAAGGCATTAAGGCACGGTTGGGAACAGCCAGACGAGGCTGGGTCGATGAACTCCCTAGTATCCTATGGGCTCACAGGACAAGCCCAAAGACAAGTCACGGTGAGACACCCTTCAGCCTGGTCTATGGCACTGAAGCGGTGATCCCCGCTGAAGTAGGTCTCCCTTCACCATGAATGTTAGCTATCAACAGGATAGATAATAGTGTAGAACGTAGGGTTGACTTGGACCTCCTAGAAGAAAGGCGTGAAAATGCAGCAATCAACGAGGCCAAGTACAAAACCAAACTTGAAAAGTACTATAATGCACGCGTCCGCATTTGTACCTTCAACCCGGGAGACTATGTCCTTCGTGACAATGAAGCATCTAACGCAGAATGCCCAGGGAAACTTGCCCCCAAGTGGGAAGGGCGCGTATAAACTACAAACTACAAACGTTAGAAGGCGAACCTATCGCGCGCACATGGAATGCACAACAGCTCCGACGCTGTTACATGTAAGCCATGTTTTTACATTTGACATGTAACCTATCGGGCCGCAGGCCATTCGCAAATAAATAAATGAACGATTGAATGCAATATTGTTTATTTCCTTCTATTACAAATGAGTGTTCCACTTTGCGGTATCTGCAAAAACAGATTGGCAAAATCTTCATTCGCGATACCCACACAAAGTGGTAACCACACACAAATATTGTAATTGGCCAGCAAAGGCAAAACGTTAAATGTCTATCCAGCTGGATACGCACGTACGGTTTTCACAAAGCCTACACAATTCCCAAACCCTTACGGGATAAAAACAGGAATTGACTAATGCTCATACGACAAAGGTATAGAGTATACTTAACCGCGCTTTACAACGGGTAGAGTTCTTCATACTTGCATATCACCTAGATATGCAAAAGGCAAATACAGACTTAGTGTTATCCACAATAACATTAACCCATACAAGTTCAAACATGCAAGTAGTAAAAACACTTGTACAACTTGAACAAAACGGTTAAAACTTTATATTCAGAAAAATTTCTACACCTATGTGGTGCACAAGAAATTTACATAAAGTTTCTAACATTTACATCGAGGAAACAAAAAGGGCACGCAGGCCAACCTAGTCCTTCTTTGTACCGCTGGACTCCGCACCACCCTTGCCATCACCAGCGGTCTCTTCCTCCTCTTCCTCATCAGCATATAACAATCGCAAGCGATCCACGTAGTCTTCCGCATCCAATCATTTATCAAGTTCCTCAAGGGCGGAAATGGACATATCATTGTATGCCGCAAGAGCGGCAGCAAGACGCGCTTCAGTATCCACGCCATGGAACCCAGACCTTTCATCGGTATATTTTCCTTGGGATAAAACGTTGATATGACTGATGCATCGGTTGTAGCCAGCCTTAAAACCAGCCTCCCGCGCGCGCAGCCTAATCTGCTCTACACCAGCTGCATCGAGGATAACCCTAACAATCTGCAAAGCACAAGCAATAAGGTTATCACAAGCAAACCTAAATAAAAGGCAAAGGAACCGGATACTTACATGCCCAATACCGTGATCACTCATCCAATCGCGATCGTCCTTGAGCTGATCGAATGAAGAAACAAGGCTATCCCTAGCCTCGGCAGCCTCCCTTGCCCGCGCTTCAGTTTCAGCAGCACGAGTAGTGACCTACTCAATAATGGTCACCCGGCTCCGCACTTCAGCCTTTCAACAAGTAAAACACAAGTATACAAAGATACTCAATCATACTTGTGGCATAAATATACAAATTCAAGAGCAAAAGAAACTCATACCTGGAGGTCCTTAACAGTCTTGTTTAAATTGGTGCGATCAGCATTTGCCTCTTCAAAAGCCTTGGCAGCACGGGCCCCCGACTCCTGGGCCTCTTTGGCAACCGCCTCAGCTGCGGTTTTCTCCTTGACCAAAGCAGCTTTCTCCTTGCCCAAAGCAGCGTTCGCTGCCTTGACATTTGTCAGCTCCTGACGAACACGAAACAGCGTTTCATTCTGTTTGGACCAAGATTCTTTCCAAATCTTGTGCTCATTAGAAAGTGTTTCTTTCCAACTCTTGCGCTCATCAGAAAGCAGTTTGGTGAGAGTACGAACCTGTTTAAGGCCAGCAGTTGCGGCCCACTCCTCAGTCTGCTTATGCTGCTCAAAAGCAGCCTTATCTCTTTTGAGCTGCTCCGCACCCTCACGAGCAGCCTTCACCAACTCTTCAGCCTCAGCCCGCAAGCGAGCAGTTTCCTCCTCCTTGCGCCCCAGCACCTTGTAGTCTTACATAATGGCATTCGCCATTATGGAACTCCCCACAAGCATGGAAGAGAGTTGGTTGATCCGGAGCTCGCGGGGTAAAGGGCGGGCCCGAATAACTTCAAACGGGGTGCCCAAACCACCCAATATCTCCTTACAACAGAAAGATCACTTGAAATGTCGTCCCCTTGCATAATGCTCCAAGGGGGACGGTGATAGTTCACAGCCCGGTTTTCCGTATAGGTGCGATAGTAGAACTCCAATTCAGACTCTTCAGGCTGAATAGGAGGTCCTTCAAAACCCGCACCCCCAGAAGCAGAACCGGAAGCCTTCTCAGCAGCAGGAGATTTTTTCTTTTCGGCATCCGTAAACTTCAGGTTCAGATCATCAGTATCCTGCGGGGAGATCAGATTATCATGTGAATCCACCGTATCAAAGATCTGAGCCGCAGTTTTCTTCCCAGTATCCTCTACATGCGCAGAGGGCTCGGTGGTAAATTATTTATTAACCCCCGGATCCGCAGCCGTGTCATGCGGTGGGGAAAGATGAGCATCAAATAAAGAGAAACCTTCATCTTGCGGTTCTGCAAACAAAGCAACAATAACCATCAAATACAAGTTACAATGGCAAACACTTACAAGGTTATAAGTCACTTACCAGCCGCAACCACAGGCTTCGCCTGAGAAACAGCAGTTGACCGTTTGGTCTGTATCCTCGGACGCTTCTTCTCACCGGCACCAGCAGCCTTCTCCTCCGGTTTTCTCTTCCTCTTCTCATCAGCAGGCTTAGAACCCGCAGAGGTCCCACCTCCAGCCGCACTGCCACCTGGAACACCCAAACCCTCAAGGGTGTCAGACACTACCACGTAATCGGTATATCTGCGGAAACAAGAACGAGAGATACCTGCCGCCTGTGGCACCAAAGGAGGAATAACAGCAGCCTCAGGCTTTTTCTTGCCGCGACCCCGCACAGCTTTCTCCACATGTTTCTTGGGAGCACCCTTCACCTCAAAATCACCCAGGGCCCCAAGAGTACCTGCGTTTACATCATCAAACAAGCAAGTCAGAAAGGTGAACTTCTTTACAAGGCAAGTAAGAAGATTGCAGACTATACCTTTGCCTTGCGGCAGGGGTGCATTCAGCCCCTCGCGATCAGGAACGCGGAAGTTGTCGACAATGGTCAAGTTAAAACCTTTTTCACCTTCCGCACACCAAACTATCTCAACCTTGCCCGTGAAAGTCGGATCAAATATCCTCCACAGCGCAGCATCATCTGATAGTACACTTACAAATCAGTAACAAACAAGGAAGTAAGGAAATCGCACAAGAGTAAAAGTACTTACCACCACTCTTTTCCCGCACAACGGGCCTTGCTTTCCTATCAGGCCTGGTCAACATCATCCGCAGCACCCACAACTGCGAGTTGTCCAGCTTCTTAAACTCAATGGTCATCAACCTTGGGAACCACTCCACCGTCTTCGCACTAGGAAGCTCAATATCCTCCGGAGGGATCGTCTCGTTCACTTTGCGAAAGGTCATCCTGGCAACGATCGTGGCTGCCTTAACGTAAAAGAACTTTGTCTTCCACTTTGTGATACCCTTGGGTGGGGTCATCAGCTTAGGGCTCCCATACCGTTGGCCAAAAGAAAAAAAAACCAGTATTTATGGTCAACTGGTAAAACCGCCGGAAGTTTTCAACAGAAATTTCCAGACCAAGAGCACGAAAGGTGTACTCAAAATGACGAATCCGAATCATCCCGAACGGGCTGAGTTGGGAAATATGGATCTTGTAATACTCCAAGACCTCAGCAACAAAGACAGTCAATGGTAACCGAAGGTTACCATCAAAGAAGAAATCGGCCCACATGGTGACATAACCGGCCGGAGCATCGACACCGGTATCGCCTTCCTGTGGGAATATACACCCATACTCCTGGGCATCTGAATGCTGGTCATCAGGACATCAAACTGACTTTTTGACCACTTCAACACTGGTAAACCCCCGCCGGGGGCACCACCACCTTCTTCATCTTCTTCTGCCGCCGTCGGCGACGAGTGATCAGGGTTTTCACCCTCAACATTGTGTGGATTAGATGGTTCAGCCATCAGGGAATATAATGAAGACAAGACGAGTTCACAAGAAACTCACACCTCACCGGTAAAATCAAACGAATGATCGGAGAAGACGAAGGAGTTCTCTCTTTCTTTCACCGGAGAATTTTTGAAATTTCGAGCAAGTGAGAGGAAACCACAAACGGTTTCCCCTTATATACCCATCGCAATTAATGCGATGCAGTAACCGACTCATCACGTTCAAAAAGGGTGAATTATGCGACGCCACGTGTTCAGCGATGGTTCCGCTGACGGTTACCACGCGCGAGTGGCCGCTCACGCGCCTGACAAAAAGAGACTTTTACACTCCCTGCTACAGTGCATTTATTGCATTGAGCAGTGCAAACATCCTTTCATTTCAGCACATGCCAAGAAATCCTACCAACTTTCACCAACTCACACGTGCGTTCAGCCACGTATGCAGCACAAAAGCGACAACAATATCCAAACATAAGCGGCATGCGGTTCCTCTGGTTTACCGCACCATAACCCATACCGCATGTCGTTTTTTACATACCCCTCAAAAAAGGAAAAAATTAATATCTCTACATTATGTAAAGGGGTATAACCAATATCCGCATATACCTACGAGCACACGTGGAATATGCAGAGATGACACACACGAGCCCGTACAGGTGTGTCAGATACTCAGAACCAGCATGGTTCTTTGGACTACGAAAACCGCTTCTCAGGATGCGGCAAACCGCATTCCGTGCAAGCTTCTTCAAATTTCAAATCCCTCGTGTCCGGTTCACAACCACAGAGGGAACGCAAACAGCTTCTCCTTAGGATAAAGGACAAGTATGCTGAGCAACCGCACATCAGCAACCCTGACTCCTGATCCTTCAAGAGCCACATACAAGCTTCAAGCTCTTTAGAAGCAAGTTCTTTGCTGCAAACCGCAGACACTCACGAGTAGCTGCGGCGAAATACAAGTACGCAGACGGTCGCTACGGAAGAGCCACGACTAAACCGCCACGCGGTTGATCAAAGCTACTTTCAGGAAAACTGCTTTCCAACTAAGCTTGAAGGAAAGTGGTTACAGAACGAATGCGGACGAGTTTCACCCAGATTCCCAAGTATCTAAGGTGATCTCCTTCAGCAACACTACTTCAAGGAAAACTACTTTCCACCAAAGCGTGAAGGAAAGTAGCTAAGGAACAGTGGTGACAAGTCTGCTTATGACTGTTTGCCTACCTATGGACCGCATAGAATAAACAATGGTGGGCACTACCATGCCTATGACCATGTTTATTTGCCCATAATCCAGATTCACATTGTTCGACCAAACACGGCCAACAATGACGCAAGTACCCCACGTAGCTCAACCGCACATGGCCAACGATGTGCAGAAACGAGGTAACCGCAAAGGACGTGCGGTTACTTGAGAGCTAAACCGCAAAAGACGTGTGGTTACTTGAGAGCTAAGCTGGAGAACACGAATACCCCGCAAAGCAGGGATCATCGTTGTATGTCCAGTTGATGAACATAGAGCTTGAGTAAAGCACTTGCAGCATTACCTCAGCTGACGCAGAGGTTACAACTAGAGTTACGGTAACGGATATCTTCCGTCACCATCTCAAAGGTTGGTTCGAACCCTGCTAACATCTTCAGTCACCGTCTCAAAGGTTGGTTCGAAACACCAACAGGTGGCTGATGACATCAGAAAAAGGTAGACCAAATTACCGGATCAAATCCTTGGCTGAGAATTCCGCATCAGACAGAACTTGCTCACCGGTACGGAAGAGACGTCACACGACTCTACCGAACCCCCAGCTTGATTTACTTGAAGCAGGAGCCATCCGCATGGCCCATATTCTACCTTCTAGACACTATAGTCCAGTATTCCTCCCACATGCAACTTGCATAAGGAAGCAACACTAGACTGGGGGGACTTGAAGGGGTATGGTCCTAGATCTCGCGTCAGCACGACCGCGAGTGACCATTACCCTTATCAAAAAACCCCCACCAGCAAGAACTTATCTGTGTCCGTGCGGGCACGCGCGAACACAGCGGTCGAAACCAATCTGTCCAGTGATGAGAAGACTTACCTTAAGTACGGAACGGATGTTACGCATAGCGATGCGGCCTGGCACCGCATCCTATGAACATTTTCGTCATGACAAAGGATCTGGACAACAGTAACAGTCACCAAGCGGCGATGCGGCACGACACCGCATCCCTTATATGTCTTGGCCAGAACAAGAACGCGGAAACAACATCAGTTACCGCAAGCAGCGATGCGGCCCGGCACCGCATCCTGCCTACAAGGCAAGTGGGTCTGACACCACAGTGCAAGTGGCACTGAGGACAGTCACATGTCAGCCCACATGTAAGCAACAGACTGACACCACAGCAGGACGTGGCATAACCACCGTAACCGACAGGTCTGACACACCTGCAAGAGACTGTGCGATGTCAGACTAGCTACTCAACTACCCTCCTTCACTCCTCGGCTATAAATACTCATCCCAAACCAGGTTTGAGGTATGTCTTCACAACTCTCTCACTACTACTACTATCACACTTTGCTTCCCAAGCAAATTACTGATTCTCACGCCAGAAAGTGGTAACAAGGAGCACCCCCCACCCCATTCTCCTTGTTACGAGTCACGGTTTGTTTCCTTGTGCAGGAGATCAACCAGCGGACGATCCAGCCAGCGATCCTCGGAAAGAAGGGATTAACCCTACTTGACGAGACCAGTGAATTAACCACCTCGGTTAACCATTGTTTCATCAAACCCGATGGACAAACCCTCGACTCCCGAAACATTCTGGACATGTATTCGGGTATGGACCATTTATGTGATTACTTTAAAAAAAATTGTCAATTGAGAAGCAAAATTACATAAACAAAGAAAAAAAGACAATATAGCTAAATGGGTTAAGAGATAAGCACAATACAAATAAAGACCAAGCTTTATTATGCTAACAAAATCACGGGTATAGTATTAGATAATACATAATACATTACTTAATTACTTAAAACATACATGCCTGTTTACCCCAGCTACATTCGTAAACATTTTTTTTTTCATTTGTCCTTTGATAATATAGTAATTTATTAATCTGCTAAGTTGTAGTTGTTCTATTTGTTTGTGGTTTTTTTTTTTTTTTTGTGTGTGGATATACAACTAGATAACTGAAGAGGTATGGTCCCAATTCCTTGCCCACATGGCAAGGACCACACCACTTTTCCATCTTATGTGGCGCTGACATCAACGATACCATCCAGAAGCTTCCAGAAGCTTCTGGAAAATACCAAGGTGACACCAAAGATGCTCCATCCGACATAAAGGACAACACGTGTCACCAGTCATCAGGCGCCAAATAAGCCTGCAACGAATCAGGGAGCAGTCCGGCAACACCAGTACGACGTCTCCAAAATAGAAAAATGTGCGCGCGCCACGTGTACCACTACACTGACAACAGCAGAGGGGACAAAGAGGATATTCCCCCTTGGTCGGACAGCTGGCACAGCTGCTCCTCCCTCCTTCACCCTCCGGTTATAAATAGGACCCTTCATCATCCAGGTTGAATCATCTTGCTCTCTATATTCTCACACTTAACACACACTGTTTATTCTCCCTCGGAACAGTACTTATTCTCACGCCGGAGCCTGGTTAAGAGGGAAACCCCCATATTCCCCTCTTAACGAGACTAACGGTGTTGCTGTTTTGCAGGACCCAAGTCATTTCACGAGTAAGAAGAGAGATTGAACCCACAGAAGAAATAACCCCACAGATTAACCCCAGTGTTAACCTGTGTTTCATCATTGGCGCCATCCGCTTTTAGCAAAAAGCACTCTCATCTCTTTTCTTTCCAAAAAACACTCGTCAAAATGGCTGAACAAAACCCTTCTCACCCGGTAGATGGAGACGTTTCTTCCTTTGAACTCGTTTCGGACAACGTACACGTCCAACGGAGTCAAAGGAACGAAATTATCCAAGAAGGGCCGATGAACAACGAGTTTCCTAGTATCTTTGGAAGTACATCCAGGGTTGCCACTCAAAACACACCTGGCGCTACTTTCCAAACTCCACCTAGGATCATCACTCAGACCACAAACGGAGCTGCTTTCCAACCTCCGTCAGAGGTAGTCCAACAAACACCTCCACCAGTGCAAACACAGAGCCATGGAGCTGGTCCCTCAGCTCCATCGGACCAAGCACAACTGAACTTCTCTGCTCTACTAGGGCTACCCGAAGGAAAAACTCTGGCTTCCTGGTATGCCGAACAAGTGGCGTCTATAAACCTTGTTTACACACAACTCAGTGCGCAGCAAGCTCTGCTCCAGGCATAAGCCAACCAGTCCGCATGTGTCACTCCACTGCAAAGGCCTTTGAGCGCGCCCATGCCTCAACAGACCAATGCATTCAATTTACGCCCTGAACCAGTACCTCCACCACATGTTAGAAGGCCAAGCGCGCATGACACGCGCGATACGTACGGCGAGACAGAAAGCAATTATGTGCAGTATTCTCACCAACCAAAGAAGCCAATACAAAGTCGTTTAGGTCCGCGCAACATAAACGACGAATTCGAAGATGACGATGAGACATATAAAGAAAGCACAGTGTTCAGCAGGTTGCCACCAGAGCATGAAGCATACAAACCTCGCAAGCGCGCAGGTTACGATCCAAAAGCAGAACATGATTACACTTTGAGCTATCGTCCAGACGACATGGCTGAGAATTCAAAATTCATTCGAGAGATCGCCACGGCTGCCATTGACAAAACGAAATTGCCACACAACGTGGGCAAATACAACCGGTTGACAGACCCAGACGATCACCTTCAAGTTTTTAACGGTGCTGGAGCAACAGGCGGATGGAATTTACCAACCTGGTGTCATCTCTTTGCTCAAACCTTCATAGGCGCAGCGCGCGTCTGGTTTGATAGCCTGCCAGCAGGGAAAATCAAATCATGGGTTGATTTCCGAGAGAAGTTCCTTGCACACTTCTCGCAGCAATGACGACACACCAGGGATCCAGCTGATTGTTTAAACATATGGCGCAGAGACCACGGGAGCGTGGAAGATTTCATTACAAGATATAACAAAGAATGTTTGGAGATCGGCGACGTAGGCGAGAAAATGATGCGCGCGCACTTCATGAGGGCAGTTAAGTGCGATGATCTAATCAAGCGTGTAAAGGGAAGAGACGGAGGACCCAAAGATTGGGAGACCTTCATTGAAGCAGCCAAAACCATCGCGCAGTCTGACATACAGTTGACCGGTGACGATCACCGTCAGCGCAGCTACAACCATAACGACCGGCATAGCAAGAAAGGCAGAAGCCAACCATGGAAAGCATCCGGTCACAGAGAAAGAAGCCCGGTAAGAGAGGATGCGCGCCACACGATCAATCAAATAGCTCACCGGAAAGAGGTGAAACGAGAAAACAGGGAGAAACAGTGGACACTCCTTACGAAAACTCCTTCAGAAGTCTTGGCAACCGAGAACCACCAGTTTAAACCACCGTTACAAATGCGCAACAAAAGGGGCCAAGACCCGAATCTTTTCTGCGAGTTTCACAAAGACACTGGGCACTTAACTGACGACTGTTTCAGTTTAAAGCAAGAAATTGAAAGGTCCTTAAGAGATGGAAAACTCACCCATTTGATAAAGGGCGGAAAGCGCGATTACCGTCAAATATAAAGAAGAGACGAAGGACCAGATAACAAGAAACTCCGGAAGTTAGAAACCCACATGGTTCAAGGGGGTCCACGAAGGCCGAGAAAAAACTACAACAAGCGCGCGCAAGACGATTCATGGCGCGAGAAACAAGTCGTTTTCCCGGTTGTAAGAGGAGGCCCACGAGAAAGAAGACCCATAGTCATCTTGGGCGTAATAGGGCATTACCAAACAGATTACATTTTCGTCGATCCGGGGAGCACTGCGGATATCATATATGAACAGTGTTTTAATCAATTCGATCAGGAGGATAAGGCGCGCTTACAACCAGTTGATTACCCGCTCACTGGTTTCTGCAATGAAGCCGTCTTTCCTCTAGGACAGATATCATTCCCAGTGTTGCTCTCGGACGGAAGAAACTCAAGAATAGAAGAAGTCACATTCATGGTGCTGCCAGCACATTCAAGGCATGACATACTCTTGGGAAGAGAATCCCAAGGAGACTTCAGCATGATCTGCTCCGGTCCACACTCAGCCGTAGGATTCCCAACAGAGACGGGGGTATCAATAATATATGCAAGCAAAGAAGTATTGGCAACAGACGAGCTCCGACCTGCAAAAGCAAGTAAACCAGCACCACGCGCGGAAGCAGAAAAATGGGTACTGAACAGTGCATACCCGGAACAGACAGTTACCTTAGGACCTGCAATGTCTGACCTGACACGCGCGGCGCTAAAAAACTGTTGTTCCAAAACATGGACGTGTTTGCCTGGACACCAGCAGACATGGTGGGTGTTCCACGGCACATAGCTGAACATCGTTTAAACGTCTCAGAAGAAGCAAAACCGGCGGTGCATGCCAAGCGCCACTTGGGAGACATAAAACATGATGCCATGAAAGAGCAGGTGATGGAGCTGTTAAATGCGGGAATTATCAGAGAAGTCAGATACCAAACGTGGGTAGCAAGCCCAGTGATGGTCCAAAAGAACAACGGTAGCTGGAGAATGTGCGTAGATTATAAGGATCTGAATAAGGCATGTCCACGCGACTGTTACGCCTTACCAGACATTGATGAAAAGATTGATTCGCTTGCCACATTCCGATGGAAATGTTTCCTCGTTGCTACAAAGGGTACCACCAGGTACAGATGGTTGTGCAAGATGAAGACAAAACCGCGTTCCGCACACCGACAGGGCTATACTGCTACACCAAGATGCCGTTCGGTTTGAAGAATGCGGGCGCGACTTATCAGAGGCTCATGAACGAAACTTTCCACGATGCTATCGGCAAGTACATCGAGGTATATATGGACGATCTAGTCATTATGAGCGAAGAAGAGAACACTATGCTGATGAACATCCAAAAAACGTTTGACACCTTGCGCGGAGTAAGTATCAAGCTGAACCCAGCGAAATGCTCTTTCGGCATGGAAGAGGGGAAATTCCTGGGTTTCATCGTCACGAAAGATGGCTTCAAAGTGAACCCTGATAAAATACAAGCAATTGAACGCATGCCTTCACCTTCGACGATCAAGGAGATGCAAAAATTAGCAGGGCGGTTGGCAGCACTTAACCGTTTCCTGGCCAATCATGCAGCCAAATCTTTCCCGTTTATCAAAACTCTCCGAAACTGCATGAAGAAAAGCCAATTTCAATGGACTCCGGAAGCCGAGAGTGCATTCCGCGAGATGAAAGATTGCCTCATCAAGTTGCCAACATTAACTGCACCAGTCAAGGGAGAACCTCTGGTGCTGTACTTATCAGCCTCCGACAGAGCAGTAGGAGCGGTGTTACTTGTCGATCGACAAGGCATCCAAACACTAGTTTACTATGTGTCACGAACCCTGCCTGACCCAGAAACCCGGTATGCAATCATGGAAAAACTAGTACTCGCACTGATCCATGCATCGAGACGGCTGCGCAGGTACTTTGCCAACCACGTCATTCACGTGCTAACAAACTACAATATTGGCAACATCCTCGCACGGCCAGAGATTTCAGGGAGACTAGCAAAGTGGGCGATAGAGCTCGGGGGTCATAATGTGGTTTTCAGGCCAAGACCGGCGATCAAGGGCCAAGTACTTGCAGACTTCATGACAGAGGTACCGGACGACAAGGATCGAGAATGTAAGGCGATGGAAAAAGCCGAAAAACAGCAAGTAGAAGAACCATGGTTGTTATACACAGACGGCGCGTCTAATGAAGATGGCGCAGGTGCCGGGCTCCGGCTGGTGAGCCCTGACAAACACGAGTTCACCTACGCCATACGCCTGGATTTTAAAAGCACAAACAATGAAGCTGAATATGAAGCTTTCCTTGCTGGATTAAGATTGGCAATCAAAATGGGAGTACGACACATCGAAGCGCATGTAGATTCCATGTTAGTGGCCGGACAAATCAATGGGCAGTATGAAGCCAAGGGAGACACAATGGCGCTCTACCTGAGTCAAGCAAAGACGCTGTTACAAACCTTCTATTCCTACAAGGTGCACCACATTAATAGAAGCGAGAATAAACCAGCAGACGCGCTGAGTAAACTCGCCTCTACAAGTTTCCAACACCTAGCAAAGGATGTGCGCATAGAGGTTTTAAGCAACCCGTCAGTACCACTGAGAGAAGTAAGCGTTATTCAACTAGGAACAATGTCTTGGATGACTCCGATAATCGTGTACCTCCAATCTGGAATACTCCCGGAGAACAAAGCGGAGGCGAGGAAAATCCAGTGCAAGTCAGAACATTATCAGATGGCTGATGGGATTTTATACCGGAAATCATACCTCGGGCCCTTGTTAAGATGCGTTGATCCATAAGACGCAAACTATTTGATCAGAGAAGTACATGAGGGAATTTGTGGTATACATGCCGGACCAAGAATGGTGGTAGCAAAGGTCATGAATGCGGGGTATTATTGGCCTGGGATGCATTTGGATGCGGTTAAAGAATTGAGGAAATGCAGTGGGTGCCAAAGACACGCTCCCAAAACGATGCGCCCCAAGAATGAATTGGTACCAGTTACAACGGCGTGGCCCTTTCAACAGTGGGGAATAGACATGGTCGGACCTTTCCCCGAAGCCCCAGGAGCTGTCAAATTCATAATAGTCGCGGTCGACTATTTCACCAAATGGGTAGAGGCAAAGGCTCTCGCTTCGACCACAGCCACCGTTGTCAAAAAAATTCATTTGGGAACACATCATATGTCGTTTTGGATTACCCCTCAAGATCATCACTGACAACGGAACCAACTTCGCCGAAGACAATCTTCAACAGTGGTTTAAAGAATTACACATTGAGCACACCTTCTCCTCGGTCGCGCACCCGCAGGGGAATGGTCAAGTTGAAGCCGTCAACAAGAGTATTGTCGATGGAATCAAGGCAAGGTTGGGAGAAAAAAGAAGAGGTTGGGTAGACGAACTGCCTAGCATCTTGTGGGCCCACAGGACGATGCCCAAGACAAGCAACGGAGAAACCCCGTTTAGCTTAGTCTACGGATCCGAAGCAGTAATACCAGCGGAGATAGGATTGCCGTCACCACGAATGCTCTCAATGAACCTGATCAACAACGACGAAGAAAGGAGGATCGACCTTGACCTCCTAGAAGAAAGGAGAGAAATGGCAGCAATCAATGAAGCAAAGTACAAAACGAAGCTGGAAAAATATTACAACTCTAAAGTCCGAGTCTGCACCTTCAATCCGGGAGAATACGTCCTCAGAGACAACGAGGCTTCGAATGCTGAAAAACCGGGAAAGTTGGCTCCCAAGTGGGAAGGCCCGTATGTTATCGACACAGTACTCGGAAAGGGAGCCTACAAGCTACGCACCATCGACAACAAAGAGGTTCCACGAACTTGGAACGCTCAACAGCTGAGAAAGTGTTACCTATAAAAAGCTTATGTAACTGCAACGGCTGAATCGCCAACACATTTATAGTAATACAAGAAGTGTTTGGTTATTTTTTCTATCATGCAAATTTCCTGTCACAACTACATATATTACTTTGGGCATACACGAAAACATCAATGGCTCGACCATTAGGAAACGTTGTAGACCTCCAAGGCCTGTCACAAACAAGTGCACAGCCGGGTCAGATACACAACTAAAGCCTAACAAACGCCAAACAAATACTTCGTGCCCACATAAACACGAAAGCATCGAACACAGGACAAACGAACATTGTAAGAACCCCCAAGGCTGAGCACAGCTGGGTCCACACAATAACCTGTAATTCGATCACTTCGTATTCACGAACCAACCTGCGCACGTAAACGACAGAATAAAACGTTGTAATAAACACAACACAACCTGTCAGCGCCATCATTCATTCGTGGTACCTGAATCAAAGTAATTATACATGCACATATTATGACGATAACAAAATTCGCATAAAAACAAACAACTATTAGCATAACAAATGTCAAAGCATAGCCAAGTATCCACAGGCATAACAAGAGGAAATTAAAATTGTTCATGAAATGGTCAAGTACAAGACCAACCAAGGTCGTACGCGGCGCGCAGGCCGGAGTCCCTCATTCGGGATGACTGGTCCCAGCACCTCCAGCCGCACCACCTTCATCACCAAGAGCCTTTTTGAGCAAGGCAACTCCATAGGTTTTCGTGCCAATTTTCGAGCTGCCTTCACAACAGCAAAATCCATAAAAATAACAAGAATTGTATCTTGAAATCAAGTTGGGCAATTACTCGATGGATATATGACATTAGGTTACAATCACGACGCATGAGACTTGGATATCAGGTTTATACTATACTTAAATAACATAGAATTACAAATAGAAGTAAAGCTAAAAATAGAATCATCTTTTATTGTAGATTATTCTTTTTTTTTTAAATCCAATTCCACCATTTTTTTAACTCAAATAATTAGTGTATACTAATTCTTTTTTTAATATATTATACCATAAAATCAAGTGAGGGAGACGAGGCAAGATAAACTCATACCTCAGCTTGCCAGAAGCGGGACCAAAGGGATTTTAATTTTTATGAGGATATGTTAACTCTCACCATAGAAATTTGGTAGCGGCGCAGCTTGTTGCTCGCTTACCTGCGATATTGATGTAAAGTGCACTTATTATTAATGAAAAATAGAAAATGAAAAAAAAATTAAAAATTCTAATCTAATTTCTCATTCAAAAAAAAAAAAAAAAAAATCTAAGAATTTTCTATAGAAAAGAACATGATTTTGATCTTTAATTCTAACCGGTAAAAAACAGAGTCTTATAATGACCCTTCGATAAAGAAGTTTTGTTTCCACCTTAGCATTACACAGAACTTTAAGAATTGGAGATTCAAGTGATTGATTGGAAGAAACTTGGAAAAGTGGATTAAAGAAGGGTATTGCCTATCCCACACAACATATCTAGTACGTATGTCCACCAGAGAGTCGTAGGCGATAAATATTGGGAAAACGTCATGGAAGTGACGCTCCCATACAAAACTACACATGTTAAACTATAATATTGAATAGTTCTTTTTAGCTTTAAAATAACGTTTTAAACATGTGAGTTTGGATAAAAGCCATCCCACAATTAAATAGTTCTTTTTAGCTTTAAAATAACATTTTAAACATGTGAGTTTGGATGAAAGCCATCCACAACTTCCAACATATAGAAGGCCATCATCTCACTAGCCTATGAGTTATTTTTTTTTCTTTTAATTGTTTTTTTTTTCAAGTTTAGCCTATGAGTTATTTTTTTCTTTTAATTGTTTTTTTCAAGTTTATTCATTATGAACTTAAAAAGGTATTACTTATTAACAAATTTCATTACAAATTAAAAATTAAAAGAATTTTTATACCATTTCATGTTTGTATTTCTTTTATAATACCTTACTTTTTATTTTAATAGTAATAATTTATACTTAAATATCACATAACCTTATATTTGCAATGATTTGAACTCATGTCACTTTTTTTAAGTGTCATGTCAATAGATCACTATTTTAATTTCAAAACACGACATTAAAGAACTATAATGCCTTACTTAAGGCTGTCAATTATTAGTTAGGCGACACATCAAAGAATACATTTCAAGCGTAGAGTTTAGAGTCTAACTTAAGTGATTAAGTAATCAATTTTATTTGCATAAATTATCTTCAAAACACAGCACAAAGAGACGATACAATATAATAATTTTCGACAAATGATTATTTTATATATGATATCTTTATCCACCTCATAGAAATCCAAAATGAAATACAAAATACAATACAAAATCACAAAATTGAAAACTTCCAAATTTGGATAAGAGATTGATGAAAAACCAATCCTAGAGATTCAAACAAAACCGACACATTACATGGAGGTTAGATTGAATAATTTTCCAAAGTAGCTTAGTAGCCATCTGGTTTGGAAGCGATGAAACTGATGCACTGAACTTGACGGACGTTGTCGAATCCAATGATACGGATCCATGCTTGAGGGTACTCCTTCTTGCATTCACCGAGCTCCTTCAACACTTGGGCGGAGTCAGTGCATCCAAACATAGGCAACTTCCACATTGTCCAGTATCTTCCGTCATAGTATCCAGGGGATCTTGCGTTCTCACGGTAGACAAATCCGTGCTAAAATCATCCATAAAAACAATAATGTTAAATTTACAACAAACAATTTCATTTATTCCTACAATAATGTTCAAAGTTAACTAATGATGTAAAATCAAGATGAGAATTAGACCTCCAACTCAAATTCCAAACAAGGAACCCACTTGTTGCGGAGCAAGTAGTCTACTTCCTTAGCCAATTGGGGTTCGGTTAGAGTCGGTAGGTATGAAAGGGTCTCGTACTTCTTCAAGCCAAGTGGTGGCCACACCTAAATAATTAAAACACCAAACCAAAAACTTTTAGTTTTTTGCAACACATTTAAATTATTTCTTATATATATATTTAAAACAAAGTTATATATCTATATACCTTCATGCATTGCACTCTTCCACCGTTGCTAGGAAGGGAGGAAAAGTCGTTAGCCTTCTTGGTAGAGGGGAAGGCGGCATTGGACTTAAGTCCGGTGAATGGAGCCACCATGTTAGCTTGAGCGGGGGCGGCAACGCTGGCCATGGCTGAGGAGGAGATCGAAGCCATTTTACTAAGCTTTGCAAATCCAATGAGTGTATACATTTTTTAGAGCTCTATATATAATAATTGTTGTACATGATCAACTAGATTGCGGTTTGCCATCTAACGGACAGAAATAAATCGATCAATTCCAACGTCTACTGATTTTCACCATTGGATCATGAGGCTCATCACTCATGCATATTGGCCAATAATTGCATGCCTTATCATTTAACCACCATAACGGAGTGCCACGTGGCAATCGATCATGGGTCAGAAAACCTTATCTTCTAAAGGAGAGGTAGACATTAGACAATAGGGATGAACGATGGGTGAGTGTAATAACTTTTGCCATTTTCAAATTTATTACCTTTTTAAATTTCAAAAGTCAAAAATATCGTACCATTTTTAAATTTTTATATTAGTAATGTTTAAGATTCAAGTTAAGTTCACGAGCTCATAATAAATATAAGCTCAAAAAAGTTTGGAAATCTTGAATTTTGCAATTGACGAAAAAAGGCTTGTGAAAATGCTAAAAGCTCGAATCAATTTAAGCTTAAAATAGCTTTTTGGGTTTGGACCGGTACTCAACACAAGACTACTATATTTAGTACTTTGCACCAACATACATTGTTAGATAAACACTAGAATTAATCTACACGGTTCATTCTAGGGTTTTGGAACAAACCATTAATCCAAAAAAAACATGATAATCACTAAAGTGTTACATCATTAGATAAACACTAAAGAAGATCTTCTTAAACTGGCAACTGCAATCTTCTTGATTTTGTCTGTTGTGGGAACATGGACGGCGCACTAAGCAATATTAATGACACAAAGAACATCTACATCATTGGGGTCTTAGTATTGCTTGAACATTAACATTAGCGACAAAGGTAAATATCGGTATAGAACATGTACATCAGCATCAATCTTGAAAGCAACATCAAACTTGTAGTCCGCATTGAAACATACTTAAAAGTATTTTGATGAACATTAGCCACAATAACAGTGGCGAAGCTTGACGTTTTCGACGCGGGGTCGAAAACGTAAATACCCAAAAATTTCTATAGAACCAGGGGGTCGAAAACATATATACCCAAAAATTTCTATACGAAAACTACATATATATACATATATATATAACACTACTTAGCAAAAGT
This sequence comes from Helianthus tuberosus, assembly GCA_030545235.1. Taxonomy (NCBI): domain Eukaryota; kingdom Viridiplantae; phylum Streptophyta; class Magnoliopsida; order Asterales; family Asteraceae; genus Helianthus; species Helianthus tuberosus. The sequence continues at coordinate 157,467,924 of CM060403.1, forward strand.
CCCCCCCCCCCCCCCCCGCGGGGGTAGAAAACGTAAATACCCAAAAATTTCTATAGAACCAGGGGGTCGAAACATATATACCCAAAAATTTCTATACGAAAACTACATATATATATATAACACTACTTAGCAAAAGTTCGGAGGGTCGCCCCCTGTTGGAAGTTTGGTGTGAATGTATGTCTCTAAGTGGTAAACTAATTTGTCCCACATTGGTGTGGGAACAAAAGAAAATGCTAGTTATAAGGAAAAAGCTTGACTAATTGAAGTCTTATGACATGTTTTACCACAAGTCCTACCCGCGCGTGCGCAGGGGGGTTGCAAAAAATTGGGTTTCGGAACTGGAATTTGGTTGAACTCGTGCGTGCCCGTCCGTCCTGCTGACACGAATGCAGCTCCGAAAACCCGGGCCCGCGTGGGGCAGTTTTTTGCACTCGAGACTCATAACTGTTTTCTTTTAATGAGTTTTTAAAACTGAAATGGTATTGATTTCGGTTTTAAACAGTGTTTTGAAAATCATTATTCTATGCACTAATGACCATTATTTGGTCTTAATTCGCTGCAATAATGACCAGAGATCGGTTATGGTTCTTTGGCTATAAAACCAGACCAAGCATAACAGTTCAAACACACCTTCAAAAAGCTTCTTTTTTCTCTCTCGATCTCTGCAAATTGCATCATCTCTTTCCAGTTTCTTTCAGGCAAGTGCTCAAGTCCGGCAGTGCGTTGTTACTGCTTCGAACCGGCGTACCCTGGGAACAGACGGCGAATCTGTTTAAGGGAATTGTGTTAAACACAAGCCCGGTTCACTCGTTTACTGTTTCTTCATTTTATTATTTTCTGTTATTTCTGTTTCAGATTAATTTTGTAGTTCTGATCAGGAGCGGAATTTCTAATTAACAAACTTAAACAGATTATCGTACTGATTGTTTCTGCATCTTGTTTCTTTCAGAATGGCATCCCAGCCGATGACTACTGTTGCTTCTGCTGCTTATGCTGTCATGACCAGTGTTGTTTCTGCGGTCATGACTTCCACTGTTACTGTCACTACCGGTCTGGTGACACCACTGCCTAATGCAGTGTCGCATGCTGAGAAACCAGAGAAATTCAGTGGTGTGAATTTCAAACAGTGGCAACAAAAGTTGTTCTTTTATCTGACCACGTTGAATCTGGCAAGGTTCTTGACAGAACCTAAACCCCATGTTGATGAAGGGGATATGAATGCTCAAACTGTGAGCGCGATGCATGCTTGGAATCATTCGGATTTCCTGTGCCGCAATTTTATTTTGAATGGTTTGGTGGACACATTGTATAATGTGTATTGCAAAGCCAAGACTGCCAAAGAATTGTGGGAGTCTTTGGATCGCAAATACAAAACAGAAGATGCGGGCACTAAGAAATTCATGGTGGCAAAGTTCTTGGACTTTAAAATGATAGACTCAAAAACTTTCATGAGCCAAGTCCAAGAATTGCAGGTTATCCTTCATGATATTCATGCGGAAGGAATGATGCTCAGCGAGACATTCCAAGTTGCTGCAATGATCGAAAAACTGCCACCAAGTTGGGTTGATTTCAAGAACTATCTCAAGCATAAGCGAAAGGAGATGACCATTGAAGATCTTGTTGTTCGTCTTCGAATTGAAGAAGATAACAAAGTGGCTCTAAAAAAGGTTGATGGCCCTGAAACTGTGAAGGCCAATCTTGTTGAACATGGCCAATCTTCAAAGGGAAAAAACAGTGGAAAGGGTGGAAAGAAAAGTCATGGGAAACGCTCCAACCTTGGTCCTAAGGGGGGAGTTGGGAAAAAGAAGTTCCAAGGAACTTGTTATAATTGTCAAAAGCAAGGCCACAAGGCCAGTGAATGCAAGCTTCCTAAGAAGGAAAATGCTCGACAAGTGAACATGGTTCATGAAGTCGATAACCTTGTTGCCATGGTCACGGATCTTTCGATTTTGGTGACCGAAGTTAATTTGGTTGGGCAAAATAACAAGGATTGGTGGGTTGATACAGGGGCTACCCGTCATGTGTGTTCCGACAAAAGCCTTTTCAACACCTTCAAGGAGGTGACTAATGGCGAAAAGGTTTTTATGGGAAACTCCGCCACGGCCGAAATTAAAGGTGAAGGGAACGTGGTTCTGAAGATGACTTCTGGAAAGGAACTCACTTTGTCAAACGTGTTGTATGTTCCAGAAATTCGTAAGAACCTTGTGTCGGGGTGGCAGTTGAACAAATTTGGGTTCAAAATGGTGATTGAGTCGGACAAGGTCGTGTTGACCAAAAATGGTGTGTATGTTGGTAAGGGCTATGCCCTCAATGGAATGTTTAAACTAAATGTAATGGTCGTGAATGCAATGAATGAAAACGCTACTAGTTCTACTTACTTGATTGAGTCGTCTAATCTTTGGCATGGTAGACTAGGTCACGTAAATTATAATTCCATTCATCGTTTAATCAAACTTGATTGCATACCAACATTCGATATCGACTCAACTAATAAATGTGAAACTTGCGTAGAAGCAAAACAAACGAAATCGTCATTCAAAAAGGTGGAACGAATCACCGAACCCCTCGAGATGATCCACACTGATGTGTGTGATCTAAAGGCAATTCCTACTTGTGGTGGGAATAAGTACTTTATCACGTTCATTGATGATAGTACAAGGTATTGCTATGTGTACTTACTTAAGAGTAAGGACGAGGCTATTGACAAGTTTATCTTGTTCAAAGCCGAAGTTGAGAATCAACTAAATTGGAAAATCAAAGTCGTAAGGAGCGACCGAGGAGGTGAATATGTTTCACCTTTTATTGACGTATGTGCAAAGAGTGGAATCATCCACGAACTCACGGCTCCTTACTCCCCTCTATCAAATGGCATAGCGGAACGGAAAAATCGTACTTTAAAAAAAATGATGAATGCCATGATGATAAGTTCTGGAGTAAACCAAAACATGTGGGGGGAAGCAATCTTATCGGCAAATTATGTGCTGAACATGATACCCAATAAGAAAAAGGATGTAACGCCTTATGAATTATGGACGGGAAAGAAACCACCATATAAATCCTTGAAAGTGTGGGGGTGTTTAGCTAAGGTGGTGGTCACTCCATCTAAGCGCCTACTAATAGGACCCAAAAAGGTGGATTGTGTGTTTACAGGATACACCCGTCCTTATGGTCCTTATCGTTTTCTTGTGCATGATTCTAAGAACCCTGGAATATGCAAAGGCACCATAATAGAATCTAAGGATGCATCATGGTTTGAACATATGTTCCCATGCTTAGATAAAAGTGAACCGAGTTCTTCTAGACCGGTTGAGAAAATTTTTCATGAGGGTGAATTTGAAAACGATGAACCTCGAGAACAATCAAAGACTGAGGAAGTTGAAATCAGGAAAAGTAAACGGCAAAGGACAGAAAAATCTTTTGGCCCTGAGTTTCTTACCTATATGGTAGAAGATGAACCTCAAACGTACCAACAGGCGGTGCATTCCTCAGAAGGACCTCAGTGGAGGGAGGTAATCAAAAGCGAGATAGACTCTATCTTACAAAACCATACTTGGGAACTAGTGGATCTCCCTCAAGGATGTAAACCACTAGGATATCGATGGATCTTCAAGAAGAAGATGAAACCAGATGGAACCATCGATAAGTACACAGCAAGGTTGGTGATCCAAGGATATAAACAACGAGAAGGTTTAGATTACTTTGATACATATTCGCCAGTTACGCGAATAACATCCATCAGGTTGGTGCTTGCCATTGCCGCCATTAGAAATTTGGAAGTTCACCAAATGGATGTGAAAACAGCTTTCTTTAATGGAATTCTCGAGGAAGAAATCTACATGGAGCAACCCGAAGGCTTCACAGCCATTGGGCAAGAAAAGAAAGTGTGTAAACTTGTAAAATCCTTGTATAGATTGAAACAAGCTCCAAAACAATGGCACCAAAGGTTTTATCATGTCATGCTTGATGCTGGGTTCAAAATCAATGAATGTGACAAGTGTGTGTATGTGAAGGACACGTCTGATGGATATGTCATTTTGTGTCTATATGTAGATGATATGCTCATTGCTGGAAGTGATGACAAAATCATAAAATCTACAAAGAACATGCTACAAGCAAGATTTGACATGAAAGACATGGGTCTTGCGGATGTGATTTTGGGGGTCAAAATCACGCGAACCCAAAGTGGACTTGTTTTAAGTCAATCCCACTATGAGGACAAAATTCTTGAGAAGTTCAATGCAAATGACTCTAATGAAGCTAGAACTCCACTTGACACAAGTCAACATCTAGCCAAGAATAGAGGTGAACCCGTAAACCAGTTGGAATACTCAAGAATTATTGGTAGCTTGATGTATCTTATGAGTTGTACTAGACCAGACATAGCATATGTTGTGAGCAAGCTAAGTAGATACACGAGCAACCCAAGTTCAATGCATTGGAACTGTATCACTCGGTTGCTTCGCTACTTAAGATACACTCGGGAATACGGGTTGCATTATAACAGATATCCAGCAGTTATAGAAGGACACTGCGATGCAAATTGGATATCTAACACGAATGATTCCAGAGCAACAAGTGGGTATGTATTCACACTTGGAGGTGCTGCTATATCATGGAAATCGTCAAAACAAACGGTTATCGCTAGATCCACGATGGAATCAGAGTTCATCGCTTTAGATAAAGCAGGTGAAGAGGCAAAATGGCTACGTCAATTTGTTGAAGATATACCAAGATGGCCTAAGCCGGCATCGGCCATTTGTATACATTGTGATAGCCAATCGGCACTTGGCAGAGCTCGTAGCACAATGTATAATGGTAGGAACAGACATATCAGACGTAGACATAATACGATACGACAACTAATCTCTACAAGAATTATCACTGTTGACTACGTGAGGTCAAAGGATAATATTGCGGATCCGCTGACAAAAGGCCTAAGTAGAGAATTAGTACAGAAGTCGTCCATGGGAATGGGACTGAAGCCCTTGGAAATATAAGTTCATATGATGGAAACCTAACTCAGTAGACTGGAGATCCCAAGAGCTGAGTTCAATAGGAAAACATAATTGTATGAATTGGTAAGGTCACTGTGGGGGATAACCCTACATATATATAAAGGTAGTTATTGCAAAGCTTAGTAAACTTCATAGTGCATTCCTAAAAGTGACAAGTGTGAGGATAAGCCTATGGCTTTTAATGATTCGACGAAGGTAACAATACATAGTGAATCACCTATGTGAGAGAGAAGTGGGGTCGCTTCGAAGGGTGTTGTTGGGGCACAATACCTAATGACTCTCGCAGAACCAGGCTCATGTTCATGACCATAACGAACATAACTATGAGGACTTGACTTTGTCAGGGAGAGTCTTGTGTGAAGTGCATTGTCGTCTACACAAACGGCAGACGAGTTCAAAGACATTGAGTTCTACTCATAGCTAGTGGGCTAAGTGCATTTCATGAGCGAAGGTTCAAAGGGTAACACCTACCTATCGTATGCAAAACTCAACTGCTGAAAACTAATTGGAATAATGTTGTTTCTAAAGATCGACCTCCATTCATGTGGGGGATTGTTGGAAGTTTGGTGTGAATGTATGTCTCAAGTGGTAAACTAATTTGTCCCACATTGGTGTGGGAACAAAAGAAAATGCTAGTTATAAGGAAAAAGCTTGACTAAGCATTTGAAGTCTTATGACATGTTTTACCACAAGTCCTACCCGCGCATGCGCAGGGGGGTGCAAAAAATTGGGTTTCGGAACTGGAATTTGGTTGAACTCGTGCGTGCCCGCACGTCCTGGGGACACGAATGCAGCTCCGAAAACCCGGGCCCGCGTGGGGCAGTTTTTTGCACTCGAGACTCATAACTGTTTTCTTTTAATGAGTTTTTAAAACTGAATTAAAACTGAAATGGTATTGATTTCGGTTTTAAACAGTGTTTTGAAAATCATTATGATGATCATTATTCTATGCACTAATGACCATTATTTGGTCTTAATTCGCTACAATAATGACCAGAGATCGGTTATGGTTCTTTGGCTATAAAACCAGACCAATCATAATAGTTCAAACACACCTTCAAAAAGCTTCTCTTTTCTCTCTCGATCTCTGCAAACAGCATCATCTCTTTCCAGTTTCTTTCAGGCAAGTGCTCAAGTCCGGCAGTGCGCTGTTACTGCTTCGAACCGGCGTACCCTGGGAACAGACGGCGAATCTGTTTAAGGGAATTGTGTCAAACACAAGCCCGGTTCACTCGTTTACTGTTTCTTCATTTTATTATTTTCTGTTATTTCTGTTTCAGATTAATTTTGTAGTTCTGATCAGAAGCGGAATTTCTAAACACCCCCCCCCCCCCCTGCGCACTTTCAAAGCTGCGCCATTGCTCAATAATCATTGTATAGCTTGTGTTCACAAAGTTAGCTAGAATATAAATCGATAAATAAACAAGTCTTCTGATACGTCACTTATCTATTTCAAGTGGTGATACTTTATCAAAAGGAAAATTCAAGGTGATACATCACTTGTCTATTTCAAGTTAGGTCTACTTAATAAATGGAAAGTACCTAGTGGCTCCACCTAATTTATTTTGATTACTTGAAAAAATCAAATATCATTCTAAGTTTGAATGATTATCAGATTTACTAAATCATTCAAAAAGGTAAATCTTACAATAAATACATTATATGGTCTTTTAAAAAATATCTATTTCTTGACAAAGCAAAGTCATTTTTAGAAACGTAAATTGTTTAAAATATCTAAGTTGTTTCTTGTACAAAGTAAGCTTGAATATAGGTCACCAACGGTATCAACATATTTTAAGGGCTTAAAGGTCAGTAAAATATGTCAATCGTGTCCGGTTAACAGTTATAATTACTCAACAGTCAACATGAACAAGACACATATTTTTGTTCATGCCAAGAACATCAACCTAACTTGCACATTGACGAGGTATGGTACTGGACCCGACCTAAGCGGTCGGACTCTCTTGCTATTTATCAGTTTTATAGTAATTATATATTATTATTGCGTGCTAACCCGCGAAGCCCAGCGCGTTGTAGTTTATACTGCACTAGGCTGTGGGCTCGTAGAGACAACCCCTAACTGGGTCTAGCCCATTGAGGTTAGGGTTTTCCCATATCTCCTATATAAGAAGGTCTCCACCTCCTTATTAGGTCATGAGATATAGAGCAACACACTTTTGTAGCTGGAAATAGGGGATTCTTCCCCTACCGGTCGTCTCTACATTGCCCACGTTTCTTTTTTCTTATTTGCAGGTCTAGGATTCGGGCGAAGAATACGAGGTGTGGCCATATCCGTATTCATCACCGTAGAAGTACCGACCCACTCGGGACACGCTTCTTCATTGGCGCCATCCGTGGGACCGGCAACAATCACATCTCGTTTTCTCCACGACAATCTCCAGAGTTGGGAACATCCATTGTAGATCTGTTGAAGAGGGTAAGCTTCTTACGGCCCTCTTAGAGCATTCACATCCTAACCATCAAATTATGTGAGGAAGGGTTTCTATATTATAAACGGTATAAAAAGTGGTTGTCAGTAGAGGAGAGAGAAAATGTTACTGTTCATCTGTAAATTTGGGGGGACACTGTTCACCCGTTATAATTTTTTAATATATTTTGAAAGTGGTTGTGAGTGGAAGTGAGAGAAAAATGTAATGATAATATTATTTAATTGAAAGGAGAGAGAAAAAGTATTTGTTTTTAGTGGAAATATATTGATATAGGAGTTGTTTTTTAGTGGAATGTATGTATAATTTGATGGATTGGATGTGAATGCTCTTAAAACTTCAAATATGCAGACAAAGGTGATTTTTTAAATAACCCTTTATCAGGTCTAATCAATGAGGTAAGCTTCTACCCTCCTAAAAATTATATTACATGTTTGTCGTCTTTTGCCGTTCATCCAATCTCACGTACAAGATATTTGCAAGAAAAAATAATAAATTAAAAGTGAGACATGGAACATGGCAATTCAAAGATGTATGTTAGAAACCCATTTACAATTTTTATAATACTTTTTATGAGATGTTAGATTTTGGCATATTTTGAAAAAGTTTTGCTGGTATGAGTTGAATACAATCGGGTACTTCTTCTGAGGGATCCATGGAACCTTACAAATTTGACATTTTTATATACAAACATATCATACCTGAGCAACTTTTTGCCGCACAATCCCGAGTTGTGCACTTCTTTCATCAACGAATTTGTTGACCTGATCATTCCCTGTAAAGCATTGTTTGAAACATCTTACTGTACGGCATGCTCGGGCGTGATTCTTTGTTTAACCCGAGTGTATGGGACACCTTATTGTTTGGGTTGCGGCGTCACGCAACCTACGACGAAAGCTCTTCTTTAACCCGCCACCTTCGGCAGAAGCTCACCACCTCCGGTGGAAGCTTTTTCCATAACCCGCCACGAGGGCGGAAGCTTTTGCTTAACCCGCCACGCCGGCAAAAGCTTTTGCTTAACCCGCCACGTCGGCGGAAGCTTTTTCCTCAACCCGCCATGCCAGCGGATGCTTTTTCCTTAAGCCGTCACTCTAGCGGAAGCTTATGGCTCAACCCGCCATCTCCGATGGAATCTTTTATTCATCCTGCCATTACCGGCCGACGCCTTTTAACATTTCGTTAGCTCATGCGGACTTCTTTCTTCAAGTCAGGATCTTTCCTTCATAAGCCCAAACTATTAAACCTTAACCGGGAAGCCTAACTGGACAAGTATTACTTACTTCACATTACCCTGTTTGCTGGACAAATCATGTTGGCTGAGCCAAACCCTTTTTATGTGTCTTCTCGCTCCATTACACTAAGGGCGTAAGTGTTACCTCATGTGGTGCTCATGTTGCAAACACCATTGTGTAGCTCAGTGTATAACCCTTAACAGCCAAGCATACGCCTCATTACGTTTGCATCGGTATAGGGTGTTTCCAGTCCTCTGAAAAATAAATGGACTGAGGACCTCCTAGATATCGTCAACTTTGACAGGGCAACAGAAGATTATTTTGCATCTACATATAAAAGGCATGTAAAGCTCACATACAACCAGTTAATAACATTCTACTCGACGCCTCGATCCATATATAGCTTTAAAAGACAAACAAACAAACAAGCAAGCTAGATCATAACGAGTGAAGTGGCGAACGATGGCGATGATGCCTCGTACTGTATAGCCAAATCGGGGAAAGATTGTACGTCGTCTAATGACTACAGACCAGGTCAAACTCACTGCCTCTTACTGGGATTTGCATGGGAACAACAAAGCTATGGCTGGACATTTATACATATTGATAATCCCTATTCCTGGATGCGGAACTGGCTACATGACTTCTCTCCATACCGCCTCATTTTCTGGGTTATCGTATTCGTCGGACGTACAATCTTGAACTAGTCTTACTGATATGACGAACACAACTATGCACATATGAGTCACGAACGACAGGTTCTGAATCTCATCGCTATATTAAATTTAGAAAAAGCATGTTTTTAATGGTTGAGTTATACAAGATAATAGATGTCGCACGAGAAGTAATATGTCTCCGTGAATCTGTGATCTCGTTCGCTAAATCCATGTACATATCTGGTACACTTAAAAGCACTAGTAGGGACTAAAAGACACCAGAATTGTATATGATTATACATGAAACGACGTATGCATGGAGTAACACCTCATGAAAATATATATACATACATTACACTGAATGACAGCAAGGGCGCGTGGTTTGCCAGTGGGCAATGCTATAGCGTCTCAGCCTTAATGTCGCCACCTGCACATCGCCAGCATTTACACAACACCTTTGTCGAGTTACAATTACACGCCGCCGTCTCTTGGATGCACAACTTAGTTGGCGGGGAGTCCGGCGCTGCGCCATTACCTATCAGCTAGCCTTCAAAACAGCATGTGTTACACCTTCATCAGGCTATGTTTTGGTAACGACGAATAAAAGCCTAGTAACATCGTGCCGGACAACATATTCAGGTACACAATTTCAGGTACAAATTCTGCATTTGTTGCTTTATTTGGTTAACACTTTACAACAATTTGACCACACACCCTCATATAACTTGCATGCCCTGGTCATGTATAATTTGGTGTTGACAAACAAAAAAGAAAGTCGGCTGACAGAAAAGTAGCAGGCGTTCTACTTTTATACGCATACACCTGGTCTCTTATTCACATTCACAATTTCTTTTTAGCACCTATCAAGTTCAAAGCTACTAACATACTTTAGCAGCACTGAACTGGGGGACTAGCATGGTGCAACACCATCTGGAGGGTCAAAATGGTCTATATATTGCGGAGTATGGATACACAAAACCAACTTTATTCGTCTCGCCACCCCTGGCAGACAACTTCATTCGTAGCGCCACCCCGGGCGGACAATTTTCTTGGTTGCGCCACCTCTAGCAGACGATTTCGTCAACGTGCAAAACTCAGGCGGAATCTTTTATCCACGCCACCACAATCAGTAGCGGACAATTTTCCTGATTACGCCAACTCCGGCGATGACTCCTTTTGCCGCACCATTCCTAGCGCACAATTCTTTTGCCATTTTTGGCTTCATAATCCCCTCTCAAGCATTAGTTGAAACTCGAAACGCCTTACTATATGGCGATCTCCAGCAAGATTCTTTGTTTAACCAGCACACTCTTAGACGCCTTACCGATTAGGCTGCGAAGCCGTTCTTGTCCGCGCCGCCACCGGCGGAAGCTTTTATTCAACCCACCACTACCGGCGAAAGCTTTTATTCACCCCGTAACATTTCAAATGGACGTCCTTATCCACCTACGCCTCTGGCAGGAGCTTTCAGTCTACGTGCCACTCCGGCGGATTTTTTCGTTCACCCCTACCGTCTCCGGTGGATACCCTCCTTGCTCGCGCCATCTCTGGTGAGCATTGTCCTAAGTCACGCCTTTGGTCACGCTTATAAATTTACTTTACTATACAACAAAGCACGAGAGTACCTATTGAAAATTCTCAGCTTTCATGCAGAGAGATATATCTTCCAACCTTCTTGCCTTTTATTATAAATGGGTATGTGACCCATTCAGTTACGCCACAGCTGCAGGCCATACCCCGCCACTCCTCCGCCTGTGTATGTAACACATATAGCGTCGTGTCGCTTTAATTTGTGCTACTGGAGCTTTTAAACGAAACCAGATCACTTACAACGGTCCAATGTTTCCTTCTTTATACTGCACCACATTTTACAGGTGCTGATGCTTATAGCACGAGATCGTACAACCGTTGTGGCACTACTTTTAAACATATATCAGCATATATTCATTTAACTAAGATTATGGGGTGTCATGTAACCTCCCCAACATCCACATCATTTTCCACATCGTGGGCATGCATTTATATTAACTAACATGAGATCCCTTATAACCGTAAAGCTGGTACTTGAAATTTCGCGGCATGGATCATCTCTACCATTACAAAGAGCATACATGAATCATTTTCCTCAAAATGGTCGAAACTACATAGATATTATTGGTGTAGTATAACACCGCAATGGGCAAGATATGCTGAAAAACAACTAAGCTCGATCATTTCAACTTGTACACACAATAGTCCTTGTCTAAATAGGACGCGTTTTGCAATAGACCGGGAAGCTAGCACATCGGGCTGATAAATCACGCCCCAGCTACAATTAAGTCTTAAAAGCTGACACCTAGCGGCACATCGGTAGCATTTGACATCCGCAAGCTAGACAGTCTTCTTGATAATGTTCTCTCCGTCTCCAACATGACACCCCGAGCACATGATTCTCCTGCTAACATTATCTAGCAACATTGAAATAAGGGACGGGGACAGTATAACACTACAAACACTAGAACGTAGTCACCAAAGCCAAAGGTACAACTTTGGTAAGGATAGACCTAAGCCAGAATTCATTATGTGAAGCTACATATTTCGGAAAGCAATTCTAGGTACAATCCTATTTTATTGCTTTATTAATTTAGCGCAACACACTTTTATTTAATCAAACGCGCTTGGCATCTCATTACATTCCCTTGGGTCGCTTGACTATATACATATATCTCTATATGAAGGTCCGTATATACTGCATGTTTACTTGCCGATTTCTTTTTAGCACCTATCAAGTTCAAACCTACTAACATACTTTAGCAGCATTGAACTGGGGGACTAGCAGGGTATAGCGCCATTACGCCTTAAAAGTGATAATCTTCGCTCAGGTTGCCCATTAAGGTGATATCCACGGCACATTATCCCGCATCGGTTCTTATATAATGTGGGTGTTTTAATACGCCGGACGATATTTATACTTATCACATCATTTGGCCTACAACTATACCACTCGACACAACATATGCAATTGGGTAGTCAAGACAAACGCACGACAAAGCTAGTATACTTGATCATTCGAATAAGTATTCCACACGCTATGCGACAGGAAAAATACTCATTCAGATGTGTATTCTCCACGCCAATACGCGACATAGATAAAAGAAAACCCTCACGCCACAGTCGGCGAGGTAATTTAAACAGACATGCCACCTACTATAAGTGTTTCCAACGCCAATGCGCGTTCAGGCAAAGCACGTAGTAGCTTACATAAAGTGCTCATTCACGCCTAGCGTGTATAAGGCATTTTATTATCTCAATAAGTGCTCATTCACGCCTAGCGAGTATAAGGCATTTTATTATATCAATGAGTGTTCACTCACGCCAAGCGCGTAGAAAGCACTTTTGTTATTCAAATGTTCATTAATGCCACGCGCATTATAAAGCACTTTCGGATATCTACAAGTGTTCATATAAACATTTGTAAACACAACATACCATCGCATTTAAACTGCATATTACGGTACAAAATATTACCACCGCATTTGAACTGCATATCACGGAAAAAACAACTCTGACACGAAATATTTTTCATAATAACAAAGTCAGATGATCAAATTATACAGCGTTAAGAGTGGGCATCTTGGTAATAGATGTATTCAACCACTACTACTCCAGTGGGTATCTTGGTAATAGACGCACCACTGCTGATGAAAAACCAAATACGTGTCCCACAATTATAAAAACATTGTGGGGAACATAAATAACGCTCTAAGCACCCTTCCGAGGTCACTGAGCATAGCAAGCACCTCTGCAGGGGTGCATTGTACATCATTCTTTCCGACTGCAACGATAATCGTCATAACCGGATCGTCAATAACAACGACTGGTACCACCGCCAGTAGTTCTACATTCGCCTAAGGTGGCATAACATCTGCATGTGTATCTATGACCACCAATGGCTGCACATTACGACAACGGAGATCCCGATGACACGGACGCGTGGTAGGGACCGTCGTCACATCAACATCAACTCTTTCAATGAGTTGAACGCCGTTAGCGCACCATATGTTAACCAACAAAAGTCACACCACAAGGTGGATATTCTACAGTAGCCCACACGACTGTGTGCGCACCGCTAAGGCAGGGCCACACCCGCAAAAGTCATCCAAGGGAGAGACACTGAACTACCAAAACTCAGCCTGTTCCAAGGCTCATACGCGGGACTTAACCGCGTACGCACAACCTTAAGAAGATCATGGTAATTCAAACGACAATTGTCTATAACCAATCAGCGTGCGCCAGGTTTACCCAACCAATTTCTACGATGAGCAATCGTATACTATTCATTGCTCCATTATCTCTACTCACAGCCAACGACAACCACAACAAACGTGGCCGGCAACTTTCTCGCACCCGGACGACATGTGAGCCTAAAATTAGTGATCTTCACTCCCGAGCTCCTAATAAGTCTAAGTGCTCCTCCCACGCTTGCACGCGGGGGCAACACTAGACTGGGGGACATGACGAGGTATGGTACTGGACCCGACCCGAGCGGTCGGACTCTCCTGCTATTTATCATTTTTATAGTAATTATATATTATTATTGCGTACTAACCCGCGAAGCCCAGCGTGTTGTAGTTTATACTACACTAGGCTGTGGGCTCGTAGAGACAACCCCTAACTGGGCCTGGCCCATTGAGGTTAGGGTTTTCCCATATCTCCTATATAAGAAGGTCTCCACCTCCTTATTAGGGCATGAGATATAGGGCAACACACTTTTGTAGCTGGAAATTGGGGATTCTTCCCCTACCGGCCGTCTCTACATTGCCCACGTTTCTCTTTTCTTATTTGCAGGTCTAGGATTCGGGCGAAGAAGACGAGGTGTGGCCATATCCGTATTCATCACCGTAGAAGTACCGACCCGCTCGGGACACGCTTCTTCACACATATTTAAAATCATGTAACTCAATGCACCTCGGTAGGTTGGCAGATAGCAATCAAGTTGTAAACGTGTTAACCGGGATAATGAGTTGTAAAAAGTTGGTTAAACAGGTCAAAACAGGTCGACATGTTTAATTAAACAGGTTAAATTGCAAGTCAACTCAATGTTTAATTAAATAAAAAACCGAGCAGGACTTGTTCATTAAATGGGTTAGATATATAACAACCCAAAACCTATTCATGTAGTGCTTTGGGTTGTGTCGAAAATTGTCACCTGTTATTAGATGTTATAGAGTTCAAAATGAATCAAACTATACTTTAGATCACTACAAATCGAATCTTCATATTTTCAGGCATCTCATCTAACTCAAAAAGTGACTAATTAAATTAATTCTGTATCTACTTTTACAAAAAAAACAAAAAAAAATGCTTGAAATCTCTTATAATGTTGTTTGAATATTTATATTACTTCTACAAGAATTTGGGCCATTATGAGCTTTACATGTAATGTAGCAAGTTTCTATAAGTGCAACTTTAAAAAGGTAACCCAGCAACTAATTGGGCTTAGGCCTGAAGATCTAAAAAACATGACATGAATATTGATAGTATATAAACTATCAGTGTAGAACTTGATATAATTTTTCTTCATCCATGTAGTTTAGTACATACAAAAAAACTTAGAAAATTTAGAAATAAAAATTAGAGTTAATTACATAATTAGACCATGTGGTTTACACAAATTAATAATCTAAGGCACTAATAGTTTAAAATCACTTCTTAGGGTACTAACTTTCCATTTTTTAACATGTGGGGGTATTAACGTTAATTCTTTAGTTAATTATTAGTACCTTAGATTGTTAGTTTGTGTAAACCACATGTACTAACTATGTAATTAATACTCCCACATGTTAAAAAATGAAAAGTTAGTATATGAGAAAGTGATTTTAAACTATTAGTACCTTAGATTGTAGTTTGTGTAAATCATAGAGACTAACTATGTAATTAACTCTAAAATTTATATATGGTGGATATCTATATCTAAATCTAAATTTAAATTACTAAGTAAATCAAAACTAGGAAAATGGATTTCTCAACTTATTAAAAGGAAATTATTATGACATTATCATTTCCTAATCAGACTAGAAACTTGTATCGTCCTCAAATTATAAGGCTACTCGGTATGGTGATGGACCATCCTTGGAGGATGATCCGCCACGTAGGCGCCACGTCATATTCCTCCCAAGGATGGTCCATCCTCCAAAACTATAGGGCATGGTAAGATGATCCTACTCATAGTCCTCCACCACTTTTATGTTTTTTTATTTTTTTTAATCTTCAAATTTTTTTTAACATTTAACAAATATACTAACAAAATATTTTCATTAATATAACCACATTACATAAACATAAAAAAAACGTAAACTTAAAAAAAAAAAAACATACACTTAATAAAAAAAACCAAAGACTTAATAAAAAAAACATAGAGTTAAATAATTTGATGTTTTTTCATGATGTCGTGTTGTAGTTTTTTCAACATCGAACGTTTCGGCTCGGGTTCGTCCTCGACATTCATCATCATTATTTCCCATTCCTTGAGCCGAATTTTTTCATCGGAAATTCGGATTTTCTCATTCGACAACCGCACCTTCTCGCGTAACTTTTCTTCCGCTACACGACTTTTTTGTTCGGCGACCCGCTCCTTCGCCTTCGTCTTTTGGTCCGAGACGTCGTTGTACATTTTTAAGTGTTCCATAAACTCAACCATGTTCGGGTCCACCTTTTCCTTTTCTTTCCCCTTGGCCCGCTCCTTCTTTGATTTGTCTCGACCCGGTGGACGCTCCGGTTCATGTACGGCGTACTCCTCTTCGTCAAAGTCGGCGTCATCATTTACGGATTGTTCGGGTCGCTCGGGTTGTTGAAGGGATCCATGATAGAGTATAAGATTTATAAAAGTGGAAGAAGATTTATAAAAGTGGAAGAAGATTTATAAAAATTATGTGAGAGAGAGATGAAATTTTGGGGTTAAATTGGTGAATGAAAGTGAAAATGGAATGGAAATATATAAAGTTTATAAATATTACCGTTTGTTTGTTTGTTTAAATTGGAAATTAAATTTTTTTTTTTTCAAACGGTAACTTCTGGTTGGGGGCCCACCTTTTTGGACCGTCACAAACGGCGAGAATTCGACGGGGAAGACGCGACCGCGGGGGGGGGGGGGGGGGCGGCACGGTGTTCCGCCCATCGCCGAACCAAGACGACCCGGGGCCGAACCCCATACCGTGTAGCCTAATTGACGATTTGACGTAATCATAATTCGTTAGATAGAATCAAAAGTGCAACTCTCCTTCATATGTTTCACAACTACCTCAAATTTAGTGTTTTCTATGTTTTTTTTTTCCACATAACTTACAAAATAAATTTTGATTTTAAATAATTATATCTTGGAGAATATCTCTGAAGTGGGTTTCAAATGAACCTACCATGGGTGTCTTTTATATTTTATGATGTATTTTCTTTATAATGTAAATGGGTTATAACCCCGTGTATTACACGGGTTGAATAAATAAATTTTATATACTAAATAATAAACCAATATATCTTTAAAAACTTCATTTATTGCACGGGTTAAATAAATATAATTTTATATATTAAATAATAAAAAGTTATATCTATAAGAACCATATTGTACGGGTTGAATAAATGTAGTTTTATATACCAAATAAAAAAAGTTATATCTTTAAAACCACGTGTATTACACGGATTGAATAAATGTAATATTGTTTACCAAATAATAAAAAAATTTACATCTTTATAAATATGCGCATTACACGGTTTGAATAAGTGTATTTTTCTGTACTAAATAAAAAATATATATATCCTTAAAAAACCCGTGTATTGTATGAATTCAATAAATCTAATTTTATATATTAAATAATAAAAAGTTATATCTTAAAAAACCTCATGTATTACATGGGTCGAGTAAATGTAATTTTGTATAGTGAAAATAAAAATATTTAATATATTAATACAAAGTTTGGTTTTCGTGATAAAAATAGATTATTCTGTTGTTGCAAAATTTGTTAACGAAGTCTCAATAAATTTAACTCTTTATTTAAAACTCCGTAAATATATAAATGATAAATAATATTAGTTATTTTTATTTTAAGTTTCGTAAAATCTATTTGATACCAAACTAAACAAAACGTTCAAATATAATTAATTCAAATAAATAATATTATAAATGAGAAGGAGATTAAACTAAATAATAATTATATATAAGATATTAAACTAATAATATTTAGTAGAAGGGTTATTTATAATATAAGATATTAAACTAAATAATATTAAACTAAAATAATAATAATTATATATAAGAGATGGCATAATATGATGACAAGTGTTCCAAAAGTGGTTTCTTTTATTATATAGTAAGATACTAAGATAAGATAAGATATATCAAATATATAAAACTATTTTACAATTTATTTTTGTATCACCCTCTAATTAACAACTAGTTATAAAACAAATATAAGATATAAACTATTTTCGACTTAAACTAAATTATTATTTACAATAATAATTCAAAATTTTGGATGATATAAAGGTGAGTATTTAAGCTTCATGGTATTATAATATACACCCAGGGATTGTTTGTTTAGCTCTTAATGGGGCTCTTAATGGTTCAGACATCTTACTGGTTTATCACTTAATAGTTTAGATTGTTTGTTTCACAAACAGATGTCTGAATGGTTCAGACATTTGCCTCTGAATTGTTAAGTATTATACTGAGTCTAAATGATTAAGACCTATAATCTGAATTGGTTAGACATTTACCTCTGAACGGTTAAGCATTATACTAGCTCTTAATGGTTCAAACCTCTTACTGGTTCAACACTTAATAGTTCAGACCTCTTACTGGTTCAGTACTTAACCATTCAGAAGTTGCCAAACAGCCTCTCACTTTGGTGTATTGGTTTAAGTTTGTAGTAATTATTAACCAATTTGGACCAAAATGTGGTTAAACATAACATTTAGGCTGGAAGTATTAATACAACATGATAAAAATAACATAAGGCGATCTTAAAAGACCAAAAATATTAATCAAGAAATCAAACAAAACCTGAAACTCTAGGAAGAAGCAACGTTGATGGGGTTCTTCACAAAAGAAATTGCGGGTGTTGAATGTGGATAGAGAGATTGAAGGAGAAGAATGAGAGGAAGATAAAAACTAATTTCGGTTCAAATAAGAGTGACAAATCCACTATGTCTCATCATTTTATCTATTTGTCACATAAAAAAAAAAACTCACAAATCCGTAATGAAGATTTGATAGTTCATGGTGTGTATAATGTTATAAATACATTCATCTAACACAAGATAGTGAAGAAGTAATGATACTCCATGAAATGGTAACTTAAAGACTTGTGATTTGTGAAAATTAGGATTATCAATGAATTGTTGTACCTATGATTTAAATATAAAAGAAGAAGGTTAAAAATGTTTATACCTATAGAAAAAACATACATATCATCCTTGAGTTAATAAAATTCACTGATTTTTAATACAAAGCTAAATATTATAGTTGACTATATTGGTTCTTGGTAACATGACCCAATTTGACCCAAAATGGGAATTTTAAACTATACATGTGGTTGTCATCAATTATTGAGAACAAATATAAGAAAACCTCATTTATAATATATTCAAATCAAAACACGGAGTCTATGAAGTATGAACTCAATTCGTGTTCGTGAGTTTTGGAGACAACTTCGTCAAGTCATGATGTAGTTGGTTCAATATACTAAACAATATTTTAATCAATTCAACAACTTATGTTAGATTGATAGATTCTAATGGCCAAATACAGTTAATCCAATAAGTATGAAATAAGTAAGGTGCGTTTGGAATCACAAGAAGTACACTTAATTTTCATTAGCACACCAAAATATGCTCATGTGACCAATTCACATCCAATAAACATAATTAATCTCATACCCAAATACTTGTTATAAATGTTTTAGGTTTTGAGGGTTTTTTTTTTCCGGGTTCAAAATTTTGTGTCGCCCTAACATACTAACAAGGCCATGCTTATTTTAGACTCTTATTATTCTCACACCCTATATCTTATTCTCACCTCCTTTTTCACTTTCTCTCTCTATATATCTATGTATATATAAAGCCAATAGATAAGAGTGATGTGTGAATATTAACTCCATTGTTTTAAGCGGCATAAAATATATGAGGATTCATATCTTTTATGTTAGATAACACAAGACATTTTGGGAGATTATCATGGGCGCCCCTAAGGTGGGCTGGGATGTAACAACCCGACTTTTTTAAGTCAACGTACAAGTCAAAGTCAAAAGAAAGAAAAGATTGCTAAATGCGATCTGACACTCCTTGCTTAATTATTGCTTATACTCTCAAACCTAGTTAATCGATACTTTAATTTACGTTTGTTAGTTGTATTATGTGGAAGTAACAATGCGATGAAGATAACTAACGCTAATCTACCTAAAGGGGTATGGTCCCAGATCTCGCGTCAGCACGACCGCGAGTGACCATTACCCTTATCAAAAACCCCTACCAACAAGAACTTATCTGTGTCCGTGCGGGCACGCGCGAACACAGCGGTCGAATCCAATCGGTCAAGGGATAAGAGGACTTACCTTAAGTACGAAAACGGATGTGACGCATATCGATACGGCCTGGCACTACATCCTATGAACGTTTTCGTCACGACAAGGGATCTGGACAATAGTAACAATCACCAAGCGGCGATGCGGCGCGGCACCGCATCCCGCATACATCTTGGCCAGAACAAGAACGCGGGAACAACATCAGTTACCGCGAGCAGCGATGCGGCCCAGCCCCGCATCCTGCATACAAGGAAAGTGGGACTGACACCACAGTGCAAGTGGCACTGAGAACAGTCGCCTGTCAGCCCACGTATAAGCAACAGACTGACACCACAGCAGGACGTGGCATCACCACCGTGATCGACAGGCCTGACACACCTGCAGGAAGCTGTGCGATGTCAGACTAGCCACTCAACTACCCTCCTTCACTCCTCGGCTATAAATACCCATCCCAAACCAGGTTTGAGGTATCTCCTCACAACTCTCTCACTACTACTACTATCACACTTTGCTTCCCAAGCAAATTACTGATTCTCACGCCGGAGAGTGGTAACAAGGAGCACCCCCCACCCCCATCATCCTTGTTACGACTCACGGTTTGTTTTCTTGTGCAGGAGATCAACCAGCGGACGATCCAGCCAGCGATCCTCGGAAAGAAGGGATTAACCCTACTTGACGAGACCAGTGAGTTAACCCCATTGGTTAACCATTGTTTCATCACTACCCAACGCTATCGCATCGCAACTCGAATTACAAGTTATGGATATCGTTTTACGTGTGTGTGCTATTATGTGTTACTTGTGCATGTTATATTTGTTTGAGGTGATTATTCGAAAACGCAATCGCAACTCTATCACAACGCAATCTTATCGCGAACTCGAAATCTAAGGTTTACTTTGGGGATAGTTAGTAGTTAGGTTATTTTTGTAATTAATGGGTAATACTATCGCATCGCTTACTCGCAACGCATCACAACGCTCAACGCACGAAACGAAAAGTCGAAAACTAACTCGCTTAACCCATCTGATCGAATGATCGTTCGATCGAATGGTCATCCGTCCGGATGACCATCCGATCGGATGGCCATCCGATCTGTCACAACACACCACCTTTCTTCTATCTTGCCTATAAATAGCACCTGTCACATCACTGTTCATGTGATGTGACAGCTCTCGTTCGACCAGCACGTTTCAGCCCTATTTTCTCTCGATTCCTCGCGACTCTTGTAAGTTTCTACCCCAAATCTTGCACTTCTATCATCTACACGCACTTCTTCATCATTTCTAAATTTTCACCATGAAATCGGCTGATTTGGGCTGTTTTAAGGTGATGTCATCATGGGTTCTCAAGAACACCAGAGTGTGACCTCATTCCACCAAGAACAACTCAGATCCAAAGGATTTCTACAATGTTTTAACACTAATTTCTCCTAAATCTAAACATAATCAAAGTGTTTCAAACTTTTCTTCAATTTTCTCAACTTTTCACATAAAACCGATAGGATCCAAGCTCATTCGGGCCTTCTACTCATTCCTTAGTGAAGTGTCGGTCTGAGAACGGACTACTACCGAAGAGATGACCGACTTAACGGTTGAACATGAATAATCGTCAAGAACAGTTAACTGATCGGACGAGGTGATTCCCATCCGATCGGATGACTTGGACTTGATGGGGTTCCGTTGTTTGGAACGTTGTTGTAACGTCTTGGTACAATCGCAAAACTTTCCAAACTTAACAAATTTTTACAAGTTTTAGAACGAACATGTTACTGACCGGACTGCCGTCTGATCGGATGAGTTGTGACATTCAGTGCTTGTGATATTTCCCAACACTTAGACTTTTCACAAAATTTCAAAGGAGTTAGTTTCAAACAAATCGCCATCCGAACGGACGGCCATCCTTCCGGATGACCATCCCGCCGGATGACCTGATTGGTATAAACACGTTTTGTTTTATAAAATGTTACAACGAAAACTTCAAAGTCACATCATACACAAACAAATCCATCCCAAAAGAATGACAAACCGACCGAATGGCCATCGGACCGGATGACCATCCGTCCGGATTGTCATCCGATCGGATGACCTTTCGTCACTCAGTTCACTCACCCCGTTTAATGCACTGTTCATCGCTTATGCTATCAGGCTAACTTTCCAACGATCCCTTTAATCCAAGAGAGTGTTTATTTACTAAGCACAATATGTGAGTATACCCGGCCCCTTTTTGCTTTAAGCACTTTTGGGTGTTACATACGTTACTTCTATCAAATCACAATCAACACACAACGCAAACACTTTTATACGCTAACCGTATCGCATGTTATACGTGTTATTCGATGAATGCTAGTATGTTATGTTTACACAGTGATTGTTGCCTTACACCTTAGCAACGATAGTACTATAGTTTGGACTCAGCACCTGTCGTGGACAGGGGTTGTTAAGGGCCTTTCTTCATGTGTTACAGTGGTGATATGTGTT
The DNA here is from genome assembly GCA_030545235.1 of Helianthus tuberosus. Classification (NCBI taxonomy): domain Eukaryota; kingdom Viridiplantae; phylum Streptophyta; class Magnoliopsida; order Asterales; family Asteraceae; genus Helianthus; species Helianthus tuberosus. Next base: position 157,490,304 of record CM060403.1, read on the forward strand.
GCGCATTCTACAACTCGCAGTCACGTCTGTGCATATTTCATTGTCGATAACCTACCTGCTTCACATTAAACATGTTACATGCTGGTTTTGCGTAAATCGCTTTCACTACCATTATACTACTAAACTTGTATGCTCACCTTTACACTATGTGTATTGACCTCTATTTTAACGTATGTGACAGGTGTTTAGGATGCTTGCTTTACTTGCTGGAATCAAGCTAGGAGAGAGTCTAGAAACAAACTAAATAAAATCTGAGTTGTCGAAATGGATTATTTGTCTTTGAGAACAACGTCTGTAATAACTGTTTTATTTTGTATGTTTGTGGTATGGGACATGAACCTTTAATATATTATAATTAATAGTTGTTATGGATTCTCCTGGACAATCTGTTTCGCTCAGTGTCGCGTCCCGATGTTTCCGCCATCGGTTGGGGTGTGACAGGGGAGGACCACCAACTAGGGCACATATTTTTCGTGGGCATATTTTTTTATGTCCGATATATATATATATATATAGTGTGAGGTTCATTGGGGAACACTAAAAAAGTGGGGAACCGACTCAAACGAACTCCGATTAGACTCATTCCAGCGGCGTTGGAACCGGCTCGTCGAACCCTAACTAAGATCTCTTAACCAAAACCCTAAATCATAACCCCCTAAACCCTAAATATATTAGGGTTTGGCTTTTAGGGTTTAACTTAAGGGTTTAGTTTTAGGGTTTAGAGTTTAGCTTTAGGGTTTATGGTTTAGCTTTAGGGTTTAGCTTTGGGGTTTAACTTTAGGGTTTAGCTTTAGGTTTAGCCTTTAGGGTTTAGCTTTTAGGGTTTATAGTTTAGATTTTACGGTTTAGCTTAGGTTTTTGCCTTATTGTTTAGCTTTAGCGTTTAGAGTTTAGGAGTTAAGATTTAGGGTTTAGGGTTAAGAGATCTTAGTTAGGGTTCGACGAGCCGGTTCCAACGCCACTGGAATGAGTACAATCGGAGTTCGTTTGAATCGGTTCCCCGCTGTTCCCCATTTTTTTAGTGTTCCCCAATGAACCTTCCCCTATATATATATATAGGATTAGGTTCAAGAATGAACACTAGTGTAGCTTGCGAACTGAGTGAACTAATCTAGCCCATACACGTGTGTAGATCAATGGCCAGGATTTGATGTTGAAATACACTAGTGTATTTTACGATTTGATAATGAGATCCTGGCCATACATGTGTGTAGATCAATGGCTAGGATTTGTTCACTCAGTTCGCAAATACATTAGTGTTCACTCTAGAACCTCACCATATATATATATATATATATATATATATATATGGAGGAGATCATGCGAGAACCACCCTTATTGTGAGAACCGCGAGAACCAATGTGAACACAACCTAAAATAGCTAAAAAACCTAACCCCCACCCCCCCCCCCCCCCCAAGCTAAATGCTAAAAACTAAAACCCCCAAAAAACCTAAAAAAAACCTAACCCCCCCCCCCCCCCACCCCAAGCTAAAATGCTAAAAACTAAACCCTAAAAAAATCTAAAAAAATTTTTTTTTTAATATTTTTTATGCTCAAATCGCTACTTTTAGTGGCCAAAAAAACAAAAAAAAATTAAAAAAAAAATTTTCTTCGAAAAGTAGCGATTTTTATATAAAAAATATTAAAAAAAATTTGTGTGATTTTTAGCTATTTTTAGGCATTTTTGGTTGTGTTCACATTGGTTCTCGCGGTTCTTGCAATAAGAGATGGTTCTCGCATGATCTTCTCCATATATATATATATATATATGGGACCGCTAAAATGAAAACCACCTCGAGTTGTAAGAACCGTGAGAACTTTTTGATCCGGGGCGAGGTGGAACAATTTTTTTTCCATAAACGTAGATGCGTGTATTATAAACACATTTGTAAAAAAAATTCAAAAAAAAAAGTCGTGTGTGTAGTTTTGAGCACCACAAGTTTGCGTTTACGGGTCCCGTAAATTTTAAACAAAATTTACGGTACCCGTAAACGCAAACTTGTGGTGCTCAAAACTACACACACGACATTTTTTTTTTTGAATTTTTTTACACATGTGTTTATAATACACGCATCTACGTTTATGAAAAAAAAAATTGGTCCACCTCGCCCCGTACGGTGTAGTTCTCACGGTTCTTACAACTCGAGGTGGTTTTCATTTTAGCAATCCCCTATATATATATATATATATATATATATAGGGGGAATGATGTATAGAAAACCCACTTTAATTTAGAAAACCTGGGAAACTCAAAGCTCCCGATGTTTTTTTTTTTTTTTGAAAAAATTTATACATGTTATATACATGTTTTTAAGGGTTTTGGGCAAAAAAAATAAAAAAAGCGCCGAGTAGATATTTAAAAAATAAATAAACAAGTTTTGGTGTAACATGTGTTACATTCATCTGACATATTTGTAACATGTGTTACACCAAAACTTGTTTATTTTTTTTTAAATATCTACTCGGTGCTTTTTTGATTTTTTTTACCCAAAACCCTTAAAAACATGTATATAACATGTGTAAATTAAAAAAAAAAAAAAATTCGGGAGGTTAGAGTTTCCCAAGTTTTCTAAATAAAAGTGGGTTTTCTATAGATACTTACATTATATATATATATATATATATAAATAGTATACTCATATAACACATCAAGTTATATGACAAACCCATTTAAAAATCAATCTTAAATTTTATAACTTAGCCCATTAAGTTGAGCCCAATACCCATTTGATGAATCATTGGTTAACTATTACTTTATTACGGTATGTTATTCACTCATTTGAATGCTATAATTTTATCATTTTCGTAATTGCGTTGTTTATTTTATAACTTTAATCATTGTATAAAGTATAAAAGAATATTTTACATTATATATTTCATTAAGGCCTAAATGACACATTTTTTCGGGTTTGAACAAGGTACCTGAATTCTCAGGACCGACCCAGATATTAGTGTACATGGATTTATTATTGTAAGGCATATTCAAATAAACTTGTATTTCAAATAAAAATAAATGAAATATATTTCTTTGATATAGCAATCTAGTACATCGAAATAGAAGACGAACGAGCAACAAGCTAAGTCGTTAGCTTTTTCTAAATAACAAAACTAAGTCTTTTCAAAGCAACATTCGTAGATCACGAATTCATATCATTGCTATGCATTATTCATTGGACTCGACTAACTAATTCTGCAGCTGTAGAGAACTCGACTAAATTAAAATAGTTTAATAAAAATAAAATATTAAACATCAATTATCATTTCTCTTTCATTCTCTTAAAATACTAGAAACCTATTTTGAGTTTTTAGTAAAAAGTGATACTTTTGGCCAATGGCCTCTAGTAAAGCATTATATTATATTATATTATTTATCAACTAACATTCAACTAGTCAATATAATATGTCAATATTGGATTTAATATTTACAAAGTCGGGTTGATTTGTCAAGATACATGCATAATTCAATCAACAATTAAATAAAACATATTCTTCCAAAGTTTCAGTTGGCTACCCACGCCCACATTATCCAACCCAACATGTTACTATTCTTTGATTAATATTTTAATAATTAGCATGTATTACCTTTTTTTGGTCATATACCATCTAACATAGTAAAATATAAGCACCGGTTTTGTAGGTAGGTTCTAACTTATTTAGTAAGTTATAAACCTAGCCAATCATTGATTATTTTCTATAAAAGAGCAAGTGTTAACCATTTATACAACGTATCTTAAAAAAATTATAAAAAAATAAAGAATTATATAAGACATAACGAACCCTGTGAGAAGGAGACTCATATGCAAAGGCATAAGAAGTTTCAATCAGGGATTCATGGGTCACACAAATAAATTTTAGGGAAAATAACGATTTTGTACATTTATCAAAGCAAAAGGCCAAAATAAAGATCGAAAACATAGCCTTTTTCCAATTTTCTTTTCCCTCATGATTTTTAAACGGGTATGATTTTTTTTATGTGATAGTAAATTTTTTAAAATTTCCACCAACTTTATAGATAATAAAATTCCCTTTAATTTGGTGTAATATTTATAAAAAAATATTATCGTATGAAAAAATTACGATCGTTTAAAAATCATAGGAAAATGCTAGGCTCAGGCTTAGCCTCTACCTCTGCCGCCTAGTTGTTTTAGAGGTAACGGCTAGGCTAAGACTCTACCCCTAACTCGGAGGCTAACTATTATTTACCTTAGAAAGATGACACGTGTTGATTTTTAGTGGGTGCAACGGTGGATTCCTCAACTAAGGAAATGGCTACACCTAGCCCCTTCCTTCACATGTCAATTTTTACACACTCTCATTTTTTTGTGAAGCCCCTACGTTAGTCTGTGACACCCGATAATTTTCGGTTTCGTTTGTATTAATGTAACACGTTTTTAAATGAATAAAAACGTTATTTGGATTAATTTGGTGTTAATTAATGTTCATTGATGTTCTAGCAAGTTTAAATTTTATATATATATATATATATATATTGAATAGCTAAACTTGCATGCCATGAGAATTGAACCCATGACCTCCACCTATTCTACACCTTATTTAACTCAACAACACCATTGGGCTATTCCCAATGGATTTTTTAATATATGGTTATGTTGGTAATTTCTAAAAAAATCCATGACGAGAAAAGAAACGTTCGAATGAATACTGAAAACGTTCGAAGGCTTCTTAGGGAGTGGGAGATCCATGGCAAAGAAATTATTGATGATGGTGGCTGAGTAGTTTTATATTATTTTTGGTTTGTTCTAGAGTTTAGTCTAGTGGGGTTTTGTTATTTTCTTTTTGACTTTGGTTCTCTGGTTTACTTTCATGGGGCATGTCCCATGATTGAACTAGTGTAGGTTCTCTACACTACTTGGTTTTATTGGTTGTCAATATATAGAATCACCGGGGTAACCCTTTACCAAAAAAAAAAAGTCGACCACAAATTCTCAAGATAAATGTATATTTTTGTTATAGTTTATTTATATATTTTGTGATAAATAACTTAGGTATATACTTTATTTTTATTATTTTTATAATTTATTTATATATTTTGTGATAAATAACTTAGGTTTATTATTGGGTAAATTACACTTTTCGTCCTTTATGTTTGTATCAAATTGCAATGGATAGCCTTTAACTTCAATAATTACGATCACAATCCTTTATTTGGAAAACTAATTACACGTTTCGTCCTTTACCACTAACTAGGTTAAAAATTTAAGTTATGTCTTATCATGTGACTTGCACATGAGGGTATATAGGTAATTTTACTCATTTATTTAAAATAATAAAAAATTATATAATATACATCTCAGTTGTAATTTGTAAATACAGTGATGATGATGAGTTGTAAATACATTAAACCATCTCTCTCTGTTTCTCCCCCAATAACTCCGTCCAAACTCAGGTTTGTTTCTCCCCATCTCTCATCAACACCTGCAAAATACATTAAACCAACCCACCCACCCACCCACCCCTACCCACATTCTTGTGAATAGCATAATGGTATATGTTGGCTAATGATTAAAAAATATTATATATATAAGGCCAAACATATTACACCAAGATAGCCGGTAAGCGGGCAACAAGCTGCGCCGCTACCCCCTTTTGAATAGCGAAACCTAACCTAGTAAAAACGAAACCCCGATCTCTAGGAGACGAAATGTTGCTGTGAACAACCCGTTGGACCCGTTCAAGAAATCGGATGGCTTCTGGGGCTAGCGAGCCAAAGGTATCAAAGGCAAAAGGGATAAAGGAATGTTGATTATCCTCGCAGGCTTTTGCGTGTTTGTCCATTTTCTTTGCTGCCGCCCTTGCAATCGCCTGACCAGGGACAAAACCTGTATCCCGAAAGCCTACAAGGGGGGAAACCCCGGTAAGATCAACACAAGCGTGTTTACCTGCATCCCACCCGAAAACTAAAACGTCCGCGGGGCGCAATGTGGATCTTCCTTCCCTCGGATCTGTCAAAAAGTTTACGGGGGCTTCTTTCTTCACCGAGATCCCCGCCCGTTTGAGGATGTCCCCCAAGACATCCCGCACCCAGTCGTGCCTATACTTAAAACCTGGCAGTTCTTTACAGTGCAGAGCATGCTCCCCAAATTGGTCTAAGCAAGCTTTCCGGCAAATTGGGCATTGCTCATCGTCAGGGAACAAAGGAATCATGAGCCGATATTTTAAGATAGCACGATATTCAACGGCTGACATCTTTTGGCCTAAGCCCTCGATGGGGATGACCGATAGAAAATCTTGGGCGTGGGGGCCCCGCAAGCATTCTAGGACGGCGTTCTGACGGGGGGTCGTACAGAATGCTTTTCAAACAAGTTCAACTGTAGAGAAAAGAAATCCCATTTAGAAAAGGAGACATGAAGATGATGCAGTAGTTTACTTAACTTACGGTTGATTAGAGGGCGGGGGGCTTTTTGACATCTCTACACATTCTCTCTCTATCTGTTGTAAATATGTGGAGATGGATGATGACGACGGTGCTACAACTATGATGGAGTTAATGGTGTGCAGAGATGGCGTGAGTGGTTGCCACAGCTGTTGATGACGACAGAGTTAATGGATGATGACGACGATGCTACAACTATGTGGGTTGTTGCTGCGGCTGTTGATGGTGAATACGGCGCTGGTGTGAGCTCCGGCCGATAGCCATAGCCTCTTACCACACAAATTCAACTTAATTCTTGCACCAACATACTCGTCTTCATCTTCTAATCAAAAGCCCCAACATCTTCATGTCTAACTATGATTAAAGAAATCGATTTTGAGATTGTTATAAGAGGGTTGTTCTAGGTTTCTTAAATGGTGGTGGTGGGGTTTGGTGGTGATTGCCAGATCTAGATCTAGTTGTTTAGAGAGAGAATGGATTTTAGGTATTATTTTTGTTGTGTTTATTAAAAAATTTCTTAAATGATTTGGTAATTGGTAAAAAGACTAAGTTACCCTTATGTTACTAAAGTTAACTGAAAATTTTAACCAAGTTAATGCTAAAGGACGTATGTTGTAATGGGTTTTACAAATAAAGGATTGTGATTGTAATTATTGAAATTAAAAGCTATCCATTATAACTCTATAAAAAAAAAAGACGAAAAGTGTAATTTACCCTTTATTGTTTTTTTTTTTAAGAAGAAAGAGAGTTAGTGGGTGGGTTTGTGGTGGTAATCTGACTCAGACTTCCCGAAAACTAGGAACAACGAAGGTGGGCCACATCTTAATGCGCGGATTCGACCGTAGACTGACACCCCACCTGTTTGCCACGCACTCCCCATTCCTTCTCACCTGCTTCTTTCCTTTAACCATCTGTCCTCTTCGATATTCACCAACCTTCCTATCCCTATTTTCTATTTTTTAACAGTTTACAATATCAAAGTTCACTTTTAATAATAATAATAAAATAATAATAATAATAATAATAAGACTAGTGGTTTGAGCAATAATGCCCTCATCCTTGGCGTTTTCTGCTACGTGGCAGTCCAGTCAGCAAGGAGACATTATTAGACGTTTTTACAAAATAGCCGTAGTGGGATAATGCCCAATAATGTGCCAACCAATTATTACACAATTATTGATTTTTTAAAATTAAAAACTAATAATACTTCATTAAAAAAAAATTACAATATTAAAAATAAAAAGGGGTAAAGTTAAAAAAATTACTAAAAAAATAAAATACATTAATTTTCGTATTCGCTTTCTTCATTCCCGCCAACTTCTTCCTCGTCCTCCTTTTCTTCTTCACCCTCAGGTGGGATATACCGAACCGATCATGCGTGTTGTACCAAATCAATCGTTAACGCGGAATGGTACGGTTCGTAACGCAATTCTCGTGCATTATTCACTCTTTCTTCCATTGACGCTTGCGGATGCTCCTCCTGAACGGCTTCCGGTACATAATTCTGGCATATCGCATTTCCTTCGTCTTCCAAAATCATGTTGTGCGTGAATATAGAAACGTACATAGCATCTCTCATTTTTTGCTTGGTCCATGCACGACAAGGATTTTTCAAATAGTGTCATTGTTGTTTAAGAACCCCAAAGCATCTCTCAATGTCTTTTCATGAAGACTCTTGAACCTTTTTAAAGTGTGATCTATTTTTCATCGATAGGATCACTAAACGTCTTCACGAAAATCGAATACCTAGGATAAATTTCGTCGCACAAATAATATCCATGAGGGTAGTAGTTTTCGTTTGCGTAAAAACACGCTTTTGGAGCTCAGCCAGAAATCCAGTCCTCTGACAACGTAGATTGTTCAAAAACATTTATATCATTGCATGACCCGACCAGGCCAAAGTAAGCCGACCAAACCCAAAGGTCCTGTGAGACAACCGCCTGAAGAATAACAGTAGGTCCCTTTTGGTCACCCCGTGTGTGTTGACCTCACCATGCGGTCGGACAGTTATCCCAACGCCAATGCATGCAATCCAAGCTCCCGATCATACCCGACAAACCATGCTCAGTAGACTGTACCTCGTAAATCTTTTGAAGGTCGTCCCATGTGGGCGTTCTCAGATAACGCGCACCATACAAATCTATAATACCTTTAACAAACGTATATAACCATAACCTTAAAAAAATACTTGTAATGTTTATAGTAAAATATAGGAATGTACCGCGACAAAAATGCTCCAAGGTGTCTCGCGTTGTTTTCTCGGCCATTTTTAAATACTCGTCGTTGATGTCGGTCGTGTTTCCGTAAGCAAGGACTCGTAGCCCGACGTACACTTTTGAAAACCGGTGAATCCAAGTGTCCCTTTCGCATCCGCTTTTTGTTTAAAATAATCGAAGTTGTTTTCCAAGTCGTCGACGATGCGTAGAAACAAACGCTTACTCATTCGGAAACGACGCCTAAAAACTTATGGGTTCGGAAATGTTGGCGCTTCATCGAAATAATCTTTCATCAACCGATCGTTTGCCTCATGTCAGTCTCGTTCAATATAATCTCTTCTTTTAACTTCACGTTCGGGACGACTACAATGCTTCGCATATCGCATCGCTAGTTGACAAACACTCGTAACCGCCTCTTGCTAGACCTCCTCATCGGTGGATTCACCATCATCCGCTAAAAACTCTCTATAATAATAATAATTTGCGATGGACGAGGAACTAGGGGAACCCACTATTTTTTATAAAAATGGTTGAATATTTGAGATTGTAGAGGTTTATGTTTGTAAAAAAATGGAATGGAAGTGTGTATTTATATATAGGTGAGAAATGGAAAATTATATATATATATATATATATATATATAGGATTAGGTTCATTTGTGTAACACCACGTAAAAACGTGTCCAATTATGCAAAGACACGTGTCCTAAACTCCGGATATGTGAAAGATTGAGTTCGAAGGACTAAAGTTGTCAAACAGTGAAAATATGAAACCACAGGGACTAAAAATGTCAACATGCCAAACTTGTGCCTCTGAATGACCATACATGATGAATATATTCTTAAACGAGTGATTGATTTGATATAAGAAGTCGTTTATGAAAATAATCGGAAGATTGTAAAACTATGAGGGTTAAACGTGTCAATTGTTGGGTCAAACTAGTGGTTATGGAACCATATTAAGGTATGTGATTAACCCTTAAAAGTAGGGGTGTTCAAAACCGAATATACGAAAATTCGGATATCCGATAAGTTCGGATAGTTCATTTCACTATCCGAAAATCTAAAAAATCAAACATTATCTCCACTTTCAAGATAAAATATTCAGAAAATCAAACATTATTTCCACTTTCAAGATAAAAATTCAAACTTGAAGAGCATTCTACTTTTATAATCGACAGAAGATACACAAATACAAAATCAAAAAATGAAAGATACCTAAATACAAGATCAAAGAAATGAAAAGTAACCATAAAGTACTCATTATAATCAAAATATAATAAAGAACAACAATGACTTGTACAAGAATCATTTGGGAATCCAGGATTTGGAGTATTTGGTTTAGCATCTCCAAAAATTAATCAGTGGTTGAATGAAGGACTATCAAACAGTTCAAACCTCAAGTAGATTGAACGATGACGAAGTCATAAAGAACAGATCAAAGGGTGGAAAAGATAAGATGAAGATGGAAAAGAAAAGATGAAGAAGAGGTTAGAGGTATCAGATCTAGAGAGGAAAATGGTGGAAAAGATAAGATGGAAAGGGGCTAGGGTTTTCACTTGTTGGTATATATATTTATTATCTAATAAATAAAAAATAATATTATTTAATATTTCGGATATCGGATATCCGAAATATCAAAAAATTTTCAATATTGCTATCCGAATCCGAATCCGAATTTTCGGATATCCGAAATTCGGATATCCGAAATTTCGGATATCCAAAATTTTGAATAATTCGGATTCGGAATTTCGGATACTTCGGGTTCGGTTTCGGATTCGGATTTTTTTGAACACCCCTACTTAAAAGGGCACCTCCTAATTATTTCGTTTGACTAGTCAATTGTTGGGTCAAACTAGTTTGACAAAAAGTCAAACTGGACAGAAAGTTTACAAATGAATTAAATTAATAAAATAGAGGTTCTAAATTATATTTTAACATTCTAATGATTTGGTAATTAATATTAGAACATGGTTTATCAGTCCTAACCCGACAATTATCAGTCTAAGGTCAGTTTATAACCGAAAGTCGCAAAAGCTTGACTTTTGCTTTGACTTTCAATTCTGACTCGTTCAAGCTTAATTCTTCCATGTTTTAAACTTCCATTAGTATGCTTATATTGCATAGTTCTTAGTGGTTCGAATTACATGCTCTTGATCGTTAATATGCTTATAAATGCCATAAACGCCATTTTGACACATAAATGAGATTTTTAGAAATGTGAGAGGACAAAAACCTTTGATACAGATATATAAGCTTGTCCCGAAAATTTGACATCAGTTCTTGGTCCCAAATAGGAGTTATGCTATATATCGTAATTAGAAGCTTTTTATTAATTGATTTGCGATATCTTGCATAATGCATGCTTAAACTTGGATTTTGAACCAAAACTCATTACCTACTGTTAAGATATTATTTTTAAGGAATTTTAAGATTTTTTGTCAGATTATTATCTGTTTAAAACATAGAGTTCTTGTATAATTCGGCTAATGACGATAATACCCTTTTTAAGCATAAAATGAGATTAACGAATGATTTGAATGCCAAACCTTTTCCTACTGATTTCATACATTAAATAAATTATTTTGAGCATTTTAAACTGATCAAAATCTCAGATTTACATAAACATCTTGATTATCGTCAATTAGCGAGTTTTATGCTAATTAGGCGCATAGTATGGTTTAAAACCATATTTAACATCTAAGACTTTTTACCAACTGAAGTGCATAGTATGGTTTAAAACCATATTTAACATCTAAGACTTTTTACCTACTGAATTTTTAAACAAATTTAAATATAATTACAGTAGGTATAAGTTATGAACTTAGATTTCCAAAAAATTCTTAAAAGCCTATGTGAAATGACCAAAATGCCCTTTCGTGGCATAGTTTGGTCATAAATAGTAAACTTCACATAGGAATGATATCTTACTGATGTAATGTGATAAATTAAATATTTTTACTGATTTCAAAGGACCAGAACTTTAGTTTGTTATAAAATCTCTTTTATAAACATTAAAATTACCAAAATACCCTTACGGGACTTAATTTGGTTTTAATTACTTTTTGGGCATATATGTTAACATCCTACTAATGTATTGACATATTTTAAGCATATTAACATTTAAGACTCGTATATAATTCATTTGGTTACCCGTTACGTGGTTACGCGTTCGGATCGGTTTATGTGACTAGTTTGCGTAAAATAGCCGAAACGGGTTTAACCTTATCATTAAATCCTCAAATACCAGAATGTGATTAGTTTACCCATATTATACAAGTATCCAAGATTGTCGGGTCTAAACCACATTCTATTCCGGTCTCCGCTTAATTTAGCGTTTAGAACCGTAAAGTTTCTTTCTAGCTAGCCGGTCTAAGTCCTTGACTTAACTAAAGGCCCGTTAGCATCCTAATAGGTTATTAAACCTTCTATACAGATTAAGTAGCATCTAGTAGAAGGTACCATCATAAAGCTTAGGATTATACGGCTGAGTTACCTTTCACGTTTAGCTCAAGTAAATACTTTTAACTTATTTTCCCTTATACGGGCTTGGGATATGGTATTATAATAATACCACTTGGTAGGGTATGAAATCATTGAATCGGATTGTGATTAATAAATTTACATAACCCATTTTAATCTGTCTTGTTTGATAACATTAACATTGGGGGTTAATTCGACCATGTCCTGGATATCCTCGGCTCATTTCATTTGAAAATGGCCACGACCTATGCACGGGGTGTAGGCATACACCTGACAGATGCAAATGCTAAAATATAAACCCACATGTTGGGGATAACTCCTTTGTGGGTTCTATAAGTGGTGAGTTGGTTAATCATGACCGGCTTCCAACCGGCCCCAATTGTAAGACAGACATGTAAACCTGTATACAAGATTATATTTAAATAACTGTCCCAAGTTATAAATGATTTGTGCCATGTGCACTTAAATCAATTTTCATAAATGTTTTTAAAAGAGTCAGTTAATTGTATTTACCAGTGTAAACTGACGTATTTTCTAAAGATTAATTGACAGGTACCTCTCGTAAATAGGCTGGAGCTATTAGGTATCGAATAAGAGGATCTTGCAAATCCCTAAGATACCTGAAGTCTGTTATTTTGTTTCTTTGTACTTTTATGATCTGCCTGTGGATCTTATTACAATCCAGTCTGTATATTCTTTCGTCGAACACTCAGACATTATGGTTTGTAATAGTTTATTCACCAAGCCTTCCGCTGTGCTATTATATTGTGTATATTGACAATGATGATATCAACTACATCACGATACTCCCCGCCGGGCCCACCGGTAATATGTGGAAATATCGGGGTGTGACAGGTTGGTATCAGAGGCAACATTGAGTGAATTAAACACTAACCTTTTGTGTTTAATCTCAATGACACAATAAGCACACTCCTTAGACTTCCGAGTCTAGGCTAATGACCTAGGATTTATTCTTAACTCTCCTTTTATTATTTATATTATATTTACTTGTTTTGACAGGTGAATTTTCTGGAAAATGCCGCCACGTGTGAGAGGCAGAGGAAAGGGACCAATGAGAGGAGGGCCATCAGGCCACGCGGGACCCTCCCATCGACGTACCCCATCCGCGACTTTCTCTAGTTCCGACTCACGGGACCATTGGAGTCATAACTTCGAGCCAGCGAGGCATTCTGTTTCGCTAGGATCCTCACCATCCGACCCTCCATACTTTGGAGTACCCATTCCTGATGAACCTCAACATTCCCATCATTCTCAGGGATCACATCACTCGAACCAATCTCACCACTCCTTTCACTCCCACTCTTTCCATCACTCTGATTCCATTTATTCTCCAGCTCAGTTTAATCCCAATGATTATGTCAACAATCTCTTTGGTTTCAACCCCTTAGGACCAGAAGATCACTTATCCCAGGAGATGGAGATGGACGACGACCCTGACCCAGAAATGCAAATCGGAACACCGGGCCACCCCATCAGTATCTCGAGCGGTTCCCTATATCAAGGATCGCTGTACCGAGGGCCTAATTCGTATGCTGAGAGGATGGCCCAGTATGATTGGTTCTTTACCCCTTCATACCATAACTCTCCTGCTCAACCTCCTTTGGTTGAACCACAGCTTCAAGCCGTTTCTCCACCACCTCTTCCTGTCGAGGAACCACCGCAACAACCACCTCAACCACCTCCTGAACCGCCTAGGCGAAGGAGGAACGCACGAATGTCTGTGCGTGGAGGACCACGGTTTAGTTCCCCTCATGCTTCGAGCACATACCCTCCTATTCCCGAGGACCCCCAATTGGGCGGACCCTCGCATGTGGTGCCGGAACTTAACCCTCCGCCAGTTTCATATGCACCACCAGTGGGTTTCGACAACCCAATACCAACATACCCAGGTTCATCTGGTATAACCCATCTGGAAACCCAACGGATTATGGAACCCATGATCCATATCTTATTGTTGCACAACATAATGCACTCTATCCTTCTTCTTACCCTCCAGTTTACCCAACTGGATATCCAGTGCATGGGTATCAATACCCACCATATCATCAACCTCCTCCTCCCCAACAAGAGCAAACTCAGGAGATTCTGCAGAGGTTAGACCGGGTTGAGCGTGAAGCCGATGAAACTAAAAAGAAGCATAATAGTTTTCTCAAGGGTCTTGCGAACCTCGTCAAAGGCAAGAAGAAATAGGAAGTTGTTATTTTATCTTGTATTGTCTTTTAATCAAAGTCCCTGCGAGGACATTATTTTATTTTCAGTACCAAGTCTCTGCGTGGACTTACTTTCTATTTCTGTAGCCCCTGCGTGGGCGGTGTGTTGTTTCAAGTCCCGTTTGGGGCATCGTTGTACTAGTTTCGTGATTTAATGAAGTTATTTTCGATTTTTAAATGTGTATTTTGTTACATCATCATGCTATATCATTTCAGTTTTAAATTGATCTGCCAAAGAAATTCTTAAAGGTATAACCTAGCCAAAAAAATATTAAATGGCTATGATGGTACAACCTTTTAAGACAATAACTCTCTGTTAACATCTGGAAACATGTTAACATTCCTGGCTGTGCGGTACGAGAAACCACACAAGCTTCCTAATGTATTTGGATCCTTCTAAGTCACTTATATATAGCCTATATGATCAACGTGAATCATGGCTAATAAACGTCAATAAGATGTATACACCAAAACATCCATTTGAGATGTATGCTTATAAGCAAAGGTGTAATAATGAAAATGAAAGTTTTATTTTATAGACTTCTTGTAAAAAAGGCGATGGACTTTGTTCGACCCTTAAAGAGATCACTAATCCAAGAGATCAATGATTATAATCGTCTTTGTGACAAGGCTTTTGTGCCATCTAAATGTTCTTCGAGACGAGCCCTGTGCTATATGAAAATGTCTTTCATGACATTGACAGTTGTGATTTACATCCCCTGTCTAATAAATATAAAGGATTATATCCTATTAATTGCTTATTATGGTTCTGTAGTAACCTAGACAAATCATGATTAAATTGATTTTTATTTAATGGTCTATATGGTTTAATAATACCATGACCATCTAATCATCAATGCGATGAATCATTATGTAATTTAAATATATCATTATTTTTTGATATAGTACACGAATTGTGGCTGGCTCTGACGAACCAAACAATCATCCCGTGGAAGACAACAACAATACCAGGATCAATATCACTGCTGCGGAATTGCAAGCAATGATAACCACAGCAGTAGCTCAGGCTGTGGATGATAAGTTTAAGGATCCGAGTAATGTTCGGTCCAAAACTCCTTCAAAGTCCCATTCTCATTCGCATACACAGAAGAAAGATGAGTCTCAACACTCGTCTAATCAGAGAAGTGAACCACAGAGGCAGATTGTCCTCGAACCGACTCCCAAGTACACCAAGGGTTGTACCTATAAATACTTTGTCTCCTGTAAACCGAGGGATTTCACAGGAGAAAAGGGGGCGATAGACTGTATGAAGTGGTTAGACGAAATGGAGACTGTGATAGACATCAGTGGATGTGCTAAAGAAGATATAGTGAAGTTTGTGTCTCAATCTTTCAAGGGTGATGCCCTCACTTGGTGGAAGGCATTATTAGAGGCCACTGGAAAGGTTCCTTTGTACAACATTTCATGGAACAAGTTTGTTGATTTGGTAAAGGACATTTATTGTCCTCAGCATGAGGTTGAAAGGATAGAGTCCTCACCCTATGTGACCAGCTTCAACTCAATGTCGAGGCTTGTACCATACTTGGTCACCCCTGAGGCCAAAAGCATTGCGCGTTTCATCGGTGGTCTGGCCCCTGAAGTGAAAGGGAATGTTAAGGCTTCTAAGCCAGCCACATATAGATCTGCTGTGGATCTATCTTTGTCCCTCACTCTTGATGTTGTGAGGAGTAGGGCAAAGAAAGCTACCGATGAAGGGAAGAGGAAGAGAGAGGAAGACAAGTCTCCTCAGTCAAACAAGAAGAGTAAAGGGAACTTTAATTTCAAGAAGGGGCAGTCAAGTGACAAGCCCAGATGCAAAACCTGCAATAAAAGGCACTTTGGAAAGTGCAACCAAGACCCACAAGCTAAACCATGTGGGATTTGCAAAAAGAAAGGGCATAAGTCTGTGGATTGCCGGAATATTAAGGATGCAACTTGTTACGGTTGCAATGAAAAGGGGCACATCAAGACAAATTGCCCCAAGAATGCTAAGAAGCCCGAGGAGGAAAAGAAAATGAATGCAAGAGTTTTTCAGATGAATGCTAGGGAAGCGGTGAATGACGAGAACGTCATAACAGGTACCTTCCTCATTAATAATAATTATGCTAGAGTCTTATTTGATTCAGGTGCTGATAAGTCTTTTGTAGACCATAAGTTTTGTAAGTCACTGA
Organism: Helianthus tuberosus; assembly: GCA_030545235.1. Classification (NCBI taxonomy): domain Eukaryota; kingdom Viridiplantae; phylum Streptophyta; class Magnoliopsida; order Asterales; family Asteraceae; genus Helianthus; species Helianthus tuberosus. The sequence goes on from CM060403.1 coordinate 157,506,799, forward strand.
ATTTGCCTATTAAGACTCTAGACATAACATATGAGGTAGAGCTCGCCGATGGTACCTTAGAAAAAGCTTCAACTCTTCTTGACGGATGCTTCATATATCCATTAAGAATTATTCTATCCCGCTATCCCTCTTGCCAATGAAATTGGCTGGGTTTGATATAGTTTTGGGCATGGATTGGTTGTCGCATAACCAAGCCCAAATTGCCTGTGATAAAAAGCTAGTTATTATCAAAACCCCTTCTGGTGAATCCGTCACTATCCAAGGAGATACACAATATGGATTGCCCAGCAATGTGTCTATTCTCAAGGTATCGCAGTGTTTAAAGAGCGGATGTGTCATCTACATGGCACAAGTGACTGTGAATGATCCGAAGCCTAAGATTGAAGACATCCCAATCATCTATGAGTATCCTGATGTCTTTCCTGACGAGTTACCTGGATTACCTCCTGAGAGGCAAGTAGAGTTCAGGATAGACATTCTACCAGGAGCTGCACCGATTGCACGAGCTCCTTATCGTCTAGCGCCTACTGAAATGAAAGAGCTCAGGACTCAATTAGACGACTTACTGGAAAAAGGTTTCATTCAGCCCAGCTCTTCGCCTTGGGGAGCTCCAATATTATTTGTGAAAAAGAAGGATGGATCAATGCACTTATGCATTGATTATCATGAGCTGAATAAGGTAACGATCAAGAATCGTTATCCCTTACCTAGGATCGACGACTTATTTGATCAGCTCCAAGGAGCGAGCTTCTTCTCGAAAATTGATTTGAGATCTGGGTATCATCAACTTAAGGTCCGAACTGAAGATGTGCCTAAGACGACATTCAGAACGAGGTATGGACATTTTGAGTTTTTAGTGATGCCTTTTGGGCTCACTAATGCACCCGCAGCATTCATGGACCTCATGAATAGAGTCTGCAAACGATACTTAGATAAGTTTGTCATCGTTTTCATTGATGACATACTTATCTACTCTTGTAATCAAGTTGATCATGAGAAGCACCTTTGATGTATCTTAGGATTGCTTCAACAGGAGAAATTGTATGCTAAATTCTCCAAGTGCGAGCTTTGGCTTCGTGAAGTCCAATTTCTTGGACATGTTGTTAGTGAGCGTGGTATCCAAGTAGATCCCGCCAAGATAGAAGCCATTATGAATTGGGAGGCACCTAAGACACCTACAGAAATTCGCAGCTTTCTGGGTTTGGCTGGATATTATAGAAGATTCATTGAGAACTTCTCAAGGATAGCGGCACCATTGACTTCTTTGACCCGTAAGAATGTGAAATTTGATTGGGGTCCAAAACAACAAGAATCCTTTGAGATTCTTAAGCAAAAGTTCAGTAATGCTCTAGTATTGACATTACCCGAAGGAATAGAAGAGTTTGTTGTATACTGTGATGCTTCACACACCGGTATGGGTTGTGTGCTTATGCAGAAAGGCAAGGTAATTGCCTATGCATCACGACAACTAAAGGTGCATGAGAAGAATTACACCACCCACGATTTGGAGTTGGGTGTCGTTGTATTCGCACTGAAGTTGTGGAGGCATTATTTGTATGGAACTAAATGCGTGATCTATTCGGATCACAAGAGTCTCCAACATTTATTCAATCAAAAAGAGCTCAATATGAGACAGCGCCGCTGGATAGAGACTTTAAATGACTACGATTGTGAAATTCGCTACCATCCTGGTAAAGCGAATGTGGTCGCAGATGCTCTAAGCTGAAAGGAAAGAGTCAAACCTATCAGGATTAATGCTAAGAGCATTGAACTAAAGAATAGCCTGAATGAAAGGCTGCTAGCTGCATAGAAGGATGCTGTTTTGGAAGCTAACCTTCCAGATGAAAAGTTAGGTGTAACCGCCGAACAGTTAACACCTGGTAAGGATGGAATCCTCAGACTAAATGGAAGAATTTGGGTTCCTATTCATGGGGGACTTCGAGACATAATCCTCCAGGAAGCTCACAATTCCAAATACTCAGTTCACCCTGGAGGTGACAAGATGTATCAGGATTTAAAAGCTAATTATTGGTGGATAGGTTTGTAGAAATCTATTGCCACACATGTAGCTAAGTGCCTGACATGTGCTCAGATTAAAGCTGAACATCAAAAGCCATCAGGTCTGCTTCAACAACCAGAACTTCCCACATGGAAGTGGGAAATGGTAACTAAGTTACCATATGGGTCATAGTTGATAGACTGACTAAGTCAGCACACTTTTTACCCATTAAAGAGACTCATAGCTCTAACAAGCTAGCTCAGCTTTACGTGGATAAGATTGTATCTCTCCACTGTGTGCCGGTGTCTATTATCTCTGATAGAGATACTAGATACACCTCTCACTTTTGGAAAAGTTTCCAACAGTCTTTGGGCACTCGTTTGAATTTTAGTACTGCTTACCATCCCCAGACAGATGGACAGAGTGAGCGGACAATTCAAACTTTGGAAGACATGCTCCGAGCATGTGTTATTGATTTAGGAGGTAGTTGGGATGACCATCTACCCTTGATCAAGTTCTCCTATAACAATAGCTACCATACTAGCATTCAGGCTGCACCTTTTGAGGCATTATATGGTAGGAAATGCAGAACGCCTGTTTGTTGGGCAGAAATAGGAGAAGCTCAGTTGTCAGGACCTGATATAGTCCTTGAAAAGACGGATAAGATTGTCCAGATTCGTGATCGCCTAAAAGCTGCCAGAGATAGGCAGAAAGTTTATGCTGATAAGAGATGAAAACCTCTAAAGTTTGAGGTTGGCGATAAAGTCTTACTAAAAGTATCACCCTGGAAAGGTGTGATGCGTTTTGGTAAAAAGGGTAAGTTGAGCCCTAGGTATATTGGACCATTCGAGATTATCGAATGTGTCGACAGTGTAGCTTATAAGCTAAACTTGCCAGAGGAGCTGAGTGGAATCCATAATGTGTTCCACATTTGTAATCTCAATAAATGTCTAGGTGATGAATCGCTAGCTATGTCTCATAAAGACGTACAGATTGATGAAAGCCTGAGATTCGTTGAAAAACCTATATCGATCGAGGATCATCAGGTTAAAAGGCTCCGAAGAAAACATGTTCCTATAGTAAAAGTCAAATGGGATGCCCGTAGAGGTCCCGAATATACGTGGGAAGTTGAGTCCACTATGCGACAGAAGTACCCTCACTTATTCCAGTAAATCTTGGGGTCGAGATTTCTTTTAAGGGGGTGAGGATGTAACACCACGTAAAAACGTGTCCAACTATGCAAAGACACGTGTCCTAAACTCCGGATATGTTAAAGATTGAGTTTGAAGGACTAAATTTGTCAGACAGTGAAAATATGAAACGACAGGGACTAAAAATCTCAATATTCCAAACTTGTGCCTCTGAATGACCATACATGATGAATATATTCTTAAACGAGTGATTGATTGGATATAATAAGTCGTTTATGAAAATAATCGGAAGATTATAAAACTACGAGGGTTAAACGTGTCAACATGTTAATTCTGACCTCTGGGTGACCTTTTAACGAACCCGAGGCTTCGAAATATTCAAATATACTCTCAAGAATAAGTGGTATAAATTTCACGTGGTTTCGAGATCGTTAAGTAGGTTTTCAAGACTTTGGGTGAAAAGTGTCAACTTGATGAAACTTGCATTTATAATGATATTTAAAGAAACCAAGCCTAACGAAGTTTGATTATTCATCCTTGAGCCTTTACAAACTAACCAGAAGGGCCTTACATGTCAAAAAGGAAGTTGTATAAGGTTTTAAATGGCCAGGGACTGATTCTGCCATATTAGAAACTTGTTTAACCTGAACCAAGGGTTCAGGCGGGCCGCGTAGCCCTTGAAGAACCCTTACGCGGGCCGCGTAAAAGTCCCCAGCTCAAAAAAGTCAGGACAGGTGCGGGTTTCAGGTGCTGCACCGCCTTAAACTCGTTTGTATCGATCCTAGGAGTTGTTAAACGGTTTTATTAATCAACTAGGACACCTGGGGTGATCCTAGGAGGTCCCATAACAGCTGTGACTGATCCAAACACTTGGGAATTACTATAAAAGGAGCTCTAGTTCATAACTCTTATGCTCACATTTGCAACAATCTTCAAAGGACTTATTTCTGGAGCTTGCAAGGATTAGGAGATGAATTACAAGTGTAGAAAAGATAGCAAGGACCATTAGTAAGAGTCTTATTACCTGCTTAGTCGTTTTAATTAGCTTAATAACCGAAAAGTCAAACTTATCGTAATTAAGATTTGACTTTCGGTTTAATCACAAATGGTCCAGCCACTGACCGAAAGGAAAGTGGTTATGGAACCATATTAAGGTAGGTGATTAACCCTTAAAAGGGCACCTCCTAATTATTTCGTTTGACTAGTCAATTGTCGGGTCAAACTAGTTTGACAAAAAGTCAAACTGGACAGAAAGTTTACAAATGAATTAAATTAATAAAACAGAGGTTCTAAATTATATTTTAACATTCTAATGATTTGGTAATTAATATTAGAACATGTTTTATCAGTCCTAACCCGACAATTATCAGTCTAAGGTCAGTTTATAACCGAAAGTTGCAAAAGCTTGACTTTTTGCTTTGACTTTCAATTCTGGCCCGTTCAAGCTTAATTCTTCCATGTTTTTAGCTACCATTAGGACCACATTACTCAGTAGTATAACCCCCTGGTGTAACAACCCTCGGTAAAACCGACACCCTCATAATATTTTCGACACTCTAATATATTTTAAAATGTCCCAATATGTCTTTAATTACACCCCGTATGTGAAAACCGAGCCCGAAATATGTTATAACATATAAAATAAATTAAAAACAAGAAATATTAAGCTGAGGCGGGCCGCGTAGACCCACCCCAACCACTTACGCGGGCGGTATCAGGGTTAAATCCTGATGTCGCTGATTTCTTTAGTTCAGGCGGGCCGCGTAAGCTTTAGCTTACATTTACGCGGGTCGCGTAAGATCAATAAACGCGGAGACACCCTAGGCTGACACGTGTCGACATCGTGGCGGGTCTAGATCATGACCGGGATAAGCTACGCGTTGACTGGAGTTTGACGCGGGCCGCGTAGACTCCTGTCTACCCTTACGCGGGCCGCGTGGGGACCAGATTTCAGCAACTATATAAGAAGGCCTCGGGATTTCATTTCCGTCGCTCACATCTTTTCTTTCTAAACGAATTCTGAAGTAATAGGCTTATAATACACGGGTATTATACCTCTAATTAGCGAGGTTCTGCTCCGTTGTAAGTATTATAACCCCGGTTTCGTAACAGATACGCTGCCCGATTGATTTAAGGTTCCGTAACAACTGTCGTGGTTCTGCCCGACGTAGTTGTTGGAATGCCGTCTCGGGGAGGGTATCATTAATATTTTCAAAGGGTTATGATACTAACCAATGTACATTTGTATAAATTGTAGATTATATCCAAGAAACCCTTACGAGAAGTCTAAGATAGCAATGTGAGTTTATCCACTTTTTGTTAACCTTTTTGGAATACTTTACAAAACCTTAATTGTTTTACAATGTGATTAAGCGGTGATTAAGTCTTTGTAGTTCTTCAATTACTGCCGGTATTATGGGGTTTTGTATACAAAATGTATTACTACGAGTAGTAGTAAGTCGGTACGACAGTACGTTACCATTGGACAACGAGTTAGCCAATGGGTAACTTGACCATAGCCACAGATCCGGTCGAGTGGCAAATACTGAATGAGTAATTGTGTAGAAATAAACAATGTGATCGCTCTCAATACTGTTATAATTGATAAAATGTTTCTTGATTAAACTGGGATTCACCCACCAGTATTTCCGACTGACAAATGTTTTTAAAACGCGTTACAGGTAACAAAATGTGACAGCCAATTAGTAAAAAGCCAGCTGGAGAGCACTGAAGGCTTGGGAAAAATGTGGCTATAAAAGTTACCTAATAAATGATGTTTTAAATTCAATAAAATAGGGTTTGTCCCTATAAATGTACTGTAATAAGAAACTTGGGTTTTGCCCATGTGTTTATTAATATCAATTATGGTGGTTTTACTCTGATAAACATTTCCTAACTACGGTTCTGATGTAAATTCCGCTGCAAGATTAAATAGCTGATACCACCGAAAATCTGAGCTCGCGTCCGCCCGTTCCCGGGACAGATAAGGCATCGGGGGTTGCGACAGAAGGTGGTATCAGAGCCTAGCCACTGGTCTGAGCCAAAGAAGTGTTCTGTTGACACTTAAATTCTAAAATTTTGTTAGGAAATAAATTATGGAAATACGTGCATAACTGTATTTATTTGTTATGTGTTATTTGACTATTTGTTAGTTTACAGTATGAGTGATCAAGGACCCTCAGACATGAGTCGTCAGTTGTCTGATTCACCTAAGAGTGAAGGTACTTCTTCACAGGCTGCCCTTTCTGGGTATTCTGCTGATCAGGAAGAAGGAGTGTTTACTTTTAGAGCTCAGTCAGAAGAGTCATTCCCTCATAAGAAACGAGGACGGTTCAGTAAGGAAGCCTTTGCTCGTAGGAAGAGAATGCGAAAGTTGCAACAGCAAAGAGTACTAGCAGCTGCTAAGCGAAAAACAGATGCCAATACACAAGATATGCTTAATAGAAGCCTAGCCAATTTCCATATTGTCACGGCCCCCGACCCGGTTTGACCCGTTTCAAGAGCCGCGGGACAGAAATCCTGCGGTATTTAATTATTTGAGTTTGACAGCGGAAGTTTTCATCAGGATCTTTTAAGATGTAAATATTTCCCGATTATTTTATTTCACAATTCGGGGTAAAACCTGGTAATTTACAATCATTTGATTTCACGAAGAAATCTTTTATTTTTACAAAACATGTTTCTTTATTTTATACTGAGCCACTTCCTTGAGCTTGTAGTGCTATATGGCACTTTTCCTGATTCATAACAGGTCACCTGAAACATGTTTGAAAAAGGTTTTGTCAGCAGGAAATACTGAGTGAATCATTCAAATTTTGCATAAAGATGCATAGTTATCAATTATAGCATAAGAGCGATTACAATGGCTTCTATCTTATCTTTATCTGGCTATATGTCACAATGGTGACATGTCACAATGGTGACGATGGTCATACCACTATTTAGATCAATGAACCTAAATAGTGATGATTATCCCTGTAGGTCAATGAACCTAACAGTGATTATCCCGAGTAGGTCAATGAACCTAACTGGGAGAAAATTTAGTAATGTGCACAATACCCCACTAACCAGTAATTCAAGATATCCACGACTTAGTCCCTGTAATTATAACCTTGAAAATAATTTGAGGTATTGTAAAATAGTTGATAAAAAGAGAATGACTCACATTGCAGATTTATACGGGCAGAGTTTGGCCTACTGATTTAGCCTTTTATCCTAAATTTAATAACAGACACACAATTCTGGGTTAGTAATCAATCCAGCATTTACGATAACTCACGAGATCAAATTCTCACAACGAACGACAAAGTGCGATACTTAAACATCCATCGAATTAACGACGAACGACAAAGTATAGCCCTAATGTGGGCGGCACTTAAACATTCATTGGATATATTGATCGATCGGACAATGAATCGTAATAGCGATTGTGCTAATACCCTGATTGCGGCGTCGGTTAGTGACCCGTGTGTGTTAATTGGAGTATACAGAACTTATCTCAGCGCACAAAGTGAATTTGAGCGTCGTTCAATCGTCCACAATCAAGTCCCAATGTTCTGTATTTATAGCTGAATTTTGGTCAGGCTTGCGCACCGTAACACTAATACCCTTACGGTCCGTAAGCACCCTTGCGCACCGTAACACTAATACCCTTACGGTGCGTAAGGGACACGTTTTCATTATAGGCTGGCCACGTGTGGGACTAGCCTTGCTGAGTCGATGATTCTTGAATTTTTTATTCTGATAACGAATTAAGAGGATAATCGTCAAGTAGGAAATGCCCCCCCTGAGTTTTAGGGGCCCTGATCCTGATTCCGGTTGTTCTGAAAATTTTAGGGTTTGCGCAGAATCACTTGGGTGTCTCAATTAGGGTTTCCTATTGGTCAAATTAATTTAATAATTATGACTTTTGATGAGAGTCGTTACATTCTCCCCACCTTAATAAAAATCTCGTCCTCGAGATTTACTGGAATACTTGAGGATACTTTCTTTTCATTTGGATTTCGGTTCCCAAGTGTATTAGGGTCCTATCTTTGAATCCCACTTTACTTTAACTAACACTATTTGTTTACCTTTATATCTTGAAAAGGTACTACCAAAGATTCGTTTAATAGGCATCTCTTGAGATTGGATATATGAAATATATCATGTACTCCAGCTAACTCTTCCTGGTAGTTGTAAATGATAAGTAACTGTTCATATACGTTGGATCACTGGAAATGGTCCTACGTAACTTGGACTTAACTTTTCCTTTCTTACCGAATCTAACAACTCCTTTCCAAGGAGATACTTCCAATTACATTTTGTCTCCAACTCGAACTCCAACGGCTTTCATCTATTATCTGCATAATTCTTCTGACGATCCTTAGTCGTCTTCAGCCTTTTCTTCGTGATACTAAATATCACAGTCGTAGTCACTTAAGATTTTCATACATCTCCTTTGCCTCATGTTTAATTCTTTTTGCCCAACTATATATCTTAAATTCTTATGATCCGTATAGACAGTAAACTTACTTCCATACAGATAATGTCTCCAAATCTTAAGGCAAAAATTATGGCTCCAAATTATAAATTATGCGTGGTATAGTTTTCTTCGGCTTTTTCAATTGTCTTGATGTATACGCAATTACCTTTTTGCGTTGCATTAACATATATCCAAATCCTAGCTTTGAAGCATTACCGTATACTTCAAAATCTTCTGTTCCTTCTGGTAAGGCTAGAATTAAATCATTGGTAAATTTCTAAAGGCTTCTTCTTGTTTAGGCCTCTTAACTGTTTTATAGGTTAGCTTAGTTAATGGTATAGCTACCTTTAGAAAAATCCTTAATAAATTGTCTGTAATATCCGACTAAACTTCTAATTTCCATTGCGGATTAGGGAATCTTTCATTTGGTAATATCTTATCAGGATTTACGTGAATACCTTCGGGATTCACCATATGACCTAAAATTGCACTTCTAGCAGCCAAAATTCATTCTTCGAAAATTTGGCGTAAAGCTTTTCTTTTCTTAACAAAGTTAAGAGTACATGCAAGTGCTGATAATGTTCTTCCTAACTTTTGGAATAAATAAGTATATCGTCTATGAAGACAATTACAAATTTATCCAAATATAGTTTACAGATCCTATTTATCATGTCCATGAATACTGCAGGTGCATTTGTTAACCCAAAGGGCATGACTGTAATTTCGTAATGACCATACCTAGTTCTGTAAGCAGTTTTAGGTATGTCTTCCTCTTGTACTTTCAATTGATGATATCTGGAACATAAGTCGATCTTAGAAAAATATCTATTTCCCTGGAATTTGATTGAATAGATCATCAATTCTAGGTATTGATTCTTAATTGTAACCTTATTCAATTCCTTATAATCAATACACTTTCTCATCGAACCATACTTTTTAAATAACACTGTGTTAACCGATAAGGTTCCCTGGCTTATCGGTAAAATTCCTGGAATTTAGATGAATCCTAAATTCTATCTCCCTGTTTGGTGGTAATCCAGGTAAGTCTTCTGGAAATACATCTGGGTATTCTGAAACTACAGAAATTTCCTTAAATTCTTTATCTTTAGTATTAATGATTACTGAAATCATATATACTATTTCTTGTTTTCGTTCATAATTAGGAACTTTCTTTACTGATATGAACTTTATAGGTCTACATAGCTTATCTCCTGTAATCATTATTACTTCTCCAGTGATTGCTCAAACTTCTATAGAATTCTTATCACAGATAATTCGAGCATAATTGTTTTACTAATCAATCCATTCTTAGCACAACCTTGATTTCAACTAATTTCATAGATAATAGGGTTGCAGAAAATTTATGACTTAAAAGTTCTATTTCTACGTGTTGCAGAACCTTATTTATTTTAACTGAATTCCCATCTGCCGTTTCTATTGTAAAAATTTGCTTACTGCTGGTTAAAGGTAAGTTAAAAGTTTGGAAGAATAAAGTATTTATAAAACTTTGGTTTACACCAGAGTCAAATAATACTTTTGTGTATACGTTGTGAACTAAGAACGTACCGGCTATCACATCTGGAATGAGTTCTACTTCCTTAGCAGTCAGTTGGAAGGCTCTTACATTCCTTTTTGCTCCTTCTATTGGTTTGGCTTGATTGTCAAATGGTTTATTCAGTTTTGGACAATCTGGCCTAAGATGTCCAGCTTCTCCACAGTTGTAGCAAACTGAAAACTTCTTCCTCCTACAGTCTTCTTCTTGATGCCCTGGAATCTTGCAAAAATTGCAATATCCTTTGCATCTTCCAAAATGTTTTCTTTTGCAAGAATTGCAAAATGGACTAGTAGAAGATTGCCCATTCCCTCCTTTCTTGAAATTGTTATGGTTACCCGAACGGAATTCTTGGGTAATCTTTTGGGCTACTTCCTTCCTTCTATTTTCTTCTCTTGTCCGTACTAGCTCGTCAGTCAGAGTATTGGCTAATTCTACTGCATCATCAATCGTGCGAGGTTTCGCAGCCTTGACGATATTACGGATTTCGGAAATCAATCCCCAAAGATAACGAGAAATAAGTACCGGCTCTGGCGAAGCCAGGGTTGGTACCACTCGAGCATATTCGAAGAATGTCGTAGTATACCCTCGACAATCTACATCCACCATCCGATGGGTTAGAAACTTATTTGCCATTTGATCTTTTTCATATTCAGGACAGAATTTTCTTTCTACAAGACTCTTAAATTCTTCCCATTTCATAGCATAAGCCCTATTTCTTCCTTTAGCCTGTAACACTGTGTTCCACCATTCTAGCGCCCCTTCTTTGAAAAGATTTGACGCATACATGACCTGATCATCCTGAGCACATTTACTTATGGCAATTACTGCCTCGGTTTTCTCTAACCAACGTAATGTTGCAGTCGCTCCTTCATTGCCTGCAAACTCAGTGGGTTTACAAGCAAGAAATTCTTTGTAAGTGCAACCAGGCGTTGCAACTTTCCTTTTCTTAGGGAGCAGAGCTTGCCGTGGTTCATTATCATGATTAACATGATTATTGCCTCCATTTACGCTATTACTGAAGTTATCTTCAGAAATACGTTTACTAGGAACAACTTGTTGCGGTTCGATTGGATTTTTAACAGCAGCAATGATTGCTGGAATAGCATTGGCTATCCCTTGAGCAACTATTCCTGGAATAGCGTTGGCTATCCCTTGAGCAACGATATTTTCTATATCTTGCCTAGTTACATATTGATCCCCCGGTTGTTGCTCAGATTGATTAACCTCATTAACTGGTTCATTATTAGCGTTTTCCATCTGATATCTAATTTATAGATAAATAATTAGTATAAAAGAAATAATCTAATGTTACAATTATTTGCACAGAATCATGTAAACAAATATACAACCAGAATTGTAACTTTTCTAATATTTCATTTGTTGTAAAGATTATATCATGCTTCTATATACACTCGTTTTATTATTTATTTTACACAAACTGATTTTACTATTACTATTTCATAATCCTCTATCCTTTGTCAGGTGGTATTCTAGTAACGGCGTTCCTTCTCATCGTATTTCCAGGAGATCTGTCCCAAAATCTCTTGGATCCTATTCCAAGCATCCATTTTGTCAAAATGATGGAGTTCAGTCATATTCTCGTTACTTATTGGTGGATTTGGTAAAGGTTCTGGATTGATCTTAGGAAAAAGCCTATAGGGATGGTTTTGTAACAATATTTCATTATTCAACCATTCGTCTATTTGCCAGTGGATTGAAAAGTTTGGAATAGCTGGTTCTAAGTTCATTGGTAGTTGTGTTTCAAGAGAATGAATAAAATCATTTTCTTTAATAGGCTCAATAGTATCATCGGTTGCCATTATAAAATCTAGTTCTTCTTGAGATGGTAACCCCTTAATTTGCCTAGAGCTTTCCCCAATTTCCATTTTCTTAGGCTTAGGTTTCTCAAGAGGTAAAGCGTTGAATTCTATAGGTTCTTCTATGTCTGGAATATACCTATTGAAATCTCTGGAAACTTCGATTCTTACTGGATAGAGATTTAAATTCTGAAGGGCTTCCGACAGATCACTCATGCTGTTTAGTAAAATACACACCATTACTAAGTTATAAACAAATTGTATAGAACAACTTTTTAAATAGTATTTCATACTGGGTAATTACCAAAACAACTGAAAATTAAAACACACTAGGTTTTATTTGAAAAATTTATTTACTAAATACAGTTTATAGACTGTAGATAATAGAGATGCTAAAACTTTGAGTCAGAATATTTAAAGATTTATATTTACTACTACAGTAGCTAACATATAAAAATCTGCCCATACTATTAAAAAATTAGTCAGATAATAAAACATATAATCACAAAATAGCATTTAATATAAATTAAGTATTTTCTAAATACTTAATTGGCTTAAATCAGTGGCTCGATAAGTGGCTCTGATACCACCTTTTTCTGTCACGGCCCCCGACCCGGTTTGACCCGTTTCAGGAGCCGCGGGACAGAAATCCTGCGGTATTTAATTAATTGAGTTTGACAGCGGAAGTTTTCATCAGTATCTTTTAAGATGTAAATATTTCCCGATTATTTTATTTCACAATTCGGGGTAAAACCTGGTAATTTACAATCATTTGATTTCACGAAGAAATCTTTTATTTTTACAAAACATGTTTCTTTATTTTATACTGAGCCATTTCCTTGAGCTTGTAGTGCTATATGGCACTTTTCCTGATTCATAACAGGTCACCTGAAACATGTTTGAAAATGGTTTTGTCAGCGGGAAATACTGAGTGAATCATTCAAATTTTGCATAAAGATGCATAGTTATCAATTACAGCATAAGAGCGATTACAATGGCTTCTATCTTATCTTTATCTGGCTATATGTCACAATGGTGACATGTCACAATGGTGACGATGGTCATACCACTATTTAGATCAATGAACCTAAATAGTGATGATTATCCCTGTAGGTCAATGAACCTAACAGTGATTATCCCGAGTAGGTCAATGAACCTAACTGGGAGAAAATTTAGTAATGTGCACAATACCCCACTAACCAGTAATTCAAGATATCCACGACTTAGTCCCTGTAATTATAACCTTGAAAATAATTTGAGGTATTGTAAAATAGTTGATAAAAAGAGAATGACTCACATTGCAGATTTATACGGGCAGAGTTTGGCCTACTGATTTAGCCTTTTATCCTAAATTTAATAATAGACACACAATTCTGGGTTAGTAATCAATCCAGCATTTACGATAACTCACGAGATCAAATTCTCACAATGAGTGCAGAAAACGTCCAAAATATATTGCATAGTTCTTAGTGGTTCGAATTATATGCTCTTGATCGTTAATATGCTTATAAATGCCATAAACGCCATTTTGACACATAAATGAGATTTTTAGAAATGTGAGAAGACAAAAACCTTTGCTACTGATATATAAGCTTGTCCCAAAAATTTGACATCAGTTCTTGGTCCCAAATAGGAGTTATGCTCGATATCGTAATTAGAAGCTTTTTATTAATTGATTTGCGATATCTTGCATAATACATGCTTAAACTTGGAATTTGAACCAAAACTCATTATCTACTATTAAGATATTATTTTTAAGGAATTTTAAGATTTTTGGTCAAATTATTATCTGTTTAAAACATAGAGTTCTTGTATAATTCGGCTAATGACGATAATACCCTTTTTAAGCATAAAATGAGATTAACGAATGATTTGAATGCCAAACCTTTTCCTACTGATTTCATACATTAAATAAATTATTTTGAGCATTTTAAACTGATCAAAATCTCAGATTTACATAAACTTCTTGATTATCGTCAATTAGCGAGTTTTACGCTAATTAGGTGCATAGTATGGTTTAAAACCATATTTAACATCTAAGACTTGTTACCTACTGAATTTTTAAACAAATTTAAATATAATTACAGTAGGTATAAGTTATGAACTCAGGTTTCCAAAAATATCCTTAAAAGCCTATGTGAAATGACCAAAATGCCCTTTCGTGGCATAGTTTGGTCATAAATAGTAAACTTCACATAGGAATGATATCTTACTGATGTAATGTGATAAATTAAATATTTTTACTGATTTCAAAGGACCAGAACTTCAGTTTGTTATAAAATCTCTTTTATAAACATTAAAATTACCAAAATACCCTTACGGGACTTAATTTGGTTTTAATTACTTTTTGGGCATATATGTTAACATCCTACTGATGTATTGACATATTTTAAGCATATTAACATTTAAGACCTGTATATGATTCATTTGGTTACCCGTTACGTGGTTACGCGTTCGGATCGGTTTATGTGACTAGTTTGCGTAAAATAGCCGAAACGGGTTTAACCTTATCATTAAATCCTCAAATCCCAGAATGTGATTAGTTTACCCATATTATACAAGTATCCAAGCTTGTCGGGTCTAAACCACATTCTATTCCGGTCTCCGCTTAATCTAGCGTTTAGAACCATAAAGTTTCTTTCTAGCTAGCCGGTCTAAGTCCTTGACTTAACTAAAGGCCCGTTAGAATCCTAATAGGTTATTAAACCTTCTATACAGATTAAGTAGCATCCAGTAGAAGGTACCATCATAAAGCTTAGGATTATACGACTGAGTTACCTTTCACGTTTAGCTCAGATAAATACTTTTAACTTATTTTCCCTTATACGGGCTTGGGATATGGTATTATAATAATACCACTTGGTCGGGTATGAAATCATTTAATCGGATTGTGATTAATAAATTTACATAACCCGTTTTAATCTGTCTTGTTTGATAACATAAACATTGGGGGTTAATTCGACCGTGTCCTGGATATCCTCGGCTCTTTTAATTTGAAAATGGCCACGACCTATGCACGGGGTGTAGGCATCCACCTGACAGATGCAAATGCTAAAATATAAACCCACATGTTGGGGATAACTCCTTTGTGGGTTCTATAAGTGGTGGGTCGGTTAATCATGACCGGCTTCCAACCGGCCCCAATTGTAAGACAAACATGTAAACCTGTATACAAGATTATATTTAAATAATTGTCCCAAGTTATAAATGATTTGTGCCATGTGCACTTAAATCAATTTTCATAAATGTTTTTAAAAGAGTCAGTTAAATGTATTTACCAGTGTAAACTGACGTATTTTCTAAAGATTAATTGACAGGTACCTCTCGTAAATAGGCTGGAGCTATTAGGTGTCGAATAAGAGGATCTTGCAAATCCCTAAGATACCTGAAGTCTGTTATTTTGTTTCTTTGTACTTTTATGATCCGCCTGTGGATCTTATTACAATCCAGTCTGTATATTCTTTCGTCGAACACTCAGACATTATGGTTTGTAATAGTTTATTCACCAAGCCTTCCGCTGTGCTATTATATTGTGTATATTGACAATGATGATATCAACCACGTCACGATACTCCCCGCCGGGCCCACGGGTAATATGTGGAAATATCGGGGTGTGACAATTTGTGAACAACTTCTTGAGAGTGAACTGAGTGAACTAATCTTAGCCCTTAATCATTTTTTAGATTAAAAGGGTAAGATTGACATTAGCCAAATACTTTTAAGTAAAATTCCTTAATTTTCTCCTCTCTTAACTCGCTCTCTCTCTCTCTCACATCTTTAATTATTTCTTCATTATTTTAATTATAAAATATTGAAGGGCTAATGTTTTTTTTAATAAACTCTTATGTTCCATTTAAAATTAAATATTAAACCTAATTAAATTATGTTTTTAACATATGTGTATACAGGTCAGTATATACAAGACTTATACACTTGTGTATTATTACATCTTGTTTCCACAGGTCGGTATAAACCAGATTTATACACTTGTGTATTATTTAAGTACATACGTGTATACAGGTCAGTATATACCAGACTTATACACCTGTGCATTATTCAAGTACATCGTGTATACAGGTTGATATATACGAGACTTATACACTTGTTTATTATTATATATTGTTTTCACTATGCATCTTTTCATCAAACATTGATCTAATACATATATGTATAGAGAATGTAATTAAATATTTTTAATCATGTTCTAGATGAAACAATATTTGATAATGTTTTTATTTTTTTTAATTATCAAATATTAAGTTAGGTAATTTGTGAAAGAAAAAAGTGTAGATAAAGTAATTAAATATTCTTTTAATTGGAAAGAGAAATTAGGACAGATAAAAAAATAAATTAATTAAATGAATAGAGAAAAATACAATTATACCCTTGTATCTATTAAAATACATGTAAGTTACAAAAGATAATTACAATCTTGCCATTAAAGAAAAAAAAACTAGATCTACAAAATCAGTGGTCAGGATAAGTTCATTCTGTTCACAAATACATTATTGTTCACTCATGAACCCTATATATATATATAGGGTAGGGATCAAGAGTGAACCATATTTAAATTGTGAACAAAAACGAACAGATCCTGGCCGTTGGATGATGAGATGTAGATTTTAGGATTTTAATAGTTTTTTAATTAAAAAAAAGAATAAATTGATACATAGTAACCGTATAAGGGTAATATGGTAATTTTGTTATTTGTTTTATTAGAAGCCACTAACAAGAGTTTCCTTCTTTTTAGGATTTTTCCTATGATATCGCATCTTATATTAAATATGTCAGATTATTCAATTTTAAATACGTATGTTCTACATGCAAATGTAGAAGTTAATAATAATACTATTTAATAAAATGTTTGCACACATATGTGAAATACAATTATAATGGTTATAATAACATATTAATGTGCATAACTTAACAAATATATACACATGTGTAGAAAAAAATAAACAGTCATTTAACAACAACTATAAGCATATATAACTATACACATGTGTATAAAAAATCAATTGCTCAACAAACAATAATTATACACATGTGTATAAAAAACAAATGGCAATTATACACATGTGTATGAAAGTGTATAAAAAAACAAATAGCAACTATACACACGTGTATGAAAAACAAATATTCACCGAACAACAACTAGATGTTTACAAAAAGAATTAAAAAGTGATAATTTGTATTTTTTTTTTTTGATGATGAAACAACGTAAAGAACCACAAAACATATATGTTTATTCAATGTCAGCGTCAATCAGCATATAAACCTATGTATTACAACATATAGATAATTGTATTTAAAAAAATACATCTGTGTATTGAGCGAAATGTGCATTTGAAATTGATGTAGTGTTACACATAATTCAGTTCATAAATACAAGCATATAGTTGAATATAAACCATTAGTATAATGATCTATTATGTGAATATGAAACATATTAATATCCAGGAAAAAAAGAACATGTACGGGATGCGATTCGGCAAATGTTGGAAGATAGTCTAAATAAAAAAAAACTGTCGATCTCTAATATATTTGGATGAAAATTGATTTAGAATCTTGATAATATTTAAATGATATTTTGAAATCACAAAAATATAGGATAAGTAACCGTTTTTGGATAACTACCCACTAATGATGGAATATAATTAAAAACTAATATTAATTTATAAGTATAATTACAATCCTACCCCTTTTCATCTTAAACTAAATGAATGGCTAGGATAAGTTCACAAGGTTCACAAGGAAGGGGGTGTTCACAAATGAACTTAACCCTATATATATATATATATATATATAACTAGCCGTTGCTTTTGACCGTTGCAACGGTCTGATTGGTCAAATTCTCGCCCCAACCGCGTGATTCAAAACACGCCAAAACCAAAAAATGTTGAAACACGCCTAAGGGGGCGGTGGGTGGGCAGTATTGGGCGTTTTGGTGGCTTTTTTTTGAAAAAACCACGCCCATTACGGGTGGTCTAAGCAAGATGTTTTAAGAGAGAAATAAAAGTGTGTACAAAGTTGATATAAAACAATCTGTATAATTAATTGTTTATGTGATCTTTATACTTCTTTGTTAAAAATTGGTTTTTGTTGAATGATAGTTATCTATACATATAATAAAGTAAATCATATGGGGGACACATGGCACTCTATAAGGTGATCTCAATAATTTTTTCCCGCTTAAATAAATAGATATAGATAACATTTGTTAATAAGAGTTAAATAAAAAATATATTATTTTAATCCCTAAATTTTATCTTTTTATCATTTACCCTAAATAAATAGATTGGTCGCATAAAACAAACTTATAATAATAAAACGGTTTAATATACTTTTTGTAGTTTTTATTATTTCAATCAATTTATTCTATTAATCGCATAAAACAAACTATAATATTAAAACAGTTTAATATACTTTTTGTAATTTTTATTATTTTAATCAATTTATTCTATTAAGAACGCAAAATGAATTGGGTATTTTTCATAAGATTCAAATAAAGAATAATAGATTGGTTGCATAAAACAAACTTATAATAATAAAACAGTTTAATATACCTTTTGTAGTTTTTATTATTTTAATCAATTTATTCTATTAATCGCATAAAACAAACTATAATAATAAAACAGTTTAATATACTTTTTGTAATTTTTATTATTTTAATCAATTTATTCTATTAAGAACGCAAAATGAATTGGGTATTTTTCATAAGATTCAAATAAAGAATAATTTTTTATTATTTAATATATAAAATTACATTTATTCAACCCGTGTAATACACGATGCTTTTTAAAGATACAGTTTTTATTATTATTTGTTATACAAAATTACATTTATTCGATCCATGTAATACACGTTGTTTTTAAAGATATAACATTTTTATTATTTGGTATATAAAATTAGATTTATTCAACATGTACAATACACAGGGGAATTTTAATGATATACAAAATTACATTTATTCAACTTATGTAACTTTTTATTATTTAATATATAAAATTAAATTTACTTAACCCGTACAATAAAAATATTTAATATATTAATACAAAGTTTAGTTTTCGAGATAAAAATAGATTATTCTGTTGTTGCAAAATTTGTTAACGAAGTCTCAATAAATGCAACCCTTTATTTAAAACTCCGTAAATATATAAATGATAAATAATATTTGTTAATTTTATTTCAAGTTTCGTAAAATCTATTTGATATCAAACTAAACAAAACGTTCAAATACATAGTTACGACCAAATTAGATAACTAAGTTTGAATTTGAAGTAAATAGATAAATATAAAAGTAATAATTAATTGATTTATTACTATTTTCGTCCCTGTGGTTTATCAAAAATCACTATTTCAGTCCATTAGTTTAAAAATTGCGATTTCAGTCCATGTGATTTCACTTTCGTAACCATTTTTGTCCCTGTGGTTTCACTTTCGTAACAATTTCAATCCATTATTCTGTTAAGTATAGGACTGAAATAGTTAATGAGGTGGACTGAAATAGTTACGAAAGTGAAAACATAGGGACTGAAATCTCAATTTTTAAACTAATTGACTGAAATAGTGATTTTTTGACAAACCACAGGGACGAAAACAGTAATTAACTCTAATTAATTCAGATAAATAATATTATAAATGAGAAGGAGATTAAACTAAATAATAATTATCCATAAGTTATTAAACTAAATAATATTTAATAGGAGGGTTATCTATAATTAATTAGAAAACTTAAACTAAAATAATAATTATCTATAAGAGATGGCCTAATATGATGACAAGTGTCCCCATAGTGGTTTCTTTTATTATATAGTATAGATTTATTTGAATTAATTATATTTGAACGTGTTTTTTTAGTTTGGTATCAAATAGATTTTACGAAACATAAAATAAAATTAACTAATATTATTTATCATTTATACATTTACGGAGTTTTAAATAAAGGGTTAAATTTATTGAGACTTAGTTAACAAATTTTGCAACAACGAAATAATCTATTTTTATCACGAAAACCAAACTTTGTATTAATATATTAAATATTTTTATTTTCACTATACAAAAATTACATTTACTCGACCCATGTAATACATGAGTTTTTTAAAATATAACTTTTTATTATTTGATATATAAAATTAGATTTATTCAATTCGTACAATACACAGGGTTTTTTTTGGATATATATTTTTTTACTATTTAGTACAGAAAATTACATTTATTCAAACCGTGTAATGCACATATTTTTAAAGATGTATTTTTTTTATTATATGGTATATAAAATTACATTTATTCAACCCGTGTAATAAATGAGGTTTTTTAAAGATGTATTATTTTTTTATTTGGTAAACAATATTACATTTATTCAACTCGTGTAAGATACGTGGTTTTAAAGATATCACTTTTTTATTTGGTATATAAATTACATTTATTCAACCCGTACAATATGGTTCTTATAGATATAACTTTTTATTATTTAATATATAAAATTATATTTATTCAACGCGTACAATAAAACGGTTACAATAAATGAGGTTTTTAAAGATATATTGTTTTATTATTTAGTATATAAAATTTGTTTATTCAACCCCGTGTAATACACGGGGTTATAACCTAGCAAAATAATATTTTTAAATCATATGTGATAAAGTCATATCACGAACGTATGAATGAATGGGGAAGGTTCCACTAAAAAGTGGATTTTGCCTCAGTGGCCTAAGAAGGATTGTGATAATGACATGTGGCACTCCTAATAAGTAGGGATGAAGAGCATTTTGGTCCTTTGAAATAGGAGTGAAAATGACATGTGACAACCCTTCTGTTTTTTAAAAATACAACAAAAAAATCTAATACAAAAAAATCTAGCACAAAAAATATAGTACAAAAAAATCTAGCAAATAAAATGTAGTACAAAAAAATATAGCACAAAAAAAATCTAGTACAAAAAAATATAGCACGAAAAAATTCAGCAAAAAAATGTAGTACAAAAAAATCCAGCACCAAAATTAAGGAAAAAAAATTTAAGATAAAAAAATTAAGCACAAAAAATTTAGCTCAAAAATATAGTACAAAAATTCAGCACAAAAAAAATGTTATACAACATAGAAATACAACACATTTAAGTGGGTTTTTTTAGTCTTTATATTTTATATAGCAATATGGTACTCAAATTAAAGATAAAAAGACGTTCGATTTTACGGTGAAATTTTTATGAAAAAATAATGTCGTATAAAAAAGTTATTAACGTTTAAAAAATGGTAGTGGAATATGCATGTGCCTTGCATGTGGAGAGAGAAAGTTCATAAATATGATTTTCCCAAGATACCCTTACACTCCTCCTTTCTTTTACCCTTTCATCTTAACCATTGATTTGAAAAATGAATTGTTAAGATTTCTTCTCATCCTAATTAGAGAAAATTAACTTTTTATTTGATCTTACCCATGAATGAATATTACTCAAATGAGAAACGTTGAAAATTAACCATACAATTATTTACAAATTTTGTGTATTGTTCGCATGTGATGGATCAAATCATATATGGATTGTAAAGTATTTAAATTTTTAAATCTTTAAATCTTTTTGTGGTTTTCGTTAACCTTTGGTCGCGACAAATGCATTTTGTTAATTTGGTCGAGTAGCGGGATGGCGAAGAACGGGTGACGACCTATTTTATTTATCAACAAAGAATACTGATTTTATTATAAACTAAACGGGTACAAACAAATTTTTTTTTTTTTTTTTTTTTTTTGTATATTGGGGAAGTGAGATGAGCCAAAATAGTGTTTTGAAAGACAACTTGAAACAAACAAACAAACAAACAGGTGATTTTGCTATGTGTAGTAATGAGATAGGCATGAGACTATGAGAGACAGGTGGTGGCATTTTGGTCTTAGGCTGGAGGGTGTGAGGCGCCACCCCATGGCCACATAAGCACCTATAGCGCCCTCCCCCTACTTTGACCACACCGCCGGCGCCATAGCCGGGGCGCCATTGAAGCCCCGCCACCGCTATGGCGAGCGGCAACGAGCTAGAAGGTGGTACCCACTTGTTTCCAACCAATGAAATTTTTTTTTTTTTTTAATTTTGTTTAATAGGGGCTCCATCCACACCCTCCAAATTAAAGGGGGGCTCCATGGTACACTTGGATCCTACGTGGCACCTATAAAGCCCCATGGAGCCCCATCCACACCCCATAGCCTTATAATATATGCCCACAGGAAAGAAAGCATTGGTTTAGTGGTTTTTAAATGCTGACTTGTATACAAAGTATTATTCCGCAAAACCTGGAGCAACCCAGGTGGGCCACGTATATGCTAAATCCACGTTGATTCATTTTACCTTTCTTTTACTTTATTTTTTTTTTTAACTAGGGTTATTTAGTGGATAAATCGGGTTAGCTTGAGCTTGGCTTAAATTAGACTATGTGTTGTGGACCTAGATTTATCCTCCAATATTGCGATATATGGCGTTAAGTAGACGTCTACTTATTATATTGTCCATTTGCGCCCCCTCACTTGAGCCTGTTGTTTTAACTTTACTATTAGTGCCCTAGAACACCCCATTTTTGCTCCATGGCGCCAGCCACCACCCTCCGCTCGCGCCCTGCTAAAGCTTAGCCGTTGTGGTGTGTGTGAGTCAAGGTGGCACTCCACCTGGCTAGCGCCCCTGATAACTTGATCACAACACACAGTCTTACAAAACAAAAAGCCTGAGCTATTAAGTGCTGAACTAGTAGGAGGTCTGAATCATTAAGAACCTCATTAAGAGGTAAACAAACAGCCCAGTGACGCTGTAGAACCAATCGAGGTGGGAGTCCTTGGAAATTTGCTATAGGAAAATAAGATGAAATATATTGATATACTTATATACATTACACACCCCTGGTAATGTTGGGTTTTGAACCTATAAGCATATGACTAAGAGATTCGACGGTACCCTTGAGATTAGGTTACCTTTTCAATATGCTCATAAAAAAGCTTTTGTTTTTGTTAACTTTACATATCTAACTTTCTTCAAGTTTCAATCCTTCTTTGGCGCTGGATCGAAATTATGAGATTTCTTAATATGTATGATCTACATCGCTATTGGGTTATATTGAGACAAATTGACGATGCTGCTCGTGATGGAATAATCGACATAGCAGTGTCTATATCTGTGACGCCCTGCGTCCCTGAACTTTTAACTTTGGGCAATTCTAGTCCCTATACTATGTGAAACTTTACACTATGTGAAACTTTGTGATACCTGACCCTTATGATACTTGAATCTTATTAAACTTGGAATCTAGACTCTTTGATATCTGAAACTTGACTCTTGATACTTGAACATTGTGAATCTTGATACTTGGTGAAACTTGATACTTGAAACTAGAAACTTGATTCTTGACTCTTGATACCTGATTATTGACTCTTGATACTTATGGAATGAGAAACTTTGAGACTTTGAAACTTGACACTTACTAGCTAGCTCGTGTAAACTTAAAATATGGAAACTACTGTGATTATACAATCTTATCATGTGATGATGTTACACAATAATACGCAACGCAACGCTTAATCCAGCTCGCTAAACCGAATTGAAAGTTGAAAAGTAACCCGCGCGAATCGGCTGTCCGAATGGACATCCGATCGGATGGCCATCCGTCCGGACCGCCATCCGACCCCACGCATTGCACCGCCTTATCCTCTGTCACCTATAAATACCCCTGTCACATCACTTGATGTGACAACCTCCTCCGACCAACACGCACTCTCTCGTTCTAAGGCATTTTTCTTCCATTTTCAAGCGATTCTTGTAAGTTTTCTTCATTATTCTTGTACAACTATCATCAATACACACTTTCTCACTAGATTCTTCATCAAGATCTTACTTTTCACCGTGAAATCACTCAGATTTGGACTCTTGAGGGTGACGTCATCATGGCAGGTTGTACAATCTGGTGTGTGGTGTCATTCCGATAAGATTTAGCCCAGATCTAAGAGATCTCCTTATGTTTTACCGCAAATCTTTACTAAATCCAGACATTTTCTTCAAATTTCTTAACTTTTACTCAAAACCCGGTGAGATCTGGAACCAAAACAGGCCTAGGACTTGTTCCTTAGTCCGGAGTCGGCTCGATAACGGATTTCCACCGGAGAGATGACGGAACTACGGATCAGACATGAAACTTTGTCAAGAACAGTCACCCGATCGACGGGGTGATTCCCATCCGATCAGGCAGGCGGAACCTTGGTGAAGTTCCCGTTGTCTTAATACGTTACCAGGTCGTCTCCGCTAAACTCAAACTTAGAAATTTTTACGAAGGCTGCAAAGGAAAAAGGATCACATCGTCGAATGACCATCCGATCGGAAGGTCGTTCGATCGAACGGTCATCCAACCGAATGACCTGGTTCCCATAGCCTTCAATACTTAAACTATTTTGAAACAAAGCTTTGAACTATGAGACTTTCACTCGAACAGTCATCCGATCGAACGACTTGAACTGTGCTACAACGAAAACTTCAAAAGTTTGAAAATATTTACAAAACTCACCTATTGATCGAATGACCATTCGATCGAATGGTAATTTGTCCGGATGACCATCCGATCGGATGGGGGTCCATCTAATCCAAAAGGTCATCCGACCGGATGGCCATCCGATCAGGAAAGACCTGTTCGACACTTTGCACAATTCAGCCTTCTGTTCAACGCTTACACTGTTAAACTATAATCAGGCTAACTCCAGCGCTCCCTTCAATCCAATAGTTGGGGTCGATACTTAGCACCCACTGTGAGTGTACTCGATCCCTTTTTGTTTTAAACACTTTTGGGATGCAACATGTATTCTATATAAACTGGACACTTGAATCTATTTAAAACTTACTCTATCCACTGTAAACATGGAAACTTGATACTTGGAAACTTGACACTTGAGACTTTTTATTCTATGTGAACGTTTAATCCTTGTGTGTAGTTCCGCCTTAACAATGCTATAGGGGTAATGCACCTCCCCGTTAGTCTTTGGGGTATTGTTAGGAGGAGACATTTCTTTGCTTTCCTTGAGTCTTGGGAAAGCGGTTAATGCATTGGAAACTTGGGCTATCACTTGGACTGCGTTTAATAGCATGATGAAACTTTTTATGTGTTAACATGCTGGATATGAGTCTTATAAACTACTACGCTACTACGTACTCAAACTTGTATAATCGCCAACATTTTTGTTGATATATTTTAATACATGTTGCAGGTTGATAATAGCTGAGGGAACAAGAAACTTGCTAGGAAGATGCTTAGAAACACATCGTAGTTAATTTGGAAACTTTGAACAATATTTGGAATGTTTTGTAATTGATCTTTTGCTGATGTTTAGACAATGTTTGGAATTGATTAATCTGCATTGAAACTTTAATGTTATGGAAACTCATGAGCAATCTGAACGCTTAGTGCCGCGCCCCGATGTTTCCGCCATCGGTTAGGGTGTGACAATATCCAAGTTTTTGTTCTACATGAGATTTGGAAAGGCACAAGATCATTCCTAGCTGATAGAGGTGCACAAACCGGTTAATTTTAATAACCGGATCGGTTAACCGGTTATACCGGTTAATTTGACTTTTTGACTTTAACCGGTTAATGCTTTAACCGGTTATTACTTTAACCGGTTATTTTTTTAACTGGTCCGGTTAATTACTTTAACCGGTTCGGTTATTTAACCGGTTATTTTCGGTTAAAAACCGGTTTTTTTTGCCTTTTTTTTGAATTTTTCGGTTATTTTTTCGGTTAACCAGTCTATCGGTTAAAAAACCGGTTTAAAAAAACCGGTTAATAACCGGTTATTATACTAAAAACTTGTAACCGGTTACTAACCTACGGTTAAATAACCGGCTGGACCGGTTATTCCTAAATCGGTTATTAACCGGTTACGGTTTCGGTTAATAACCCGTTACGGTTAATTAACCGGTTATTTTGTGCACCTCTACTAGCTGACCCACCCTGGCTGAACATGAGATTTGGAAAGGCACAAGATCCTTCCTACCTCTTTGTGGATAGAGAGGTACGTTTTATTCTTTAAAAATTGCCAATGTTGACTTCCTCAACTACAAATACACACCTTAACTATCTATTTATGGATTTCTTTGAGTACATCTTTTTATTATTTTGTCTTTTTGATTTGTGAATGCCTTGCTATTTTTAGCTTTATATTCTTTCAGGAGTTGGAGAATTCAAGTTCGTAATTTTGCATCATACATGCCTGTCATGTTGGCTTGTGATCACCAAGTTATTGATGGTATGCATTGTTATGGCTATAAATATGTGTGTAAATGAAATCTGTTGGGTAACGCGTCAAATGCGTATGATTGGTAAATGTCGGGTTGACATGTAAATGTTTTTGTCCAAAATTACTAATTTTTATTAATAAATATTTAGTTGCAAATTTGAGTTTCAACTTTTTTATATTCGATAATAATCCAATTTTTTAATCAAAATACTACTTTGGATAACTTTTGACCCACATCCGACCCGTTTTCATTAGAACTTTTTTTTATATACACATATTTGTTCATGTATTTCATTTAAAGAAACACTATTTTATTAACTTATAAGAATTCTATTTAATATATTGGTTGTTTTTAAAACTATGGAAAATGATAATGGGTCAACCCTAACCATGACCCTTTTGCAAAAGGGCCATGATTCGGGTTGAAAATAGAGATTACTAATTTAGTTAGCTAAAAGTCAAATGTCATGGTTGGAAAGAAAGATTTTTAGTTATTTAAACTAACCGATAAAGTTATACTTGATGTATATTTTTAATCAAGTTACGTGTTCTCAAAGTTTAGAAACTACTGACCAAAATGGTATTGCTCATCCTTTATACAAGTCATTGAAAAACCTAATGTAAAAAGTCAAATAGGCCATCTTTTGTTTTAATACGTTAGATTTGTGGCTTTATTTAGGTCTTAACAAATGTAGAGATTGGGATAAGCCAGGGATGTGGGTATATGACACTGAGCTCACTTGGAGAAAGCAAAGTTGCAGTTGCTACTCTAGATGGTTCAGGGATGCATGAATTGAAGGAGTTTGATATTTTTCATTCGTCTATTAACTTATTATTAGTATTGTATTGTTTTGTTATTGTTTAAAACTTGAGTTAATTGCCCGAATGGTCCCTGTGGTTTCACGTTTTTTCACGTTTAGTCCTCACCTTTTGAAAATAACAGGTATGCTCCCTAAGTTTTGTTATTTTGTTACTCGGATAGTCCCCTGAGTAGATGTCAGTTAATTTGAAAATAACATGTATGCTCCCTATGGTTTGTCATTTTGTTACTCGGATAGTCTCATTTTGTTACTCGGATAGTCTGGACTATCCGAGTAACAAAATGACAAACCATAGGGAGCATACCTGCTATTTTCAAAAGGTGGGGACTAAACGTGAAAAAACGTGAAACCACAGGGACCATCCGAGCAATTAACTCTTAAAACTTTAAATATTTGAACAACTTTTTTTGTGTTTAATACTTTAATTAATTATTCTGTTGTATTATTAATCATTAAATTTTTAATACAACGTAAATTATAAACACGAATCATAAGCAGTCTCTTACAAGTTCATAACACGTGTTTAAGTTATGAAAAGTTTATGACTCTTCTATATCCAAACCATTTAATATGTCAGACTTTTTTATATGATTTTACTTATTTTAAAATCAAACATTATATCCTCAAACAGTAAACCAATAATCTTATCTAATAATTTATATAGGATTATCAGTGAATGTCCTTACAATTAAAAAAAATAAACCGTTATACTTAAAAAATATATACATGATTAATAACTAATAAAATAAAACAACCCGTATGTACCACGGGTGATAACCTAACATCTATGTATATATAAAGAGATATAGAAGCGAAATGTGTGAAAATTAACTCCCAATAATAAAAATATTAATGAATATATGGAAAAGTAATTTAAACAATTTATTATTATATTATGGTGATTAATAAAAGATGCGTTGCATAAAACAAGACTCCTATTAAATTTGAAAGTAAAAAATATTTAAATAGTGCCTGACATATGAAACATTTGAGGTCAGAGATAGTATGTGTGGATTCGACCACACTCTGACATTCCACGCGCCGGCTCACCCCTTCCATGCCCTCACCTTCCCCAATGCCCTCCACCTGTCCTCGCCTTCAAAAGACAGGGTTTCAAAAATCGACGTTTTATGCTCAATTTTTTGTTTTTAAGGCAAACTTCGTTCCACCCAACCAAACAAAGCAAGGCGTTATTTTTTTATTTTTATTTTGAACGGCCAATTTGGATCACTGACGGGGAGTATCATCGTGTCTATACACCAATTCAGGAGGAAACCCAATAAATATGGGAAAACCCCCTTGTGAGAATCGAAAACCCCCTTGTGAGAATCGAACCCAGGACCTATTGGTCCAAAGTCTTATCCCAATCCCAAGATGCCACTAGGCTATAAAGCCATAGGCCAAAGCAAGGCGTTATCAATCAGGTGGGTGGTAGTCCATTGACAAAGACAAAACTTTTAAACATTTTAGAAGAGACTTAGAAGTCTTGGATTCAAATCCTACAGACGATAGACATTAAAATAAATTTGCCGTTCAAAAAAAAAAAAAAAAAAAACTAACAAGACGCTAGATACAAAAAAGAAACAAACAAAACGTACAATAAGAAGAAAACATATTAGAAACTAAATGTTCTCCGGTGGCGTTCCTCCATCGAAATCGGCCTGGCACGATTCTTAATCCAAAGGTAACCAAGACTTTGGACTTCCTTAATTACCCCCAACCTAGATGGATTCTTGAAGTTGAAATACAGTCATTTCGAGCTCTCTAATTTGCCCAACATGTAACAAGCATAATCGAGTAAAACAAGCGTTTATTAACTTTTTTAACAGCAGGAGAGTTGTGGAAAGATATGATATCCCAGACTGAAAAGAAGATGACAGGTGGGAGATGATACCAGGTGACGATACCCGCCCAATCTTCGTGAGTGAACCCGTAGCCTGTGAACACATGGTCAACACTTTCGACAACTTCATTGCAAAGGCAACACGTATCTGAATCAATGAAGACATGTCTCCTACCCAACGCTTCTTTTGTTGGGATTCGATCTAGGCTAGCCACCCACACAAACACATTAACTTTAAAAGGTAACTAAGCATCCCACCCAAACTTGAAGAACGAGTCAAAGTGTCTACTTTTTCTAGCATTTTGCGAATTGAATAAACTGTGAATACCCCATTTTTCTTAACCTCCCAATGCCATAGGTCCGCCCTACTTGAGAGAGCATAGTCCTTATGAACTATGTCACTACATTTGGTTAACTGTTTAACTTCAATCCGAGACCAGGGAACTCACCTCCAGCCCCACGCCAGATTTAAACCCACATATACCCATTTCACCTGATTTGCCACACATACACTTTTATCTAATTAAAGAGCTCAGGGAATAAGCTTTTCAGAAGGGCAGTCCCAATCTAGAAATCGCACCAGAACCTTACCTTTTTTCCATCTCATAACACCCCTTTAATCAAGCTTTCCATGTTTACATTTTGCTCTTTCAGGCTGCCATTAACCTTCGCAATCTGTTACCAAGTCCAAGAGGTCGTGGCCTTAACCGGAATTAACGAGTTGTCACAGGATAACGTTGTTCCATAATTAAGAGTATTGCACCTCCAATGTCGTTAACTAGGTGACTCAAGTTGAATTCTCTCAGACAAGTAAGCCAAGCCCACTTTGCTTTCTAGGTTTAATAACCTCTTCCTAACACACCCAATTTATATTATTCGGATCCTCTTTCCCGCCCACAAGAACTTCCTCCTCAACCCATCCAATTTATGAATCACCCTAACGAGAGCTTGTTATAGAGAAAAGAAGTGAATCCGAAGACTCTTGAAATCAGATTTTAAGCTGGTCACCCTCCCTCCTGTTGATAAGACCGAAGCCTTCCAAAGGGAGAGTCTACTTTCCACCAGATCAATGACTTGTTTCCAACTCTTATAAAGGTTCATGTTTGCCCCAATAGTCAAGCCAAGATAAGTAAAAGAGGGTTTTGAATCTTACATTGAGCTTTTATCGTCGTCCTTATGACCTCATTCTCATCCACACCTATGCCATAAATAGAGGATTTTTTATAGTTGATTTTGAGCCCCGACACCAAATAGAATGCTTTAAGAAACCGAGCAATATTATCCACATTAGAGTTCACATATTCGCGTATCACGAGCACGTCACCTGCATACATGAAGTGAGACAAGGTCAGACCCCCATTAGGAAATTTGAGGCCCTTGAAGATTCCCAATTCACATTCCAGATTCATAAAACAAGTGCAGGGTTCCATGGCGAGGATAAACAAGAAAGGGGATAGGGGTCACTTTGCTAAACCCTCCGGTGACATTGGAATTCAAAGTTCTAGAATCCATTGACAAGAACCAACGACCTAGTCGAAGCAAGAATGCCCCGCACCATTTACTCCACAAATTCGGAAAACCCATTTGCCCCATAACCGAGTCAATTAACCCCCAATTCAAGGTGTCATAGGCTTTCTCAAAGTCAATTTTGAATAGCAAAGTCTTCCTTTTTGATTTCTTGATCCATGATATAGTTTCGTTAATCATCATCGGCCCATCAAGGATATTTCTACCGGCAAGGAAAGCCGACTGGATTATCTGAGATAAGGCCCCCAATCACTTTTTTAAGAAATCTTGCAAGGACCTTTGAAATCACTTTATAAACACAACCCACCAGACTAATTGGGTGAAAGTCATTGAGCGAGGTTGGGTCCACGACTTTAGGAATCAAAGCAATAAACCCTAAAGCACGCCCATGACTAATTGAACCCAAGGAGTAGGACCCCATGAGAACTTTATCAAAAACAAGCCCTAGAATATCTCAAAATGTTCGAATAAACTTAAAATTGAACCCATCAGGACCTGGGCCCAGCTACCCTCACCGTGAGCTAGTTTTATAGCGGTATGGAGTTTGGATTAATAAAGTGACTTTGGTTTAAATGTTATATATAAGTTTAAAAGTTATTTAGGTATATATAAAAGTTTATAGTTAGATAAATATTATAGCCTGTAAATACTCTTATGTTATACGTGTGTTAAACTTATTGGGTTGACGTGACATGTTGAATTCTTCAAGCAATGGCAATCCGAACTTAAATCATATATTTTTTCGTGTCGCGTTGGACATACTTAAAATTGTTTCATGTTTCCGGTCGACCTACTTAATATCTGTTTGCGAATATAAGTAATTTCTAATGACTTAGTTTTTTCAACGACAATATCATTCACACAAAAAACAAGCGTGGGCCTGGAGGTAAATAAGGCGAAAGCACAAAAACAAGAAAAAAAGAGAAGAAAGAACAGACAAAGAAACAACCATGTAAACCTCCCACCCACACACACAAAGTCACTATTAACAATCATCAAACGAAAGTCTATATTTCTGCTAATATAAGGTTTGGTTTTAGACAATTAGACAAACTTGAACATGAAAATAATTGAGTAATAAGATACTCCACCGTCTTATCAATAGGAAATGAATAATATTGAAAAACAACTTGTTCCCAACCCTCCAAATAAACCATTAGGTTGTGTAGATCACTGCATGCCCAAGCCATACCTTCTCATTCGTCCTTGAAAATGTAGCTCACTTGTCTTACAAGTTAAGGTATTCAAGCCCTAAGTTAATGAGCGCTAATATTATCTAAAGGTAGTATGTATCAAGTCAAACAAGCACAACCTCTTAATAAGACCGACTCTACCCCACAAATCAATCACAAAACCAACACTTAGCATGCAATCAAACACATCATAAATCTAGAATAACAAAACTTTACTAAAATCACATATTAAGTCAAACCAAGAAGTTAAACCGAATCAACATTTATCTTAAACTTAGATCATTAACAGAGTTTAGCCAAACATAATAAAGAACAGTGCAAACTCAATAGGAAACACGTCTAAAATTAGTAGAAAACGAAAGATGAATGACAAACTGAACCGATTAACGCGAATAAACATTAATTGGATGATAAATCTCGACCTAGGCTTCAATATGTCTTCGTTTATGCTCCAAGATCCTCCAAAATCACCCCTTGAATGTTCCCAATAGTCCTATGCTCGAATTATGGGGTTTATGGCCATCATGGTTGCTTAAATAGTTGAAATCTAAGGTTACTACACCTCTGGGCATAGTACCGATCATATTGTGCTAAGTGAGTATGGACCATACCCTTATTGCACTGTAAAAATTACAAATTTAGTCAGTTAAGTGAGTATGGGTCGTACTGTTTAAGTGAGTACGGGCCTTACTGGGTCGCAAAGCCCATTATTAGATTCGCCTCGCTAAGAAACCCAATATTTATATATTATGGCTATCATAACTCCTTTTCTAGCCCAAGATATGCCCATTTGAAGTTTAGACTCTTTCATGTCGGCCCATTTTGGTCGGTTTTTTCTTCTAGCTTTGGTTTTCATCCAAACTCTTCACGAACCCCATACAAATTTACAATATTGTAATATAAATAAATATGTACTATATTCTTATGAAATTTGCAATATAAACCCGTTAAATGTGTACGAAAACATGTATAGTTAAAATCACATCATTCGGTGGGCAAAATACGTAAAACAAGCATGAAGTTCGCTAGTAAAGCAAGCGAGAAGCTCACTAGATGTGTAGATTACTAATATGTTTAAGTAGTTTAATACTACTTATGCTTTTAATAATTTAGTGTCTGTTAAATTTTATTCACCGGCTTTTTGCTAACGTATTATTTCAACATGTTTTCACGTAATCATGAATGAGTACGATTAACAGGGTAGGTACTGAAAGGATGTTGATTCCCTAGGCACAAATAAACCGTGTGGCAAGAGTTTGTAAAATTGTCACTAGACAGAATTTTGATTACCAAATTGTTAGGGAAACAATGGTTTAAATTTATGATTATGAAACCCTAGTTTTGATAATGTTAAAAAATAAGTAAAATGTGGTATGAATTGCTTAATAGAAGATAATCATATCCAACATACAGGTCCCTATACACTCAAGTCCTTGAGTATACTTGTTCATCCAACTTCAACACACCAAGCATTTTTTTTTTTGAATAGCTAATGTTACTTTACCAAACTCCTATATTTACAAATAAATCACTCTTGTTTGGGATTGAACCCAAGACCTCCAACTAAGAGGCAAGAACCTCTACCAAGTGAGCTAGCCACATGTGTTTAGTGTGCTTATAAAAAGATGGTTAATTTTAATAGTTTTATGCACAAGTTCAAGTTTTAATATTTATAAAAACACGATAAAATACTATCGCACTATAATTTCACATTGGGCAAGTGCATCCATCGTTGGCGTAATATAGTGATGGTAAGATATTGAGGTCGTCCAAGAATACAAGAATTTTAGTATTGAGTTGTTGTTAACGTCTAGTCAAATCCAAAAGTTAAAGTTTTAAAAACGGCACAAAAGAAAAATAAAGAGGAAAATAAAAAGATAGTAATCAATAAAAGGAAAATGTGGTGTTTAGAATCAACATACCTCTTGATTCTTCGTTAACTAGCTCTGACCATGGGGTTGCAATGGAAAATTTCTAGATGAGAAATTGCGTATTTTAATGCATGATATTGTGTAGTTCTTTTTAGGGACTATAGCACACAACCATATCGCTTTCACATAAACTAAGTCCTTTACACTTTGGTGTTATCTCCGTGCAAAGGTAAGAGCTTACCTAACCTGATGTTCCATAAAAAACCTTTAACCTCCACTAAGAGAGTTAACATATTTTGACTCTACATAGACAAAGAAACCATGAACGACCCAAGTGATGGCGTCTCAGGATCATCAGTAGATTTTAAGGAATAGGCGGAAACTCTAATGACCCAAGTTAATAGCGACCCTATTACTTCAGTCACTTTCAATAAACTGTTTAATTAGTAGTCACTAACACACACACACCTTGTTCACCCATGATCTTCCCTAGTTAACTCCACATCAATGGGGTAAGTTTCCCCCAAACACTCTCAAGAATCTAGTCAAGAATGGCCATGGTACTAGATGTTAGCAAACTTGAAAAGATAATATAAATCATAAAAAATCTTGATTGCACTAATGATTATTTAAAATTTCCTAATGATTACAACGATTAGAGAAAGTTAGGTAGAAAAGAAGTGTGCGATGGAGAAGAGGGGAGAAGAAGAACAAGTGAAATGGTTGAAATGGCCTCTATTTATAGGCTGCTGTAGGTGGAGACACGCCCGGTGTCTGAGCGAGACATGGGGTGTGTCTCGAAGACACGACCCATGGTCAACTTTTTGGGCCTTACCGGATATTCAGAAATCTTATAAAATCTTCAGAAAATCTTTATGTCATTTTGTAGTCAAGACACGACCCGTGTCTCGCACAGACACGAGGCGTGCCTCAAGTCTTTTGACAATGAAACCCATTTTTTGGCTTCATTCATCGAGATGCTCAAGATTCATATATTATAGTCCCCATAATTCATTTCCTAGCCCGAGATATGCTTCTGCAAAGTTTTGGGCTTTTCTAACTGTACCATTAATATTTAGTTGGCTAAGGGGACCATCATTTTGTCTTTTCTTTAGTAGATCAACATTTTCTCATGTCTTGAGGATCATGTACGGGGTGTGTCTTGCGGGCACGACTCGTGTCTTGAGCTGCGAGTTGAATTTTTCTGGATTTTTCTTCGTTTTTTGCTTCGTTTGTTATTTTGCGTTGGGTTTGTCCTGAAAATCTAATATAAACCAAAATAAGCCTATTTTGAATATATCTTTAACAAAGCATAATAAAATGTGGGTGTAAATTAATATAAAACATGTGCATTTTCTTATATCAATATACATATTACAACACTATGTTATCAAGCAATCAGTTATGTCAAGACATCAAGATGTGTTGATGAATTCAACGGGAAATTGATACACGCCACAAGTGTTCATTAAAGCTCAATATTGGGTTGAATCATCAAAGTGGAATACGATGAATAAGTGCAAGAACACGATACATAATTGTCCATTGAAAATCAATACTCGATTTGATTCTTCAAAGCATAATGCAAGGAATCAATGCAAAACTGATATATGATGCATTGATCAAACAACAATTAAGGGGTGACATGAAGACTGAAAATGAGTCAATGAGAACCTCACAAGAGCAATCAAGATAACGAATGACAAATTCATGATTGAGGTTAATATTTTTTGTAAGCTTACAAAGATTAGACGTCAAGTAATCATTCAAGATTTAAATTCAAGTTGTAATTCAAGTCTATAATGATCCAAGCCTATAAAGTTCAAGATATGATTCAAGTTTACAAAGTTCAAGTAAGATTCACACTTACAAAGAATAAATGTGAAGATACAAGGAAGAACAAATAAGGATCGTAGCTTAATCATCAAGTGTGGATCAAAGCCTAACCATCAAGTATGATTCTCTAACCTAAACCATCAAGTAAACAAATGAAATATTAGATAATATACTTAAAAAGTTGTAATTAATCAAAGAAGTTTTCTTGAATCAAATTAAATCAAGTCCCAATTGGTTGAAACTCAACTGGAGGGACTTAAGATTTAAATTTGAAATGGGTTTGGTTGTGGTATTTCTACTTATGGTAAGTCACCTTGTTGGAAGATAAGATCTTAGTATAAAAGAAAAGAAATCAACTTTAACCACCTAAAACTTTCACCACATTTTCAAGCAACCCGTCATTTCATGTCTAACCCAATCTAGTGTCTTTAAAAGTTAAAAATATAGGTTTGAGTGTAGGAAAAGTGTTGGGGGACAAGACAAAACAACACACAATGTATAAGAGATAACGCCTTGTTTTTGAAGTCATTGCATTGTTCGTGGTCAATGTGTTCATCGTGACATCGACAGTGGAATGATAAGAAAGTTGCAAAAAAAATTCCTTTGTGCTTTTAACTCGTGCCTATAAGTAGAAGCCATCCCCAACCATTTTAACTAATTCCTTGAGCTCTAAAAACACTTTCAAATATTTATCAAATAGAACTTTCCATCATTCCAATCATGTTGTCATATTATTGGATGGGAAATCAAAGATGAACGATAAAGAGATCTACAAAGAAGAAAATGTTGTGTTTCAAGAATCATCTATTTACCTTTATATTGAGAGTTGCATTTGTAAAGCACTGTCTTGATATAGTGTTCAGCTGGGATGAGATATTTACAATATATTGATATAGAGTTTTTCTTGGGCGAGCAATTCATCGGGCGAAAACAACAAAATCGTGAGTTCCTGATCCACGAGGGCCAAGCGGACAATATCTTGACACTGTTTACTTTGGAGGTTACATGCTCTATATTGACATAGAGCTTATTTGTATTATGGAGAAAAGCGTTATCTTGTTATAGTGTGGGTGGTATCACTACGAGATATAGTGATTTTGTAACACCCTTATTATTATTTAAAGGTTTTCGTATAATTTACGAAAATAAACGGGTAATTATGATTTCAAATACATTAAAAATACGGGTTGATTAAAACTTTTACAGAATTAGAACTATACAACATAACATGTGTGAGTTTCGTCATTTAACATAACAACAATACATAGTGCGGAAGCTTGTAACTTAATCGTGTTCGGTTCTTCGTTGAGCTTGATCATCCTCCGGTACTGTAAATATACCTACAATCCATAAAACATGAATTGAATCAGTCATACGTAGTTTAAAACGTGTCAAAACGAGTCCAGGAAGCTGAACTGATTGAAATACAAATTTTTCAACAAAAAGGGGTTCTTTCGCACCACGTGACGGCGCCATGTTGCTCCCTCGCGTGGCGCGGGGGAGGCACTTTTCCAGCAGGTCTGCAGCTCAGTTTCAGCTATGCCAGTTTTCACAGAAACGACCATAACTTCTTCGTTATTGATCCGTTTTACCCGATTCTTTTTCCTACGCGTCCGTAATTTAATCCTCCATCTTATGGAGTTAAAATCCTACATCCAACATAAGAAATTTTGAGACTTCTAAGCCTTCGACTCGTTACCTTTTTACCGAATTTTAACCCGTTTATGCATTTTATCAAACAAATGTATTTGTTTGATTCCTATATCTCATACACTTCTTCAAATTAATGTTACCTACCATATTAGGTTCTAATCATAGGTTTATTACACAATTTAAACCCGTTTTCGCTCGTATGCTTATTTTGACCCGTTAAGGGTATTTTAAGCACTTTAAAGCATGAAATCGCTTTCATTCATTTCTAGCATCTTATTCCTACATTTCTTATCAAGTAATCTTCCACTACAACTATATGTGTGTTGGGTTTAATGTGGATATCTATATATTCCGAGTTTTACCCCTCGGATTATCATTTTACGGCAAAGATTCATATAAAGTCTTTCGACCCAAGAATTTACATCTTTCACTACCCATACTCATTCTAAGCATTTATTTAATCCTAAAACTCGTTTCCAAACCACCTTTAAAGGCCGTTCATTCGAATTAGCTTACAAGGGCAATTTGGTCAATTTTCACCCTTCTTTTACTACAAGGACCTTTAAATACTTGTTTGACTCAAAATCTGACCTTTTAACTATAATTCTTGTTTGTAAACCCATGTGCTTCTAAAACGCTATAATCTTCACTCAATTTATTCGGTTTACCTAAAAGATAACCGAATATCTATATTTTAACCTTGTCTAACTCTTATAGAACACCAAATTCTACATGATGAGTTGTGTTATTATATATACCTGGCTCAGATCAATATATTGACCCGTTTCAATACCTTGCCTTAGTGGCGGCTAAAAGATAGCGCCGTAAACATCCATGTGCTATTTATTCCCTAAAATCATACCACTCGACAACCTGTTAGTCGATATTGTCAAAGGGTGATAATTTCACCTTTTGACCCGTTTGGTCTAAATGACCGATTATATTAGCGAGACGACATGTATTTTCATCTCGACTATATGACTCGCTCCGATTCACATCGTGCGGTCATTTTACCTAAAATTCATTTCTTAACACCTTTTGGCCTATTAAGGCTTACTTCATAAGTGTTCTTTAAAACCAATAGTTATGGTCAATGCGTGACCAATTTACCGTTTTACCCTTATTGTTTGTTTTGGTTTACCCTATAAGGTAACCATTTAAAAGTTCATTTTCCATTTGTCATAAAATGATCGAATTACCGATTTAACTCCTTTTAAACTATCAACATGGTTTCTTGTCATGCTCGACTATCTTGTTCCGTACGTCTACTCGCCGGAACATCATAACTCAACTATGTATTTATCTTATTCGTAACTAAAACGATAAGAGAATATTCTAAAATATAAGACTAGTGTAAGCCATACTTACCTTACTTCCAAATTATGCCTTTCCGTCATTCCTGCTTCGTTTGACCCGCTTCGTTTGACCCGCTTCGTTTCCAAGCTTTCACCTAGCTTGTTAATCGTCAAACTATCATTGTAAATTGTAAGATGGT
Organism: Helianthus tuberosus; assembly: GCA_030545235.1. NCBI lineage: Eukaryota > Viridiplantae > Streptophyta > Magnoliopsida > Asterales > Asteraceae > Helianthus > Helianthus tuberosus. Next base: position 157,545,277 of record CM060403.1, read on the forward strand.
TAGATTAGTCATAATTATTCACGACTATTCCATCTCACTTATTTCATATGTCGAAACTACTATTCGACTTCATGATTAGTTAACTTAGCTTATTAAGGTTAACTACTTTAAATCACAAGGTTTACAACATTAAGTCTAAATCAACACAATATTTAGAACCCTTATCACTTCATATTACGCGTAATCGCCATATCATTCAAATACGCGTTTTCGCTCTAATTTCAACACTTTAGTTTTTATTTAGGCATTTTAACAAACACCTAGTGTGCATAATTTTACATATTTACTAACTAGTTCATAACTAGTTATCTTTACCACGGTTAACATCAACACATTCAAACCTCAAAGTCTAGTGTTCATGAATTACATCTAGAACTTATATCATAACCTCAATACTTATCAATCTTACATTCTAATCTGAGTGTTCATCATATTAACATAAAACCCACTTAGCACACAATAGGGTAATTACCAAATCCCTAGTTTTGACAACAATTCATCAAATTTTCTACTAGGGTTTGTTTCTAAACCAAGATATAATCACAATAACACTCATAGGTTCAACATTCATTCCAGAATTTTGATTATGATTGTTCATCATAATCTCAAAGTATCACCAAATCATAAAATTCAACATACCTTGTAATCCCCATGACTAGGTGATCACGAATTTGTAAACATGCAGACGATTTGGGTTTGATTTGAGCTTCAATTTGAGAGATTTGTTGGATTTAGGGCTAGAGCTCCATGGGAGCTTTCTCCTGGCCATCCTACGCACGCACACACACACTTTTTAGTGTGTGTTGTGTAATTTTTTTTATTAAAACCATTTTCAAGATATCTCAGTTTGGTCCCTCATATTTGGTTAGTTATTAAGTAGGCCACAATATAACTATTTCTAACACTACTCCCACTTATTAACTAGGTTAAATATTCCTAGTTAACTTAGTGGGTTCGGGGAATTATAACCCAGTTTATTTTAAGTCCCGTTAATTCAGGCTTCTTATAAACTTTATTTCCTTAAAAGCATTTACTCTCGTTTTATTGAATATTAGGTTTATTTATTTTAAATCCTAATATTTACCGGGTTACCTTTACCGCTAACGGTATTTTACCCGTGTTTTAGCATTAACAGAGTTTGATTACCAAACCCGTTTTCGGGGTGTTACATATTTGTAAGGAACGTAAATAAAATCACTTGGGGTGGCTAAGTAAGAAGGTGATCATTAACTTGAATTAGTAAAGATATGTAAAGCTAGCCACTTGGGGTAACTAGTGAGGAAGGAGATGTGTAGAAACATCAAGACATGCTATTGTGATAATGGGTTGAAGAAGGTGATCACTACCTTGGATTGGTGATGAATTTGTACTAGTGATCTCTCCTGTCTAAAAGAAGTTAATAGTGGAGAAACTATTCAAGGAGAGGACATACAGTGGGTTAGTTAACATCAACATAAACCTCTATAAATCGGTTGTGTGTCTCTTTTTCTAAACTCTTTACATACTTGTTTATTTATTATTAGCATATAACAACAAAGAGATATTCCATACATGATCTTTGAACTTTAAATCAAGCAATAAATTTTTAAGAAAACTATTCAGCCCCTAATAGTTTTCTACACATATACTTTTTTTTGTAAAGGCAAAAGGGTGTTTAATTCCCGTTTATAAAAAGTATGTTTTTATTCAACTCATGGATTGTTTAGATATAAACTGAATACAAACATTTTTTCCGCTCCATATTTATCAAAACAGGCACCAACCGATGGGTCGCACACACAAGGTGTCGAAAAACCGAGGTGTAACATATGGTTGGTCAATAAACATCGTTATGACTTATGTATTGCACTAGATGACATACCAAAGTCAATTAATTAAGAAAGTTGTAGTTATGTTGACAACAAACATAGATACTCATTGAATCTTAAACGATTACGTAATCACATCTCACACATTCATGTCAATGCACACTTTTGAAAATGATTTTTTTTGAGATATTTTTGGGTTGGGTTTAAATATATATCCTCTGTGTATGTTTTTAGATTTGCTGTCGTGCTTATCATGCATATTTATAGATAGAACACCAAAGATTCAAAATAAAAAGGCTCGGATAGATCCAGATGGATAAAGCCCTATGACGTGACTAAATGATCACTTCTTTATCATAGGTTGAATCATCCAACCGTTGAAGCATATGTGTATTTCCGTACTAAGTACTTCTACAAATCATTTGTTTCAACACTTGTTATTTATCATAAATAAATGCTAAAACTAAAAATAACATATGTGGATATTTAGGTTTTGATCCCAAAATATTTATGTGACAATTCATATCTATGTGTAAAATGCTACATAATATTATATTCATTCAAAGAAAAACCGAATTCAAATATATAGACACCTACACTTACAATTTAATATTCACTTATTTTATTAAGAGTAAACTGCAATTTGCGTCCCTGTGGTATGTTGGCAAAATCAACTTGCGAGTCGTAAATCAAAATAATGGACACATGAGTCCTTGTGGTTTGCACTTCCTTGCCATTTGTGTTCCTCGAGCCAACGATGTTTCCAGTTTGCATCAAAAAGACTATTTTGCCATTTTATCATTTCAATACACGTCCCTATGGCTTAAACTTATTCTCCTAATGTGTCCTTGTGTTTTACATACCCCCTCCTCCAAATTCGAATGTCATATTAGGTTAACCATTGCGATTATGAAAACTAATTATGTAAACCATTATGATTATCAGTTTCCCGGATGTTGTACCATCATTTACCAAGCACATGATGTAACCAAAGTAAAGCCAACCAAATGCAATCATATTTACCACACACACACACACACACACACATATGATGTATAAGAATTTATATATCTTTTAACATCAAATTTATCTCCGTTCATACGAAAATCATTGTATTTTTATTGATTTTGGTACTTATTTGAGTTGTTTGTGAAAATACAGGTCTGGGCTTCAGCCCGATGGTAAAACAAAGGCTTTTGGAGCAAAATGGAGCAAAAACGGATGAATCCAGCAAACTGCCAGATATGGCACAGTCGTGCCTGGTCATCGGAGTACCAGCACCATCCAAAATGAACAAGATTTCTGATTGGCACGGTCATGCCATCCTCTGGCACGGTCATGCCTGGTCATCCGAGTACCAGCACCATCATGCCAAATGCCAGCACCATCCAAAATGAACAAGATTTCTAATTGGCACGATCATCCCACCCCTTGGCATGGTCGTGCCCGTCCAAATCAACTCAGGCACAACCAGTTCATGAGATTTCCATCGAAGATTATCGGTGAAAACTGACTGGCACGGTCATGCCAAAACATGGCACGACCATGCTCGCCTCGGGAACTTTTGAGCGGGATTTTGCCAAAAATGTTAAGAACAAGAATGATAGAGGAAAAGTGAAACTAACACAGACCAAGCACGACCATGCCAAAGCTTGGCATGGTCATGCCGATCAACCAGTATTATAAAGACGAGTTTCAGCTCATTATTTAGGTGTGTTGGGTCTTGGAGGTGATTTCTCTCTCAAAATTTCTACATTCGGGGAGCTTGTAGGAGCCAAAGAGGAGTCCAACACCACTCAAGATTCAATCATTCAACCTATAATCCTTGCTTTTTGGTGGTATTTCATAATTCCATGTTGAACTTAAGTATTTGCAAGAATTATTTATGATGTCATGAGGCATATGGGCTAAACATTTGTGTTGCTTAAACTTGGTTGAAGCTTATTAATATATGATAACATGGAAGGAGATGTGATGATTGTTCTTGTTAATCTTCATAATGATATTTAGTCTTGTTCTTGGAGTTCATGTGCATGTTTGAAGTTGTTGTTCATGAGTGTTTAATCATAAGTATATGCGTGATGTGTTGGAAAGCCCATGTGTAAATTATGGTTATTGAATCTTGTAAACTTCTTAGTTTGATTCATAGCATAATGGTAACTGCCAACATGAATTGGATTATGATTTGAACATGTGTATGAATTCTTGCATTTAGATTTGGAAACATTAGAATGTTTATACGAACTCTATGGTATGTGATTGTGTTAGCATGATGATTTAGGCCAAGATTATTATCTAGCATGACCATGCTTGTCGTTCATATCAAGAACATGATGAAGATATTATTTACTTGGAAGAAATTTAGGGTGATTAGTATGTTGTTCATGTTAGTTTTCCCTAAGTTGTCGAGTTGGGAGTTTTGACAAACGAGTAACTCTTGATTAAAAGATTAACATCACTTCACAACCAAACTTAAAAGAACGATTCTTAGGTGATTAGAGTGTTATTCATTTTAATTTTCTGAAAGAATTATAAAACTAGGAACCTTGACTGGAACTTAGTTATTCTAGAGGTTGTATCATCACTAGAGCTTCCATTAGTTATCACATACTCCTTAGTAGATACTTAGTTTAGGCAACCTTTCTTAGACATTGTTATTTTTAGAATATTTAGTAGTTTATTGTTTGCATGATAAGTTTGAAAAAACCAAACCCGTTAATTGAAAAGGCTTTAAAGTAACAAAAGTTTAGTATCGAGACACCGCGTCCACGGATTGATATATGGTTCTTACCGATAAACTATATTACCATTCGATGGGTACACTTGCCCTTTGTGTGTGTGTAGTTTAGTTCTTAGGTGAAAACCATTTTAAAACTAAATTTGTGTGAACGAATATCTTGATAAAAATATATATAATTCATGCACACACACACACACACACTTATATATATACGTATACAAGTGTAGAGAGAAATCCCTATTGAGTCAAGAAAACCAAACAAACTTAACGGGTGGACCACAACTTGCCACATGTTACACCTTTTCATATTTGACATGTTTCACTTTTTTTGTTACATCTTTTACCTGTTTACATTATATGTAACTTCATCTGTTACACTTTTTTGGGGGTTTTCAACAACATATTTTTTTTTTTAGATTTTGTGAAGTGTAACATTTTAGAACATAAAATATATGAGATTTTAAGTTTGTAGTGCATGTAAAAAACATGTTACATGTTTTTATAGAAAGATTTTAGTGCAACAAATCCAGCTGTTACATCTTATTGTGTCAGACAGGAAAGAGAAGCTACAAAAAGTTGTTTACACATTTTTGCAGACTGTGACACGTGTTGAAGAAACAACTTTTGTAACAATCCAATCTCCACCATAGTTTATTTAGATGGATGATGGAGATGAATTTTTCAAGTTTCATGAACTCACACAGGTTTTCTCTAAATCCTTGATCATCAAAACACCTAGGTTATCAAACACTCTAATCAACTAACAAACATGATCAATAAAAAACATGGATCATCAAAGATACTTGATCCTATCCTGTTCGCCGCCTCCCTGTTCAAACTTTAAATCAAAGGTTAGGTTGTTCCAAAACCTTAAAACCACCCTCACATACAAGAGAAAGTGGCTCAGGGTACCAGCAACCGTAATCTCAGCTACAAATGTTAAAGTCAGTTGTATGAGGTTCAATTTTCAACATAAACTACGTTAATCAACGAGTAGTAAGTAAGCAAGAACACGTCATTTGTCGAAGCCCCCGACCCCTACCCCGGGAGCGGGCGGCCGTTGGACCAGATCAAGTGGTATCAGTGTTTATTAATTTGGCAGCAGAATTTAAACATCAGGACCTTAGTTAGGAAATATTTATCTGAGTGTAAAACACCAAAATTTTATAATAAATAATGGGATAAAACCCAAGTTTCATTGATAATACATTTTTAGGGATAATCCTAATTATTGAAAACATAAACTCCTTTTTATTTAGGCAACTTTTATAGCCAGTTCTTTAAGCCTTCAGTGCTCTACAGCTGGATTCTATTAGTTTCACATTAAGTTACCTGAAACGCGTTTTAAAAAGATTTTATTAGCAAGAAATACTGGCGAGTGCATCCTAGTTTAATCAAAACAAGCTTTTATAACTTTACAGTATTGAGAGCGATTACAATGTTTATATCTACCAATATACTCATTCATTATTTGTTATGTTCACAGTTCCATGACTGTGGTCATGTTACTCATTGGCTAACTCGTCGTCCTATAGTAACGGATTACAAGTAGTGTATACAAAACCCCACATACCGGCAGCAATTGTAGAACACATAGATTCAATCACTGTTAAGTATAATTTAAAACATTTGAGGTTTTGTAAAAACAATTTGATAGAAAAAGAGAATGACTCACATTGTTGACTTAGGTAATACTATAGCTTCCTGTTAGTGATCCTGGTTATTATCTATTAAAAATTGAAACACTGCAGACGTGTTAGTAAGATAATCCAAATCACATTAGCCTTACAACATGAGATAGAACTCCAATGCACTGAGTCAGGCAGAGCCTTGACATGCATTACGGAGCCCTAAATCAATCGGGTTGGGTAACGAATACGTGATCGGGGGTTATAATACTTACTACGAGGCAAAGCTTCGTGTTTTAGGGGTATTATATCGAGCATCATTTAGCTTTATAGGGAGAGAGGAAAGAAAAGAATTTGAGCCACTGAAACTGAGGCTTCGGCCTCCTTTTATAGGCTGATCAGCCACTCGCTCGTGCCCCGCGAGCCATATCTCTCCCTCTCTCGTGGCCCGCGAGAACCCTAGATTAGGGTTTAGGCTTGGCTAGTCAATGGTTTAGACCTCACACGTTATGGGACACGCGGCCGCATAGGGTTCCGCCACCTGACCCTCGGTCGCGCCCCGCGAAGCACACGACCAATATGGTCGCGGCCCGCGAGCGGCCTTAAATACTTGTCTTATTTGTTTTTAATAATATTAATGTTATTTAGGGCCGTTTACGAGTATACAGGGTCCAATTAGTTTGTTTAGGGTGTTTTAGGAGGGTTGTTATATCCTCCCCACCATGTTTTAAATCTCGTGCTCGAGATCTACTGGAACAGGTGTGGATATTTCCGTAGTATCTCTGACTCGAGCTTCCAAGTGTATTCTGGTCCTCTTTTGGAATCACATTTCACTTTGACCAGAACTAATCTCTTATGCTTGAGATTCTTGATCTTTCTATCTTCAATCTGAAGTGGTTTTTCTACGAACTTAAGCTTCGCATTTACCTCTATGTCCTGAAGAGGTACCATTAATGATTCGTCTTCTAAGCATTTCTTGAGGTTACATACATGAAATACATCATGTATTCCTGCCACTTCCTCTAGCAGTTGTAGCTGATAAGCTACTGGTCCTATTCTTTTGATAATCTCAAAAGGACCAACATACCTTGGGCTTAGCTTGCCTCTTTTAACGAATTTGACTACTCATTTCCATGGAGAAACTTTTAACAACACCTTATCTCCAACTTGAAATTCTAATGGTTTTCGTCTGTTATCTGCAAAACTCTTTTGACGATCCCGTGCTGCTTTTAGTCTTTCCTTGACCTAAATAATCTTGTTCGTTGTTTCTTGTACTATCTCTGGTCCAGATAATTGCTTTTCTCCAATTTCTGCCCAACAGACTGGAGTTCGGCACTTTCGTCCATAAAGTGCTTCAAACGGTGCAGCATTAATGCCGGTATGATAGTTGTTATTGTAGGAAAATTCTATTAATGATAAATGATCATCCCAATTTCCTCCGAAATCAATTACACAGGCTCTAAGCATGTCTTCCATTGTTTGAATTGTCCTTTCACTTTGTCCGTCTGTTTGAGGATGATAAGTTGTGCTTAGATTTAACCTGGTTCACATTGCTTTTTGGAAACTCGTCCAAAAATGAGAAGTAAAACGACTATCTCTATCAGATACAATAGATAAAGGAATTCCATGTAATGAAACTATTTCATTTGCATATAACTTGGCTAATTGTTCCATACTGAAAGTTTCCTTCATCGGTAAAAAATGAGCAGATTTGGTTAATCTGTCTACAATCACCCAGATTGTATCATTACCTTTTCGTGTCTTGGGTAATTTGGTAATAAAGTCCATTATTATCAAGTTCCATTTCCAAATTGGCATCTCTAACTGCTGCAATAACCCTGAAGGTTTCTGGTGTTCAGCTTTAACCTGTGAACAGGTTAGACATTTAGCAACATAGTTTGCTATATCCCTTTTCATTCCTATCCACCAAAAATTCTGTCTTAAGTCTTGATACATCTTATCACTACCAAGATGTATCGTATACTTAGATCTATGGGCTTCTTCTAAAATTCAATTTTTTAGGTTCCCTTGAACAGGTATCCAAATTCTTTCCTTATGGAATCTCCAAATTCCATTTGTTCCTTGTTCTAGTTCCTTAATCATTCCTTTCAAACCTTCAGCATCGTCCTTGATTGCTGTTTCCTGAATTTCTCTAATTTGTTCATTTAAATCTATCTGCAGATTTAATCTGAGAGAGCGTACTCGTTTTGGCTTTTCATGATACTTTCGACTTAAAGCATCAGCCACTACATTAGCTTTCCCTGCATGATACTTGATATCACAATCATAATCACTAAGAATTTCCATCCAACGTCTCTGTCTCATATTTAATTCCTTTTGCCAAAAACATATCTTAAACTCTTATGATCTGTAAAAACAACAAACTTATTACCATAAAGATAGTCTCTCCAAACCTTAAGGGCAAAAATTATGGCTCCAAACTCTAGATCATGGGTTGTGTAATTCTCTTCGTGTTTCTTAAGCTGTCTAGAGGCATAAGCTATAACCTTTTGCCGTTGCATCAACACGCATCCATATCCTAACTTAGACGCATCACAATATACTACCAAGTCTTTAGTTCCTTCTGGTAACGCGAGTATGGGTGCGTTGGTTAACCTTTGCTTTAAAATCTTAAAGGCTTCCTCCTGTTTTAGTCCCTATTCAAACTTAACTGATTTGCAGGTCAGTTTGGTTAATGGAATGGCTATCCTAGAAATTTTTTGAATAAAACGTCTATAATATCCTGCCAATCCTAGAAAACTCCTTACTTCCGTTGGCAATTCAAGGACTTTCCAATTGGTAATTGCCTCGATCTTTGTGGGATCCACATGAATTCCTTCATGATTAACCAGATGGCCAAGGAATTTCACTTCTTGCAACCAAAATTCGCATTTTGATAATTTTGCATAAAGCTTTTCTTTTCTCGATAAGGTCATAATTGTATGCCGATGTTGTGCATATTTATAACAACCCTCCTGAATATTTTTCTGACGCCCTTATATATTTTAAAATACCCCTATATGTCTTAAAATGCACCCTGTATGTGAAAACCGAGCCCAAAATATAAAATATCATTAAAATAAATAAAAAACAAGAAAAATGGGTTTCAGGCGGGCCGCGTAAACCTCCCTTTAACCCTTACGCGGGTCGCGACCTGATGAAATTTGGCGAAACCCTGGGCCACCACGTGGCCAAACACCCGACAACCCTATACGATGACCCGGACACCTTAAACCCTACCCGGGCTACTTCGTGGGCCGCGTAAAAGTCGAAATGAGGCCCTATAAGTAGCAGGCCTTGGATCTTTAGTCTACTCGCTCATTTCTTTTCTTTCTAATCGAATTTCTGAAGTAATAGGCATAATTTTCAAGTATAATACCCCCTAATTAGCGAGGTTCTGCTCCGTTGTAAGTATTATAACCCCAGTTTCGTATTAGATACGCTGCCCGATTGATCCAGGGTTATGTAACAACTGTCGTGGTTCTGCCCGACGTAGTTGTTGGAATACCGTCTCGGGGAGGGTATCGTTAATATAGTTAAAGGGTTATTATACTAACATATGTACATTTGTGTAAATTATAGATTTAATACCAGGAAACCCTAGAAGAAGTCTAAAACAGCAATGTGAGTTTATCCGCTTTTCGTAAACCTTTTTGTGAACTATTTTACAAAACCTTAATGCTTTACAATGTGATTAAGCAGTGATTGAGTCTTTGTAGTTCTTCAATTACTGCCGGTATGTTGGGGTTTTGTATACAAAATGTGGAACACGTTACCATTAGACGACGAGTTAGCCAATGTGTAATATGACCCACCAGTCAGGATTGACAGTACTAAATGAGTAATTGTGTAGAAATAAACAATGTGATCGCTCTCAATACTGTGTTAATTGATAAAATGTTTCTTGATTAAACTGGGATTCACTCACCAGTATTTCCCACTGACAAATGTTTTTAAAACGCGTTTCAGGTAACACAATGTGACTGCCAATTAGTAAAAAACCAGCTGGAGAGCACTGACGGCTTGGAAAAATGTGGCTATAAAAGTTACCAAAAAGACGATGTTTTAAATTCAATAAAATAGGGTATATCCCTATAAACATGTTGTAATAAAGAAACTTGGGTTTTACCCATGTGATTATTAATATAAAATATGGTGGTTTTACTCTGATAAACATTTCCTAACTACGATCCTGATGTAATTTCCGCTGCCAAATTAATAAATTAACAAACTGATACCACCACAAACGAATGTTAGCGGACGCCCGTTCCCGGGACATATAAGGGGGCGGGGGTTGCGACAGAAGGTGGTATCAGAGCTTAGCCACTGATTCAGCCACAGGAGTGTTCTGCTAACATCAATATATTATTTAAATTGTTAGGAAATAAATTCTTAAAATACGTGAATATCTGTATTTTATTGTTATGTGTTATTTGACTATTTGTTAGTTTACAGTATGAGTGATCAAGGACCCTCAGACATGTATCGTCAGTTGTCCGATTCACCTAGGAGTGAAGGACCCTCAGACATGAGGGATATTTACCTTTAAAGCTCAGTCGGAAGAGCCATTCCCTAAAAAAAAAAGAGGATGGTTCAGTAAGGGAGCCTTTGAGCGTAGAAAAAGAATGCGAAAGTTGCAACAGCAAAGAGTCCTAGCAGCCGCTAAGCGAGAGTCAGATGCCCATACACATGATATGCTTAATAGAAGCATAGCCAATTTCCATATCTTAGCAACAACTGCTGCCGACCCAAGTATCGAACAACTAGTAGCCCCACAACCCTTACCTTTAATTCCCACTTAGCCGATGGAGGTAGAAATGCATGATTCCAACCCTGAGGAAATACCTAGGATACCAGCCCCTAATCCTTTAGACCCAAATTATGATCCATGGTTTGATGATCTTAGGGATTATGTGCCACGCTACCATCTAAATGACGAAACCTTGCCGAACATAGCAGCGTATCCAGGTCTGGACCCTCTAGATCCCTATTATGACAACGATGAATACATCAGGGAGATTTTAGAGAATCCATACCCTCAGGAGAACCCTAGGCCACAGTATCCAGATCCAGTACCAGCACCTGCACCCCCAATGAGTGCAGAGAACTTGCAAGAACTCCGAACTTTCGGAGAAGAAATCTTAGAGAGTAGTGAGAGGATGAGATATGTAGGAGAACAACTCGTCTGGAAATATGACGAGCGTCAGATGGATTTCGGGGGAAATCCATATCCATGAGAGATGATAAGTGGAGTTAGTAATAATAATAATAATATAATAATATATAATATGTTTGTAAGAAAAAAATAATATATATATATATATATGTAATAATAATAATATATTGTAGTATAGAACACTTTGTGGTAAACGATGCATAATAGTATTGTAATTTTTAATTCCTGTTTTAGTGTGTATTTGACGTATACTATATAACAAGAGAAAGGTCTCAATGTACGACGTTTTTGACCAATATGTGTATTATGTGGATTGTTAGTTAAACTATTAATTATTCTGTGATATTAATAATTGGTAAATGTTTAAATTCAGATGGCCGACGAAGTAAATCAGGGAAAATCTGAATAATGATAACCAGAGTAACAATAACTTGGGTAACGAAAATCCAAACAACAACAATTGAAACCAAGTGGATAACAGTGCCATCCAACACATAGTAGCACAAGGAATAATAGATGCAATGCCATATATTATTCAAACGGTTTGGGAAGCAGAAAATAAAAGTAGACATGATAGCAAGCGACCCTCCGAACCCGAAAACAGCGTAAACAATGGACCCGTACTTCAAATACCCATTCCCAAAAGAAGAAGAACCGTGTCTTAGGGTTGTTCATATAAAGAATTCTGGTCTTGTAAACCAATGGAATTCTCAGGCAACGAAGGGGCTATTGCAACCCTACGCTGGATAGAAAAGACTGAGGCAGTCTTAAGAATAAGCAAGTGCGCAGAAGAAGATAAGATAATGTTTGCTTCCAATTTGTTTAATAATTCAACACTAGAATGGTGGAATACTATTCTCCAGACTAAAGGAAGTAATAGAACTTACAATATGGAATGGGAGGAGTTTAAAAACATGGTAGAAAGGAAATTATGCCCTCCTAATGAAAAAGAACAAATAACAAACAAGTTCTTAAACCTTAGGATGACTGGTGTGGATAGTAAGGGATATACTAAATTATTCTTTGAATATGCTAGAATAGTGCCAACCCTTGCTTCACCCGAACCAGTGTTAATCTCCCATTATATATGGGGATTAATCGGGGAGATAAGACATGTAGTCAAGACAGCTAGACCTCAAACCATAGAAGAAGCTGTAGAACTAGCCAATACCTTGACAGATGAATTAGTTCATACACGAGAAGAGGATCAAATGAGGAACCTAACCCAGAAGCTCACACAGGAATTTCGTTCTGGAAATTTTAACCATGGGGAAAACATAGGTTCTACCTCTACACCCTACTGTAAAAATTGTAAAAGGAAGCATTCCGGAAGATGCTCCATATACTGTAACTTTTGCAAAATATCAGGACACAAGGAAGAAGACTGCAGGAAGAAAGCTAACAACAGGGTATGTTACAACTGTGGAGAACAAGGTCATATCAAGCCTAACTGTCCAAAATTAGCTCCGGCTACAAACAAAAAGAATACCAAAAATGCTAGAGCATTTGTTCTGACTGCAGAAGAAGCAAAGATGATCCCGGATGTGATCACTGGTACGTTTTTAGTTAATGACATTTTTGCTAAAGTATTATTTGACTCTGGTGCAAACCAAAGTTTTATTAATACTTCATTTTGCAAACTTCTCAACCAATCATTAACTAAACTTTCACAAGAATGCCTAGTAGAAACAGCAAATGGTGAAACCATTAAAATTTCTGAAATCTTGCAGGGAGCAAGAATAGAAATTCTAAATCAGAAATTTATTGCAAACCTTTACCCCATGAATCTGGCAGGAATTGATGTAGTATTAGGAATGGATTGGTTAATAGCCAATAAAGCCAGTATTCTGTGTGATCAAAAGTCAATACAAGTAAATTCACCAAAGGGTGAAAATATCACAATTAAAGGATATAAAACCTCTAGATCCACTAAATTCATCTCTGTGTTGAAAACAGCAAGTTACATAAGAAAAGGATCATTAGTGTATTTGATTTCTATAATCACTAACACTAAAGGAAAAGAATTAAGGGATATTCCAATAGTATCTCAATTTTCAGATGTATTTCCAGAAGAATTACCAGGGCAACCTCCAGATCGAGAAGTTGAATTCAGAATCCATTTAATACTAGGGACAGCACCAATTGCCAAAGCACCTTACCGTTTGGTACTTGCAGAAATGCAAGAACTAAAGAACCAATTAGACAAACTGCTAGAGAAAGGATTCATACAGCCAAGTTCATCACCCTGGGGAGCGCCTATTTTATTCGTAAAAAAGAAAGATGGATCAATGCGGATGTGCATTGACTACAGTGAATTGAATAAAGTCACAATTAAGAATCGGTATCCATTACCAAGAATTGATGATCTGTTTGATCAGTTACAAGGAGCCCGATTTTTCTCAAAAATCGATTTAAGGTTAGGATATCATCAATTAAAGGTACTAGAAGAGGACATTCCTAAAACCGCCTTCCGAACAATGTAAGGTCATTATGAATTTACCGTCATGCCATTTGGTTTAACCAATGCCCTAACTGCATTCATGGACATGATGAACCGAATATGTAAGCCATATTTGGATAAATTCATAATTGTATTTATAGATGATATTCTCGTTTACTCTAAGAATAAAGAGGAACATGCAAAGCATTTGCACGCACTTTTAAGTTTATTAAGAAAAGAAAAGCTTTATGCTAAGTTTTCAAAGTGCGAGTTTTGGTTAGAACAGGTACAATTTCTCGGACATCTAGTTGATCATGAAGGAATTCATGTGGATCCCACAAAAATCGAGGCAATTACCAAGTGGAAAACCCCTGAATCACCAACCGAGGTTAGAACTTTCTTAGGACTAGCCGGTTATTATAGAAGATTTATTCAAGATTTTTCTAGAATAGCCATTCCCTTAACTAAGCTAACTTGTAAATATGTTAAGTTTAAATGGGAACCAAAACAAGAAGAAGCCTTTAGAATCCGTAAGCAAAGATTAACTCATGCACCCATACTAGCGTTACCAAAAGAAACTGAAGATTTTGTAATCTATTGCGATGCTTCTAAATTAGGTTATGGATGTGTGTTAATGCAACGTCAAAAGGTTATAGCCTATACATCTAGACAACTTAAGAATCATGAAGAAATTTATTCCACTCATGATTTAGAATTTGGAGCTATAATTTTTGCTCTTAAGATTTGGAGACATTACCTGTACGGTAGTAAGTTTACTATTTTCACAGATCATAAAAGTTTAAGGTATGTCTTCGGGCAAAAAGAATTGAATATGAGACAAAGACGCTGAATGAAATTTCTTAGTGATTATGATTGTGATATTCAGTATCATGCAGGAAAGGCAAATGTAGTTACTGATGCTTTAAGTCGAAAATATCACGAACAACCAAAAAGAGTACGTTCTCTTAAATTAAATCTACAAGTAGATTTAAATGAGCAGATTAGAAAAGCACAAGAATCAGTAATCAAGGATGATACTGAAAAAATTAAAAGGAATGATCAAGGAATTAGAACAAGGAACAGATGGGATTTGGAGAGTTCATAAGAAAAGAATATGGGTACCTAAATTAGGAAACGTACGTCATCGCATATTAGAAGAAGCCCACAAGTCTAAATATACGATGCATCCAGGAAGCGATAAAATGTACCAGGATTTAAGAAAGAATTTCTGGTGGATAGGAATGAAATGGATGTAGCAGCCTATGTTTCTAAGTGTTTAACATGTTCACAAGTCAAAGCTGAACATCAAAAACCTTCAGGGTTATTGCAACAGTTAGAAATGCCTGTTTGGAAATGAGAATTGATAACAATGGATTTTGTAACTAAATTACCCAAAACAAAGAAAGGTAATGATACAATCTGGGTGATTGTAGACAGACTAACCAAGTCAGCTCATTTCCTATCAATGAAAGAAACTCTCATTATGGAACAATTAGCTAAATTGTATGTAAATGAAGTAGTTTATTTACATGGAATTCCTTTATCAATTGTTTCTGACAGAGATAGTCGTTTCACCTCACATTTTTGGACAAGTTTCCAAAAAGCAATGGGAACTAAGTTGAATCTAAGCACAACTTATCATCCTCAAACGGATGGACAAAGCGAAAGGACAATTCAGACAATGGAAGACATGCTTAGAGCTTGTGTAATTGATTTTGGAGGTAATTGGGATGATCACTTACCATTGATAGAATTTTCTTATAATAATAGTTATCACACAAGTATCAATGTTGCACCATTCGAATCACTTTATGGACGAAAGTGCCAAACTCCAGTATGTTGGGCCGAAATTGGGGAAAAGCAACTATCTGGACCTGAGATAGTACAAGAAACAACAGACAAAATCATTCAAGTCAAGGAACGACTGAAAGCAGCACGTGATCGACAGAAAAACTATGCTGACAACAGACGGAAACCATTGGAATTTCAAGTAGGGGACCGAGTATTGTTAAAAGTCTCTCCTTGGAAAGGAGTGGTAAGATTCATCAAAAGGGGAAAGCCAAGTCCCAGGTATGTTGGACCTTTTAAGATTATTAGAAGAATAGGACTTGTAGCCTATCAGCTACAACTGCCAGAGGAAATGGCAGGAATACATGATGTATTTCATGTATCTAATCTCAAGAAATGCTTAGCCAATGAATCACTTATAATGCCTCTAAAGGATATAGAAGTAAATGAACAACTCAAGTTTGTAGAAAGGCCTCTACAGATTGAAGGCAGGAAAGTCAAAAACCTCAAGCATAAGAGATTAGTTCTGGTCAAAGTGAAATGGGACTCCAAAAGAGGACCAGAATACACATGGGAGCGTGAATCAGAAATGCAAAGGAAATACCCACACCTGGAACAGTAGACCTCGAGGACGAGCTCTAAAACAAGGTGGGGAGGATATAACAACCCTCCAGAATATTTTTCTAACGCCCTTATATATTTTAAAATACCCCTATATGTCTTAAAATACACCCCGTATGTGAAAACCGATCCCAAAATATAAAATATCATTTAAAATAAATAAAAAACAAGAAAAATGGGTTTCAGGCGGGCCGCGTAAACCTCCCATTAACCCTTACGCGGGCCGCGACCTGGTGAAATCTGGAGAAACCCTGGGCCGCCACGTGGCCCAACACCCGGCAACCCTATACGATGACCCGGACACCCTAAACCCTACCCGGGCTACTACGAGGGCCGCGTAGCCCGTGGTCTATGTTTACGCGTGCCGCGTAAAAGTCGTAATGGGGCCCTATAAGTAGCAGGCCTTGGATCTTCAGTCTACTCGCTCATTTCTTTTCTTTCTAATCGAATTTCTGAAGTAATAGGCATAATTTTCAAGTATAATACCCCCTAATTAGCGAGGTTCTGCTCCGTTGTAAGTATTATAACCCCAGTTTCGTATTAGATACGCTGCCCGATTGATCCAGGGTTCCGTAACAACTGTCGTGGTTCTGCCCGACGTAGTTGTTGGAATACCGTCTCGGGGAGGGTATCGTTAATATAATTAAAGGGTTATTATACTAACATATGTACATTTGTGTAAATTATAGATTTAATACCAGAAACCCTAGAAGAAGTCTAAAACAGCAATGTGAGTTTATCCGCTTTTCGTAAACCTTTCTGTGAACTATTTTACAAAACCTTAATGCTTTACAATGTGATTAAGCAGTGATTGAGTCTTTGTAGTTCTTCAATTACTGTCGGTATGTTGGGGTTTTGTATACAAAATGTGGAACACGTTACCATTGGACGACGAGTTAGCCAATGTGTAATATGACCCACCAGTCAGGATTGACAGTACTGAATGAGTAATTGTGTAGAAATAAACAATGTGATCGCTCTCAATACCGTGTTAATTGATAAAATGTTTCTTGATTAAACTGGGATTCACTCACCAGTATTTGCCACTGACAAATGTTTTTAAGTCGCGTTTCAGGTAACACAATGTGACAGCCAATTAGTAAAAAGCCAGCTGGAGAGCACTGACGGCTTGGAAAAATGTGGCTATAAAAGTTACCAAAAAGACGATGTTTTAAATTCAATAAAATAGGGTATATCCCTATAAAAATGTTGTAATAAAGAAACTTAGGTTTTACCCATGTGATTATTAATATAAAATATGGTGGTTTTACTCTGATAAACATTTCCTAACTACGATCCTGATGTAATTTCCGCTGCCAAATTAATAAATTAACAAACTGATACCACCACAAACGAATGTTCACGGACGCCCGTTCCCGAGACAGATAAGGGGGCGGGGGTTGTGACAATATTCCTCTTTTCTCTTAGAGTAAATTAGAATATCATCTATAAAGACAATTATGAATTTATCCAGGTATGGTTTGCATATCATGTTCATCATGTCCATAAATGCGGCTGGGGCATTGGTTAAACCAAATGGCATGACTGTAAATTCATAATGACCGTACCTTGTTCTGAAAGCAGTTTTAGGAATGTCCTCTTCCTGTACTTTCGATTGATGATATCATGAGCGTAAGTCGATCTTAGAAAAGAATCGAGCTCTTTGAAGTTGATCGAACAAGTCATCGATTCTTGGTAGTGGGTACTGATTTTTAATCGTAACCTTGTTCAATTCCCGGTAATCAATGCACATACGCATTGATCCGTCCTTGTTCTTGACAAATAACACCGGTGCTCCCCACGGCGATGAACTAGGTTGTATAAAAACCTTTTTCAAGTAGTTCGACCAACTGTTTCTTCAGAGCCTGCATTTCCGTCGGTGCTAAATGATATGGTGCTTTGGCAATCAGTGTTGTTCCTGGTATTAGGTGAATTCTAAATTCAACCTCTCTATCTGGCGGTAATCCAGGTAACTCTTCTGGAAAAAAACGTCTGAGAATTTAGATACTACGGGGATATCTTTTAATTCTTTTCCTTTAGTGTTAATGATTACAGAAATCATATACACCATTCCTCCTTACCTTTCATAGCTTGCAGCTTTCATCACAGAGATGAATTTCGTCGATCTGGTTGGCTTATCTCCTTTAATTTTAATCACATAAAATACTGGCATGATTGGCTACCAACCAATCCATTCCTAGTAGAACATCGAATCCGGCTAGATTCATTGGAAACAGGTTAGTAGTAAAACCATGGTTTAAAATTTCTATCCTTGCTCCCTGCAGGATTTCGCTTATCTTAATAGAATCTCCATTTGTTGTCTCCACCAGGCAGTCTTGTTGAAGTTTAGTTAATGGTTGGTTGAGAAGTTTATAGAAAGAAGTATTGATAAAACTTTGGTTTGCACCAGAGTCAAATAATACTTTGGCAAAAAATATCATTAACTAAAAACATACCGTCAATAACATCCGGAATCATCTTGGCTTCTTCAGTTGTCAGAAGGAATGCTTTGGCATTCTTCTTGGGTCCTTCAGTTGCCTTAGCTTTGTTGGTTGTCGTTAGAGCTAGTTTCGGATAGTTCGGTTTGATATAATCAGCTTCTCCACAATTGAAGCATAGCCTATTGCTAGCTTTCTTCCTGCAGTTTTCTTCCTTATGTCCAGATATCTTGCAGAAGTTGCAGTATATTGAGCACCTTCCTGAGCGCTTCCTTTTGCAATACTTGCAGTTAGGTGAAGAGGAAGAAGCTATACCTTTCCAACGGTTGGAATTACCGTAGCGAAATTCTTGGGTAAGCTTCTAAGCTAGGTTCTTTTTCTGATTTTCCTCTTGTGTACGTACCAATTCATCAGTCAGGGTGTTGGCTAGTTCTACCGCTTCTTCTATGGTTTGTGGCCTGGCTGCCTTGAATACGTGTCTAATCTCACTAATTTATCCCCAGATGTAACGGGAGATTAGTACTAGTTCTGGTGAGGCTAAGGTTGGCACTATCCTAGCATATTCAAAGAATATGGTAGTATAACCATTGCAGTCTATTCCAGTCATTTTAAGATTTAAGAACTTATTGGTAATCTGTTCTTTTTCATGAGGAGGACAAAATTTTCTTTCAACTATATCCTTAAATTTGGTCCATTCCATGTTATAAACTCTATCACTTCCTCTAGACTGGAGAATGGTATTCCACCACTCTAAGGCTGCATTCTTAAAAAGATTAGAAGCAAACATAATCTTATCTTCATCTGCACATTTACTTATTTTTATGACTGCTTCTGTCTTTTCTATCCAACGCAAGGCTGAAATAGCTCCTTCATTGCCTGAGAACTCTATTGGCTTGCTGGCCAAGAATTCTTTATAAGAACAACCATAGGACATGGTTCTTCTTCTTTTTGGAATTGGAGCTTGGATAAGTGGTCCATGATTTTCGTTCACACTGTGACTTGGTTCAGTGGGTTGACGTTTACTTCCGATTGTAGATTGATTATTTTCTTCTTCCTTAATAGTCTTGATAATATATGGCATATCGTCTATGATTCCTTGTGCTACTATGTGTTCAATGGCACTGTTATTCACTTGGTTTCCATTATTATCATTATTCTGGTTTTCTTGATTTACTTCATTGTCCATCTGAATAGTAAACATTTACCAGGTATTAATATCACAGAAATATACTTAATACAAACAATCACACAAGCAGATTGATCCAAAACGTCGAGCATTGCGACTTACTCTTTTTTTATATATCTATATGCATCGATTACAAATTACTACTGAAAACTAAACACACTAGTAATAATGCAAAAATAGGCATTTTAGTTGATTTTTTTCAAGTACAACATTACACACCCCCCCCACATATATATATATATATATATATATATATATATATATATATATATATATATTAGGCTTTGACTTGGCTAGAACTGCAGCTCACGCTCGTCATACTTCCAGACGAGTTTCTCTCCTATCTGACGGATCCTATTTCCTTCTTCAACTAACTCTTCGCCATATGAGCGAAGTTCCTCCACATTTTCCTGACTCATGGGTGGTAGTGGTGCTGGTACTGGGTCAGGGTAACGTGGTATGGGTTCTCCGTAAGGGTATGGGTTGTTTAGTATATCCTGATTTGCCCTGTCGTCGTTCCACCATGGGTCTAAAGGGTTCAGGTCGGTATACTGCGCTATGGGGTATGGTGCAGGAATTCTAGGGATCTCATTGGGGTCGAATGCTGGGATTGGGAATTGGTTATCCTGGTTTGACTCGAACTCCATTGGTTGGTTGTGGAATAAGGGTAGAAGTTCTGGTTCAGCTATTTGGTTTAGATTGGGGTCTACGACTGTGTTTGCTAACATATGGAAATCTGCTCACTGCCTATCAAGCTCCTCCTCCCATAATGGTCTATAGTTTTTCTGGGTTTGGGCATTCATTTCTCTTTTGGCTTTTGCTATTGCTCTATGTTGTTAAAGTTTCTTCATCCTTTTCCTCCTCTCATGCGCCCCTTTACTAAACCATCCTCTCTTTTTGGGAGGGAATGGTTCCTTAGATTGTGCTTTAAAGATAAAGATTCCTTCCTCAGAATCAACAGAGTATCCTGAGGTTGGCTGGGATGAGGTTCCTTCATTCTTTGGGGAGTTAGCTAATTGACGGTAAGCGTCGGAAGTACCTTGCTCACACATACTGTAAACTAACAAATTGTCAAATAACACAAAATAATAATATACATATTTACACAGAATCACATAAGTTATTTCCTAACACAATTGGTTAAAATTTAAGTAGAACAACTAAATGACTTAAACCAGTGGCATAGCTCTGATACCACTTTCTGTCGCAGCCCCCGACCCCTACCCAGGAAGCGGGCGGCCACGGGACCAGATCAAGTGGTATCCGTGTTTATTAATTTGGCAGCGGAATTTAAACATCAGGACCGTAGTTAGGAAATATTTATCAGAGTGTAAAACACCAAACTTTTATAATAAATAAATGGGATAAAACCCAAGTTTCATTGATAATACAATTTTAGGGATAATCCTAATTATTGAAAACATAAACTCCTTTTTATTTAGGTAACTTTTATAGCCACTTCTTTAAGCCTTTAGTGCTCTCCAGCTGGCTTCTATTAGCTTCACATTAAGTTACCTGAAATGGGTTTTAAAAAGATTTTATCAGCAAGAAATACTGGCGAGTGCATCCTAGTTTAATCAAAACAAGCTTTTATAACTTTCTAGTATTGAGAGCGATTACAATGTTTATATCTACCAATATACTCATTCATTATTTGTCATGTTCACAGTTCCATGACTGTGGTCATGTTACTCATTGGCTAACTCGTCGTCCAGTAGTAACGGATTACAAGTAGTATATACAAAACCCCACGTACCGGCAACAAATGTAGAACACATAGACTCAATCACTGTTAAGTATAATTTAAAACATTTGAGGTTTTGTAAAAACAGTTTGGTAGAAAAAGAGAATGACTCACATTGTTGACTTAGGTAATACTATAGCTTCCTGTTGGTGATCCTGGTTATTATCTATTAAAATTAAAACACTGCACACGTGTTAGTAAGATAACCCAAATCACATTAGCCTTACAACACGAGACAGAACTCTAACGAACTGAGTCAGGCAGAGCCTTGACAGGCGTTACGGAGCCCTAGATCAATCGGTTAGGGTAACGAATATGTGATCGGGGGTTATAATACTTACAAAGAGGCAGAGCTTCGTGTTTTAGGGGTATTATATCGAGCAGCGTTTAGCTTTATAGGGACAGAGGAAAGAAAAAAATTTGAGCGACTAAAACTGAGGCTTCGGTCTCCTTTTATAGGCTGATCAACCACTGGCTCGCGCCCCACGAGCCATATCTCTCCCTCTCTCGCGGCCCCCGAGAACCCTAGATTAGGGTCTAGGCTTGGCTAGTCATTGGTCTAGACCTCACACGTTAAGGGACACGCGGCTGCATGGGGTTCCGTCACCTGACCCTCGGTCGCGCCCCGCGAAGCACACGACCATTATGGTCGCGACCCGCGAGCGTGCTTAAATATTTGTTTTATTTGTTTTTTTTTAAATATTAATGTTATTTAGGGCCATTTACGAATATACGGGGTCCAATTAGTGCGTTTAGGGTGTTTTAGGAGGGTTGTTATATCATTACTTGTCACATTTTGTAAATCCATGGTTGCCTGTACCCGAAAAGGTATCGTCATGGGAAGTTGTGGTGTGTCGGTGGCGGTGGTGGTGCATCAAAGGCGGTCATGGTGTATCGGAGGTGGTTTGTCATGCGTGAAGAGGGTGTTGGGAATGGTGGTTCGCCAGAATGGGAGTCGACCAGTGGTGATCGGGTGATATAAGAGGTGGTGGTGGTGAGTCTAAATGGAAGTCCGTCGGCCACTTGTATATGGTGTAGGTGGTGATCGGTTATTGAGGGTGGAGATTAACGGAGAAGGATGCAAATGAATAGTGGGGTTAAAGGTGGGGGTGAGAAAGGAGTTAGGGTTTAGGTGTGGGTTTAGGTGTGGGTGTTGGTGTGGGTGTGGGTGTGAAATGACATAAATATCCCCATGTCGTTAAATAGTTAACGGAATAAACTAACAACGTTGATTCGAGGAACGCAAATGGCACGGAATTGCAAACCACGAGGACTCTAGTGTCCATTATTTTGATTTAGGGTCGCAAGTTGTTTCTGACAACATACAATAGGGACGCAAATTGTAGTTTACTCTTTATTAAATACAAATTATGATATATATCTATACCAATTTTCCTCTTTACACTTTGAAGCTTCAAAAATCCACTGAGGGAGTTACGCGGATCGTTACAACATTTAAGGAGATGGACTGAGCACACTTCGTCTTCCCCAATCCATTCCGAGTCTACGCACATCAATGAGAACACATTAAAAGAGTCAAATACCGGAGTCTTTGGACCACCCATTGACGCTCAAGTTAGTCATAATCCATATAAGTGAATATACATGGTATATATGAGAGTATAATAGAGGACGAAATAGTATGGTTGTATCAGGTAATTAGGGAAAAAAGGTCATCCACAATGAGGATTCAACCTCTTATATATAGAAAATGGAATGAGTTAAAGCCCTCATGAATCCATGTGATGTGCCCAAACCTATTGGGTTGAGCTTAATCGTATGTTACCTCTATTTATTTTTTTAAATACGGCTAAATGTTTTAAGCTTATATACTAGTAGACATGATTATATAGTTTTATAATAGATATAACATGATATTACCAAACACCTTTGGCTTAGTGATATCAAAGTGTTCAATAAACTTCTGTCTTTTTATATGGTGAGGATTCAATCCCCATTTAAGCTACAAAAATCCATCCTAGAGGATGATCGTCACAACATCTAGGAAGATGGACCACCACAGTTCATCTTCTTCGTTTTGCACCAGAATTACACAACACAACAATAACCCATTAGAAGAGGTCTGAGACCGCTGGACTACACTCCAACGTTTGATCCAGTGGAGTATTCATGATAATCGATGTAGATAACTAAAGAACCAAAGAATCGCTTTAAGGCCGAAGCCTGTAAACGAGGGTTTGGATCTTGTTGAGAGAACTTGGAGAACAATCCTGCAAAACAGAAAACCGTTAGGCTTGCCGCAGAGATGGGAGGGCCCCTCTGCGACCACCCTCCGGC
This sequence comes from Helianthus tuberosus, assembly GCA_030545235.1. Lineage (NCBI taxonomy): Eukaryota > Viridiplantae > Streptophyta > Magnoliopsida > Asterales > Asteraceae > Helianthus > Helianthus tuberosus. The sequence continues at coordinate 157,569,144 of CM060403.1, forward strand.
GTGAGGATAAGTATTGGTAGAGAGATAATAGAGAGAGAAAATAGGGACGAAGGTTCAGAAAATCGTACTTGGCTTTGTACTTGAGGGAGTATTTATAGTAGTCAACTGAGATGACGTCATCCGTCCAGACGCACTTAAATGGAGATTCGTCTCTGGAGGTTCTTGATAAGGGGCGGACATATTTTAGATGCCCGTTCAAGTGGAGTCCGGTTCGTCCCAAGGAACATGTCCGGCCTCGGATATGTATCTTCAAGTCCCCCAGTTTGTTAAGTCTCGGTAGAGACTTAGCAAAATGTTGCTTCAGGTTTTATTTTATTCGGATGATGTGTCGCCGTTGGAGAGGTCTGAGTTAATGACGTGGAGGGTTTTAAATGGCGATGATGTGGCGTGGGTGACTTTTGTGATTTGACTGTCAGTCACCCACCCGTGACGGTAGTAAGTCCTTGTGTTGGAATTCGTGGGAAGTGACGGTTTGACATGATCGCCTTTAACCGACTTAAATCCCTTATAAAATCAGTTTTTACCATTTCACTTTTACTCTTTTTTCCTCTCATCTTTTTCATCTTCTCTACTGTTATCCTTCTTAACCTCTTCTTCTTCTTTAGAGAAAGGTGCGTTCCTTTCCTTTTATTTTAAAATATGGCTCCTGGTAAGGAGAATCTTGCGGAGAGTGTGAGTGTGCTTACCCAACGTCAGTTGGATAAGTTCATTAGAGATTACAGGATTCCTCTAGATCTTCACCCGGTCCTTCCCTCCGAAAATGAAGCCATATATCCATTCCGTCAAGGGAAGTTTCCCTTTTATACTCGCGTCTGTAATTTCGCGAATTATAGGGTTCCTTTTTCTCGCTTCTTGATTAGGGTTCTTCAATTTTTTAGGGTTCATATTTGCCAAGTTAACCCGTTTGGTCTTAGCCGTATCAACCATTTTGAAATTTCTTGTCGAGCCCTAGACCAGAAACCGGACCTGAATGTTTTTCGATATTTTTATGAGTTTATCACGGCCGGAGACTGGTATACATTCGCGCACCGGAAGGGTGTACCTTCCCCGTCCTCCAGCGAGCGGTCTAGCCTAAAAAATTGGAAGGATAATTTTTTCTGGCTGGAAGACCGCTGTCTACCGGAGGATATGAGGTGGCGCTTCAAAGACCAGACGATGTCTTTCGATCTTGGTGAAGACTTCGTTTTTAACGAAAGTCTAGTCCGTGCCCTGATTGAGCATAAATCCTCCATTCGTCCCCTTTCCGAGCATTTCCTTTGGTTAGGTCGAGTCAGTTTTTCCTGGGCCCAAGGGGATAGGGATTGGCCGATTATTCGCCGAAAGCGTGATCGTAAGTTCCGGCCCTTTACATCCCCTTCGGCACCATTATTTAGTTGTTTTGCTAACTTTCTTTTTGTTTTGAGAATGCAGGTGCCGCAATGTCTCTTCTGGATGCTTTAAAGGTTTCGAGTATGGACGTTTTTTATTTTGATTTCGAGGAACAGGGCGAAGAGGATGTTCCACTGATGAAACAGGTGGTATCTTCGGCTCATTCGATCCGCCCACTGGTGGATCCGAATGTGACTGAGCCATCTGCTGCTGAAGTAACTTCTTCTGTCCCCCAAAGTGTATCTAAACAAGTTGCTACCGAAGCTGCTTCCTCTATTCCGATATCTTTAAAGGATGCTGGTGGTTCGTCCGGATCACAAGTTGGTAAAAAAATCTATTCTTGACGACGTGGATAGTGGTCCGGAGGTTCGTAGCTTAGATGAGGCCCTTCAATACCGACCTTCTTCTTCTTTGAAAAACAAGGGTGCTATACCGGATGTGGATCTGAAGGTTCGCTCTCGTAAGAGGAAGAATGAGCCGATTCAGATACGTTCTACCGACCCTCTTCCCTTGCCAAAGTCAAAGAAATCAAAGAAGGATTCTCACTCCGAGGGTAATATAATGGAAGAGCTGGACGAGCACCTTACCGGAGGTAGGTTTTCCAGGGAGGAAGCTGCACTGGCTCGTAATAAACCGACCCCTACCTTTTCTGGTGGTTTTCTTCCAAGTACGGAAGTAGAGAATATGGAGACGGAGATTCCGGAGATTACGAGCAAGGAGAAAGGAGAAGCTCATGGTGAACCCAAAGTGGTGACTTTTTCAGGTACGATGTTGGACTCATCTTTAGGTCCGGACCGCTTTATTGAAGATGAGGAAGACCAAGTGTCTTCTCTTCCTTCATCTTGGTTAGGACCTGAATTGTTGTCCTTTTTATCGATATGCAGATTTGTTCTCGGATGATATGGACATTGATCCGGCAACTGCTGAAAACAAATTTGTTCCTGATTGGGATATTCGGAACAAGGACTCAGTGATGGACGCGCTGGTTGCAAGAACTCTCCTTTTCAACATAAATACTCCGATAGACCATGCCAGAAGCCGGAAGATGAAGAACCCAGATCTAGGTGTTGCGGTTTTGACTAACCAAGCCCAGTCAAATATCTTTGTGACGGAGCTCTATCGACGGTGGGTAGAAGCGGAGTCGGTACGGGAGAACCTAGAGAAGGAGACTCGCTCTTTAAAGCGCAAGATTCAGAGGAGTCCAGATGCGGAGAAGAAGGTTGTCCAGCTTACCCAAGAACTACAGTCCCAGCAAGAGAAAATCAAAGCTTTGACTAGCCAGAGTCAATCTTCTCAAGCGGCTGCTGCCTCTGCTGCGGAGGACCGTGATAGGATAGCAGTTGAATTAAAGAGCTTTTCTGAATCCATGAAGCAGAAAGATGATCAGCATAAGGAGGTTATGGCGAAGATGGAGGTATCTTTTGAGAATGCCCGTATAGCTTATGCGAACATGGTGGCTGGTACGTTCCTTCTTTCTTTTTCTGACTTGCGCATTTATTTTTGCTATTTTTTCTAACTCTTTTGGCAGAGCGGGATGTGCTCAAATCAGAGGGAGCTGATTTGAACACGCAGATTGAGGAAATGAAGGGGCGTGAAGAGGAGATGGAAGCGGAGAATGCTTCCCTGAAAGCTAGGGTGGAAGAGCTTCAAGCAACGAAGGTTTGGATGCTTTCGGAAGGGGCCAAGCTTTTGGCAAAGAATGTCCATAAGGGCCCGAAAATGACTGCCGCCGTGGCCGCAGTTAACAATGCGATGAGTGTTGTGGGCATCAACTCCGGTCTGCATAATGGCTATATACACGCTTTGCAGAAGAAGACCCCTTACAAAGATGTTCCGATGTTGAATCGTAGTGCTGCGGAGGATCTAAATACGACAGTTGCTTGTTTCGATACTCTCAAGTTTCTGGTAATAGAGGATCTTCCGAAGCTTATCAACGCGCCCCTTTCTGAAATTAAGAAAGCTCTACTTTTTGCAAACGATGATTCTTCGAAGAAGTAAGGTGGACATGCCCGGCTTTTTGGGGTATGCACCTTTTTGGAGGGTGGACATGTCCGGTTGTTTGGGATATGCACCCTGTTTTCTGAATTTGGATGAATGTAATGATGCTTTTACTTGTGTTTGATAATTATCCCTTTATGTAAATGCCTTTTTCGTATTGTCCGGACACATAAATCCGGATAATTTTGATGTAATCACTCTATCATACACGCGTCCGTGCTTTTTGTGTTTACGTTTTTCTGTTTATTAGAACGTTCTTTTTTGGACACGGGTCCGATTTATTTTACTTTTTTAGGATAATTTTTTAAGTGAAGGCAAGAATACGAACGGAACCAGTTCCTTCATACCTTTTAGGGTTAGCATCCCTAGTTCGGCCGTAGATTAATGAGTTGCAACTTTGTTAATGATAAAGAATTTATCATGTTATTATCTTTGTTCGGAGTTATTCTTCTCCGGTATTCACACGGTAAAAACATTTAAAGCAATATGCGGGTAAAACCCTCCGCAGTTCTTAGAATTATAACATTGTTTGGTGCGGGTAAAACCATCCGCATTACAAGGAATGTTAAAGATGACGAAGATCGTAACCTTCGTATTACATACTTATTTTCGAAATAACATGAAGATTTTCAAAGGAAACATCTTTTGAGATGTGTTCCATTCCAAGTTCGAGGGACGAGGGTCCCGTCCATCTTCTTGAGCGTATAAGCTCCGTTTTTTCCCGCGGTGTCAACTTGATACGGACCTTCCCACTTTGGAGACATTTTTCCGGTGCCCTCGGCCAGACTCGCCTCGTTGCTCCGCATGACATAATCTCCGACCTTAAACCGGACCTCTTTCACTTTTGAGTTGTAATGTTTTTCCAACTCTTTTTTATATTTCGCTTCTCGGATCGCCGCAAGTTCCCTCCTTTCTTCGGCTAGGTCCAGGTTCAGGAGGAGTTCTTGTTCGTTTTCTTCTTGTCTTAGCTGCATGCGGGGGGTGGGTATCCCTACTTCGGCGGGAATGACTGCTTCCGTACCGTACGTCAAGCTGAAAGGGGTTTCCCTGGTGCTTGTCTTTGGCATCGTCCAGTGAGCCCACAGGACATGCGGCAATTCGTCAGCCCATGAAACGCCTTCTTTTCCCAAGCGCTTTTTAATGCCCTCCACAATGTTGCGGTTGGCTATTTCAACTTGCCCGTTGGCTTGGGGATGGGCTATCGAAGCAAAATTTTGCTCGATGTGCATTCTTTCGCACCATGTCTTGAATGGTTTTTCTGCAAACTGCTTCCCGTTATCACTGACTATACAGAGCGGCATTCCGTATCTGCACACTATGTTTTCCCAAACAAACCTCAGCACTTGATCTCCTGTGATGGTCCGGAGGGGTTTGGCTTCGATCCATTTTGTAAAATAGTCGATGGCAACCAACAGGAACCTTACCCCTCCGGTGGAAATAGGGAAAGGACCCACAATGTCAATCCCCCATTTCTGAAACGGCCACGCCGAAGTTACAGGAACGAGGTTGTTCTTGGCTCGGTGACTAATGGGAGCGTGCCGCTGGCAGTCTTCGCATGATTGTAACTCATTAACCGCGCTTTGATGCATACCCGGCCAGAAGTATCCGGCGTTCATAACTTTAGCTATGACCATCCTTGGTCCGGAGTGGATGCCGCATATTCCCCAGTGGATTTCTCTTATGACATAGCTGGCTTCCTCCGGTGTTAAGCATTTCAAGAGCGGACCTAAGAAGGTCTTACGGTAAAGTTGCCCATCGTGAATCTGATACTGCAACGCTTTTACCTTTAGCTTCCAGGCCTGAGCTTTGTCTTCTGGGAGCGTCCCTTCTTTCAAGTAATCCACAATCGGAGTCATCCAGGATTTTTCTAGCATGGAGACTGACGTGACCGACCCCGTCTGTTGGATGGCCAGGGCTTGCAAGGTTTCGACTAAAACTTCTTTGGATAAGTGACAGAACGCTACGGATGCGAGCTTGCTTAAGGCATCGGCCTTTTTGTTCTTACTCCGAGGTATGTGTACAATCTTGCAAGAGTCAAAAGAGGAGATTAAGCTGTTAAATTGCTGGAGATACCGAACCATGTTATCCTCTCGTGCTTCGTACACTCCGCTAACTTGATTGGCTACCAACAATGAATCAACATGTGCTAGTACGGAGGTTGCACCGGCCTTGGCCGCGGTTTGGAGTCCTGCGAGGAGAGCCTCATATTCTGCCTCATTGTTTGAGGTTTTAAACTCGAATCGCAGAGTGTAAGTGTATTCTATCCCTTCTGGATCTATTAGGATTAACCCGGCTCCCGATCCTTCTTTTACCGGACCTCTGGTTCGATAGGTGATATCGAAAGCGCTGAATTCAATTGCCCACTTAGTGAGGCGTCCGGAGACCTCTGGCTTTATGAGAATTTGCTGGATCTGGAGGTCAGTCTGCACTTCTATATTGAAAGCTTGAAAGTACCTTCGGAGGCGCCTAGAGGCGTGTACCAAAGCGAGTGCCAACTTCTCAATCATCGGGTACCGAGTTTCATAATCTTTCAGGATGCGGCTTACGTAGTAGACCGGAATTTGTGCTTGATTCCGATGCACTACAAGTACTGCACTTATAGCGAAATGAGAGGCGGAGAGATAAACAGTGATGGTTTCTCCGGTAATTGGAGCGGTTAGGGTGGGCAAGGATCCAAGACAAACTTTCAACTCTTGAAATGCCGAATCGGCTTTCGGTGTCCACTCTATTTGGCCCTTTCCCGTTCGTTTTTTCAACACATTCATGAAAGGAATAGAGCGATCAGCCGCTTTTGAGACGAAACGCTGGAGAGCAACGAGCTTCCCGTTTAGTGACTGAATTTCTTTGACAGTTTTGGGAGGCTGCATGGAGACTACCGCTTTGATTTTATCCGGATGTGCCTGGATTTCGGACTGGGTTATCCATACACCGAGAAACTTTCCTTCTTCTAAGCCAAAGGAGCATTTTTTGGGATTAAGTTTAAGGTTGATACTACGAAGCCTGGTGAAGGTTTCGAGTATGTCATCGATCATGTTATCTTCGGCCTGGCTTTTTATGACCAGGTCGTCCACATAAATTTCTAGATTTCTTCCGATCTGGTCTTTGAACGCTTTATCCATCAGCCTTTGGTACGTAGCTCCGGCGTTCTTTAATCCGAATGGCATTTTGGTATAACAGAAGAGACCCTCGTTTGTTACAAACGCGGTCTTGTCTTCGTCTTCCAAAGCCATCTGAATTTGATGGTAACCTTTATATGCATCTAGGAAGCATTTAAGACGAAAGCTGGAAAGAGAATCAATCTTTAAATATATCTCCGGCAAAGGATAGCAATCCTTCGGCCAAGCATTGTTCAGATCAGAAAAATCGACGCACATCCTCCAGGTTTTATCTTTCTTCGTTACCATTACCGGATTGGAGACCCATGTTTGGTACCGTACTTCCCTGATAATACCGGCACTTAGCAGCTTTCGTACGTCCTCGGAGATGGCTTTGTTACGAGCTGGAGCCATGTTTCTTTTTCTTTGAGCTACTGGCTTTGCTGAATGCGACACCTTCAGCTTATGTTCAGCCAGACATCGGGGAACTCCAACCATGTCAGCGGTTTGCCATGCGAATACGTCGAGTGAATTAGACAAGAGCTTCCATAACTTCTTTTTGGTACGTTCAGGAAGCTGAGCCCCGACTGCAATTTTTTGTTCCGGAAAATGCGGGTGGATAGCCCATTCTTCTGTAAGGAGGTTCGGAGGCTTGTCATTACCGTTACTTTGTCGTATTTAAGCTACGCAAATTGTTGACTCGGAGTGCAAAGTTGCCACCCCTGCTTCGGTGGGGAATTTTAACGATCCATGAATGGTAGAACTGATAATTCCGAAGGCGCACATACCGGGTCTTCCTAGTATGACATTGTGAACGGACCTTGCTTCCACCACCAGATACGTCAAGTTGACGGTTCGGATCAAACTTCCTTCCCCCAACGTTGTAGGCACGGTGATTTGCCCTATGGGCTGCACCACTTCTCCGGAAAAACTGACCAACGGCACTGAGACTCGTACTAATTTCGCTTTGGTATGTGGAGCTAACTGCTGGAAACATTGTTGATACATGATTTCAGTGGCACTTCCGCTGTCAACATAAATCCTCCGGACCTTGTGACCTGCTATGATCGCAGACACTATGATTGGTCCGTCCTTGATTTCTTCAAGATTTATGGGAGGGAAAGCAATGGGCTGCTGCATCCAAGCGGCCATATGGTGACTGGACCGCTTGATGCCCTGGTTATCTACTCTCCTGATCATACAAATTGCCGGTTGGTTGTTCGGATTATCTCCCGAATTTCCCGAAGATTTTCCTTCCTTTACTTCTTTTACTAGGTGCGACAGTTTTCCGGACCGCACTGCTTTTTCTATTTCTTGCTTCAGGGACCAGCAATCGTCTGTGTTGTGACCTCGAGCATGATGGTAATCACAATATTTCTTGGAATTCTTATCTCCTGGATTTCGGAGTTTTGGTGGAACAGGGAAGTTTGCCCCTTCTGCACTGAGAATTTCACTGGGAGTTTTGGAAAGGTCCGATAAGTTGTAAAACCTTGATCCGGAGCTTCTTCCACGTGGAGGTCTGTCGTTCCTGTTGTAAGGGTGCGGTCGTCCCCTATTCCCGGATGGAGTTTTATCAAACATCGACCCACCGTTTTTCTTCCAGGAAGACATCTTATGATCTGACTCCGGAGCTGGGTTACATGCGTTTTTTCCTCGGGCGAAAGCCCTGGCTCGGTCCATGAGCACTTCCATCGTCTTTGGAAGGTTCTCGTGTAATTTCTCAACCAATTGATTGTTCCGGACACCGTGACAGAATCCGGAGATCCTTAACTGGTCAACTACCCCACTGATCTGCATACTTTCCCGGTTGAACCGGTCAATGAAACTATCCAAAGATTCCCCATCCTTTCTCCGGATGTTGTGAACTTCGGTGATTTCTTTGGAGTAGTGTCGTTGTTGGCTGAAATCCTGAAGGAAAGATCTTCGGAACTCCTCGAAGTCATTTATCTCTCCTTCATTCAAGGCATCAAACCACACCCGGGCAGCCCCGGTTAGTGTTTGTGCGAACATGAAGCACCACGCCGGCATCGGCCACTGTTCTACTCGTGCAGCTCCGTCGAAATCGAACATATGATCATCCGGATCAGTTGTACCATCATACTTTTTTACTGTAGTTGGCATTTTGAGCTTCGGAGGAAGCTTGGCATGTGTGATGCGTGCACTAAACTTTGACTTAGCAGTCATGGAAACTGGGTGGTATGGCTTGGTGAGTTCCGGATCATTAACTACATCCATTTGCGTTTCATTTCGTACTGCCATCGCTGGAGATGGTCCGGACGAACCCTGCACATATCCAGTGTAAGTTTCCGAGGTGACAATTGTGGAGAAAGTAGGAGGGGTAAACATCGTAGGACCCATAGTCCTTACCGGAGTTTCATCATGAAAAAGCCTGGTTCGTAAACCGAGGATCTGTTCATCCCTAGCCTGTTGTGCTTTCAATCTTCGCAGAAGACTTGCATTTTTGGAGAGAAACTCCGCATCAAACTCTGACGTTTGTGAAGTAGGAAGCAGAATAAATGGCAAGGTTGTTTCCGGTCCCGAACTTAAGGCAGCTGAGATTGCGGAAACAGTGCTTGCTGGTGCTGTAGTTTGTGTGCTAACAGCCGTGGATCCCAGATTCATAGAACCTGAGGCCGCCATTTGTCAGTTCTTTGCTCAAGAAATTCACCAGAGTGAAGGACTAAGAGCTTTGAGATCGGATGACGCCAATTGAAGAACCAAAGAATCGCTTTAAGGCCGAAGCCTGTAAACGAGGGTTTGGATCTTGTTGAGAGAACTTGGAGAACAATCCTGCAAAACAGAAAACCATTAGGCTCGCCACAGAGATGGGAGGGCCCCTCTGCGACCACCCTCCGGCGTGAGGATAAGTATTGGTAGAGAGAGAATAGAGAGAGAAAATAGGGACGAAGGTTCAGAAAATCGTACTTGGCTTTGTACTTGAGGGAGTATTTATAGTAGTCAACTGAGATGACGTCATCCGTCCAGACGCACTTAAATGGAGATTCGTCTCCGGAGGTTCTTGATAAGGGGCGGACATATTTTAGATGCCCGTTCAAGTGGAGTCCGGTTCGTCCCAAGGATCATGTCCGGCCTCGAATATGTATCTTCAAAAATGAGTTAAAGCCCTCATGAATCCATGTGATGTGCCCAAACCTATTGGGTTGAGCTTAATCGTATGTTACCTCTATTTATTTTTTTAAATACGGCTAAATGTTTTAAGCTTATATACTAGTAGACATGATTATATAGTTTTATAATAGATATAACATGATATTACCAAACGCCTTTGGCTTAGTGATATCAAAGTGTTCAATAAACTTCTGTCTTTTTATATGGTGAGGATTCAATCCCCATTTAAGCTACAAAAATCCATCCTAGAGGATGATCGTCACAACATCTAGGAAGATGGACCACCACAGTTCATCTTCTTCGTTTTGCACCAGAATTACACAACACAACAATAACCCATTAGAAGAGGTCTGAGACCGCTGGACTACACTCCAACGTTTGATCCAGTGGAGTATTCATGATAATCGATGTACATAACACAGGAGAGTGTATAGTAACGAGTGTGAGGGATTAAAGAGTACGGAGGAGTAATAATTAGAAAGGGGGGAAAGATGTAAACGGAATTAAACCTCTTGTATATAGGAGATGGGGTTGGGTTATATCCCTTATGGATCCATTTGAGTTAGGCCTTAAATACAAAAAAAAAAAAAAAAAAAGAATGTGAGTTGTCGCTTATAAAAACGCTATGTAATAGATAAATTGGGTGAGTTGTTTGGATAAGCAATTGATCGAAAATCTAAAACGGTAGATTTTTGAAAATATTAACGAGTGTGAGGGATTAAAGAGTATCGTTAAAAAAAAAAAAATTGAAGATATTATTATTTTTATAAGAAATAATGCGCCGAGCATGAAAGTGGAATGGTAGATTTTTTTTTTTTTTTTGAACGGCTAACAAACTCAATCCCGAGCACTCTTGGGGCACACACTGGACAAACGGAGTACTCCGAGAGTAACCCGAGTCCATCACCAATTCCGGGGAAAACCCGGTAACTCACCCGCTCGTAGGCACGACGGTGAAATTACCGGTAAAAGCTGTTTGCCTCAAGGATCCAACCCAAATTTCTCTGGGTCTCCTATCATTGTCCACCCGTCCGTAGGCACGACGGTGAAATTACTGTTGAAACCTTTTTGCCTCAAGGATTCAACCCAAATTTCTCTGGGTCTTCTATTATTGTCCACCAATGCCTCACTCTATACCAAGTAGAAGTCGAACCTGCATCTTACAAAAGAAATGCAAACCCTTCACCGGTTGATCTAAACATCCGCAAGTGGAATGGTAGATAGTTTTGAAAACAAGTGGACCCAAGAGTTACGTGTAGTTTTATAAAATCAAGAAACATCAACACCGACACCTGCTGCAAATGCAATTGTACTTTCCATGAATATGGAGAAAAAAACCTCAAACCTGGTTTTCCACGTATACCAATACCAGCCTTTCGGAAACAGCTGCGCCTTCCCAAAAACCCAGCGGCTCTTTTCCTCCACGTATCTCTCCACACCACCGCCAAACCCACTATAAATCCACCCACCCCTCCCCTTTCTCTCTCTACAACCCCACATCCACCCCCTTTCTCTCTCTACAACCCCCTTCACTACCAACAATGCGTATGAGCTGCAATGGCTGCCGTGTCCTCCGTAAGGGCTGCAGTGAATCCTGCAGCATCCGACCCTGTTTGCACTGGATCAAGTCGCCGGAATCTCAAGCTAACGCCACCGTGTTTCTCGCCAAGTTCTACGGCCGTGCCGGTCTTATGAACCTCATCAACGCCGGCCCTGAACACCTCCGCCCTGGTAATTATTTTGAAAAATAATGAGTTTTTATTTTTTTAACAAATTAATTTATTTATTAATTTTTTTTTGTATGTTTACAGCAATATTCAGGTCACTACTGTACGAGGCATGTGGTCGGATCGTGAACCCAATATACGGGTCGGTCGGGTTGTTATGGTCGGGTAGTTGGCAGCTTTGTCAAAATGCAGTGGAGGCTGTTCTTCAAGGGCATCCGATCACCCAAATAGCATCCGACACAGCGGAAACAAACAACGGGCCACCTTTCAAAGCGTATGACATCCGTCACATATCAAAAGATGAGAACTCAGCCGGGTCGAACGAGCTTCACCGGGTCAGAACCCGGGGCCGGTTCAAGCGGTCGGGTGGAAAGGGGAAGGCCAGTCGGGTTTGGATCGGGTCGAGGAAGGAGGAGTCTGGTCAAAACGAGAATGTTAATGAGTTGTCGAGCCATGAGTCGGCTCTGAGCCATCAGTCGGAGGTGGCGCAAGGTGAGAGCCATGAGGTGGTGGAGGAAAGCTTGGAGACTTCGCCGATGAAGAAGCCGGCTGAGAGTGAAGCCGAGGTGGTGGGGAAGATAGAGCTTGAGCTGACGCTGGGTCATGAGCTGGTTGAAAAGGCTAAAAGTAAAGAGGTGGCTTGTGGGAGTTCTGAAGCCGGAGCCGATCTGAAGCTGAGGCTAGATTACCCGGCGTGATGGTGTTATGATCGGCGGCTCAGTTTTGACGGACAAATCGATGTCTTTTAGTTTGTTTTATTTTTAGCTTAGTTTTGCTTTTTTTTTTCTTCCTTTTTTTAGGGTCTTTTAAGTTTTAGTTTTTGCCGTGGTTGGGTTTATTCCTTTTTCCCTAGTCAAGAATCATGTACAATTTGTGAATGGTATCGGGATAAAAGAAAAGGAGAATATAGACCATGTCTGGTTAAATTAATGAAAAGTTAGATGGTTTTCTTTTAACAAAATTTAAAGCAACAATCATGTGAATTGTAAATAACTCATCGAACTTATACTATTTTTCTAACCATAGTTGAATTTTATTTAAAAACACATGGAATTTTACTGCAATACGCTTGTTGCAATGACAATTTGATTGGTATCGGTTTGATTTATAATGCTTTTGGTACGGTATCCACGCTATGTAACGTTTCTATAATAATGAAACCTACCGATGTTTTTGGACTGTAATCGAGTAGGTTCGTCATGGCATCGTCACTATATTAGCGAGGAGAAATTTTGGACTGGATACTGGTACTGACCGAACATATACAATAGGGTTTTCGGCTTTGGAATTAGCTTAATTTATGCTGGTATTACGCAGTACGGTACCAAATTGGGATTTTTAATGGTATCGTACCATATTGGTACCGACCGAACATATAAGGTGTATAATTTGATTTTGGTTTTAGCGATATTTCGATATGTGTACTGTGTGGTATGGTACCGGTTCGGCCCGGTACTAGTATCGATGTCATCCCTGCTCGCTATAACTTACGATACAAAGAACTCATTTTTAATACAACTCGGTGGGTTTATGTTTCAACGTTGTTCGGCCAAAATTGGTTCAGTTGTGTTACGTGGCAAAAACTCGGAGGGTTTCGATTACAATATCGACACTCGCAGTAGCGACTGAAAGAGAAAACTGAAATAAAAGTTGATTGAAAACCATGGAAACAAATATTGGTATTGGTTTCGATTATATCGACATCACTAGCAATGTTGTTTAGTCAAAATCGGTTTGGCTTATCATGACGCTAAACTCTTATAACTTACCACACAAAAAGACTATATTTTGAATACAACTTCGTTTTCAACAAAAATTCTACCAGAATATCGTTTGTGCCTTGATTAGTTGTAAATTATTACTCACACTCGGTTTCAAAAAAAAAAATAGACTGACATGCAAATAAAAATAGACACGTCACAGTAGAATACTCAAATTTCTATAAAATAACATATTTTAAAAGTTATAAAAGAATAAACAAAGTCCGTCATATTTTTATTATAATTATGAAATAATAGATATTAAAAGTTAAAGTTCAAATAAAAACATTAGAGCATTCACATCCAAGGAATCATATTATGTGTGTGGTGTTTTTAAAATATGAAAAGTATAAAAAATGGTTGTGAGTGGAGGAGAGAGAAAATGTTACTGTTCATATGTATATTTGGGGGGACATTGTCCCCCCCCTATAATTTTTTAATATATTTTGAAAGTGGTTGTGAGTGGAAGAGATAGAAAATGTAATGATAAAGGTATAAAAAATATTATTTAATTGAAAAGGGGAGAGAAAATGTAGTGTTTTTTAGTGTAATTTAGGGTGAAAATATAGTGAAATGAATGTGAGTGCTCTTAAATGTCCAACTACTGTTCATAAGACTAAAGGGTATGGGGGCCGGCTAGGACCGGCGCCGGTCCCCCACACCGCCCCCCTTAGGGTCGGCTCGGCCCAAACGGCTCCCCACAGCCGAATGAGACGAAGCACTTTTCACAATTTTCAAAAAACAACCGTTGATCAACGGCTAATTTAAAAAAAATTCCATTTTTCTTTAAAAACTCACTTATTTTCACCATTTTTCCCCACTTTCAACCCAAAACCCTCTCATTTTTATACCATTTTCTCTCCACTTTTATAAAAAAAAAAAAATTACCTTTTCATCCACAATGCCATCTAATTCTTGGTGGTCCTCGTCTTCGGATGAGCAAGAGGAGATGTTTTTCGCAAACGCTGGGTTACGGGCGGCGGAGATTCTTATCGAGGAGGAAGAGGAAGACGAAGAGGAAGAAGTCTCGTCTGAAAGCGTTATTACCAGGCGGATACGGGTTAACAGAGACCGCCAAGGTTTATCATTAATAAATTTTATTATCCTTATTTCCTCGTATTTATATATTTTTTACGACAGGAGCGCAAGAGAAATTGGTGAACGATTATTTTTCGGATGCACCCCTTTACAATGCCGAGATATTCAGACGCAGATTCCGAATGAGTCGTCGGTTATTCACACGGATTGCTGATGATTTGGCGGGGCTAGACCCGTTTTTCACGCAACGACCCGATGCTCGAAATTATGAAGGGTTCACCACGTTACAAAAGTGTACTGCGGCCATTCGCCAACTGGCGTACGGGACAGTGGCCGACGCTTTGGACGAATACTTACAAATGTCGGCAAGAACTACGCGGGAATGTTTGTATCGGTTTTGCCGTAATGTGGTGAAACTGTATAGCAAAAAATATTTGCGTAAACCAAACGTGTATGATGTATAGCAAAAATTATTTGGACGGTGACGAGGACGAAGACGAGTAGTGAAATGAACGTCGTAGGTTTTTTTTTTATTTTTAGGAAATGTAATTTTTTTTTTCGGTAATGTTTTTTTTTTTTATTATTATTTTTAGGAAATGTAATTTTTTTTATGTTATGAAGTGACTTTATTTATGTTGTTTTATGTTGTATTTTTAAAACTTTTATAATTTTTTTATCAAGTTAATAAATTAAAAGTTACACAATTAATAAAATAATGAGGTGGGGTAGCCTCATCCTCCATCCCCCTCAAATACGAAGGAGGCCCATCCCACACGAGCCGGTGACGTGGCGGCTCATCCCCTCCAAGCCAATTCTCTCCATACCCTTTAGTCTAAGCGTAAAAAAAACGCATGTCAAATCCATTTTACGAAATTAACAAAGAAAAAACTAAAAAAAAAATCTAATAATAGAATACACTCTCATTATTAAAGAGGTAACTATCATATTAATTGCATGTATTAAAGTCTCTCTCTCTCTCTTCTTATACAAACACTCCTGCTTAAGTCATCCGTAATGGTTAATACCTCTAATAGACGTTTTTCGACACATTAGCATTATAATGCCCCTTAAAAAATTGTGTAATTGTTAACGCCGTTTAATGCCCTTATTCCATCATTACTTTCCAATTTTGTTTTCTTCATTTCGCATTATATTAGAAATATCTAGCCCAAGGGGTGGTGTTAGGGGCGTTATCTAGCCACTTCACATCCTTATAATGCTCATTACTCATGATTTTAGCTTGAAACAAATAGATTGACATGTACAAAAATTAACAGAATATTCACAATTTTATAAAAATCAAAGTTATAAAAAAACAAATATAATAGTAAAAACATATACATTTAAAGTAAAAAATAAATAAATGTCCAACTACTATTCATAAGCGTAAAATAAATAACATGCATGTCAAGTCCATTTTTTAAAAAATTAAGGGTACACGGCATGGGCTTCGGTGAGTTTGATCGGGGAGGGGGTTGCCGCACGAGAAACAATTGCCCGCTTCAAATCGGTGAGTGGGGAGTGCTTTCTTCGGTGAGTATACACCGAAGCGGGGAAGAGGATAGAAGGAGGAGAGAAAGGGGTTCAATGGTGGGTTCCAACCCCTTTCAACCAATCACAGTTTTTTTTAAATTATTTACAACTCTCTAGATGTTTGAACCATTGTCAGTGATTGAGTGCAAAATGGGGAGTGAGTTTTCTTTTTTTTTTTTGAAAAAAAAACAAAAAATGGGGAGTGGAATGAGGACTTGACATGACATTATATTATTGACTAGAGAATAACTTAAACTGTTCTAAGTGATTGAACAATACAGCCAATGATCTCTAGATCAAGTGGTGGAGGACTTGCATGTCTCTTGAAAGATGCAGGTTCGACTCCCACTTGGTGCAGAGAGAGGCACTGGCAGACAATGATAGGAGACCCAGGGAAACCTGAGTTGGATCCTTGAGCCAAACGGGTTTTACCGGTAATTTTACCGTCGTGCCTATGGGCAGGTGGGTTACCGGGTTTTTCCCGGAATTGGTGGACTCGGGTTACTCTCGGAGTACTCCGTTTGTCTAAGGGGTGCCCCGATAGTGCCCAGGATTGAGTTTGTTGGCCGTTAAAAAAAAAAAGAAAAGAATACACTCACATCATTAAAGAGCTAGCTCTATCTTATTAATTGCAGGCATTAAACTCTCTGTTCTTGAAAATTTGTATGACTATTCGTATTAGGACATTCAATCACAATGCTTTTCATTGAATAAGGCTTATATGTTTACACTAGAGGAGTGATGGTGATGTTTTTTATTCAGTTACTAGCTTATAAACATTACACGGATTAAATATAAAAAAATTAGATTAAATAATATTTTAATTATATATATTCTATAGACAGCGTAAAGTGGAACCAACTTTTAAGATGATCTCAGCCGTATAAACTAGCCAACTTTTAATCTTGACCGTCAAAACTAAAGAAAAAAACTACTTTTGTGGCAGTTCATGGAGGTTGAGCATTCTCACTCTCTTCTGATACGCTTACCGCAATTTCTACCAAAATTCACGCAAGTTAGAATACATGTCCCCTCCATCTTTGTTCATCAAGGTCATAGTGACCGTTCCCTCCAGATGGTTTCTTCCCCATTATACCCCCCCCCCCCCTCCCCAATTCCACTACTATCGTCCCCCATTCAGCCTTTACATCCATGGTCATAATATTCTAGGGTATTTGATTTCTCTGGATTCCCTTCCACACTTTGCGGCATACATACACAAATCCGAGCAAGTTTAATCTCTTCTCTCACTCCTCTCAAGATGCTTGAAGATGGTAATTGCCAGTTAGGTTTTTTGATTTGCTAAAATGTTTGTTTCCGCTATATGTTGTATAATCTAGGTAAATTGTGGTTTAATAGATGGTTTTCTATTGTTGTGTAGTGAGAACGGGATTGCCTATGAAAGTTATGTGATTGACTCTGCAATTTGATATGTTATGTTTCACAAAACCAGGTAACAATTGAGCCCTCTCTTCGGTTCTTTGATTCTGTAAGCAATACAAACGTCATGCATACATCTACATTTTTTCGATTGCCCGATTATGGTTTTGTCAATTTTGTTTGGTTTATCCTCCTGGCAATTAAAACATTCTTAACTTCAAAATCCTGTAAATTACATAACACACTACTGGAACGTTGGTATATCAATATGATTATGGTACAAAGCTATAGTTCTTATCATTTTTTAATGTTGGTGTGGGTGGGTTAGTCCAAAATTACAATTGGTTTCTTCTCAGGTGTCCGATCATTGACTCTTTATGCTAGGTTGCTTTGACCGGTGAGTATACTGCATCAATCAATCATGTAGCTTGGAGTCCTGATGGAACCCTCTTTGGTATCTTAATGTCTATCTTATATTTTAATTTAGTTTTTCTGTCAATAAAATCTGAGTTAACAATATGATTTTCGATACAAGTGTTGCTGATAGAAGCCGATTTGAGATGGCTAATCTCCCAAGAGACCCGTAGAGTGGGTTAAGCTCCAAAGAACATAGATGAGAGAACAAGACAATAATAACCTTGAATTATTTTTTCTTCTTAACATTTAATAAAACCAAAGGCCTTATATAGGCTTACAAGAAGCAACTTGCATGTGCATGAAAGAAATGAAACATGGACTTAATGCATTTAACCCACATGATTAACTGCCTTAAACAGAAATGAATTGAAAATAAAAGGGATTTGAATTAGAAACGTGGGTAATCTGTGATCATGGAAGCATAGACAAGATGGTTACTGACCCGGTGTTTACCAGTCACGGAGGATCCGTATCAGTTGCATACTCGAAGGATGTTGTGCATATATACTTATACCATGTGGTGATGATCTCCAAAACCACTTGGAGGTTTGTTTTATTCCTTCTTATGTTTTTTATTTTTATTTTTAAGTGGTACCCATTATTATATATATATTAACTGCATTAATATTCCAAATCATATACAGAGTAAGGTATGAGATGTAGCAACAGGTGCCGAACAATTTAAATTTGATGATCATGAAGCACCTATGTATTCTATATGTCCACATTTTAAAGAAGACATTCTGGTATAAATTATAGGCATGGGATCAAATACAAACTCTTATGTTTGTAAGAACCATAAGAACCAATACATAAATGACAAGTGTTATTCAATTAAAAATTAGTTTAGGGGGTAATTTAGACATTTTAACCGTATTTATTTATAACTAATTAAAATTAATTATCAAAATATCCCTAAATCCATGTAGATTAATTCAAACCAAAATTTGAATTTTTGTAACATATTCAGATCAAACCAACCTGCAGGAACCACCAATACAAAAAACATAAACACACCCACATAAACGACATTAGTACAATAAAAAAGGAACTTCCATTATTAGCACTCTCATTTCAATAAAAAAAAGAACTTCCATTATCAACGACCTTAGCACAATCAAAAAACGACATTAGCATAACGTAAGACCATCCACATTATCAGCATTCTCGTTTCAATCAAAAAAGGAACTTCCATTATCAACGGCATTAGCACAATCAAAAAACGACATTAGCACAATCAAATAACGACATTAGCACAATCAAAAAATGACATTAGCACAATCAAATAACGACATTAGCACAATCAAAAAACGACATTAGCATAATCAAATAACGACTTTATCACTCTCTTAACACCACCGTCTAGGCATCCGACGGTAACACCAACAAAACAACATTAGCACAATAAAAATACGACATTCTAACGAATTTATTTCTAAATAGGCTTCCAATAACAACACAAAAGAAAAAAAAAATAACAACAGATACTATTACATAACTAGCACAATTTCATTTTTTTTATTTTATAAAGAACACATATTAATCTATACTAGCACAATTTCATTTTTTTTATTTTATAAACAACACATACTATTACATACTAGCACTTTTTTTATAAACACATACTAGCACAGTTTCATAATTATTACATAATTAGCACAATTTCATTTTTTTTATTTTGTAAACAAGACATACTGTTACATACTAGCACAATTTCATATTTTTGTTTTAATTTTTTAAATAACACATACTATTACATAACTAGTAGAAAACAAATTTATTTATAAATAGGCTCCCAATAACAACACAAAAGGAAAAAAATAACGAAACATAAGAATTACATAATAAAATAAGAACATACGTATAGATTTAAAATTAACACAATACATTTTCATATTAGAACATTTCAACTACGTAACTAGCACAATTATAAAACATCTTTTTGTAACTTTTTTAAAAGTCATTTTTATAAATAAAAAAAGTATAGCAATATGGTACTCATATTAAAGATAAAAAAATACTTGATTTTATGGTATAATTTTTTTTTCCAAAATTAATGAAACATATAAAAGTTATTTTAGTTTAAAAAACTTGGAGGAATTAGTATTTTATGGGAAATGACTAAATGACTAAAATACCCTAACTTGATAGTATTAATTATTAATTATAGGGGTTTTATTTGTAATCAATATCAACCCTTAATTTAAACTATCAATGGCTCAGATATGTTCTTACGATTTTTACAGTTAGCACTGTTTGTACAGGATCTCAACCCATAAATTATAACCCACTATTATAATAGTTATCTTTTTTTTCTCTCTCTGTATTTCAAGAATTTTTATAGTGCTATTAAATATAAACATAAACTACTGTGGCTTATGCTTTATTGAGCTATTAAACTAAATTATTCTTTCAGTAAATTTACTAGTTTATAGACCCGTGTATTACATGGGTTTGAGGATAGAAAATGAAATACTTTAAGATAATTATGGAATTGATTGAGTTCTTTGGGAAATAAATGTGTTTTCCATTTACATAAACTTAAATGAGTTTTTTTAAATAAATATGTTATTGTAGAGGTTGGTTGCGTTTGAAGGACATAGCGATTATAAATTTTAAATTATTTTTTTATATTTCATATTATTTATTGCATCACACATAATAAATATAAATTTTGATATTAATACATATAATTCTAATATGAATTAGTACATACAAAATTAAAGAAGATATAACATTACTTATTTTAAACGATTAGCTTACAAAGTAAGAATTTTGTTTTTGAATACAAAATAATTAGTATATTTCCAAACTATATTTCCAACAAATTTGTGTGCTATATGTAGTTGTAATATAGGCATTGGGAGTTTTTCAAAAAACTTTTGTATTTTTTCACTTTTAACCCTAAGATTTTAATCTCTTGTATTTTAATCCTTTGACTTTTTTACTTTTAACAAAAAACTTTTCATCTTTTACAATTTAACCCCCAATATTTTTTTTGTTTTCCACTTTGGTCCCCCATACTTTTCATTTTTCATAAGTTTTTCGTTTTAAGTTTCGTTATAAATTTTTCAAGTTAACACGCTACATGTGTCTAAGATTCAACGTTTTTTTGTTTGTTTTTTTCCCATTTGACAGGCAGTCGCAACACGTCTATTTTTCTTCATTTGACAACTTCGTCACAACACGCATGTCCTGGATCGACTTAGTTATTTTTTTCTACGTTTTATATTTATGTCTAATTTTTTCGATTAACACGCTGCAACGGGCGTACGTGGTTCAACAATTTTACGGCTGTTTTTCGTTCGGTGTTATTTTTTAATTTTTATTTATTTTATTTTTACGAGCTCTTCTGATGTTGGTGGTTGTTGGCAGTGTTGTGGCATTAGTGCTACTTGGCACGATTTTACGAACGTATTTAACCTATGAAGTTTTTAACTAATAATTTGTTTCGAGTTTACAACTATATCTCTTTTACTTAAGAAAAACTAATTTTTATGTGCGTGTCGATATAAATTCGATGTAAACTTTTTATGGCAACAAGTCTGGTTAAGTATAATACGTTTTTGTTTTAAAAAAACAAATTTTACGTACATATTTTTATGTACGTTTCGGTATAAATCCGAGTTGGTGTATTTCGACGTAAACTTTTTGGGAAACGAGTTAGGTCAAACGTGATATGGTTTCTTGATTTTATAAATGTTTTGTAAATTTTGTTTCGATCCAAATGGAGTCAAATTGCGGTTTCTTTTTTTTTCTTTTTTTAAAGCTCTAATTAATACCTTTTGATTATACGTGTCAGCATTTCTGTTATAACTGTTACATTTTATATGTATGACTCGGGCCACATATAATATGTTATAATTGTATGGTATAAATTTGATTTCTTTATGTTTTAATCCAATCGCAATGCTTATATAGGTTGCATTAAATTCAATAAGATACGTCGAAACACATGTTTTCATATGATTAACACATCACATAACGGTTTGACTAATCCATTCGATGTTTGTGATGTACCTGCGCCGCAACGCGCGTAGATCTTAATACTAGTTTTATTTCAGATTAATATTTTCTTATTTTAAAAAGTGTTATAAAAGTAGAAGATGGAATGAAATTAGTTCATGATCTAATATTATATATATAACACATACACACACGTGTATATATATATATATTGTGAGGTTCATTGGGGAACACTAACAAAGTCGGGAACCAGGGAACACTCCTAAAGATTTAACTTAACATGTTAAAAATCAATTTTTAAAATATTTTTCATCGCTTTTCCTTATAAATACTTGTACAAGCAATTTTAATAAAAAAAATAAAAAAATAAAAATAAAAAAAAGAAGTTAAAAAAAGACTTAATTTTTTTTTACAAAAATGATTTTTTTACTGGAATAGTTTCTAGCCATTTTTATAAGCAAAGGCACTGAAATTTTTTTTTAAAAAAATTGATTTTTAACATGTTAAGTTAATTTTATAAGATATATTTTTAACTGTTTTTTAAACATTTTTTTATATATATATTTTTAATTTTTTATCAAAAATGTTTCTACACGTATTTATAAGGAAAAGCGCCCAAAAAAGATTAGAAAAAGTTGATTTTTAACATATTAAGTTGAATTTTTAAGAGTGTTCCCCGGTTTCCCACTTTGTTAGTGTTCCCCAATGAACCCTCCCCTAATATATTTATATATTGTTTATACATACATACATACATACATTCATACATATATAATCGAAAACCCACTTGAGTTGAGAAAACTTTAGAAACTCACTATCCACCATTGATTTAATAGATGCACGATTCAGATCATCTTGGAGTGTACTTGAATTTGCTTTTGATTAAATAATGAGCAAAAAGTACATTGAGGGCATCTTCGTCTTTGACACAAAAATATATTTATGTCTTGGAGACACACTTGCTGCATGTGTGTACCATTAGTCAAAGGCCTATCACCTACCTATCAAGCTTGAACTGTGCATGTACACACATAAAAACTTGTTTCTCTCTCTAAAAGGTAAAGATCTTATCATCAAACCACACAAAAACACCCCCCAAAATGCCATTTTTCTCTCTTCTTATCGAAGAAGGCATAGACAAAAAAACAACCAAATATCCATCTCCTATCTAACACTGAAGATCTTCTTTGCGTTTGGTGACACTAAGAACACCACCCTGTAGCGGCTAAAGTGGTCGGAGATTCGTCACCATCAAAACGCCATACGCCACCACCCCCAACTGACCACCCAACCAGAACCACCTCATCTAACAGGATCCTAACTCCATGTCTCCGATTTCGCGTTCTACTAAGATCTATGACTTACAATAGTTTTTAGAAGCTGACCGGAAGTAAACATCTCCCTGATTAAGAACAAAAGTCCGACGGTTAAGAAGGTGGTATTTGTGATTTGATTGTTAATTGTTTGTTGAGATGTTTTTAGTATTTGATTGTTAATTGTTTGTTGATTGTTAAATGTTTTTAGTATTTGATTGTTAATTGTTTGAGGATTTGGTTGTTAATTGTTGCAAGTGGGTTACTGTTGGGAGAAAGTGTGAGAGAGTGAGAGAGTGAGAGAGAGAGAGAGAGAGATGGGTGGGTTGGGATGGGTTGAAGATGATGGTAGTAGGTGGTGGTTACTGGAAAGTGTTACAAACAAACAAACATTTTTGCTTTGATTGTTACATTTATAACATAAAAAAATGTAACAACACACTTTATTTTTATAATAATCTAAAAAGGTGTAACGATGCACTTTATTTTCTGTAACGTGTATTATTTATGTAACACGAAAAATGTAACATGCATTTTTTCTTCGATTGTTACATTTCTAACACCAGGTTACATAGTGTTACATAAAAAATGCCTAGATCTTGGAGGTTCGTAACTAAGACGCAAAGAATTGTTATGAGAATTGTTACATCAAAAATAAACGTCCTTAACAATAACCCAACATATAGATAAAGTTACACCACGTATAAAAGTATAATTTCAAAAAATGTAAACACCCAGTAAACAAGAAAAATGATTGTTTTTTTACCATTTAAAGGATATCCACATACATAAAAGCGTAACGTGTTTTCTGTATAATTTGTTTTGTAACATTTTTTATTCATTATATATTAGGTAAACGGATGTATGATATTTAAAAAAGTCTTTGTGTACTTTAACAAGAAAGAAAAGATACACTTTTCTTATTAAAAATAAGATTGAAAAATATAAACTCATAAAGACTGATATGACCATATGAAAGTACACTCTACTAGTCAACTTTTCCTAATTTCTCTTTCTTACTCATTTTCCCATACACACACTCTCTCTCTCTCTCTCATTTTAATCTTTTTTTTCAAAGATAATAATTTAAAATGTAACTGCAAAAAAAATTGTTACACTTTACAAATAAAAACTGTTACACTTTACTAATAAAAAAAAAGAATGTAACTACAAAAAATGTAATATATTACTGATAAAAAAATAAATGTAACTGCAGAAAAAATGTAACGTTTGTAACTATCACTTCTACAAATCCAGATCCATTACATCTTCGTTGCACAATTATTCTTGAACCACAATGTATCCAGATCAGTTGCATAACCTAAACATATAAAAAAAACAAAAAAAAAAAAAGGAAATTTAGCCTTTGAAGTAAATTTACTTATAACATGAAACCTAACAAACTGATGCATTTTACTGTATTCTCAATACAACTTAAACACGTTTTCCTAAAATGCAAAGAAAAATGGTGGTACATTTTTTTTATGTCACAAAAAAAGTGTAGATGCTGGTGCATTTTTTCTATGTAATCCAAAAATGTATTCTCAAATGTTTTCCCCTTCCAAAAAATATAAAAACTTAATACAAGTGTAACCACATGTTTTTACCTTCTACAAAATATAAAAGCTTGTTTCATAAAAATAAAAATGGTTACACTTGTTTTTACCTTGTACAAGTTTACCACATTTTCAACCAAACTAACCAACACATCATCTGTTTTTTTTTTCCTCCTCTACCAACAAAAAAACAAAATAATAATAATAATAATAACAAACTACAAACATTAAAACTAGGGGAGTTACAATAACCCTATAGAAAAAAATTCATGGTTTCACATAAACAATGACCTGTGGATAGAAGCTGTGTAAAAGTACAATTCTGAACACCATCCTCATCATCATTTGTGCCATTTTGATTCAGAACTGAGGATACACATAAAAAAAATACCAAAAAACAAAAAAAAATCAAGAAGAATCCAATGAAGATCTAAACAAGAAAACCTTAATTTACACAACTACTCGTATGCATTTAAAACTGTACATTTAATAAAACTGAAAAAAAAAGTATCACCCACCTACAAACTCTGAAGAAATGGGTTCAGGATCTTCAACAACTCTACTCTCACCCAATTCATCTTCATCTTCATCTTCATTAAATGCAAATTCAGGTAAAAGATTATGTGGGACAACATTTAAGGGTGAACTCGGATGATCATTAAGTGTCCCCGTACCACCGGCAACAGTCGGAGGTTGTTGGCTGTTCAAATCAGCCATGTTAAATGCAAAAAGTCTTCAATGGTGGTGAGTATGGTTTCTTTCTTTCACTCCAATTTCTGGTTAGGATAAATGATATGTGAGATATGGAGATGGAGGGTAAAACAAATGAGAAGATATGTGAGAGAGGTGAGAGATTATACAAGTACAAAGTATTAAATGTGAGAAAGATGAAAAGAAGAAATGTCTGCATGTGCAGACTTACACATCTCATCCTCTAAAAAGATTAAAAGAAATGGACGATTATGCCCTTGTCTCTTCTCAAACTAATATCAAACGTGGATCAATCCTAGCCACATGTGAGAGTTTCCAGGGTTTTCTCAACTGGAATGGGTTTTCTCATTATAATTAGCCTCTATATATATATATATATATATAGGGTGGGGTTCTAGAGTGAACACTAGTGTATTTGCGAACTGAGTGAACAAATCCTGGCCATTGATCTACACACGTGTATGGCCATGATTAGTTCACTCAGTTCGCAAGCTACACTAGTGTTCACTCTTGAACCTAATCCTACATATATAATTATATATATGTACGGAATCAGGAGAAAATGTCCTAAAGTGTGAGAACGGTGAGAACGCATCCTGATGGAACACGTGGCGCAGATGTAATCAGGGTCTGAGGGTTTTTTTTGTCTTTTCAATATTTTTCTTTCCCGAGTTCGTGCGTCACATGTTGCTTCAGCTTTGGCGTCTAAGATAATTTTGGCGTTAACTAGCTTCATTAATTACTTGGCGTTTTACTATTTTTTGATCTGTCTCGTTGAATTAATTCTTTTTGAGTCACATAGTTAATTTTTTTGGCGTTATGGCGTTTTCCACGTCATTTTTTTGGCGTTCGTGTCGTTTGTTAATAATTGATTACCATTGATTAATATTTTATAAGATTACAATAATACGAAATTAAAATAAACTAATAGTCTTTTGTGGATAGGATACATCAGAGTTGTACCCATCTCTTTGTTCCTCACTTTCTTCAGATTCATCATCATCAAGTTTTAGATTGGCGTATAACGCCATCATTTCGTCTCTTCTTTGCCGCAGCCTATACTTGAATATCATTGCAACCCTAGACTTTGCACCGTTCGAATGTGCTAAATCACAGAGTTGTTCAAGCAGATGTAGCCTATCTGTCTTCAACATTTCCTCCATCGGAAATGAATATTTCACCCCGTTTTGATAAGTCACTTCAACCGTTCCTGCTTCTTCAAGCACTATCAAATTGCTAACTGTTGGTAGAGGAGTATCGTCAATATCATCATCGCCATCATCATCATCATCATCATCATCATCTTCTGTCTGAAAGTTTCTCTCCAATCTTCTTATTACTGTTCGAGTTCTTTCACAATTGTTGGCCCTTGGAACCCCAAGGGCCAGAATATCCCTCTGAACTCATTCAGACATACCAAGTATGGCTTTGATTGTCCTTACCTTCACCCTTCTCCTATCATAGAACTTTAGGATAAATCGTCTCTCCGACCTTTCAAACTTCCATGCAATAACCTTAGCCATTTTTTTTAAAGTTTTTTGAGTCTTGGACAATATGTGGTGTTTTAGATAATGTTTGGCGTGTTGAGTTGTGTTCTCATGGTCTACTTTTATAATGACTTTTTTAGATAATGTTTGGCGTGGTGTTTTAGATAATGTTTGGCGTGTTGAGTTGTGTTCTCATGGACAATATGTGGTGTTTTAGATAATGTGGTGTTTTAGATAATGTTTGGCGTGTTGAGTTGTGTCCTATCATAGAACTTTAGGTAATTATGGCGTTTTGAAAAAGATAAATAAATTTAATTCCCCAAGTATTTGGCTTTCAATATAATAAATGTTAGTAATTATGTTTCCGTCGTTTCATTTTACTGTTTGCAGTTACTGTGTTTTTGTTTCAGATTCATCTGTTTATGGCTGTAACACGTCTCGTCTTTACGGCTGTAATTATGGCGTTTTGTTTTCCAATGGCGTTTAGATAAAGATGACACATTTTGTTTTATTCTCTTTGCACATTGTTTTAACCTTTTTTTAGATTTATTATAATAGTACTTGTCCAAATTAATTTTATTATAGTTTGGTAGTTTTTGGGCGTTTTATGGCATGATGGCGTTTCACGAGCATTTGCCCGTTTGGCGTTTTATTATATTTTTCATTACAGAATTAATGTATTATTGTTCTTAGCTGAAAATTACATAACAAACAACAAAAAAAGAAAAAAAAAACAAATAGAAGCAAATTTATGATCTAAATCTTCAGGGTCATCAGTTTATTTCTTTTCTTGAAACTACAAGAACTATCACAAATAAATGGCGTTTTGGGTTTGGCGTGGTTTTTTTTCTTGCTCGTGTGTTGAAGTGGGTTTGTGGATGTTGGAGACATAGATCGACTCTGTGTGGGTGGATGCTATTTGTACGTCATCTTCATTATCATCATCGGGCAAAAGTAGCATTTACACTGGGATCGGTCTCTTCTCCTCATCCAAACTCTTCAAGAACAAAGAAGACAAAATGACATATGGGTGTTATCAGTCCATCTTTCTTGAAATTTGTCCATCTCATGCAGCAAAATCTTACTCCCCTCACCTAACAAACCATTCAGCGAAACTTCATGCATTGATAGGTATCAAAGAAAAGATGTTTGCCATCGTTGATTTCTCTCAAATTTTGGCGTTTTACAGTGATAGGTATTTAGGAACCATTGTGCTTTTGTGTGTTTTTTTGGTGTGATAAACGGAAGGTGGTGAGACGTTTCTATTTATAAGATTTTTTTTGCGCGTAGTTTAGTCGAGATATTATTTTATAACAATAAATGCAATTAACATTTATCCGGATGTAAGGCTTGTCGTTTATATATTATGACGTTTTACAATTTATGGCGTTTTTGTAGCCTAAGACCTTAAATAAAAACACAGAAAAAAAACTACGCAGTGATAAAATTGGCGTTTTGTATTTACTTGGCGTTTTATATTTCAATGGCGTTTTATGTAAGAAAGGATGTTTTACCTTTTTTTACCCTTAATGAAGCGCGTCCACGTAATAAAATTTATGTTATTTTCGAAAACGCCACCGCGTCAATCTAGTCCATAGATTGTTTTGATCGGACGATCCATAACCATTCTCACACTTTTCACCGTTTTCTCTAAATCCTGACCCTATATATATATATAGGGGACCGCTAAAATGAGAATCACCTCCAGTTGTAAGAACCGTGAGAACTACACCGTACTGGGCGAGGTGGACCAAATTTTTTTTTTCATAAACGTAGATGCATGTATTATAAACACATATGAAAAAAAATATTCAAAAAAAATGTCGGGTGTGTAGTTTTGAGCACCCAAAGTTTGCGTTTACGGGACCCGTAATTTTTATTTAAAATTTACGGTACCCGTAAACACAAACTTGTGGTGTTCAAAACTACACACACGACATTTATTTTTTGAATTCTTTTTTTACAAATGTGTTTATAATACAAACATCTACGTTTATGAAAAAAAATATTTGGTCCAACTCGCCCCAGATCAAAAAGTTCTCACGGTTCTTACAGCTGGAGGTTGTTCTTATTTTAGCGGTCCCCTATATATATATATAGGGAAGGGCTCATGCGAGAACTCCATTTATTGTGAGAACCATGAGAACCAATGTGAACACAACCTAAAATAGCTAAAAAATCCTAAAAAAAACCTAACCCCCCCCCCCCCCTAAAAAAACCTAAACCCTCCCCCTAAAAAAAAAACCTAACCCCCCCCCCCCCCAAGCTAAATGCTAAAAACTAAAACCCCCAAAAAACCTAACCCCCCCCCCCCCACCCCCGAAAAAAACCTAAACCCCCCTCCCCCACCCCCCCAAGCTAAAATGCTAAAAACTAAACCCCCAAAAAACCTAAAAAAATCTAAAAAAAATCTAAATTTTTTTTTGATTTTTTTAATATTTTTTAGGTTAAAATTGCTACTTTTCGAAGCCAAAAAAAAAAAAAAAAAATTTTGGCTTCGAAAAGTAGCGATTTTAACCTAAAAAATATTAAAAAAATCAAAAAAAAAAATTTGTTTGATTTTTAGCTATTTTTAGGCATTTTTTGTTGTGTTCACATTGGTTCTCGCGGTTCTCGCAATAAGAGGTGGTTCTCGCATGATCTTCTCCCTATATATATATATATATATATATATATAATGTTTATACATATGTTTAACATTTGTGAAAACAATAATAACAAATTATAAACATGATGATGTTTTAAATTTTTGGTTACGTCAAATAATGATGGGTATATAAGTTTTAGGTTATCCCATCTTCTTTGATAAGTATGTTTTATTTACTAAAGTACAGATATTATACTAAAGTATAGGTAAGTAGATAACTAATATTAATTATTAAGAATTAAGAATATTGAAAAGATAAAATCATGAATATAAGATTTTTTCTAATATATACTAAATTCAATTATTTAATAGTCTTTATCTTAATTTACTTATTATTTATCATATAGTTGAGGTAGCATGATAAATTGTCGTATGACATTTTGGTGAAATTCTTTATTATAAGAGAATGTCATATGGCATTAAAGTTATTCTTTTATTAATATTAGATGATCCACGTAAGAAACACTATTAGCATACTTAACATCTTAACAAACAAATACACTATATACTGAAGGATGACTTTTTAGATTAGATTGGTAAACTATAATCTTCGAAAATTCCAGTCTCTTTCTAAAAGCTCATGAAAAGTAATTATTAACCTAAACTTCTATAACAAAAATACCAGAAAACACATAAATATTTATGTTAAATATGTGGCCAAATTCATATAGATTAAAAAAATGGAAACTTATTTACACCTCCTTTATGTGTTACAGTTGTTTTCTTTTCTTCTACATAAATTGGCTCTCAGTTGGTGCATAACCGTCGGATCCTCATCAGTCATCAACGTCTTTTATTAAGAGTTGGTTGTACAACCACCGCCCATGGTTGCAATGGACCAGAAAGATGGGCCACATGACAGCCGCCCAGTTGACCCGTTGAGAAAGGTGGGCCACGTGACAGCCGCCTAGTTGACCCGTTGACTGGACGGGTATCTTGACCCCCAAGGTATAGGATTAATGATTATAAGGGCAACTGTTTTTTCCATTTCTTGGTTCTTTTTGTTAGTCTATGATAGCTATTTATTGTTTTCCCCTATTATC
The DNA here is from genome assembly GCA_030545235.1 of Helianthus tuberosus. NCBI lineage: Eukaryota > Viridiplantae > Streptophyta > Magnoliopsida > Asterales > Asteraceae > Helianthus > Helianthus tuberosus. Next base: position 157,599,312 of record CM060403.1, read on the forward strand.
ATGTCTCAAACAACTAAAGGTATCATGAACACCGACGATGACACAACTCCCACCACATCGGCTTATGTACGTGCCAAACATCAATATCATGAACAAGGGCCTAAGAGATCAAGATGGAAGCCACAACGCTATAATGCGTATAGAGCACGCGTGTTTTATGAAACATTCTACACATTTTCGCTTTTGTTTACCGTACATTGTTACTTGTGTTTTATTTCAGCTGACTATCTATGTTTTTATGTTTTAGTAGTCAATGGTCCACTTAAAGATTCAATGCAACTTTCTTTAACCTTGCTTTTCGTTTTTTTAGGCACGTTATATTTGTCATTTCTTTTTTCGTTTTTAGGCACGTTATATATGTCAATGTGAACTCATTTGATGAGTTCATATTATACATGTATATATAAATGAAAACCTTTGTCATTATGACACTAAAAAACCCGTCCACCAGACGGGTATACTACTAGTTTATAAGTGTTACAAACATGTGTATTACACACCTAAATTAAAAAAAAAAATGAAAATTATACTTCTATATAATCCTGATTACATAGTTAAAAAGTGTAATAATTAGTATAATCTATTAATTGTGTTTTTCCGATTAGTATTAATTTAAGGATGGTTTAGTAAAAAAGATTTAATTATTGTATTTTTTATTTTACAATAATATTTAATAAAATACATTGTATTTTTATCCAATAATATTAATTAAATAGTGCATCTTAATCTGGTTATTAACATATTTAAATTAAATTTATTATATTAGTAAGGATAAGGACTTTAAAAAATATTTAAAAATAAGATGTAAGTCTAAATTGTAAGGTTGAAAGAGAGAGATTGACACATGACAATAATGAGAATCTTATATTAAAAGTTAAATTAGATTTGATATTTTATTTGTAACTTTACCATCTTTATCAATAATTAATAGTTTAAATCATTTGGTTTTAAAAATATTTGTGGTTAATCTCAATAAGCAGTTATATTAACAAATAAACTCGTTATTATAACGCATAAATAATTAAATTGGATATATGAATAATAACAATAGTTTTGTTATAGATAATAATAAACTAACGATTAAAAGGCTTTTGACTTTTAAGGGATATTTATATTAAATACAAACGTATTAAAACTATATAATGACCCTTTCTCGTATGTCATAGAGGCGAAGATAGTTTTGATCTCTAATATGTAAAATCGGTATATTCAAGAGATAAAGTAATTCTTATAGGTTTATCTCTATATCGTGTAGTAGAATTTATTAACTCGAGTATCATGATATACCAATTTTTTAGGATAAGAGGTTTATTTAAAACTATTTATTAAGGTGGATAATGGTCCTTATATTAATTTACTTATTATTGAGGTTGAGGTAGCTTGAAAATTGACATATGACATTTTGGTGGAATTGATTTCTTATAAGAATGTCACATGCCTTTTAATGGAATGTTTATTAGATTAGATTATTTTTGGGTTCAACCAATGCTGCACTACCATGTTATTTATACAATATATTACCCTAAAACCCTTTAATCATTGTGAGCACTCCTCTCAGGTACGTGCCACTAGATGCACAGGTACGTGCCACTAGATGCACAGAGTACCATGTTTCCATGTCATGGTACATCCTGTCTGCACCTAGATGCATAGAGTACCATGTTTTATATGCTTCATACATCACTCATTCCTAAACATTTCTAAAAAGTGGAACTCAAATTTGGTCTATGAAATAATACATTCCACCAGCCTTGAGTTCTAGTTGCTTATCCAATCCGCACAACAATTCCGCTATTAAGTTCTCCTCATTGAGATCCTCCTTTTGCGTTTCCAAAATCTAAGGTTTAAGGATTTTCTGAACAATCAATATTAGTGCTCGTGCACGTAGTGGTTTAATTCGTTCTTTTTGGCTCAATGCATCAGGTACAACGTTAGCTTTACCTGAGTGAGACTGAATATCACAGTAGTAGTCGCTGAGCAATTCGACCCATCATCTCTGACACGTGTTCAATTTCTTACGATCAAAGAGTTTTGGGATAACTGTGATTAAATTATTTTGATTTAGCTAAATACTTGGTTTTGGGATAACTTTAATGTTTTAATTAAAATCAAAAGGTATTATTAATTAATTCTTTTTGTAGTTTTAAAAAAATAGTAATAATCTATATTATTATGTTTACTTTTTCATTAAATAATGAAATATATTATTTAATCAATTACGCTTAGATTCGTTAATTGTGTTACATATGTAACAATTGTTGTTGGTTTTGAACCCGAAGCTTCTATTTATGGAACGTTTCATCGCTTTTGGATATAATTAGCTACTAATAGCATAATTTTAATATGCTAAGGTTTTATTGACTGTAATTTCCATATATGGACAATTACCCGTTATTCGTCAATGCATATGAATTCCTGTACGTTTATATAAATAGCAAGGTATGTCTAGGTTTTATTTCAACACTCCTATTATATAGTAAGTTTACATATCATAGGGCTGCGTTCACACAAATGGATGCCTAGTTAAGGTATCAAGTTAATTATAAAGTTACAGTGAAAGTTCTTGTTAACCTAATTTGGGGAGACAATTGTCACAAACTCTCCTAGTTATAAGAATTTCGTCCCGAAATTCAGTTGATTTTAGACTGGTTAAAACATAAACATAACATGATGGTTTTAAGACATCTTGATCCTATAATTATGGTGACGAATCGTACGCCTCATGTCTAAGAAGTTGGTTGTTAAATAAGCAGGTGGATGATTGGATCTTTCGAAGAATCTCGAAGGAGTCAATTCCAATCTCCAGATTTAGGGATGATATAAGTTGTTTCAAACAGGTTTCCAATTACGTATGTTTAAGTTAGAAAACTGAGTTGTTGTATCTTCAAAATGATCCCCTTTCTCAGTGCCCAATGAAGATCGTGTAACCTAATGATTCAGGAGTTTTGAAGTATGATTACAATGTGTCGCACATATTATAATATTCTCATGCTACATTAGATAACAAAATCAGATTCAAATGTGTATTAGCGTAACACCTTAATAGCGATTAGTGTAAATGGATATGTTAACTTATGCCGTTTAAAAGTCTATGCAGGGCATATGACTTGTTTTCATAAGACCTACACGTCCTATTACATTGATGTTGCACATAATAATGTCTCTTTTGATGGAGTCTAAATTTGCTAACCATTCCTTAATCATCTTTTAAAGTTGGCTTGTTGTTTGCAACCTAGTTCTTAGTCTGACTTCTAGTCCCACTTTCAATGGTCTTTATATATAGGATGTACCACAACTAACCCACCACACATCCGATACCTTGAAGGCGTACCAATTACTTTAATGAGGATGTTATATGCGTACCACACCTCTGGTACCTTAATGAAGATGTTATTTGCGTTGATTATAGCCTGTGCATACATCATATCATGTCAAACTTTGTGGATGTAGTTACCGTCTGGTTCAATCTCGTTCCATTCATAGAGATCAATGAAATTAATTTCTTAAGCACAATGAAAATAGTTCCAACAAATGTTTTTTCAGAAGCAAAATGCAAAAGGTTAAAGCATACAAAAGTCTAATGATATTGGGAAGACAAAATCTATAAGTCATTCTTTCGTAAATCCCTTTCTCTTCTCCAAAAACTTCTTTGATCGTTGTGAATGGACCAGGGTGGCAAATGGTCCGATTAGAATGCGCATGTTTTTTTCTTTTTCTGTTTTGCTTTTCATTCCAAGCAATTACAACTACCTTACACCTTATTTTATTAATATTTTCGCAAATTGTTAATTGTTTGTAGCTTCGAAATATCAATTTGATAATTCACTTTTAACATGTTATATGTATTTGTGAATACACATTTTAAGTGTCCACATCTACGATAGAGGGGAGGGGGATATGAAAGTGACAAGGTGGCACCAGAGAGAGTGACCGAAGCAATGCAAATAATGGTGGGGTGATTTGTTTTTTTCCCTATTTCTAAGGGTGTACGGTGTGGTGATCGGTAAAGGGTGGCAAACCCCTTTACCGATCGGTAAACACCACCGCCAACAAGTGTTTGGTCACCAAAGTTTGCCAAATCGGTGGTGGCATGCCGAATCGGTGAGGGGAGGGAGGTGAGAGAGAGGGTATTGTGGGGTGGGGTCCAATCCAATCTCAACCAATCACACCTTTTTCCTTTTTAAAAAAAAAATAGTTTACCACTTCACCAAGTGTCTAAACCATTGCCAACACTTTTCACCAAAGTTTAAACACTTTTGACTGATTGACATGGCGCGCTCTGATTGGTCGGTTTTTTGGTTTGCCACTCAAAGTGTTTAACCACTCCCTACACCCTAAGTAAAAGGAAGTTGGAAGTTAAAGGTTAACAATGAAGGCAAGCAACTACATGCGTGGTGATGGAGTTGCCGAATGACATCGGTAACAAACCTATTAGAGGGTTATTTTTCATGAAAAAAAATGCGAGTATGACAATTTTTTTTTTTATTTTATGTTATGTGGGACCCACAATTTTGTTTTATTTTTTCAATAGTAAAAATATTTCGGTTAATTCATAAAAATTAAATAAAAATTTAACGTGAGTTCCTAATTATTACGGTTGGATAAACATCATCATCATACTCAGTAAATCCCACAAGTAACAAAGATTAGATAAGGTCTGAGGAGGATAAGACCAACGTTTTCAGACCCGGATCGGACCGGCCGGGCCGGGAGTCGGAAGCTTCGCCGGGCCGGTTCGCTTGTTCAGACCGTTCGTGCATCAGACCGGCGGTTCACCCGGAGATCCGGTGGGAGAGGTCAGGCCGGTGTGGGTGCTTCTTCTGTTTCTGTACATCTCTACTACAGCCCCCGTTCCGGCGACGTGCTTCTCCGGTGAAATCATCATCTCAGTGACAAGTAGTTCCGGTCCCCGTTTTGCCGGACTTGAATGAAGACATTAGAACGTTTCTGATTACTGGTTGTTTGGGTGAATTTATTAAAAGAAAAGATATTAAATGGAGATGGTCTGCAAAGTTTTCTTGGGAAAGACAAAGTGACAAAAGTCAATTTGTTAAATTTGATTTAGTTTCATTTGATGTCCGTAAATATTAATATTATTGTTTTTAGAATTGTTTATATACTTTTTTCTATTTTTATTTTTTCTTAAATATTTATATTATTAATTATGTCATCCGGTTCTTAAACCCGGTTCGACCAGTGAACCGGTAAGACATCCGGTTCGATAGCCGGTCCGATTATGAAAACATTGGATAAGACGTATAAATAAAGAGCCTGCTTCTAGTGAGAGCCCCGGCTCCATCCACTAATAACAAAGATAAGATAAGGTCTGAGGAGGATAAAATGTAGAAATAGAGAGACTGCTTCTAGTGAAAGCCCCGGCTCCATAGTAGTTTTGCATCAAGCATTGGACAGTTGGACATAAGACGCATAACTCTCGACAAAAAGGCTGATTAGTGCATGTATTCCCTTGTCTTTCGGCTATAACCGCCACTATATGATGCATGATTAACCATCCCCCGTTTTTAACGTTATTTTCATGAATTAGTAAATGATGTTAAAATTAGTATAATTTCACTTTAACCCCCAAAAACCCACACATATATACATTATATAGTAAAGGATTAGGTTCAAGAGTGAACACTAGTTTAGCTTGCGAACTGAGTGAACTAATCCTGGCCATACACGTATGTAGATCAATGGCCAGGATTTGATGTTGAAATACACTAGTGTATTTTACGATTTGATGATGAGATCCTGACCATACACGTGTGTAGATCAATGACCAGGATTTGTTCACTCAGTTCACAAATACACTAGTGTTCACTCTAGAACCCCACCCATAGAGTAAATTGCCAAAATCGTCCCTGAGGTTTAGGTATGTTTGTCATTTTCATCCAAAACAACTTTTTTTGTACCGTATAGTCCTTCGCTTTTGGGATTTTTTGTCATTTTCATCCAAACGTTTGACTTTTTTTGCCAAATCGTCCATGAGATTTGGGATTTTTTGCCATTTTCATCTAAATATTTGATAGAAAAAATAAAGCAAACTAGATGTTTGGATGAAAATGGCAAAAAAAATCCCAAAAGTAAGGGACTATATTGTACAAAAAAGTTGTTTTGGATAAAAATGACAAACATGCTCAAACCTTAGAGACGATTTTAGCAATTTACTCTACATTATACGTGCACACCGCAATCATCATGTATACCGGTGGATACAACAAGGACCAAACCCATAAAATCCTAAAAAGGATAACCATCGTGACATACCGAAACCATGGGTGTGATATTTTCATAATAACCCAAACGGACCATCTCGGATCCCTTTTCCGAACCAAAATCAAACGCTATAGGCGAAACAAGCCCTAATTTCCCATTCTTTATCTTTCTCCGCTACTATTATCAAACCAGACCTCATCATCATTGTAGTCTACAACTTCCAGATCATCATCTCCTTCGGTGAATTTTCACCTCACAATTCTTCATTCGGTACGTATTTATTCTTTTTTCGATCCAACTTTCCACCGGGATCCCAAATTTAATTTGTCTGATACTGATCTAGCTTTTAATGCCCGTTTATTGCTTCTATTATCCTGATTTCAATCATATTGCTTCTATTATCCTGATTTCAATCATATGTCGCATCTAATAGTATAGAAATATTGAAATTTTGAGTTCAATCGAGCAGTGTGTTGTACTTTGTTATGTTTTTGCCTTTAATTTTGTTATATGATGAAATGTATAAATGTGTATTGGATAAGGATAAATAATTAGAGATAAGATGTTTGATTTATTGTCAGTTTTTGGATAAGGAAGTCCAGATACTAAAGTTAATTGCAAAAGGAATTGTAAGGATCTCTTGATTCTAAGAACAATTTAGTGTTTTAGTCTACTCTAGCCATCGGTAGTGTCTTTATGTTCAAGCATTAATAATAAAACTATTCGAAAGAAAGGAAGAGTGATTTTTGTCTTAAAGATACTCGGCTATTCATGTTATATGTTTCCTATATATTGAGCAAGGTTTTTTAAAGGACTTGAAAGCTATCATTTATTAAAAAACTTGCTTATAGAGGTTTCCTACATGGCTCCGCATTTGTTAATATATAGATTTTTGTTGTGCATCAATATATAGATTTTTGTTGTGCATCATAAGATTCAAACTCAAAGAAAAGAAATAGTGTGCATTCTTTAACCTGTGTCGCAACCTACCAATCACACAGTTAACTTACGCTTAGTATTGATTTTCCACTTATCAGTTCGGCTTCTTTCCTACAATGTAGTAAATATTGTGGTCTAAATCTGAAATGAAAGTGAACATCTTTTTTATATTTTTGTGTAAGAGAAAGAGTGACTTACAAGAGCACGTGGCTCTATTTGTAAATACCATGTTTGCTGTTATATCAATATTAAGTATCTAAGTATATGTCTGGCTTGGTTTTAAAAAGCGAGAGGCGCACAAAAGCGACGGGGTCTAAAACCGAGGCGCGAAGCGCAAAGTGCAAAAGCGGCGTGCTTTTCGTACCCAAGGCGCAGAGTGATTATATAACTTTTTATATATATCCATCCCATAGGTTTTTAGCATCCCTTATTCATAATATAAATAAGGTTTATATATGATTTTACCTATAAGTACAAGCCAAAAAACCTATTGTACAGCAGTTTGATGCTTACAAACAGTATAAAAACACCCTATGTACATGAGGCGCGCGCCTCAGGCCTAAAAAACCTTGAAAATTTGCGCTTTTTTGGGGCTTTTTGTAAAAAGTCCGCCTCAGGCTACCTAAGGCGCCAAGGCTTGCGCCTTGATGCGCCTCGCGCCTAGGCGCACTTTTTAAAACCCAGATGTCTGGTGATTGGTGATCGTGCTTGATTCCCGTGATGCGGAAATAAGTTTGCAAGATAAAGTAGGTTTTAAAAAAAATATTAAGAAGAGCATGCTTTTTTTTCCTATTTTTTTCTGTTTGTTTACTACTAAAATCTTGGTTTTAAAAAGTGATAGGCGCTCAAAAGCAACGAGGTCTAACTCGAGGCGCGAAGCGCAAAAGCGGTGGGCTTTCATACCCGAGGCGCATATAGGTTATATAATTTTTTATCTATATCCCATAGGCTTTTAGCTTACTTTACCCAAAATATAGCTATAAACAAGGTTTTTATATTATTTTACCTACATCAAAAAACCCAAGGTACAACACTTTTCTGCATAAAAACACTCCAGCCAGGTACATGAGCGCGCACCCCAGTCCTGAAAAAACCAAAATAAAAAATAAACAATACAAAAACTGTGCTTTTTTGGCGCTTCTTGGAATTGATCCAGGCGTTGATCGAAAAGAAAGTATTTTCTTAAGTTTCATTACCATAGTCAATATATTTTGGTTATCTGTCTTATTACATATATGCATGCGAGCATGTGTCATGGAAAAGGTGTTATTTGTACCTCACACCATGGTAGTTTTTCAATTTGTGTTGTGCACTGTATATTTGTATGATTGCATGAAGCCAAATCCATAATGATCAATTGCTCATGTCATCCATTTGACAACCAGGAGTAAAGCATATGCATGTAATAATTGGAAACAAGTAACTGGTAAGATTACACGCACAACTACTGAAGTTAAATAATTGAATAATATAATATTTTTATTTCATGTTAGCTCTAGCTATAACTGGGAACAAGTAACAAACTTTCATATTACCCTGTGATATTTGTTCTCGTATGGTTTAATCGTGCAAGAGGGACACCCCATGCTACTATTTCTTGATATTTAGTATGTGCATTATATATATTTTTACCATACTGATGTAGTTATCTTCATGTTCTGTTTGGTTTATGCGTGGTTCAGTTGTAGATTTAGTGACTATATGGAACGGAATAGACGGAACCCCTCCTTCAAGAAACGCTCTAATCCCAATGTTAACAAGGGCGGTAACAAAAGAGGGAGATTCAGTGAACAATCTTCATCAAGCTCTAAGGCTCCAGAGACAGTCTACAAAATATTATGTCAATCTAGAAAAATCGGTAGTGTTCTCGGGAAAGGTGGTGGGATAGTCAAAGCCTTGCGAGAAGAGACCCAAGCTAAAATTACGGTTTCTGAAACGGTTCCCGGTTCAGAAGAAAGAGTAATAACAATATCTAGCCCTTCAAGTTTGCCGGTAAAAAGCAACACCGGGGATAATCAGGAGAATAATGATATGGAGCTGCATTGTGCAGCTCAAGATGCTTTATTGAAAGTTCACGACAGAATAATTGAGGAAGACATAGTAGGTGAAAATCCGATAATGGCACGCCTGCTTGTTCCGAACAATACGGTTGGGTGTGTTTTGGGGAAAAAAGGAGATGTTATTCAGAGATTACGGAGTGAAACTGGTGCAAGTATACGCGTTATGCCTGGAGACCAGCGTCCTGCATGTGCGATGACTACTGATGAGTTGGTCCAGGTAATGCTCTAACCTCTCATGCCCATAGTTTAGGGGTGAGCAGAAGACCAAAAAAAACCGATTTAACCGAACCGAAAAAAAAAAAAAACCAAACCGCACAAAAAAACCGAACCAAACCGAATAACCTAAAACATAGTTGTCAAAAGCGCAAAAGGCGCTCGGGCGCAGCGAGGCGTGCCTATAGCGCCTGGTGGTAGCTTAGGCGCAAAAATGGGTTTTTTTTTTTGTAAAAACGGTGCTCAGGCGCAAAAGGCGCACGCCTAGGCGCTCGGGCGCAGCGAGGCGAGACGAAGCTGAATATCCAATTGATGTTGATGGAAGTTCTGATGACTTTGATGATGGTCTTGATGATTGATGATGAACTATAAGTTTAAATGTTTTAGTAACCGCAAACGTTTGTATAAGTCCTAGTAACTTTTGGTATCACTACGTGTGTCTAAGACCTAAACTTTTTCTACTAACTATTAGTTACATGATCTTAAATGGCATATATAATAGGTTTTTTTTTTTTTTTTATGTGGAATCTTAGTTATTTTCAAAGCATAACATATTTTTTATATTTTTTTCTCTATGTGCGCTTTCCTTAAAAAAGCCCACGCTTTTTTTGCGCCTTGCGCCTAGGCTCCTCGGGCCTGCGCCTTGCGTCTTTGACAACATAGACCTAAAAAATCAGTTTTTAATGTTTGTTGTATATGGATTTAGGAATTATTAGTTTTATTCTTATTCATTGCCTACAAGAAATAACAAAATTTAACATAAAAAATAAATGATTTTCAAAGTATTATAAAAGAAAATGTCTTAGAAAAAACTTTGGAGAAACATAAAAATAGATTATAAGGTTAGGTTTATGTGAACAATGTTAACTAAAAAGGTTAAATATAATAACTTAAATGTAATAATCTAAGAAAGATTCTTAAATCTTGGATTATACGATTTTATTTTTGAATCTTACGTAATTTTGTTCCAAAAACCGAAAAACTGAACTGAACCTTTGCTAAAACCGAAAAAACTGAAACCGAAAAGTTTTCGAAAACTGAACTGAACCGTGCACACCCCCTACCATAGTTTATTTTTAACATTTATTTTTTAGCAATGGACGTATAGAAAATCTTAAAAAGTTATTAATCTTCAGATATCAGCAAAACCAGATGTTGCAAAAAGGGCTCTCTATCAAGTGTCTACATTATTGCATCAGAATCCACGCAAGGACAAACCTCCATCCGTAAAGGGTGGCCAAAACACGACCCCTACAAACGTAATGCGAGGTGAGCGTAGGTCAAGTGCCCGTAGTGAACCACCCATGTCATGGATGGGGCCCACCAGATTCGGGCCCAATGGCGCTAACGGTGATTTTGCTGCTACACATGGTGAGGATATCGCGTCTGAGTTTTCAATGAAGGTCCTTTGCTCTTCAGCTAAAATTGGAGGGGTGATTGGTCAAGGGGGGTCAAATGTATGGCAGTTGCAGCAAGCGACTGGAACTAACATACACGTGGATGATGCTTCTGTAGAGTCTGATGAGCGTGTCATTCGGGTGTCTGCATTTGAGGTCAGTAGTTTTTAAGATATGGTTAATGCTGCAAAATAGAGGTGGCAGATTTGATGTATTGGGTCACAGGCCAAAACAGGGAACATTCGGGTACGGGATGGAACGATCTGGGTCATATTGGACTGACCCTGAAGGTCTTGTTCTATCACTATAAATTTTCTTCTGTGTCAAATATGTTAAGAAAATTTATATATTTCATAAAAGAGTAAAATGCCATTTTTGTCCCTGAGTTTGGCCAGTTTTGCGACTTTCGTCCAAAGGGTTGTTTTTTCGCATCTGGATCCAAAAGGTTTGAAATATTGCCATTTTCATCCAGCTTATTAACTCCATCCATTTGTCTCCGTTAAGTCAGGGATATTTTCGTACAATGTACATAAAGTGAAAAAACCAAATTGCCCTTTAAGCGAATACTTACGTTATGCTAAATGTGTGTACATAAAGTGAAATAGACCGAGTTGCCCTTTAAGTTAACAAAAAAGATGGAAATACCCCTGACATAACGGAGATAAATGGATGGAGTTAACGAGCCGGATGAAAATGGCAAGATTTCAAACCTTTTGGATTCAGATGCGGGAAAACAAACCTGCAGACGAAAGTTGCAAAACTGGCCAAACCTCAGGGACGAAAATGGCATTTTACTCTTCATAAAATGATTTAGGAGGTTTTATGCATTAAAGATATACATTGGGCGACACTTGGCCTGTTTCTTTTCAGTCTAATATTTTTTTACCTGTGAGACTGATTATGGATAAAACATAGCTGCAGTTGACTTAATTACTAGTTAATGGGATTAAGTTGCCATGTGTACCTTAATCTAAATTCTAATAAAAGACTCCACTTAATGCCACATGGCATATTCTCCTTCAATGTTAAAATTTTTAATTGTATTTTATTATATTTTTTAATTTAATGATTAATGATTAATACATAAATATTATTTATCTTTATCTTTATTCTAATTCTAATAAATAATTTCAAATAATGCTTTGATAAGGTTTAATTTAAAAAATCATTATCTCATTGTAAATTAAAATTTAGAAATCTACGTATTAACCCAAATTAAAAATTAGTACATTATATAGTTTGATATCAGATACAAATTTCCTAAACTGATATTTTACCCCTATGCAAAATTATTTAGTCCAATAAATGAGTCCAAAAATGTTTCATGTCAATACTTAATTAATTTAATATCTTATGGTTAATATTGATTTTTTAATTAACTTATATGTTAAATCAGATATATAATATAAAAAGATAGGATCTTTTGTGTTAAAAGGATTATTATCTTGAATAAGAAGAAAACGAGATTAATTATATTTTCATATAGTATTAAAAAATATATATATAAAATCTTAAAGTTTGGTCAATTCTTTTCATTACTATTCCTATCCTTTTACCTTTTAAATTATCACAAATAAATTTTAAATCGAACCCAAATAAAAATTCAATAGGCTTTTATCCATCAAATCAACATTTTTTATTAAAAGATATGGAAATTCTCGAATTTTTTTATTATAAGATATGGAAATTCTCAAATTAAATTAAAATTTTAATTTACAAGGTTCTTTTGTGTTACATATGAGTCGTACTCCATGTTTATGCTTTTTTTTTTTTTTTTTTTTTTTTATAAATTGATTTTTGACTCTAACAAAAAAAACATCTTATCTTTTGTAATTTAACCTTTTTTACATTTAACCCAAAATTTTTCATCCATTGTAATTTAACCACAACATTTCTTTACTTTCAACTTTGGTTCGCCATACTTTTCATCATTCGCAAGTTTTTCCGTTTTATGTTTTATTCTATATTTTGTAAGTTAACACACCACGACATAAGTGTGGAGTTTAACGTTCCGCAACGCGGGGGCTTAATACTAGTGGATAATCAATTAATCTTTGTGCTGAAATCATGTCAGGCTTTAAGGAACCCAAGGTCACAAACGATTGATGCAGTTCTTAATCTCCAAGATAAAATGAGTGAACACAATGAGAAAAGGGTTATTACTATTACTACAAGACTTCTTATCCCGTCTAGTAAAGTCGGTTGCATAATTGGACAAGGAGGTCAGGTAATCAATGAGATGCGGAGAAGAACAAAAGCAGATATCCGTGTTTTCCCTAAGGAAGAAAAACCGAAGTGTGCTGGTGAAGATGAAGAGCTTGTGCAGGTAATCTTTTTTAAATTTTCTCATCATTAATAATATAGTAAAATGCCATTTTCGTCTCTGATGTTTGGCCAGCTTTGCGACTTTCGTCCAAAGGTTTGTTTTTCCACATTTAGATCCAAAAAGTTTAAAATCGTGCCATTTTCATCTGACTTGTTAACTCCATCCATTTTTCTTCGTTAAGTCAGGGGTACTACCGTCTTTTTAGAGAATTTTTTTCTATTAAGAGGGTGTTTGGGATTGCTTATTTAACTCCAAAAGTGCTTTTTGTTACAAGTGCTTATTGACTTGTGACTTTTTAAAAAGAATTTTTTAAAAAAAGGGTTTGGATTAGCTTTTGTGGTTGGAAAAACCAATAAGTTAATAAATTGTTTTTTAAAAAATGTTTGACTTGGCTTATTCATGTAAAATGACTAAAAAGAGATACTTATGTATTAACCTCATTTACTACTTTTACATATAATATTATGTACTTAACAATTTTTTGGACAAGAATTATAATTTAAAAACAAAATTACGAACCAGAAAAGTTTTATAAAAACCAATCACGAAACCAACCTGATGAACGGTTTAGACGGTTTCGTGGTTTTGAACGGAACCTTAAACACACACAAATTGAGTTCATGAGCCACAAAGAAATAAAAGCACCAAACTGAAATCATGAATATAAATGGGATGATAAATACCCTCAAATCTCAAAGGAATGATGGGTGTCTGTTTGAGATCTTGAATCTCAATGGAATTTTGTATGTTACATCGATAAAAGCAAATAAAAAATGGAAGGCCAATCAACAAATATCATTCCAAACACACAAAAGCTATTACATCGTTAATAGCAACTCAACAAATATTTGAAAAAGCTTTTTGAGAAATCAACGGAGACCCTATAATTCGCAGCTACGACAACCCAAAATCAGTCTCGATGTTTTTGTTGCTGCAGATAAGGAAGAAGAGAATGGGTAAATTGGTAACTTTATGTTCAAAAAGCTAAAAGTCATTTAAAAAGCCAGGCTTTTGTGGCTTTTGGAAAACAACTTTTTATCCTTTCTCGAAAGCCAAAACAAAAAGGACTTTTATCAATCCCAAACACTTTTTTAACTTATTGGCTTTTTGAAAAAGCCAATAAGTCATTTCCAAACTCAATCCCAAACACCCTCTAAACTAAATTCACTATAAGAAATAAAGATCCACTTCTATTGACTTTATTTCTTATAGTTTTTTTAGTTTAACAAAAAATGTCTAAAAAGACGGTAATGCCCCTGATTTAGCGGAGAAAAATGGATAGAGTTAATGAGTGGGATGAAAATGACAAGATTTTAAACCTTTTGGATCCAGATGCGAAAAAACAAACCTTTGGGCAAAAGTCGCAAAACTGGCCAAACTTCAGGGACGAAAATGGCATTTTACTGTTAATAATACCTACGGTTTACCATTTTGACCTTTTCAGGTGTCTGGGAGTTACAATTCTGCTAAAGATGCTGTGTCTGAGATTGCTTTAAGATATAGAGCGAGATGTCTCAGAGATGCAAAGCCTGGAACAGAGCCTTCTTCAGCGGGCCCAATTCCGGGATTCCTGCCAGTAAGAAACTTTATATGTGAAGGACCATCTCCTTTTGGTGTCACACGGGGCGGTCCGTCATTAGGCTATGAACCTTTTCAGGTTAGTTTATTATGCTTCTTCAGTCGAATGAACCTTTTGAGGTTTGCATAACCAAAAATGAACCTTTTATGAAGGGTGGTGGAAGAGAGTATGAATCTCTTAGTTATCCAGCTCCTTCAACAGAATATAGGCCTCATGGTTATCCAGTTCCTCCACGCGCCTCTGGGTAACTTACTGCCCGTTTTATATTACTATATTGATTGATTAATCATCTTGTGTTCTTGTTTACCTGTTGGTTATGTGTTGTTTACATCAATATGTTTTATATTTTAAACAAGATACCCAGGTGTTGTGGACGTGAAGATATCAAACAGTGGACAAGTTTCTGGTTTGGGACCTGGAGTTCACAACATTAATGAGGTCAGTTGGTTCTTTAACTTTCCAATTTTCTAACCTGAACTATTGAGTGTCATTTTATTTCTTATATCCACTTGCTGGCTATGCACCTTGTGTGTTTTGTTACCATTATTTGAACTTTTGACGTACAATCATACACAACATAATCCCACTCATAGCAAGGTATTGATGGGGTCTGGGGGAGGGTGTGATGTAGGCAACATAAAAATATAAATAAATAGCAATAAAAAATACAGCTACTCAAAAGGTCTCCCACATCCGGAAAAAACAGAAGAGTACTGAAAATAGGCTGAAGCAAGCTATTGATGATAGGAAATAGATGGAAATCTATAATAGGTGCAAATGACACATCATGTAGACACACAGACAGGCGGTCACATGCATAAGACACTAAAATAAACTGAACAACTAATCTCCTAAGGCAAACTCTTAATACAAATTCGTAACCTCTTCCTAAAAGTCATTAACCTTAATCCTACGTCTCCATGATGTCCTTAGAAAGGTGCAAGTCTAGCAGATCTTGCCTAATCTGCTTCTCCCAATTCAGTTTGGGTTTGCCTCTACTCCTCCTCCTCCCCCCTCAATGAGAGTTTCCATGGTTATAACGTGGTTGTTTCTTGTCTCTTCCTGACATGCCCAAACTATCTCAAGCTCTTATCCGATATAACAAGCCACCCCTAATCTTTCCCCAAAAACCTCATTCCATATCCTTTCCAAACCAAATTGATCTCGGAAGAGTGGATTAGGCAGGATTTGCTTGAGTTGCACCTCTATGAGGACATGGTTTAGGATAGGAGGTCTTGGAGACATAGAATTAAGGATAAGGACTTTTAGGGGAGGGTACGTTCATGCCTTAGTTTTGTTTTGGGGACCTAGGGCTCCATGCACTTTAGGTGTGGACTTTGCATGTCTATGTGTTGTGTATCATGTTATATTTGTTTTGATTTTTACTATGTTATTCTTTCACCACTCTTTTTAGTTATTGGTAGCTTTCTATTTCTATGTTTAGTTTTGTTTGTTTGCCTGCTATCTGTTTGGAGCCAAGGGTCTCTCTGAAAGCGGCCTCTCTATCCCTATGGATGGAGGGAAGGTTTGCCTACCTCCCACCCTCCCCAGACCCTACAATAGCTTTGCTATTTGTGGGATTTACTCGGCATGGTTGTTGTTGGCAAGGTTTAAAAAGGCGTTTTGAGGCGCGCCTCAAGGCGTACGCCTCAGGTGAGGCGGTGAAAAATCGCAATAAAGGCTTAGCCTCACAGGGGGGAACTGAAACCTAAGCCTCAGTCATAACGAGGCGGTTTGAGGCGGTCTGAGGCGGTGAGGCGTTGAGGCGAGGCGGTGAGGCTTAAGCCTCACTAGACATGTGCAAATTGATCAGTTTATTGTTTTCTGGACGTTTTTTTCGGCCCATTTAGTTTTTATTGGGCCTAATTGGTGGTCAAGTCCAACAGTCAACTTAAAAAAACATCTTAGGTTATAAAAAAGCCTAATCGAAGAACAGAATGCAACCTGGGGGCTTTATAAAAAACACATCTTAGCTTAAAAAAAAAAAATAAAGGTAGCGGGCTTTATAAAAAACACATCTTAGCTTAAAAAAATAAAATAAAGGTAGCCTAATCGAAGAACAGAATGCAACCTGGGGGCTTTATAAAAAACACATCTTAGCTTAAAGAAATAAAATAAAGGTTAAATTGTGCAAAAACTGACCACCTGGGGTTTTCGGAGCTGCATTCGTGTCCGCAGGACGTGCGGGCATGCACGAGTTCAATTCAGAAACTCATTTTTTGCACCCCCCCCTGCGCGCGGGTAGGACTTTTGGTAAAACATGTCATAAAGCTACAATGGAGTAGTAAAGACTTTACCTTATAAACAACCACTAACTTTGTTAACACACCGATGTGGGACAAAGTATTTACCACCTTTTGAGGCTTTCATTCACACACCCAACATATAAGTCCTTTGCTACTAACTATTAGTTTTTGTTAAATATACATGTAAAATAGCATATATACAAGGGTACTTTGAGGATGATGATGATGATGCGGAGTGGAACGAGTTCTATGATATTTAGATGTCATAACATTACTAGTTTAAGTTGTTTGAACTATTTTATGATGTTTGTTTTATGTTTAAACCTTGTTTGTTGAAATATTTTCTATTTATGATGTTTGTTTTATGCTAATTTGTGATTTTTATGAGACATCTATATATTTTTTTAATTTTTTTTAATAATGTTTTGAGGCTTACGCCTCGACCTGCCTCGAGGCTTACGCCTCGTGAGGCTAAGGGAAAACGCCTCGATACCCGTTTTAGCCTTTTTAAACCTTGGTTGTTGGAGTATCTTTTCCAACTTGGGGGGCCTAGGCACAAAAAAAATGAGGGCTTGAGAAAAAACTGCACAATAAAAAAAAATATTATGTATTAGAAAAATAGTCATCGAGCCCGGGGTCTCACTGGAAGCAGCCTCGCTATTCCTACGGGGTAAGGCTGTCTACGTCTTACCCTCCTCAGACCATACTTTAGCTTTGCTATTGGTGGGATTTACTAAGTATGATGATGATGATGATTAGAAAATAGTAGTATTTTTCAAATAAAATAAACAAAATATAACATTTAATGTCATCTATTTATTACCAAGAGTTCTAAAACATTAGTCTATTTGTGTGGAAAAGTAGTTTTCCTTAGATAAAAGTAGAAATTTGCCTGGACCCTTGCTGGAATTTAGAGAATTTGGCTTAAAACTCTTCGGGATCTAGGAATCGCGTCGGAATCTATGTGTGAACCATCACTTGGAGAATTTGCTCGACTTAAAGCGCAATTGCCTCACCTCGCTTGAAAAAATGGGCCTATGCATAAGAGGCGATAGCTTTTAACAACTATGGTGGGCCCACACATCCACCTGGGCATCCAGATCTCTCTACCTCTTAGCTTACTCGCCTGTGTCTTTTTGATTGCCTAACAAAAGCTTTCGTATAGCAAAGCATGTCTAGTTGTTACCGTATAAAAATTCCACTTTCATTTAGCTGGGAACCTCTTGTCGCACAATCCCCTAGAGGCTGCTCTCTACCTACACCATCTAGCCTGAACGCAATGGGCTATGTCACTATGTATTTCCCCATCTCTCTATACAAATGATCCAACATACTTGAACTTAGTTGCTTACGAACTAACTGGCCTTCAACGGTGATCTGAGTGTCATCGTCATCGTCTGTACGCTAAAATCACTATAAAGGTACTCTATCTTAGAGCAACTAATCCTTAAACCTTTGCTCTTTAAAGCTGCTTGCTGCTTTTCTAACTTCGCATTCAGGCTCGTTTACTTTTTGCAACTAATACAATATCATCCGCAAAAAGCATGCACCATGGATTGATGCCATTCTCTCTAAAAATGTAAGAACCCATTAATACTAGTGTATTGTAGCTGTTTGATACCAGTCTCTCAAAAAATTAATGAAGTAAGTTAAACTTTCTTTTGGAAAACTTGCATGATAGCCAAAAAAACATACATGCCGAAAGAATGATATGATCTTCAGTTTCACTTAGAAAACTTTTGAACTTATGTCCTCATTTACTATTGTTATACCAATTAAAATCGTAATATGAAAACCCAGTTTGAATCAAATTTTCAAGCTTTGTTGCTTGATTTCAATATGTGTTGTTCATCAGATATGTATTTTGGGTTGGTATGTTGCTTTGTAATACAATTATTATATTTGCAATAATAAGATCTAGCATATTAAGAATTTAAATTATACCAATTAAATGCTGACACTTGTAGACAAGGAAAAGAGAATAACGGTCACCTTCTTTTAATCAGTTTATAGGTAAGATATTGCTATATATATAATATATACGTGAAAAAGTTGGAAGCCCGATATGTTACTATATCTGCGAAATTTTATAGTTGGTTGTTTGAATCAGGAATTGATGTATACATGTTCTTATCTAATGCAATTCCGTTTAACTTTTATGGAAGGGTAAACGGCCAGATGATTTACTTCTATAGCAAAGTGATCAAAACTCATTTTACTTGATGAAAATAAGTTTAAAAATGATCAATTATTGTGATATGTAGGTTCCAGGAACAGCGCTAAAACCGCAAGATCCGTATGCTGTTGGTGCGGAACCCGCTTCTGATATACTTGGTCCTAATGTCATCCATGGTGTCAATGTCTACCAAGGATATGGTGGTTCGAGCGTGCAAAACCATCCTCTAAATGCCACATACAATAACTACGGTACTCAGCTAGGTCCCTTTTCAGATATGAACTCTTCTTCACACACATCATATCCCACCACCACCCCCACCGCCAGCATCGCTGCCGCCGCCGCTGCTATTACCAACCTTCATCAACCACCCTACCCCCCTCAACAAGGCAGTTATCCGGAAAGTTCTTATCAGTACGGACACTAAGTTTGGGCCATTCTTGTACCATGATCGACAAAACTATTTACAAGACACCCAATGTCAGAACTATTGTTGACTGCCTTTTTAGAAATGTGACCAGAGATTAATTTTATGGTTTGGCACAACCGTGACCGTGTTCTTGCCTAGAAAATGAACGACATGTCTTGTTATCATTTGACTAGGATGAGACTTATGGTTAGATGCCTTGACATGTTATTTTCAGCCTTACTTAAATGATGTCCACAAACCTAGGTTTGAATTAGTGGTGTATATGAGCCACAGCCTACAAGGGCTTTGGCTCGTGAAATTGTTTTTTGTGGGGTTGGGATTGACTTGTGATTTATCGTGTCTGAAAAGCTTAGGCTCAAGCGTGTGGCTTGTATAGCTGCATGTGTCCAGAATGTTTCAACATATATGGTCTTGACATTAGGGACTTGGCTTGGTTTACGGGCTTACATAGAACTGAAAACAGTCTGGTTGAATAAAATTAAAAGTATGGTATTCCTAACAAGTTAACTCTAATTACGGCCTTACATAGGCTTGGCTAGTTCAATTAAAGCTCACTTGTATTTGTAAGCCTGTAAACCGAACCAAGTCTCCAGAATCAGGACCATATATGTTGAACCTTCTGGCCACATGCATGATAAGCTTAGGTTCCGGGCATGTGTGGCCAGAAAAAGGGCTTACATACATAGAACTAAAAGCAGACAATGAACAAAACCAAAAGATAGCAATTTTAAAAAAAGAAGTTACAATTAGAGTGAGGAACCGAATAATCTCATGTGTTTTAACGGGGCAGATCTTGAGATCCGTCAGTTATCAAGTATAACGGTGTAGGATGAATGCTTTTGTTCTTCCACTCATCTCACATATTTCGTTTGCAGCGTTCTAAGAGTTGCCCCTTTAGGACTGTTTACGCATCCATCCAGACATTAAGCATTATATTTTGCATGTACTTGTAGATTCTTTTGTTTTAAAAGAAATTTGATCTTTCTTACTTCTCTAAGACTTGCAATGATACACTGTGTCTTGATTCAAGTTCTAAAAACATATTTGCTAATGGGATCATAAACCAACCCGTCTAAACTCTAAACAGAAGCAAATTGGCTTGCGCAGCTGGTGTGATGGTTTAATTTGTCGGTCCACATTTGGTGTTGGCTTTTTAAGGCGCAATTTAGAATTGGTCGTGTAAATTGAACTCGCCACCTTTTTTTTAATATTCATAATAGTATTTGTATCATATTAATGAACCATCCTTATTATTTAAAGTTTTTATATATACTAAGATTTTAATAATTGTTAATTTAAAAAAAATGGTTTAATTTATTAAAGTGGCTTAACGGTTTGGCCTGTTTGGCAGTTCCAACCACTTCGCTTGTATTTAATTTGTCTTTATTCAAAAATGTAGTTAGCGGTTTGACCTAGATTTCTTGTCAGAACCGATTAAATAGGACGTTGAACACCCCATACTAGATTTACCATAGAGTTAATCAGGCATGAGCTTTGGTGTGTTGGTATGCTGTTCGTTTTGGAGCCGAGGGTCTCCCTGATATGTAAATGTAAAAATAAATAAATTAATATGGTATACTCATACAAACGCCAACATTGTCCCACTTACAAAACTATTTTTATGGTTTAGATTAGTTACTAGCTTGGTTTTAAAAAGCGGGAAGCGCACTAAAGCGACAAGGTCTAAAACCGAAGCGCAGAGCGCAAAAGCGCAACGCTTTTCGTACGTGAAGCGCAAGGTATTAATATAATATTTTTAATAAATTACATATAATATTTACTATAATGTTAAGTTTTCTACACCTAAAATTTGGATAATTAAAACATATATAAGGTTTAATTTATTAATGACTTCTTTGTACAACACAAAAAGCTAAATGTACAACTTTCATGATACACTTAAGAAACAAATAAACATATTAGGAGAAGTTTAAGATCAAATTTGATAAAGACTTAAACATTAAGGGTGAAAAGTGCAATTTAGTAAAAAGAAAAAGATACCAAATAAGAAGATACGTAAGTTAACCCTACTTCTATATCGCATTCTTTCTTCCTTTCTACCCTAGAATCCAGCCGCCATCCAAAATCCTTTCATCTGCTCATCTTTTCCCATCGTCACTAACATCTACTCATCTCTATCGCACTTCTTCATCACAGGTATGCTTATTTTCTTCTTATTCTAACATATATGAACAGATTTTAATACAAAAAAGGCCTGATTTCATCTCCCTGTACATGAAGCGCACGCTTCTCGCTTCAACATTTTACAAGAAAAGCGCTATAGGCGCTCGCTTTATGTACAACCCTCGCCTTGTGTAACACAAGGCGCAACAGCTTGCGCCTGAGGTCGCTTTGCACCTAGGCGCGCTTAAGGCGCGCTTTTTTAAACCAAGGTTACTAGCCCATTGCCATTAGGTTTAAACATTTAATGAGCTCAATACTCAATTTCGTTAAGGCCTAAGGGCACATTTTTTCGAGCTCGAACAGGGTACATGAATTCTCAGGGCCGGCCCTGATTTCATAACCAATAATACGCCACCATTCGATATCAAAGTAATGAGAGAGTGTGGCGCTTACATAACCGTTTTATATGTATCACATTCAAAGCACTACGTACAAATATATTAAATGGTTCTCGTTACTCTCATCATATTATTGGTTTTGAAATGACAATTCTCAATGGTTTTGGCGGTACTTATCATATTATTGGTTTTGAAATGACAATTCTCAATAGTTTTGGCGGTACTTTGGTTGTCACTGACAACACTTGTTTTGGCGGTAAGCTACGGTGGTGAATGTTGTATTGGTTTGGACGACGACTGGGATGACGGTGATGTTGCGTGTTGTCAGCATGGATGTCAGTAACGATGGTGGAACGCCACCGATAGGTGTGGCAACAAACAATGGGTGTGGGTGTTACTTACCAATTTGATGATAACCAAACAAAATGAAATGGATATGAAATCGTAATAATCTATTTCATTCATTTGTCCATCCCATTATCTAGTTCATTCCATTACCTCATGGTAAGTTTAGGCAGAATGTAATAAAAACCCGGCGCCAAACATGTCTCCCTCACTTGGTCCAAGACGTTCAAGGAGGACCTCCATGAAGAAAGAGAACGCTGATCGCAACGCCTTTGACGGATTGTAGCTGGAGTAATCGACCAGGTGGATGGAGCTAGGTTGTATTTGTTTCTTATGATGATTCTTTTATCAAGACTTTGATGATTCATACAAAACTACAAAAGTGTAATGAAGTGCTTAAAAAACTAATTAAAAGTATGATTCTTTTTTAAAAGTGTTTTTTAATCAAACTTAATAAATTAACGTTCCTATTGTCCATTGCAATAATCAATTAACTACGACTTGTAAGCTACAATATAACTTCTACAAATATTTCCAAAACAACGGTGCCGTAAGTCATTGAAACCATGGCAGCAAACTATGGTTGTTGGTCAAAAGATTTGAAAAGGAAAAAGAAAATCAAAATCCACACACAAGTATATAAGCTAGCCTCAAACCTCTATTCGTATCAACAGATACACATGTTCTCTCAAGTCACCTGGTCGTGCGTAAACAAATCTGACACACACACTCACTCTGTATCAAAAATATTATACATCTACGGTAAATTTTCAGCC
This sequence comes from Helianthus tuberosus, assembly GCA_030545235.1. Classification (NCBI taxonomy): domain Eukaryota; kingdom Viridiplantae; phylum Streptophyta; class Magnoliopsida; order Asterales; family Asteraceae; genus Helianthus; species Helianthus tuberosus. The sequence goes on from CM060403.1 coordinate 157,622,540, forward strand.
TCCTGAAGGCGGTGTTGACCTGACAAGTTCTCGTCTTGTTCACGTGCATCCTTTTCCAATTCATCATAATTATGATTCAGAGCTGACACTTTTTCCTCATTCCCGGATCCAGAAACAGAATGTTGACCTGAAATATCATCTTGTTCGTTCTCTCCCTTCTCCGATGCGGCATTATGACTATGAGTTGACCCTTGTTCTTCATTCACGTCCTCTAGTGAAGCATTATCGAGAGTCGTTGATCCTTTTACTTCATTCATGTCCTCCAATGCAGCATTACTGTGATCTGATCCTTTGACTTCATTCCCATCTTTTTCTTCATTCATGTCCTCCAATGCAGCATTACTGTAATCTGATCCTTTTTCTTCATTCTCATCCTTCTCAGATGCAGAATTGCCATGAGTTGACTTTTCATCATTCCCGTTATTGTCAGATGCAGCATTACTGTGAGTACTCAACCCTTTTTCTTCATTCCCGTCCCGGTCAGATGCAGCGTTACCCTGAGTACCTGACCCTTTATCTTCATTCGCGTCCCGGTCAGATGCAGTGTTACTGTGAGTACTTGACCCTTTTTCTTCATTCCGATCCTCGTCAGATGCATCATTACTATGAGTTGACCTTTTTTCTTCAATTTCATTACCAGATTGAGAAGTAGAAGATGAAGATTTGGAGCTTTCTTCAGCCATATCGATTAGCACTCTATCGATATGGCTTAATATATCTCCATCCGACCCATCTTCTTCTTCTTCTTCCTCTTCCTCTTCTACTTCCACTTCATTCCCACCGCCTGATTTATCGCTATACTCTTCTCTAGAATATTCATCCGAATCATCATTTTCATCACTCGGGGTTTCTTCATCTTCATCCTCATCCTCATTACCAGCGTTATTATATTGATACGCACGGTCTTGGTTAAAATCAAGATGCAAACTTTCTGTGAAGGTAGTTTCGTCTTCTTCGCTGGTGCTAGTACTCGAGCTTGAGCTCTTAGCCAAGTCATCTAAGTTTGATTTATTAGGTTGGTTTGTCGATGCGGGAAAAGACTGGAAAGTGTCCCAGTCATCATCATCATCGTCTTCTTCATCTTCGTTAGCATGGTCGTTGACTTTCGTGGCTGTTGATGGAGGTGGAATTTCTTCTCTTTGCGATGGCATCTTGATCACCAAAGGTGGTTGAGATGATTTAGGCGCGCTTGAAATCTGTTCTTGTGTTACAGACGCGCGTATTACATCCTGAAAGTGCAAAAATTGTTTGTCAGGATAAAATAAGTTTTGACATGACTCGCTTTACAAAACATGAGCCAAATAGAATTTCACAAAATAATTCAAGTATTCATCTAATTATTCCTGTAAATGAACCAAATGAACACGAACAGAGGCATGTTCGTGTTCGTTCGGTTATAACTTTAACCGAACACGAACATATAATCGAACAAATTTTTTGTATTATTAAGGAAAAGGTCATGTTCATGTTCGTTTATGTTTGCTCGTTTAAAACCTAAACGAAGAGTTCACGAACAAAAACAAACACACTTAAACGAACATAATTTAACAAACAATAAACAACACAAATGAACAAACATAAAGTAATTTTTATATAAATCAGTGATTAATTACGATAAATTCCATTGGAAAACCCATTTTTATTACTAGAAAACCCAATTACCAATTACTTATATTTATACAAGTAGTAGAAAGTTCCTTTGATGTTTAATATTTATATACATGTAACCACTTATATATTTAAATTGAAACGAACATAAGCGAACATAAATGAACGAACACAAACACGTTCACGAACATAAATGAACGAACAAAACGCGTGTTCATGTTCGTTCGTTTAATTAAATGATCTAAATTTGATACTGAAAGAGGATCACCTGTAGTTTCTGCCTCCGTGTAACAGGCATTGATAATAAAGCATCCTTGAAGAAGACTGCAGATGTTGGACTCTGAGCAAGTTGAGAAACAAGTCTCATAGATGCAGTTCTTAATTCTTTGACTTCCTGTAATTAATATGCATCAAATGGGATAATCCAAAAACATTATCAAAATTCAAAACTAATACGAGGGTAGGGATAGTGTACATTAATTCAGAAGTGTGAGCAGTGTATTATAACACTATATAACACCATATAAACACCGTATAACACTATGTAACACCATATAACACCATATAACACTATGTAACACTATATGACACTATATAACAATATATAACACTATACATCTATCATAGACATGCTATCAGACAAACTATAGTGTTATATTTGTTATATAGTGTTACATAGTGTTATATTGTGTTATATGGTATTACATATTGTTATATGGTGTTTATATGGTGTTATATAGTGTTATATATAGTGTTATAATACACTTCTCACACTTCTGGATTAATGTACAGGATCCTCTACCACTAATACGAAAACAAAATAAAAAGCTTCAGCCTTTTAATGTTATCACCTGAGAGAAATCGTTTTCTGAAGCTAAAAGAACCATGACAATTGCTTCAAGAAGAAGGCTCATTAAACTTCTCTGAGAATCTGCTGCTTTAGAGGATGTATGCAAAAGCATCAAGATTTTCAAACAATCTCCAGCAACGGTTACCGCTTCCCTTTTAACAGGTTTCTGTATAACCATTTTCAAAATTACGAAAACCGAAGGTGGAAACAAGAAGAAGATTCAATCGGAATAATACCTTCAACACTTGCTTGATCACTCCAAAAATATCGCTAAGAAGCTCCCCGATAAAGAATGTTAGAAATGTGTTGCTTTCAGTATTGGAATCTCGTATTACACCAATTAGTGTTTGCAAGGTGACGGCCTGAACCTACACATAAATAAAAAATCGATATCAGATGTCTTATCTGTGGTTGTTGGCCTAAAGGTGTTGAATATTTTTACCTGTATGTGTTGATCATTAAGAACCTCATGGAAAGAATTGGTGCATTGGCATAGCATGCTGTAGAATACGGGTTTACTCTCTTGATTATCTCCAATAAGTTCAATTTCATAAATTAATTTAGCAAATGTGATAATCTGCTCAAGAGAGAAAACAAGCTTCTTTTGTGATAATTGTGATAAGTTTGTCATCTTGTCGTCCAACGAATGGATTCTCTTGACACAGTTGTTGCTTAGATTAATGTTTATATTAAGACAAGCGTTGGTCATAGTCCTTAAATAGCAAAGATCATCATCATCCAGCGTAGGTTTTTCTGCCAAACAAGACTCAGTCAGATATATATTCATACATAAAATGATACACTGCAATAGGTTTTAAAAACTGCGTATTAAATAAAGAGTGAATTGCATTTTACATCCTTTAAGTTTGAGTAATATGACCACTATACCCCCATGTGAGTGGCCCATGTTAAGAGCTAACATAAAAATTAACTGGGTTAGGGCAAAAGGACACCGCATGATGAGAAACCGTAACATAAAGGACATCAAGTGTAATTTTATTAGTTAAAGGACAGTGCCTGCAATTTTACTCAAAATTAAAGGACGTAAAATGTAATTTACTCTTAAATAAAATACTTAAGACCCACCATTAAGGAGCTTTTTCAGCATGGCAACAAGAGATTGAACATAATTAACAGGTTTCAACAAAAACGCATCATTTGAAGCTTCTCCAATGCATTTATATCCAATAATCAGAAATGGCAATGCTAGTTGTACTTGATTCTGTACAAACAATAAGAAACAGATAGCATATATTAAAAGAAATATCCATATGTGGTTGATTATGGAAACAGTTTTTTTAACATCTGAACCAAATAAAGCGGGTTACCTTAGGTTCTAGACGCATCAAAAGATTTGTTGCAGTCGTAAAAGATAGAGTTATTTTATCCTCCCAGTTGGAGTGACTGGATGGAGATACATTCGCACTGACACAAAGCAATATAATATTATAAAAATGTTAATACAGAATTATGGTTATAATTATATTATATATATAACAATTACAAGTTACATGAACAGTAACTTGCAATTGTCTTTTGTTTGTTTGTTTTTTTTTTTTTTTTTTTGTCTTTTGTATTTATTATAGTTTTACCATTTAAGTTTCAGTATTAACACTTGCAATTCTTTAACTTTTTAATACTTTGTAATCAAGTTTTACGTTTTTATATTTATGTACGTGTAGGTATAAATTCAACTTGATATATGTTTCGACTTAATTTTTTTCTAGAAATGAGTTGGATCAAATATCATTTGCTCTTATGCTTATTATTATGTACATTTTCAGTTGATCTATATTTCGTCTTAAATTTATTTATTTTTCCCGGAAATGAGTCTATTCATATATAGTACGCTTTCGTCCTTATTATGTACGCTTTCAGTTGATCTACATTTTGACGTGATTTTGTTCGGAAACGAGTCGGGTCAAATATAACACGTTTTCATTAGCTGGTATAAATTCAAGTCACTTTACGTTTCGACACCACAGCAACGCGTCGTACCATTCTTTTAAAAAACACTATTTATTTACGTGCATATTTAATTCCTTTTCTACTTTCTTTCTTTCTTTCTAAATCTCAAACATATCAATGCAATGATCTAATTTTACTAAGACTTTATATTTTGGGTTTTGTTCTTACGATTTCTATAGCGAGCGTCATTACGATAACGAACCGAACATATATTTATCGAATTCCCGCAGCAACGCGCGGGTAATCTTGCTAGTTTGATTACATAAGTAGTCCTGAAAATAAGTAGAGGGCAAAGAGTTTGTTGGTTTGAGTTACCTTTGTAGAAACTTGAACATGAAGGACATACAAAGTTCGGCAGCTTGGTATGCAAAATCTTCAGTTTCAAAGAAATCTTTAGGACAGTTCTGAACAATCTGTAGAAGAAGCATGCAAGAAACTTTCATCGCCAATACACGTATAAAGCTTACAACGCCATAAGTTTAAACATAACATTTATGATTTACCTGTGATAGAACTGAGATTGCATGACTATCCAATATATCCTCCATGTAAATGTAGTATGAGAAAACCTATATTCATAAAGTTTAACCTTTGTTACAAAAGAGGAACTCAAATAACTGATGGCACCAATGCCCACAAACAGATAGCAGAAGCATGAAAAAGGAGTAAAAACACTTAATAAAAAGAGTAAAATGTCATTTTCGTCCCTGAGGTTTGGCCAGTTTTGCGACTTTCGTCCAAAAGTTTGTTTTCCGCATCTGAATCCAAAATGTTTGAAATCTTGCCATTTTCATCCGGCTCGTTAACTCCATCCATTTTCTCCGTTAAGTTGGAGGTATTTTCGTCTTTTTTGTTTACTTAAAGGGCAATTTGGTCTTTTTCAAGGGTATTCAGTCTTTTTCAAGGGTATTCAGTCTTTTTACATAAAGTGAAAAAGACCGAATTGCCCTTTAAGTTAACAAAAAAGACATAAATACCCTTGAGGCCTTGACTTAACAGGGAAAATTGGATAGAGTTAACGAGCCGGATGAAAATAGCAAGATTTTAAAACTTTTAGATCCAGATACAAAAAAACAACAAACCTTTGGACGAAAGTCGCAAAACCAGGCCAAACCTCATGGACGAAAATGGCATTTTACTCTAATAAATATTTTAAAATCACCTGCAGCAATTCCCGGCATAAATCGAGGGTAAGAAATCTAGTCGTGAAGAACTTTTCTGCAGAAAGAAACCCGAAAACTGGCAAAATGATTTCATAGAACTTCATAGCTTTCGAGTGCGTGTCAGCAACTGGCGAGTCACTGCCAAAGTTGGATTTTACATTATCCAATGGGATAATGGTTTCATCAGGAGTAGCGTGTTGTCCCTGAAAGAGAACAAGTAAAGAAAAGCTCCATAGAAACTGATAATCTTGTTGTTTCAGTTCCACCATATTGTATCCCGAGAAAAAGACACTTTTGGACGCGTTGTCTGCTGTTTTAGAAGATTCACTCTCCTCCCCATCCACCGGAACCGCATCAAGAGAAACTGCTTGCAAGATAAAAGGCCAGGATTCTTCTAAACATTGTTTTAACTTTTTGGCAACCAGAGAGGACTGAATTCCATCAAGAAATGGTTTCCACTGGAAAAAGAAGACAGAAAGTTTAAATGTAATGTGCGCACGGTTGGTTCAAACAATATGAAGTGTGTATTTTTATATATAGATACATGGCTTACATGTATATGAGGACGTGTGCGGAAGCATACGTAACTGTAATCCTTTAACAGAGATAGCCAGTACTTGCCCAACGTATTTGAAGTTTTTGAGAATAATGGTAGTAGTCCAAGATACTCCTCTGGGATGCTGTGCTGTCTCCTCAAGAATGCGTATGTATAACATTTGAGAGACGCATGAGCAGTTAGAAGTCTTATCTTGATCTACAAAAAAAAAAGACGAGAGCTTACAATAGAAAGAAAACTGAATAAATATATATAGAACTAAGCAAGAAAGCATATAAAAAGATAAAGAGTAAAATGCCATTTTCATCCCGGACGATTGGCCAGTTTTATGACTTTCGTCCAAAGGTTTGTTTTTCCGCGCATTTGGATCCAAAAGGTTTGAAATCTTTGCCATTTTCATCCAGCTCGTTAACTCCATCCATTTTTCTACGTTAAGTCAGGGGTATTTTCATCTTTTTGTTAACTTAAAGGGCAATTCGGTCTTTTTCACTTTATGTACAAGCATTTAAAATACCCTGATCGAGTTGCCCTTTAAGTTAACAAAAAGACGAAAATACCCTGACTTAACGGAGAAAAATAGATTGAGTTAATGAGCTGGATGAAAATGGCAAGATTTCAAACCTTTTGGATCCAGATACGGAAATACAAATCCTTGGTCGAAAGTCGCAAAACTGACCAAACCTTCAAGGACGAAAATGGCATTTTACTCTAGGATAAATCTAAGTGGAGGGAAAGGTATACCTTGCATGAAACCCATTCAGCAAAGGACGGGTAATAAAGGTCTTTAAAGTCCTCAAGAGGTTGAGAAAGCAGTGCAAATATTCGTTTAACTGCTAACTGATCGCCACTGATCACACCACTTGTCAATATCTGCAAAATCATCAATCTTTTACCCTCACAAAAACCAGTTTGTCACAGAACGAACTAGAATATCTTTGTGTGTTGAACCTTAGAAGCCAGCAGTAAACCTGCTTCCAAGAGAATAGGTCCAGATGATGCGTCCAGTGCTGTACGAACAGCAGAAACAAGCTGGGCCTGAAATGTTAAATCATATTCGGTTTTAATGTTTTATAGTGGGTAGTAAGGTAGATAGCAGCAGATTTAACAATACTCAGCAGCATACCTGGTTCTGTTCCAATAATAAATGTCCAGGGAGCTCAGGGTCTGGTAACTTGCCAAACTGAAAATCATATACAATAAAATATTAAATTCCAGTAATTATTCACTGGAAATTTTTATGCCTAACAGTAATTAGTGTTGTACAACAAGATTATTTTAATTAGATCACAGATATATACCTTGTCCAGAATAGTACTTAGGAGCCTGACACCGATTGGCCGCATGTTTTCAAATTGAATTGTGCTTATCTGAGTAATATTATAATCATGAATTATTATAGTGGCAACATGTGGTTCCAAATGATATTATAATTAAGTTGATTTTGGTCATCACCTGATAAGCAAGAGATATGAGCTCTTGAACCTGAAGGACTAACCAGTCACCAGATATCAGCTCATTGGCTGGCTGGCTTCTTGCTAACGATAGGTCAAAGTGCGCAGGATTTTGTCCAACTGCATCTGGTACAAGACTCAAGCACCTGGTTCCAAAAATATTATCATTGCAAGTTATATAGTCTTTGCATATGCATAAAGAACGAAACTACAAATGATGCATGACAAGGAAGCTAAATATTAAGCATAAACGTGTTCTGATTAGGCATAGGTTCACATACTCTGAAGCAAATACTCTTGTTCGATATCTAAGGTGCTTGTCTCTGGCAGAATTAGGTAATCCTTCAGAGTTAGAAACCATGTTCTCATCATCTTCTCCATATGATGTGTCCCCACCAATGCCACTAGCAGAATCATCTTCCAATTCTTTATTCGTTCTAATATTTCCACTTGATGTAGCAAGAACCTGGATTAAGATTTCAACGTTCAGGAGTCAAATTTTCCTTTTGAGCTTCAGTTTTTTTACGCTTTTCAAAAGTAGATGGTGCATGTACATAAAATCAGAATAGTACATAACGATTAAAACAATATTGATTACCAAGGTACAAAAAAGATATTAATAAGAAGCATTTTATACTGAGCCTTCATATCACCAAAACAGAAAATATGGAAGGAGAGTGGTGTACCAAGTTACGGCATATTGATAGCCACCTAGATGGAAATGATGGGCATGATGCATAGAGCAATCGCATAATTGTGCTTTTCACCAAACTCCCAATCCTACGGAAACAAAAGGAAAGTTTAAAAGTCAGGCATTAAAAGAAAATACATTGAATACCTGCAGAAAGATTAGAATGCTACTATCTTATGACAAATATGTTGCAGACTGTTTATACTTACTTCAGTAAAGGGGGAAACAGTGGTTTATGTAGGGAGCATCATAGAACATATTTAACAAGTATATGAAAATAGTCAAAATACCACTACAGTCAAGCTGAACATTTGCCACTATTGACTATATAATATTCTCAAATATTGGAGTAAAAACAGGGTCAGAAATTATAAGATAAGTATAATGTCATAACAGCTAATCATGTAATCCACTAAATAATTTTTAATAATAACTAAAACACCTAGGTGCTATTGTCGAAAATTGATCCACGTAATCGCCCTGCTCGAACATTTACAAAAAAAAAAAAAAGATGGTGACGCAATATAGAAAAAACATCTGAAGCAAATAAATCAGTTTTAGACCGATAAACAGGTCACCTTTTATCAGCCACAGAAATAGAAAAGGCCCATAAATAATGTGATCCACAATAGTTTCATCTTCACATAAACCTGCTAATGAACTTCAAGATGACATAAGAATGAAAGGACACATACTCATCGTCAGTTTCTTCATCTAGCATGTGGAACAAGTTTTCTTCTATTCGTTCATCAATAATGGAATCCTGCAAGTAGTCCCATCAGTTAGTTGACATGATAAGCAGATAAGAACTAAGTTAATGATTCTAACATAGACAATAATGAAAATTAGTGAAGGTACCATATAACAATTTGCATGCTCACATTTTGAACTGGTACTTAAAAAAATACAGTATAGAAGCAACCATTGATACTAATTAAATTAAGGAAATAGCTTATTATTTGGAAAATCGGGATGTAAGATATTCTGTTGTAATATAGTTAAACCATTATGAAGACAACGCTTATGCACACAAGTTTGCATGTAATTAAGAGAAGCAAGTGATCTAAAAACAGTAAATGAACAAAGACGAAGAACTGAAAAGGGAAAAAACATCAAAAGTGTTGCATACCGGGTCTTTTTCAATGAGATGTCGTAGAGTGGACACTGCAAGATGTCTTAAAGTTGGCTGACGCAAAGGTAAAACAGTTTCAGGACCACAAAAAATGCATTATAAGCATACTTTAAAAATCATTATCCATAATTACCTGTCTTGATGAAAGAGTTGAGAGGAGGATTTTCACATGAGAATGAACTGTAACAGCTTGGGGAGCAAAGAGCACAAGCTGTTGTGTAAAGCGAACACTCCTGCCAAGTTAACAAAACAATACATTAATAAAAAATCTAAAACTAATAGTCATTTCTTAAGGCTATCTCCATCTAAATATATGCAGTAAGGTTAGAAACAGCCAAAAAAAACTGTCTAAAAATGAACAGTAAGGTTACTTACTCGAGAAGCGTTGCTGTTTCTTGCTGCAAGCTTATCTCTGCAATGACAGACTGTACAAAATCAAACAGTTAATTGCTGCACATAACGACAGGTATATATTTTCTGAGCCATACTATTATTGACTTAAAACAAACAAAAAATTGAACGGCTACAAAAAACAAACCTTGCAGCGGGAAAAAAATATACTTCCAGGGTGAAGTTCAGGACCAAGAACCGCAACTATCGCATTTATGAGGTGACCTACTTCTTGCTGGAGTACAACCCATCCATTCTCCTCTGATAAAAGAATATCCAATGCAAGCCCAAGTGTTGCCTGCAGATAGATTTTAGTAACTGATAAAAACGCTCCAAATTTTTTTCTTACATTAGAGAGAAGAAATGGATAAATAAAAAGGAATGTTTGTTTGTTTGTAATACCTGAACGTGTGACACGTAGGACAAGCCAGCAGCTTCTACAGTTAAAAGAAGCCCATGCAAAGCCCATAGTTGTAAGCTAGCTATTGAGCTCTTAGCTAGTGAAGAAAGAGAGTTCACAGTGGACGGTACTAGCGTAGATAATGCCATCCCTCCTGCACTGCAAACAACATGTCAAAGATGAAATATTTTGCTTTCAGAAAAGCCAAAAATATCGGGTCAATATTATATTTATGTTTTGGATGATGCAAATATGCAATACAAATTCTTTGACTATGGAAGGAAAAAAGAAATAAGGGCAAAATGTAGAAAATTATGCAAATGTTTTTCTCCAGAAAAGTAACATACCTGCGGTGGATGCAACCAAGAGCAAGAGCAATTGATCCGGCATAGTGAGGATCTGTTGCCGCAGTTACATCAGCAAGCAGTGATCTAGTCTGGTTGAACCAAAAGAATATAAGGATCAGAACTTAGAACCTGCAATAAAACTAAAAAGCATAACTTTATTCGTAGAGGTATGGTAAAAAATCTACCAATCTGGCAGTAAACGTATCATTTCCAAGGCGAGCTAATAGCCCGATCCCTTCAGATGATGCTCTGCGTTGTGATTCACAGATGCCACCCTCAGCTAGAATGCCCTGTCATCGAAACAAGTAAAACTTTCAATAGCCAATTAAAAGCATATAGCAAAAGCTTCAAGCATAATGTAAAATTACACCATAAAGAACCTGAAAGATCCCCTGTATTCCATTTAGTATTTCCATTTCTAGTATTTGGGGTCGTAATGCAAGAATGGCCTATGAAATAACGCATAATGAGCCAATATTAGATCAATTTCAGATATGTACGTTGCTAATGGAACAGGGAGAGTATTAGCACCTTTAACCCAGAAAGCAATCCCACACATACGTTTGTGACACTGGTTGCATGGAGAGCGTGTTTCCTTCCAGTTTTTAGACATTGTTCAAGTATGCTAAGAAGTGATAACATCCCACTACTATCCTGGGGTAATATTCAGAATTTCAGATTAAGTTAACATATGGCATCCATGAATATTTATTAACCGTTAAAAAGAGGAAAAGAATGCACTAAGAAAACACTACCTGAGTAGCAAACATGACCCCGAAGCAAAGAACCATTTGGTTCACCAACATCTTGCTAATAGTCTCCGGCTGCATGTTCAACCAATAAGTGTAGCAAATACAGATTTATTAGAAAATATAATTATTAATTTAGAAGCTACATATTCAGAAAATGAAATTCAACTTCATCAAAACATATAGGTACATTGTACACAAGTATAAATATTTTTTTAAATTGAAATTCAACTTCATCAAAACATACAGGTATTTGAGAACTCCTTGAAAAAAAGTTTTTTTTTTATTTTTTTTTTGCCGAAATTTTTTAAAATTATGTAACTTTTTCGGAGAAAAAAAATTCGTATACGAAGTCTTACATCAGTGTAAAACAAATTTACATACGCTTAACGTTCTCCAACGGGTGACATCATGCGTTTTGTAAAACAAATTTACATCAGTGTAAGGCAAAATTACATGTCGAATGAATGCCGGCTCGGCAGTTTTTTACAATTTTTTTGACAGATGTCTTAGTTAGATGTTCATCTACGTTTGTGCAAAATTTGGTGGAAAAACTCGCACAGGAAGTAGGATTTCCACTGGAGTTCTCGCAACTCGAATTGGTTGAAATTTCTTCTTTTTTCTTCTTACAAATAATTTCTTCTCAATTGAACCCTCCACTATATATATATATATATATATATATAGGGGTTAGTTAACGTACAATTGGCCTTAACGTACGCTGCGTACGAGATGAAAAAATAACATGCTGATTTAGGTTACAACATGCGGCTTTTGCTCATACGTAGTGAATATAACATGCGGATTTGGGATTTAATAACATGCGGATTTGGGTGATTTGTATGTCTGTTGTACATGCGGGTTTTCGTTTTGAGGATTATGACATGCGGAATTCACATCGCGTATGATCGTACGTTAAGGCCAATTGTACAGTACTCTCTCTCTCTCTCTCTCTCTCTCTATATATATATATATATATATATATATAGGGGAGGGATAGAAAGAAAACCCACTTGAGTTAAGAAAACTCAAGAAAACCTTATGTAACAAATTTTTTTTTCTAAAAAAATTAGGGAATGTAAGATACATGTTATCGAACGTTTTGTAAAAAAAAAGCGCCGAGGGGATTTTTTATAAAAAAATTTAAAAATTCAGTTTTTTAGCATATATATATATAAACACTGAATTTTAAAAAATATATAAAAAAATCCCTTAGGCGCTTTTTTTTTGTTACAAAACGTTCGATAACATGTAACTTACATTCCCTAATTTTTTTAGAAAAAAAATTTGTTACATAAGGTTTTCTTAACTTAAGTGGGTTTTCTCTCTATAATTTCTCTCTCTATATATATATATAGAGAGAGAGAGAGAGACAAGAGGATAACATATAACCTATTCTACCTGAGTAAAAGTAGGGAGCTCATTCTCCCAAACACAAGGCAGAACACCATCTTTTCCACCTTGAAATGCTCGAAGTTCATCTTCAAACCAATCCCTACGTGCCAACAATAACAAATAAACAATTACAAATTTCAACAGCAAAAGAGTCTGCACACGCGTTGCCAAATCTGTAAGAATCATGGATCCAATAGTTGAGCCTGCAAAAGAAAACCAATTATAGATAATACGTAAATACCTTCCAGGAATCCAAGGGCCCAACCAAGCATCTCTGCTGTCCAAAAGTATCCTCAAATAAGAGCTTTCTTCATACTTGGATGCTTCTCTGTTTCCCAAACCCCACAAAAGGTCATAAGACGAATATACTTGATATATATTGCAGTGAAATCCAGCATAGAATTAAAAGAATATACCTGAAAGGACTTGTGCATATTTGAATAAGTTGAGGGTGATCACTCTTGTATGCCATTGGATCATCAAGTGACTGATAAGCTACCAGTGTTCTGCTGATGAATATGTCCATAAAAGGCTTCACGTCATTCGCCTTGATTGATATCGAAGAAATATAGGATAATGCCCTGTTTCTCATCGTGCATTGTTTTTAAAACATCAGTAAAATAAAATACCAATATAGCTGAAAACATATATAATATTTTAAACACACACTGTTTGATTTTAAACATACCGGCTAAGGTATAACAGTATTGGTTGGAGCAAGATCCCCTTGTTCAAAGCATCTTGAGAAACAAAGCATCTTATAAATGCAACTAGGGCATCAACTGCAGCAGACCACACTCTAGGAAAAAAAAAACACACGAGTAAACGTTAATTTGACTAAATGAAAAAAAAAGTTTGAAAGTCGCTTTAAACAAAATGGTAACCTTATTTTAGAAGACAGATCCTCTGTTGGGTCTACTTGATGATCTTGGACACGACTAAAGGCATCAGTCCATAATGAAAGAATATCAAACACCTGATCTTCCATCTCCTGTACAATTCACGCAGCACCTATAAGAATCAAGATTATACTGTAATAGTATTATCGAATGTAGAGGTATATAAATAGATAGAAAACTAGCCTCCTTTGGCATGGAAGACAACAAGGATGATAGAAGTAACCACCCGGCTTCTTTTTCAACTGTTGCAACCACAGGGTTACGGTTAGCTTCTGTAAGCATTTTCCTAGCAACATCAAGCATTGTTCTCGGCAATCTATCCACAATAACAGATAAGCATGACCGATTATCATTTCAGCGTCGTATAAAAATGTTAATCAAAGTAACTATGAAAAGTGGATGTTAGTTGTTACCTGGCTGGATAACCAAGAGGTAGCTTTGGGGAAACAGATGCAAGTGCGGCCAAAACTGTAGCTTGTCCACTTAAAGAATCAAGCTCAAGCATCAGATTGTTTCCCTATATACCATTGTCAGACACGAAAATTAATAAATACTTGAAAATCAAACAGAAATACAGCTTTCTAACAGCTTGACAGAAATAACATAGACATCTTGGCATCACAAATAATGCTTTTAGAAGCAACTTTGTCACTAGCAAAGGGTTACTTACTTACTTAGAGGTTGGATAAGCACAAATGAATTCAAAAGACACAATTTCACGATAAACAAGTGGGTATTGTTTATCTTTATAATATAATACACAATATATAGTATTGTTGTTCAAAAGACTGTTAACAAGTATGAACATGAGACAAAATATTATTTTTTGATTGAAGACAACCAATCTTTCATTTAATCAAACAAAGAAAAGTATAACAACCAACCAAACAATATCAGAGTAAATATATTCAGATTATCAGCTGGGAGAAAACTGATTGAATACCAATCTTTCATGAAAAAAAATGCATCTCACGCCATACCTTCTCAAATGACACATTTTCTCTCAGTGCCTTAAGTGTAGTGACCCCATAATTAACCAAACCACCAACACATATCGGATCAATCTCTGCCAGTGCACGCAATGTCAAGGCTGACTCAGCACGTACCTAGCAAACATATCAGATCAGAACTTCAAATAAGTACTTGGAAACTAAAATAACCATGCAGATTGTAAAATCACTAGTCTCTTAACAAAACAAAAAAAAATGCAAAACAAAGAATAACATAAAAATAATAGCATACAAGTGGTGAAGGGTTAGACAATGCTGCTACAGCTGTGTCATCAAGAACCTCCTTGAATTCAACTGGAACCTGAAGAATAAGAAAACTTAAAGTAACTCATCATCACAATATAACCTCCAAAACTATCAAATACATTTGGCAAACTTCGACTCATGTGTCAATAGAAATTACGGGAAAACAGCCTCAGATTACACCTTACCTCTCCTAACGTTTTTAGGGCATATGATAAAGTGCGTAAGGCAGCAATTTTCATTGAGGGACTTGAGTCATGAGACTGAAGCTGTACAGAAAATTCACCAAGTCGTTAAAACTAATCAAATCAAAGATCATGACGTGTATAAACTTAATAAGTAATCGGATACAAGTTGTTTAGCAAACCTGCTTCCCAAGATTGACTAAGAAGACCCTTTGTGTTGGTTCAGTCATTTGATCAATCACACCAACCCGTAGGATATAAACAACACATGCCTTAAAGAAAACACAAATCATACATTAGCAAGGTTGATCGATCCTTTCGATTGAAATAAGAACTAAGCCACTAACTATGTTAAAACTTAAAATTCATAAAAGAACGAAATATCTAGCAAAAGACAAGTTGCAACTACATAAAGGCGTTGCTCTTTTGCTTCACAAACATTAAGAAAACAACGATAAGGCTACAAAATGATAAGGAGATACCAATGGGTGTGCATCTACAGAAGAATCTGTACGAAGCATATCCATAATCTGCACAAGATAATTTTGGAGCTCGCTGTCTGGATGCATATACTTGAGACGAATGGCCTGAAATGTACTTTAAAAATTCGAGCTTTATTCATAAAATGAAAATATTAAAAAAAACAATTGTGTAACTTCAGAATCTGTCTACTTGTTCAAGCATTAATAGTAAAATGTGCATGTAGCAGCAATTTATCAGAATCCGTAAATTGTTCAAGCATTAATAGTGAAATGTGCATGTAACAGCAATTCAGAAATGACAAGGATAAATGTTGCAGATAAAATCATGAGAAGTACAATAGACACAACAATTACCTGTAAGAAAAACACCCATGACAAAGTTAGACCAACTCGTAAATTCTTTAAGCGAGGTCCACTTGCTGCAAAAATAATGTAATTTATCAAAATATAGCATATATTGAGAAAATCCAATGCATCAAAGTTCAATTTTTTTTAAAGGTCCTTTTACGAGTAAAGCTATATCTGACCATTAAAGTTTCAAATTTCAGTTTACTTTTATTTCCATAAATGAATTCTTTCAGGCACTTGCCTAATCCATAAAATGATTTTACCTTTATTAAAGGGTGATATAAGATGCTTTTGCAAACTCCCCTCAAGTTTTTTTGGATTAGACTGGTTTTTCCCCTTTGGTTGCACCTAGAAGAATATTAAAAAATGTAAGATGGCTATGACAAAACAAAAGGAAATGAAAAAAAGTAGTACACACAAACAGAGAAAAAATTTCAGAGTCGAATGATATACCTGTGCTTGAGGGTTCAATCCAAGAGCAAGCAAGGCCCCCAAAGCTTCTGCAAAGGCGTCCCTAACTGATGATTCACGATCTTCAAGAGCCTTATAAGACGACATAATATTAGGTAAGGAACCGAGAAGCTACATAGTAGAGGTGGCATTTAGACCCGTTTTACCGTTAATGGTTAAATGGGTGAGATTTGGGTTATATTTGTTCTCTAAAGGGTCAAATGGGGTAACTTATAAAACTTGGCTAAAAGTCAAACAAGTCGAAACTGAATCACCCAAAATGTATTCAAAATGTATAAAACCACATGTATTGTTTTATTAGAATAATTAGGGTCAAATAGGATAACTTATAAAACTTAGCTAAAAGTCAAACCCATTTAAATCCGAACATGTTTTGGCCCATTACCGAACCCGCTCATCTTGATACCTCTACTACAGAACTACAGAGAGTAACTACAAAAGGATACAAGAAAGTGATACCTTGACACAATGAGAGGCAGAATTGTCAAGCTCTCCAGCCCCTAAACCGGGGCCCCCAATATTAGCAAAAGCTTTCAAACATCTTGCAGCAGCTTTCCTGACAATAAACGATTTATCTCCAACACCCAGCCGCATAATAATTTTAAATGCCTCTGCATATGCAGGAAAAGAACCATTGCCTCCAGAACCTTCCAGAGCATTTCTAAGCATTTGCAAAGCCTCTCGTCTCACAAAATCCTAGCATAAAGCAGTAAGAAACTTAGTGTAAGAGGAAAATAATCACATAGATAAAAAATTGAGAATATGGATTGAATAGAAACAGAGTGGTCAGTGGAAAGAGTTATGATGGTGACTATGCATTTCTAGGGTACACCCTTTCTCTCGCTTAAACACCATTATGCATATGGCAGTTGTAATAAGAATTTCAATTTACTTGCTGAATACATTCTAATGTTGTTCTTGAAAAAAGTGACTGTTTTTCCCTTTTCAAGCCAAATCTATAATAATTGTGGGCCAATAGTAATTACACTGCCGTTTTTCAAATCATTTCATAATTGAAGGATTGAAAAACTTGGCCTTGTTGGTTTTCAAGGGAAAGTTCAATTATATGAAAATCAATTGCTTTGTAACTTCTACAAAAAATAAAATGATAATCTGGATGAATTTTAATCACTAGTAGCTGTACATATAGCCGAACTTGCAAGGTATCATTGGCTTACAATATCAGTCTGTAAAACAATCCTCAAATTTGTGGCTATCACAAAAAAGAAAGCAAGATTTATCCAAACCCAAAGGATGAAAAGAAGAATTTTGTTTCTTTTTTGTGTTACCGACATATTTGAGGATTACTAAGTTACTAACACAGTAACATGAGATGATAAGTCCTAACTCCATTTCACCTTCTAAGTTCTAATATTATCACTGCTTTTATACACATAGTTTGAACTTTCCCTAAAACCCCACATATAATCAAAGAGAACCAATTTTGCTTAATGACACATACTGTCACATAACTATATTTTTCCCTGTAAAAAGACTTCTTGCTTAAGCATATTTTGCAGCACCTACTGTGAATGTGCTTCAGAGAAGTACTGCAAAACAAGAAATGATCTAGAATGTTACCTCAGAAAACTTCATCAATTTTGTTACATTACTTGTAGTAGCAAGCAAACCAGATGTGATTTTCTTCCCAAATAGCCGATATAGCTCCCCCAGGCATTGTGCAGCACCTGTGTTCACAATAACACAACAGCAAACACATTGAAAATTTCACTTAAAAAAATATAAACTCAAATACTGATAACGTGATCTGTTATTTATATATATTACTGTACATTCTACCCTCTATGCAGCTGCAGTTTACTAGAAACAATGGACTACAGAATAGAGATCGTATAATGATCCTTTCATGTGCATGACCGTTATAAAACAGATAAAGTATGTATCAAATGTAGACATGCAATTGAATTCAAACTTGAAGTAAATTGACAAACCAGCTATTCGCAAAGGCTCGCTTTTCTTTCCATCAGATATAAACCCCTGCAAAGAGCTCACTCTTGAGTAGATTGAGATATTATCCCCCTTATAAATGATTTTACCCATTGCCGTAGACGCCAGATGGCGTACAGGGCGTCTCGCACCAAGAACCAGCAGAGAAAATAGTGCATCCTCGCATTTCCTTTGCCACAGAAGTACAGACTCCTGAGAATTTCAATTCAATTATTCAAATGTATAGATGTAAAACTTCAATTCCCTCCATTCTTAATTAAAAAACCCATGTTTGACTTATGAGATTCAGAAGCTACTTGTTAACTCAAGCTACTAAATATAAAATTTTCAATTGGCCAGAATGATTTTTTGTCTCCAGTGTTGCTAGTACCAGATTCAAGATTGATTAACCTTGAAGTATTCTAAATCCAATGTTTCCGGTACTTTCATTATAGCATCCTTTTTAACCATGCAAGTTTTTGTCAGCTTTAAAGCTGAGTAGTTAGTTCATCTATGTAGCTTCAAATGCTAATTACTTTGCTCAAACAGGGTGAATACTACCTAATTCATAGTCCAGGCTGAATAAATGTTTCTTTAGCTCACTGACGCAAAGCGGAAGCAAATAATAAAGAGAATGATTCTCAAATAACTTATATAGAAAAATGAATATTAAAGTCATAAAACAAATATAATAGGTGCCCTTTTATAGGAAGTTTTCTGATGTTTGCCACATTTTTGAAATTACAAATTGACTGTTTATTATTAAAATTAAGACGATAAATAAACGAGTAAATCATGTTAATCAGAGATATACGCCTTTTCAGCCATAAAAGGGAAGTGCGAAAGTTTGCAAAATTTGGGGGAAAATCTTGATTGACAAAAGCGGGGCCTTAGAACAAGGAGTAATTGGGTCTGACAATTGGGTAGCCCAAGCTCTGCCCGTTTAAAGTTAAGGCCATTTCTGCCTTGTTTCCCTTATCTAGCTGGTACATATAAGAATCCGCCACTCATCACTCATAAGCTCAATGCAATGACTTGATCCAACCGCCACGCCACTTACCAATCAAGTGATGGCATTATATGTATACATACATATTGTATTTCTATGGAGGCAAGAAGTAGTTTCATAGTGAAATCCAATGCTACATTAAAAGTCTGTCTTGATGTCCTGTTCCAGTAATTGCCATGGTTTTTCCAGATCACTTTTAACTAAACTAATTGGATTTCAGTCCAACAAATCATTAACATTCAACTAGTTAACGAAGAAGCAAACACTAAACAACTCTACGTAACCCTAATTCAAAAAACCTAACAATAAACAACATCTAACTCCATGAGACTCAAACAGCAATCAACAGGTTATAGAATCGTAAAACGAACGCAATCAACATACGATGATCGTAAAACTGGTACAGAAACACAGACCTTGGGCTCTTCATCAATGGAAGTTATGAGATCGGAAAGAAGATCGAAGCAGAGGAGTGGATCGGGAAGCTTGTGAGATGCGGAAGCGACTATAGATTCCAATTGTGCGACTAACACTCCGAATCTCGATAAAGGGACGTTTTCTCTGACGTAATTCTTCGCCATTGAAGAAGAGATTGGAGTGCTGCTACTTCAGTATTGTTGTTGTTATGACAGACAGATGCAAGATGAAACATGAGAGAGAGAATTACCCCCAACAAGGTAGGATGTGTGATGTACGAGCATTAATGAAATGAAATGATCTCCCCTCCCTCAGTATATTGTGTCCGTTACAGATATATAGTGAATCTCAAGGGCAAAAATCTATCTGCCTTAATCACTAGGGTTTATTCTCACAATAAAATAAATAAATTTAGGGGTTGTTTCTGAATGGTTAAGTGCTAAACCATTAAGAGGTCTGAACCATTAAGGTGCTGTTTGTTTTTTCAGATGTAAAATGTCTGTAGTCTGCGAACCACATCTGCAGGCATCTGCAAGAGAAGATGTGGCCCAAATGTCTGCAGTCTGCAAGGAAAAGAGGGTTTGTTTTTTTCCTTCAAAAACAACTTCACACACACACAACACACATCTGCTCTCTCTCTCTCTGCTCTCTCTCTCTAGAAACTCTCTCTCTCTCTACAACCACCACCACCACCGCACCACCTCTGCCACCACCTCTGCCACCACCACCGCACCACCTCCGCCATCACCGCCGCCCTCTTATTGACTGAAAACGGTGCACCACCGTCACGGAACCAGAGAGGGAAAAACAGAGAGGGAGAACGAGGTGGTGGTGATGGCGGAGGTGGTGGTGGTGATGGCGGAGGTCCGACCGGAAAAACAGAGAGGGAGAACGAGGTGGTGGTGATGGCGATGGTCCGACCGGAAAAACGCGATGGTCCGCCGGAACCACCTCTCCCTCACAGCTCTCTCTCTCTCTCACAGCTCTCTCTCTCACAGATCTCTCTCTCTCTCTCACAGATCTCTCTCTCTCTCTCGCCCAATCTCTCACAGCCCTAAATTGATGGTGGGTTTTGACGATGGTGGTGGTGGAAGGAAGAAGAAGAAGAAGGTTGGTGGTGTGTGAAGATGGTGTGTGAAGATGGTGAAGCAATAATTCATAGCTTTTTTTTTAAGCTAACAAAAGCTATTTTAAGATCTTCTTTTTTTTTATAAACAAACAGTCTTCAAGAGCTTATGTCTGCTCGCCCGCAGACATAAGCTCTTTTCAGACAATATAAGCAAAAACAAACAGCACCTAAGTGATGAACTAGTAAGAGGTCTGAACCAATAAGAGCATGTATAATGCTTAACCGTTCAGAGACAAATGTCTGACCAATTCAGATTAGAGGTCTTAACCATTCAGACTCTGTATAAATCTTTACCATTCAGAGGCAAATGCCTGAACCATTCAGATATCTGCTCGTGAAACAAACAGTCTGAACCATTAAGTGTTGAACCAGTAAGAGTCTGAACTATTAAGAGCCTCATTAAGAGATAAACAAACAGCCCCTAACCTTTTCTACGCTTATGAGATCTATTGTCGCTAACAATTACCAACTAGGTAAATAAATGTGTCGTTTGTGTTTGTTTTTCTAAAAAAGTCTGTGTAGACTCTTCTATCTGTGGCGCGCAGACATTGACATCTGCAGAGTGTTTGTTTTTTCGAAGACGTTTTATTAAAAAACGTCTACGCAACCTCTTCTTGGTGCAGACTTGGTCCAGTCACTTCTAAGAGAGTGTTTGTTTTTTTCAAAAAAAAAACATCTACTGGCCTCTTATGTCTGCGTCGCGCAGACCACGCACAGACGTTTAGCTCTGCAGACCGTTTGTTTTTTAGAAGACATTTCATTAAAAATGTCTTTAAACCTCTGCGGGTCCTCTTCCCCACGCAGACATGGTCCAATGTTTTCCACCTCTTTCAACCCTCTCTCCGGCCATGGATGCTTCCAACTCCAACTCGATCTTAGATCTGTAGTCACGGCTGCCAGTGCAAAACCCTAACAACAATTCCATACATCCACATCAGCCTAACACACACTTATACATATACATACACATATACATACATACCATTTGATAAGCACGAAGCTCCGATTCTGCCTACAATTTACAATTTCAAATGGGGAAATTAGGGCAACCTAAAGGCACAAACCAACCTGTATAAAGCGATTAGCGAAGAAGAAGAAGAAGAAGAACAAGAAGAAGAATAGGTGATCGGAGTGTCGCGCTCCGGTCAAAGATAAGATTTATATACCCAAATTACCCTTAACAAATAGCTAGTGGTAGTAAGGGGTCGAACCATGAAAGGTATGTGGTTTGCGAATGGACTTGATTGATTTTTAACGGTTGTCACAATTATGAAGCTTGCTAAATTATTTTTATGATTTTTGTTTTTTTATAAAGATGTTGAATTAAACTAACAAAGTTTATTGGAATAATTACTACTAGAAATTAAACAATTGCAAGAAACTTGATTAATGATAATAAAATAAGATGGAATAACAAGGTTCACACCCGGTTTCAACAAATGCAAGACCTAGGGTTACTACGCGTCTTAATTTGGTTTACTCGAATTAGTTCATTAACAGGCTAACAATCGCAAAGCTTAGGTGCCAATCGCTATCAACGTTATGGACAACGGACCACGATGCACTTCGTTACCTTGGACTAGAAAATCCTTTCAAAAGACAAGGCATAAATACGTGTATTCGTTTCACAAAGTCAAATTTAATGATTCACTCGACAATTCGTAAATTCAATACAAACGTAGGACAATTGTCTAAAGATTCAAACGTAATTCAAGTTGTTACAAACCAAACATCAAACAAGTAATAAGAACCCTAAATCTTACAAAAGTCTACACCGGGGTGAAACCTCCAAGAAATTAGCTGCGCATGATCGAAATGACTTTATCAACGGATGTTGGAAGCTTGATCTTGATCATTTTGAAGCTCGGAGAATGATGGAATGGAGCTTAGGGTTTGGTAATGGTGGAATTGAATGGATGGTGTAATGATTAGGGTTTGAGAGATGGAGATGATGATGAATTCGATGATTGTTCGGTTGATAATGGATGATGATTAAGATTGGGGATGAAGAGATGATGATATTAGGCTCCAAGATCACTTTTCAAACTCAATATGAAGCGTAACTCCCGTATGGTTTGGTCAAAACCTCTTTTGATTCGTTCCAACAACCAAAAATTCGCGTTCGAGAGAACTAAGGGCCGTCGCCGACGGCCTGGGGACCCGTCGGCGACGCCCTCCAAAAAATTAAAATTCGCCTGACGCCCTATTCACTGGATACGCACCAATTCACCCGACGGGGATTTCCATGAAGCGTCGCCAACGGCCTAAGACCCCGTCGGCAACGATGCTTGAAATCCGGAGTTCCTGTTTTCCAATTCCTTGCTCCCGGTTGACCTGTTTCGCGTCCCGGTGGTCCGTTTTTCGTCCTGGTGACCCGTAAAGCTCCCAAAAAGCACCTTAAACTTCATTAAACCTGCAAAACATAAATTTAATTAAAAGTAGGCTATTCGGAATTAAAACCCATGTAAAAACATCAAGTTATGCAATTGCAACCACCGTTATTCGACCACGTATCAATAGGGCAAACAAAAAACAATCCACAAACAATGAGCTAAGATCTAAGAATAGGTCCAATGTCGGCGGCGGCGACGATGATAATGCGGCTTGTTCATAGCGTTCGGCTTGTTCTGCGAGTTTTGCTAGGTATACATTCTCTTCGCGTGGAGATGATGCGGCTGCCATTGTTGTATATTTGAGAGAGAACGGTTGTGGATGAACCCTAATTTGGTTTGGGGACAGAGATAAATAGGGAGGATAAGAGGAACGTGTTGGTAGAATAGGTTTGTAGATGTGGGGTTTTAAAAGAGGTGAGATAATCAAACACTCTTTTTATTACACTCTGCAGACATTTGGTCCACCTCTTTTCGTACAAACGTTTGCAGATGTGGTCCGCAGACTGCAGACCTTTTACATCTGGAAAAAAAACACCACCTAAGATCTTCTAAGGTCTACAGAAGGTTAATCACCACCACCACGACCGTCCACCACCCACCACCACTGTCTCGCACCTCCATCCACCACCGCCACCACCACCCACCGTCCGTACACCATCACCAATTTATTATAGAAGTCTACATGCGTTAAAAAACAAACAAACTTCTTCTTGCAAACTGCACATGTTTGATCCACCTCTTCTTCTACAGATGTGGTCCACAGACTTCAGACATTTTACCTCTTGAAAAACAAACAACACCTAAGTAACATGTGTAGGATTGTTTTTTTTTACGGCAAATTTGGATCATTGACGGACCATTGGAGTATCATCATGCCACCAATGGAACCACCCGATAGTATCCATCTCCACTAGGCATAATGCCTATACACCAATTTAGAAGGAAACCCAATGAATATGGGAAACCCCCCCCCCCCCCCTTATGGGAATCGAACCCAGAACCTATTGGTCCCTGTCGAGGTATGACCCGGTTCGCCCAAGTCAAACAGGTCAATACCTATTACAACTCGGTTACTTTATAACCGACTCAGTTAAATATAATAAATAAATATATTATTAACTAACCATATCTGCAAAGAATATGGAGATTCACCATATCTCCTATTGTAGGAAGGAGTATCCTAACTTAACTGCAACTCCTATAATAGAGGAAACCCTAATCACCATCAACTATAAATAGAGGACTCATCCCCAATGTTCTAGAGGTTGTTTTCTAACCCTAAAACTCTCTCTACATTCTGTCAGGTTATTCTTAAATCCAATACTGACTTGAGCGTCGGAGGGTGGTCCAGAGACTCCCGTCTCTGGCCCCTTCTAACGTGTTTGTTGTTTAGCAGGTCTAAGACGAGACGAAGAAGGCGGGGTGCGGTCCACTGATGGCGCCAACTGTGTGGCCGATCAATGTGTGTGTGTGTATAGTTGTAAAGGTGTATATAGTGGATCAAAATTTAATAGAGTTGTATAGACTTAATTTATATTTAAGTATATGTATGTATATGTGTGTGTATATATATGTGTGTATGTGTGTATATACATGTTTATATATGTATGTGTATGGTGGGGTTCGGCTACAGAGTCCATTTTTTCTACAGAGTGTACAAAGTCATAAAACACCACAATTTCAGCCATAAAACACACTCAAACCCCACAAATAATAGAGTGAAGATCACTAAAACACAAAATCCAAACCCTAACAGTCCATAAAAACTTCAAACACACTGTAACATTCCCAAAAATTTATTTATAAAACTTAAAATAAAGTATATAGAAACTAATGTTATTAAACGGGTAGATTACGGGTAAGTTAACGGTTAGAAATATGAAGTACCTAGACGGGCCTAGGAATCGTTTAATAATTAAATTATAAAAATACATTATATTTGAACCTACTCCGTTTTAATGAAACCTGGTTCAAAATGTAGATACAAATATTCTCGTTCTAATGGCATATTCATTGTTTTATAAAACGTCATATTTTTAAAGTTATAAGCGCCAAATAAGTGAAGCAGCTAAATTAATTATAATATATAAAACAAATAAAATCAAAATTTACCTTGAAAGTTAAAAGTGTACGTACTTTTACTATATATATAATAAAATAATAAAATAAATTTAATCTAAAACTAACATTTGAGAATCTCATCTCCACGTGTATTGCTTAGGATCATATCAAATTTTGTTTGGCGTGCACTCCAAGGGGTGTTTCAAAGTATAAATAGGTAAGGGCAGACAACCTTTCAATCTGCCTTTTCTTTCACTCGATCTCTCCCTCTACTTTTATAACTTTCTTTAGTAATTCACCCATATTACTACAAAACCCTACCCCATTTTAAGTGTTGTAACCCCTGGTCACTGATGCCCTGTCCGATTGACGTAGGGCCCCGTAACGTATGTCAAGGCTCTGCCTAAATTCGTTGGGGTTCTGTCTCGTGACGTAGGGATAAAGTTAAACTGGGTTACTATACTTAATGTGAGTGCACTATATATTCTATTAAATAATCCAGGAGTTGTACCAAGATATATCAACCCTCCAAAAATATTTCCGACACCCCTAATATATTTAGAATACCCCTATATGTCCTAAAATACACCCCGTATGCGAGAAATAGGCCCAAAATATATTTAAATTAATAAAATAAAAATAAAAACAATATTTTAAGTCTGTCGCGGGGCGCGACAGACTACTCCTCATTCTACGCGGGCCGCGACCGAGCCACAGACGGCGAAAGCACAGCCCGCCACGTGGCAGGACACGTGTCGATACCAGGGGTGACTCAACAACGCCGCCTTTTTGGCCCTGGCGAGGCGCGACAGCCCTTCCTCTTTCCGTCGCGGGGCGCGACGCCCTATCTGATCAGCGCTATAAATAGCATCGAGAGGCTCAGTTCACAAACCGTTCAAAATCAATAAATCTCTCTCAATTTCTGTAGTGTAGGCCCTATACCCAGGCATTATACCCCCTAATTAGCGAAGCTCTGCTCCGTTGTAAGTATCATAACCTCTGGATACGTATTAGATACGCTGCCCGATTGATCTAGGGTTCCGTAACGGCTGTCGTGGTTCTGCCCGACGTAGTCGTTGGAATGTCGTCTCAGGGAGGGTATTACTAATGTTAAAATGGGTTATTATACTAACGCGTGTGCATTTGTGTAATTTATAGATGATCACCAGGAAACCCTTACAGAAAAACTAAGACAGCAATGTGAGTAATCTCCTTTTTGTAAATTGTTTTTACAAAACCTTAAATATTTTACAATGCAATTTAGCAGTGATTGAGTCTTTGTAATTCTACGATTACTGTCGGTATGTTGGGGTTTTGTATACAAAATGTGAGACACGTTACCATTGGACGAAGAGTTAGCCAATGTGTAATATGACCCACAAGTCAGGATTGACAGTACTGAATGAGTAATTGGGTAGATATAAACATTGTAATCGCTCTCAATACTGTTTAAATTAAATTAATGTTTCTTGATTAAACTGGGATTCACTCACCAGTATTTCCCACTGACAAATATTTTTAAAACGCGTTTAAGGTAACAAAATATGAAAGACAATTAGAAGCCAGCTGGAGAGCACCGAAGGCTTAGAAAAGTGGCTATAAAAGTTACCTAAATAAAAATGAGATTTTATTTTCAATATTTAGGGGTTGTCCCTATAAATGTATTGTAAAGAAAACTTGGGTTTTATCCCATTTATATATTTTAAACATTTGGTGTTTAACTCTGATAAAAATATTTCCTAACTATGATCCTGATGAAAATTTCCGCTGCCAAATTAATAAACACCGATACCATCTGACTGGTTCCCGGCTCCCGCTCCCAGGATGGGGTCGGGGGTTGTGACACACACCATCGTAGAACTATGAATATAAAACACAACATGATAATCAACATAAAACACACTAATGTTAGTCATTCGATAATCAAAGCCCTACCATCCAAAACACAACATAAAACCCACAAATATGGCGTTTTAGTAATCTTCACTTTGTTATTTGTGGGTTTTGAGTGTGTTTTATGGTTGACGTTATGGCGTTTTATGACTTTTTACACTTTGCGGGAAAAATGGACTTTGTAGCCAACTCCCACCCTGTATGTATATATGTATATGTATATATATAGATATTTATATAATCTTAAAACAAAAGGTCGGTGCCACCGAAAAATTACACTTTTACCCTTCTGTCGGCCACCGACACAAATTACAACTTTACCCTTTGTTTAAAGCATTGTTTCAGCCTACATTTAATTCAGACAAACACAGTACAAATTCCCAGGTCCACCCAAACAGTCTTCAAAGACCGCCTCCTTGTCCGCCTTGGCGGTGAACCACCGTCGACCTCCGGCTCCGTATTAAGTTGGAAAGATAACACAATGCTTCATGTTTTTTTACTTTCACTGCATGATTTTACCTGGCCCTTAAAGGTACGTTTGTTCAGAGGGCGTTTTCTCCACCCACCACAACATCCCCCAATGGGTTCTACCGCCACCACCGCCGCTAAGAGGCGGTTTCACCACCGCAACCACAACCACGCCGTCGCCAGGTACTACAGCCACTACCACCTCCACTCTCCATTCTTTCAGATTTGTTCTTTCAGTGGGTTGATGTGCTAGAAGTTTGGGTTTTTAGAGAGAAAAATAGGGTTTTCAGAGAGAGGGATGGAAGCTAGAGAATCGGAGAAAAAAAATATGTGAACTTGGTGAGTGATTGTGGTGGTGGCTGCGGCGGACTTGGAGTGGTGGAGGTGGTGTGGCTATGACGGCGGCAGTGTGGGGAGAAAGGAAATAGCAGAGGTAGGGAGAGAGTGAATGGTGGCAATTTTGTTTGATGGTTTTAACAATCCAGCTGTATTAAATATTAACCTAATAATATTTATCTAAAATCCTTATAAAAAATAGAAATTCTCAAAATTCAGAATCGTAAATCATTAGTTTTCTCAAAATAATAAAAAGGATTGTTTAAAAGCATGTATTGACATTTTCACTTTGTAGTTTTCTTTTGATAAAAATAAAGTGCAATAAAAAATATATTTGTACATATTACATACAATATTTCTAATTTCTAAGTTTTTTTTTTTTGAAGGGTGACTTTCAATATGTACATGGACCATTGGTCACCGGGTCCCCGTCAAGGACGGTTACCCGTCAGCCCAGCATCGGAAATGGAAGATTTAGTTTATTTTATAAGATTCGCTAAAATAGAGTTTTTAATAATTATTGTATTAACGCCATGGATGTAACATGAGTAACAAGTCAGCACGGGCATCAAGTATTAATGTCATCATCGTAACGCGTGTAACGTAGTTGTAAACATGTTGATGCCGCCGCAACGCGCGACATGGGTCAAAAATCTAGTACTAATTAAAAATAATAATTCGAGCCGAACCGAGCCAAGCGGACCTTTGCTCATGCTTGACTCGTTTACAAAGCGAACCGCTCTAAGCGGCTCATGTACAACCGAGCGTCAAATCGAACGAGTATTTTCCAAGTAATTTCCAAACGAGCGATGAGCGGTTTGAACGACCCTATGGGTTACGTTATGTTTATTATTTTTAAACAAACTCCAAGGGAAACCCATGGGATCTAAATTTGGCTTTTTAGATACCCATGGCTCGTTTTCTAATAAAATGCATTTTAAAATGGAATTCCTAAAGTTATATATATAAGAGTAAAATGCCCGGATGGTCCCTGTGGTTTTGTAAAGTAAAACCTATAGTCCCCAACTTTTGGTATTACATTGGTGCTCCCTGTGGTTTACTTTTGGTTAATCGAATGGTCCCTAGAGTGGATGGGGGTTAGTTTTCTCCGTTACTTATTTACACCTTGCTTTTATTAAAATATAAAAAATCACACACAAAACACACACACACACTCAGACTCTCTCTCTATCTCTATATCTGTCACACCCCGATTTCCACGTGACACCGGCTGGCCCGGTGGGGAGTATCGTGACGTCATGGTTGGCAACGTAATAGTCGAACAACACAATATTTAATATGCACAGCGGAAGCAATTTAAAAAGATATAATACAACCGAATTTAATATTGTAATATCAATGTCACAATATTCGGAAGTTTATCCACAGATGGATCGAAAATAAAACATGAGACAATAGTTCAACAGACTTCAGGCATCTTAAGCTTGCGAGAGTTCTAAGGATGCTAAGGAGAAATCCCAGCCAATTTCGCTTAGTACCTGCATTTAATCTTTTTGGGAAAATACGTCAGTTTACACTGGTAAATACAATCAACTGACTCATTTTGGAAAATGATTGAAAATTGGTTTGGATGCACGTGGCATAAACATTTTATTTTTAACTTGGGAGAATTATTTAATATTATAATCTTGTGAACGAATTACATGTTCCTTGTGCGTTCAGTAGCCCGGATCTTGTCCGGGTTAAAGATCAATAGACACACCACAATATTCTTTTGTGCACTGACGGGTGTACGCCTACACCCCGCGCTTAAGTCGTGGCCATTTCGTAAAATGATGCCAAGGATATCCGGGACATGGTCATTAACCCCCCAAAGGCTTTAAGTAACAAGACTGTTTAAACGAGCCGATCAAATTTATTCAATTACCCACTCAACGGTGGAGAATTTGATGCCCGATCAAGCGGTATGCTATATACCGTAACCCAAGCCCGTATAGGGAAAATAAGTTAAAAGTATTTACCTGAGCAATGTATAAATCACAATAAGCAAATTGCAAGTAGCTTTTACTGGTACTCCTAATCTAGAACGAAGGTTTATAATAACCTATTAGAATCCTAAAGGGTCTTTAATTAAGCTTAAGCTTAGACCGGCTAGTTTCAAAGATACGGTTCGTACGCATGATTAAGAGAGGACCGGATAGAATGTGATTTAGACCCGACAAGTTCAGAGACTTGTTTAATATGGGTATTTCATACACATTCTGGATTTTGAGATAAAACCGATATGGTTTGACCCGTTTAGGTTAGTTTATGTAAACTAGTTACATAAACCGAACCGAACGCGTGATAAGCGTAACGGGTAGTAATGAGAGCCATTTACAGGTTTCCTAAGTTAATATGCTTCATATATGTGGTGACATCAGTAAGATGTCTTTTATTATGCCCGAAATGAATTTAATCGCAAACTATGCCCCGTAGGGGTAGTTTGGTCATTTTAAAGGTTGTAAAAGGGTCTAAGTGTTTAACTGAGTTACAGGTCTGATGTAATCAGCAAACATACTCAAATTAATGAGTTATAACAGTAGGATAAAGTATATATGTGAAATTTATCAATTATAACCAAACTATGCCCCGTAGGGGTATTTTGGTAATTTCACATAAGCCGAAAAGCTCAAAACTGAGGTCTGAGTTTAACAACCTTTGCTTACTGTAAAAAAATATTATATTTTGCCTCAAATATCAGTAGGTATTAACCCTTGTATGTTTAAAATACTTCTAGTACATACTATGCGTTAAAAACGCTTAAAAAGGCGATTAAAGGTCATTTCCGGGTTTAATACTTAAATCTGATATTTTTATATTTCCAGAAGGCTTAAAATAATTTATTTACCATATGAAATCAGTAGCAAAAGGTTTGGAGTCGTTTAGATATGTAAAACTCATTTTATGGCCCGTAAGGGCAAAACCGACAATTACCGGATTAAGCCTATGACTATAAGTTATGCTCAACCTAAAATTAATTAAAAATCTTTAAAAATCCCAAAATAATATATTACATCAGTGGGCAAAGATTTTGATATCAAAAAGTAGGTTTAAGTAGGCTATACGCTAATTACGCTATTTTATTAACATAAAGCTTTCAATTTGCGATAATGAGCATAACTCTCAATCTACACCTCAAACTGATGTCAAATTTTGCATACAAGTTTATATATCAGTAATTAAGGTTTCTACTCTTTTACATTTCCAAAAATCACGTTTTAAGGTAATAAGGGCATAATGGTCAACATATGAGCAATTTAACGGGAACATGCATATTAATTGGATAACTAATGAACCAAGGTGTATAATCACAGAGGGTTATACTAACATGTAATCTAGTCCAATTTAAGCTCTGAGGCATTTCTAAAACATGCCTAAACGGGTCAGAACTGAAAGTCAAAGTGAAAGTCAAACTTTGTGACTTTCGGTTCCGAACCGGGTATTTACAGGAAATTGTCAGGTTGAACATGTTTAGACATGTTCTTATACTTATTACCAAGTTATAACAATGATCAAACAGGTTGTATATGATCTACATTGCTAATTATGCATAAATTAGAGTTTAAGTATCCTGTTGACTTTTTCTTAGCAAGTTTGACCCGACTTTTGACCTGGTTAGAGTGGTAATCAGGGGGAACCCTTTTAAGGGTTTATTACCCACATAAATACCAACTTATAACTACTTTTGATTCGACTAATCCCTGGACCATTTGTGATTAATCTTAAAGTCAACCGTTAAATACGACGGTTTGACTTTTAAGCTAAAACTTAATCAATAAAGGTTTAGCAAACTTACCAAGGTCCTATGCACGAAATGTGAACACTTGAGGCTGCTTGGGAGCTCCAGAAGTGATCCAAGAATGCAGATGAAGGTGTGAGGAATGAATTGAAGTCTTGTGGCCTTTTATAGTGGATTAATCACCACAAAACATTGACAAACAAGTCTATCAACTGACCACAACATTCCACCAAGTGTCCCTAGTGTCTAGGACTGTTTAGGGGTCGCCCACAATGCAAAGATATCGCTTAAAGATCGAATACCCACGAATACAGGAGCCTGTCCACGTTTTCTGTATCTGGCGTCCTGACGCGGCCCGCCTAAGGTGTCTTTAAGGTCTACGCGGGCCGCGTAGACCCTCTGATCAGACTAAAACGTTTTTGAGTTGTTGCATCACATCTCTTGGCCTTTCGAAAGGTCAAGCAAGCTCTTATTTGCACTTTGAACCCTCTATATTGACACATAAGGGCCTCTAGACATATACCCACTTTGCCAAGTCCCTGGACACTTCCAGTTAGCCCGAAAAGTCATAACTTTCAACGTTAACGCTTTGACCCCTCGCACATGAATTTGATCATAACTTTCTCATACGATTACGAAACTTTATGAAATTTATATCGTGCATTCTAGTGAGCATATTTAACAGTTACAAAGCTTCGGGTTTGTCAAAAGGTCACTCAGAGGTATAACTTAAACATGTTGACACATTTAACCCCTGTAGTTTGTAATCTCTCACTTTTAGCTTCGCATGATCCATGATTTATTCGTTTGACGTTATAAACATCATGTAGGGTTAATGTACTATATATTTATTCACTGTCGACACTTAGAATACGTATATTCACATACTTTCCATGTTTGTCAACTTTAGTCCTTCCATAATATTCTTTCACAAGTTTAAACATATGACACGTGTCTACACATTATAGGACGTGAATTTTCGAGGTGTTACATCCTCACCCCCTTTAAATAAATCTCGACCTGAGATTTACTGAAATAAATAAGGGTACTTTTCTTTCATCGTGGATTCAACCTCCCACGTGTATTCGGGACCTCTACGGGCATCCCATTTGACCTTTACAACAGGTACATGCTTCCTTCGAAGCTTCTTTACCTGTCGGTCTTCAATCGACAAAGGTTTTTCAACAAATTTTAAGCTCTCGTCTATATGCACATCTGTATGGGGTATTACCAGTGATTCATCAGCGAAACACTTCTTCAGATTGCAGATGTGGAACACATTGTGAATTCCACTGAGCTCTTCCGGTAAGTTTAACTTATAGGCAACTGACCCGACACGTTCGATAACCTCGAAAGGTCCTATGTATCTCGGGCTTAGCTTGCATTTCTTACCAAACCGCATCACTCCCTTCCAGGGTGATACTTTAAGTAGGACTTTGTCACCTACTTCGAAGTTAAAAGCTTTACGCTTCGGATCTGCGTAACTCTTCTGCCTATCTCGTGCAGCCTTGAGACGGTCACGAATCTGGACAATCTTGTCCGTCGTCTCGAACACTATCTCTGGTCCTGATAATTGGACATCTCCAACTTCCGCCCAACACACGGGCGATCTACACTTTCTACCATATAATGCCTCAAAAGGCGCAACCTTTATGCTGGTGTGGTAGCTATTGTTGTAGGAGAATTCGATTAATGGTAAGTTCTTATCCCAACTACCACCCAAATTGATCGCACATGCACGTAGCATGTCTTCCAACGTTTGAATAGTACGCTCACTCTGACCGTCAGTCTGAGGATGATAAGCCGTACTAAAATTCAAACGTGTGCCCAAAGATTGTTGGAAACTCTTCCAAAAATGTGACGTGTATCTAGTATCTCGGTCAGAGATAATAGACACAGGTATGCCATGTAAGGCTACAATCTTATCCACGTATAACTGGGCTAACATGTCGGAGCTATAAGTCTCATTGATGGGTAAGAAATGTGCTGACTTAGTCAGTCTGTCAACTATAACCCATATCGTATCATTTCCTTTCCTTGTCTTGGGTAACTTGGTAATAAAATCCATGGTTACCATTTCCCACTTCCACGTAGGAAGTTCAGGCTGTTGTAGCAAGCCTGACGGCTTTTGATGCTCGGCTTTGACTTGCGCACATGTCAAGCATTTAGCTACATGGGTGGCTACGGACTTTTTCAAGCCTATCCACCAATAATTTGCCTTTAGATCCTGGTACATCTTATCAGCTCCAGGATGAACGGAGTATTTGGAACTATGGGCTTCCTGGAGGATGACATCTCGTAGTCCTCCATAAGTTGGAACCCATATTCGTCCATTTAACCTTAGAATTCCGTCCTTGCTAAGAGTTAACTGCTCCTCAGTTACTCCTAACTTTTCATTTGGATAGTTAGCTTCCAACACAGCTTCCTTCTGTGCAGCTAACAACCTTTCTATTAAATTATTCTTTTTCTCCATGCGCTTGGCATTGATTCGGATGGGTTTCACCCTCTCCTTTCGACTCAAGGCATCGGCGACTACATTCGCCTTGCCGGGATGGTATTTGATTTCACAATCATAATCATTCAAAGTCTCCATCCAACGGCGTTGCCTCATGTTTAACTCTTTCTGATTAAACAGGTGTTGGAGGCTTTTGTGATCAGAATAGATCACACACTTGATTCCATAAAGATAATGCCTCCACAGTTTTAGTGCGAATACAACGGCACCCAACTCCAAGTCGTGGGTGGTGTAATTCTTTTCATGCACCTTTAACTGTCGTGATGCATAGGCAATAACCTTGCCTTTCTGCATAAGCACACACCCCATGCCAGTGTGTGATGCATCACAATAAACTACAAATTCTTCGATACCTTCAGGTAATGTCAGCACAGGAGCGTTGCTCAACTTTTGCTTCAAAATATCAAAGGACTCTTGCTGCTTAGGGCCCCAAACAAACTTCACTTTCTTCTTAGTCAAGGAAGTTAGGGGTGCAGCAATCCTTGAAAATTTTTCAATGAAACGCCTTTAATATCCTGCCAATCCCAGGAAGCTACGAATCTCCGTAGGCGTCTTTGGCTCTTGCCAGTTCATAACAGCTTCAACTTTAGCGGGATCCACCTGGATACCACGCTCACTAACCACGTGTCCAAGGAATTGGACTTCTCTAAGCCAAAATTCACACTTGGAGAATTTGGCATAGAGCTTCTCCTGATGCAGGAGCTTGAGAATACATCGAAGGTGTTTCTCATGGTCAGCTTGATTCTTAGAATAGATAAGAATGTCGTCGATGAAAACAATGACAAATTTATCTAAGTATGGCTTGCAAACGCGATTCATGAGATCCATGAACGCGGCAGGTGCATTAGTGAGCCCAAAAGGCATCACTAGGAACTCGTAATGACCATAACGAGTCCTAAATGCTGTTTTATGCACGTCTTCATCTCTGACCTTCAGTTGATGGTAGCCTGACCTCAAATCAATATTCGAGAAATAACTTGCTCCTTGTAACTGATCGAACAAATCGTCGATCCTGGGCAAAGGATACCTATTCTTGATCGTGACCTTATTAAGCTCATGATAATCGATGCACAGGCGCATCGATCCATCCTTCTTCTTGACAAACAGGACTGGCGCTCCCCAAGGAGACGAACTAGGTTTAATGAAACCCTTGGCTAGCAATTCGTCTAGCTGTGTCCTCAATTCTTTCATCTCCGTTGGAGCCAACCTATAGGGTGCTCTGGCAACTGGTGCTGCTCCGGGGATGATATCAATCCT
The DNA here is from genome assembly GCA_030545235.1 of Helianthus tuberosus. Taxonomy (NCBI): domain Eukaryota; kingdom Viridiplantae; phylum Streptophyta; class Magnoliopsida; order Asterales; family Asteraceae; genus Helianthus; species Helianthus tuberosus. The sequence goes on from CM060403.1 coordinate 157,658,045, forward strand.
GAATTCCACTTGCCTATCTGGTGGCAAACCAGGTAGTTCTTCCGGAAAAACTTCTGGGAATTCAGAGATGACAGGGATGTCTTCTATCTTTGGTTTGGGCTCATCAATAATCACTTGTGCCATGTATATGACACAACCCTTCTTTAAACATTTTGAAGCCTTGAGCATAGTCACTTGCTCAGGCAGCCCATACTGGGTATCTCCCCGAATGGTAAGTGATTCACCAGACGGAGTCTTTATCACCACTTGTTTCTTGTTACAGACAATTTGGGCCTGGTTATGAGATAACTAGTCCATACCCAGAACTATGTCAAAACCAGCTAACTTAAATGGAAGTAGAGACAGAGGAAAATAATGGTTCTTAATGGATATAACGCATCCATCTAACACAGTTGAGACGGTTTCTACAGTGCCGTCTGCTAGCTCCACCTCATAATTCACATTTAAGGTTTTGACAGGTAATTTCAACAATTCACAAAACTTATTATCAACGAAAGACTTATCAGCGCCTGAATCAAAAAGTACTCTAGCATAGACGTCATTTACAAGGAAAGTACCTGTAATAACGTTGTCGTCTAGAACCGCTTCTTTTGCGTCCATTCTGAAGACTCTGGCATTAGTCTTCTTGGCCTCCTCAGGCTTCTTGTTGTATTTAGGGCAGTTGGTCTTAATGTGGCCATTTTCATTGCAACGGTAGCACGTTGCGTCTTTCATCTTCTTGCAATCCAAGGTTTTGTGATCCGTGGACTTGCATATACCACAAGCATAAGTTTTCGACTGAGTCTGAGAGTTCGACTCGAGTCTGCACTTTCCAAAGTGCTGCTTCTTGCAAATTTTGCATTTGGGCTTCTCGCCAGAATTATGCCCATCCTTCCTTGACTCCGATCCTTTCTTGTTGTCACCGCTCCCACGGTGCTTCTTATTCGATCTACGTGAACTATCATCCTCACGTTTTCTCTTCTCAGCCTCCTTATTCCTTAGCGATCTCTGCCTGACCGCATCCAAAGTGAGGGACAAGGATATGTCAGCTACGGATCTAAAAGTAGCTGGCCGAGAAGCCTTCACGCTTGCCTTGATTTCCGGGGCTAAACCACCGATAAATCGAGCTATTCTTTTTGGTTCCGGGGTTACCAGATAAGGAACCAACCAGGACATCGTGTTGAAGCTCGTTAGGTAAGCTTGACATTCAAGGTTTGTCATCACCAATGATAGAAAATCAGACTCTATCTTCTCCACCTCATGTTGAGGGCAGTAATTTTCCCTGATAAGGGCAACAAATTGATCCCAAGACATGTTGTACAGTGGGATTTTCCCGGTGGCTTGAATCAGAGATCTCCACCATCCTAAAGCTTCACCCTTAAAAGACTGCGACACAAACTTGACCACGTCTCTCTCAGCGCATCCGCTGATGTCTACAACCGTATCCATCTCATCCAGCCACGTCATACAGTCAATGGCTCCCTTCTCCCCAGTGAAATCCCGGGGTTTGCAGGAAACGAAATATTTATAAGAGCAACCCTTGTCACGGGGTCCCTGGTTTAGTATAACCTGCTGAGATGGAGCACTGTGGTTCGAGGAGCGTCGATCATCATCTTTCTTCGAGTCGTCCTTCTTGGACGGTGGCTTTGAAGGCTGTGTAGATAGGGTCCTACTACGAGTCCCACTATACTCTTCGTACTGCCTTTCCAATGCCTGTGTAACTGCGTCGTCTATTATCGCTTTTAATTCAGCACCCGTTAAATTAATCCGGGCGTTCTCGTTATTCTCCACTGGATGACTATTACCCTCATCCGAGTTAGCCATTTTAATTGAACTGTTGCAGAAAACAAGGACAATAGTTTATTTGGGAGTTTATTATGGAATTTCCCCTTAGGGAAATTCATTAACCATGGTAAACAGAGACCATATTTGGTTAATTTATTAATCAAATTTATTTAGGATTTCTATAATAATTTATCCTAATTATAAAACAATAACAGTTTTATTTGTGGCACAAAAGGCCTAGTCACATGGACAATTTAGTTTATAAGTTATGATTTCAGAGAATCAAAACATGAAGGTATACTGGCACAATAGGCCTAGTCACAAGGACATTTATAAATTATATGCTAGGATTTCAGAGAATAAAAGCATTTGAGGTTTGAACCTAGTTCATTACCTTTATCTGACAGGGAGTCATAGCTACCACTGTCTTTTGGCTCATGTGGAAATGAGCAAGGTCCGTAGGCACGTATTACTACGTATGGTTAAAGTATGATCATCTTAATTGATGATTTACCCCATGATTCAGAGATCATTTAATTGGGTTTGGAATCTTTGAAAGATCCTTATATAATATAATAACGTGTGTGATTTCAAATGAATCACATCTGCCCGGAGTGTTAACATGTTTTCAGATGTTAACAGAGATTTGAATCTTTTTAACAGGTCTTACCATCTTGGCCCGGCCTTATAATGACCTAAAGGCTAGGTTTCACACTTTAAGACTCTTATTTAAAAATTTACATAGGCAGATTTTTATTAAAAGGAATGATTTTAATTTATTTATTTCATATATAAATTATTTATGCACATAATGGCAAACATGAAATTTATAAAACAAACATTCCATTAATTTATTATAATATTACACGCTGCCCTAAACGGGTCTTTTCAACAACAATTACCCACGCAGGGGTCAATCAACATAATAGTCCACGCAGGGACTTTAAACAAACATACTAGTCCACGCAGGGACCTTAAACAAATACAGCAAATACAGGCCCACGCAAGGGCTTAACTGATACAATTGGAAGGATTCAATGGTCCTTCTTGTTCTTCCCTTTGATCAAGCTTGCCAATCCTTGGAAGAAGCTCTGTCTCTCCCTACGGTCACGGTGGAAGCCTCGCTCTACTTCATCCAACCTTTGTATGATTTCCTCCCTTTCTGGGGGAGAAAACCGTGGCGGCTGCGATTGCGTCTGGATAATAGGCCTAGGAGGTATCTGGTACCCCTGTGTTGGGTACCCTACTCCCCATGGATCTCCATAGGGTCCTTGGGTGTTGTAGTTCGCCGCTACCATGTAAGGGTCGGCCTCCGCGTAACCATAATTGTGGTGATTTGGCGGTTCAAATGGGTTATACGCCATGGAACCCGTGTATGCTGGAATTGGGTTATCAAAACCCATCGGCGGTGGCTGCGGTACAACTGGGTTAGAAGGTCCACCCATTTGTGGGTCCTCCTGATGTGGCGGATAGTGGCTGCCACTGGATTGACGTGGGGAACTGAAATGGAAATCCCATACTCGTGACGACATGCGCGCACCGGTTCTCCTTCGCCTCGGCGGTTGCGGAGGTGCCGGCTGCACTGGCGGCGGTGGAGGCGGTGGCGTGACTGCCACGAATCTGGAATCCACAGAGGGATCCTGTTGTTGTTGCGGCTGCTGCTGCTGAGGAGGCGACGAATGGTGAGGAGGTGCATAGTACCATTCGTGCCGGGTGAACATAGCTTGGAAGCTATCTGGACCAACATAGGGTGATCCGTGGAACGAAGATCCGTCGGAGATCTCTATTGGGTGGTTCGGAGTACCACTGCCAGGTTCGACGGGGTCCGTATCCTCGTCCATGTCATCCGCATTATCACCGGAGAAGTGATCGTCTGGCCCCAGTGGGTTAAAACCCACGGGTTCTTGCACGTAGCCTACCGGATTAAACCGGCCCCGAAAAACTGGTGTAGGGTCCCCGAAAGAATGATGCGATAAGGATCGCTGCAATGGTATATACGAGGGTTGCGGGTTGTTGGGCTCGTACTCCGGCTGAGGCCCATAAGGGTTTTGGATCGGAGGTGTAGAGCTGTGTGATACCGATCGTCTGGCAGGTTCAAACAAGTTCCTCCTGTTCTGCTGAGGGTCGTCACTCTAGGTAGTAGACGGAGCTCGCATATTTGAAGGTCCAACTTCATTATCATTGGGGGTGGTGATCGGCCCCTTGCCTCTTCCTCTTCTCCTGAAGAATCTTGGCGGCATTTTTGTTAATCCTGTCAATATAGCATGAGATAACAAAACAAAAATATATGCAAATTAAAGGACAACACAAACAAAGTGGAATTTGTCCTATGTTATAAGTCTAGACTCGAAAGTTTAGAATTGTGCAATTGTGTAACTGAGATTAAACACAAAAGGCTAGTGTTTAATTCACTCAGTGTTGGCTCTGATACCAACCTGTCACACCCCGATTTCCACGTGACACCGGCGGGCCCGGTGGGGAGTATCGTGACGTCATGGTTGGCAACGTAATAGTCGAACAACACAATATTTAATATGCACAGCGGAAGCAATTTAAAAAGATATAATACAACCGAATTTAATATTGTAATATCAATGTCACAATATTCGGAAGTTTATCCACAGATGGATCGAAAATAAAACATGAGACAATAGTTCAACAGACTTCAGGCATCTTAAGCTTGCGAGAGTTCTAAGGATGCTAAGGAGAAATCCCAGCCAATTTCGCTTAGTACCTGCATTTAATCTTTTTGGGAAAATACGTCAGTTTACACTGGTAAATACAATCAACTGACTCATTTTGGAAAATGATTGAAAATTGGTTTGGATGCACGTGGCATAAACATTTTATTTTTAACTTGGGAGAATTATTTAATATTATAATCTTGTGAACGAATTACATGTTCCTTGTGCGTTCAGTAGCCCGGATCTTGTCCGGGTTAAAGATCAATAGACACACCACAATATTCTTTTGTGCACTGACGGGTGTACGCCTACACCCCGCGCTTAAGTCGTGGCCATTTCGTAAAATGATGCCAAGGATATCCGGGACATGGTCATTAACCCCCTAAAGGCTTTAAGTAACAAGACTGTTTAAACGAGCCGATCAAATTTATTCAATTACCCACTCAACGGTGGAGAATTTGATGCCCGATCAAGCTGTATGCTATATACCGTAACCCAAGCCCGTATAGGGAAAATAAGTTAAAAGTATTTACCTGAGCAATGTATAAATCACAATAAGCAAATTGCAAGTAGCTTTTACTGGTACTCCTAATCTGGAACGAAGGTTTATAATAACCTATTAGAATCCTAACGGGTCTTTAATTAAGCTTAAGCTTAGACCTGCTAGTTTCAAAGATACGGTTCGTACGCATGATTAAGAGAGGACCGGATAGAATGTGATTTAGACCCGACAAGTTCAGAGACTTGTTTAATATGGGTATTTCATACACATTCTGGATTTTGAGATAAAACCGATAAGGTTTGACCCGTTTAGGTTAGTTTATGTAAACTAGTTACATAAACCGAACCGAACGCGTGATAAGCGTAACGGGTAGTAATGAGAGCCATTTACAGGTTTCCTAAGTTAATATGCTTCATATATGTGGTGACATCAGTAAGATGTCTTTTATTATGCCCGAAATGAATTTAATCGCAAACTATGCCCCGTAGGGGTAGTTTGGTCATTTTAAAGGTTGTAAAAGGGTCTAAGTGTTTAACTGAGTTACAGGTCTGATGTAATCAGCAAACATACTCAAATTAATGAGTTATAACAGTAGGATAAAGTATATATGTGAAATTTATCAATTATAACCAAACTATGCCCCGTAGGGGTATTTTGGTAATTTCACATAAGCCGAAAAGCTCAAAACTGAGGTATGAGTTTAACAACCTTTGCTTACTGTAAAAAAATATTATATTTTGCCTCAAATATCAGTAGGTATTAACCCTTGTATGTTTAAAATACTTCTAGTACATACTATGCGTTAAAAACGCTTAAAAAGGCGATTAAAGGCCATTTCCGGGTTTGATACTTAAATCTGATATTTTTATATTTCCAGAAGGCTTAAAATAATTTATTTATCATATGTGATCAGTAGCAAAAGGTTTGGAGTCGTTTAGATATGTAAAACTCATTTTATGGCCCGTAAGGGCAAAACCGACAATTACCGGATTAAGCCTATGACTATAAGTTATGCTCAGCCTAAAATTAATTAAAAATCTTTAAAAATCCCAAAATAATATATTACATCAGTGGGTAAAGAGTTTGATATCAAAAAGTAGGTTTAAGTAGGCTATACGCTAATTACGCCATTTTATTAACAAAAAGCTTTCAATTTGCGATAATGAGCATAACTCTCAATCTACACCTCAAACTGATGTCAAATTTTGCATACAAGTTTATATATTTATAATTAAGGTTTCTACTCTTTTACATTTCCAAAAATCATGTTTTAAGGTAATACGGGCATAATGGTCAACATATGAGCAATTTAACGGGAACATGCATATTAATTGGATAACTAATGAACCAAGGTGTATAATCACAGAGGGTTATACTAACATGTAACCTAGTCCAATTTAAGCTCTGAGGCATTTCTAAAACATGCCTAAACGGGTTAGAACTGAAAGTCAAAGTGAAAGTCAAACTATGTGACTTTCGGTTCCGAACCGGGTATTTACAGGAAATTGTCGGGTTGAACATGTTTAGACATGTTCTTATACTTATTACCAAGTTATAACAATGATCAAACAGGTTGTATATGATCTACATTGCTAATTATGCATAAATTAGAGTTTAAGTATCCTGTTGACTTTTTCTTAGCAAGTTTGACCCGACTTTTGACCTGGTTAGAGTGGTAATCAGGGGGAACCCTTTTAAGGGTTTATTACCCACATAAATACCAACTTATAACTACTTTTGATTCGACTAATCCCTGGACCATTTGTGATTAATCTTAAAGTCAACCGTTAATTACGACGGTTTGACTTTTAAGCTAAAACTAAGCTAAAACTTAATCAAGAAAGGTTTAGCAAACTTACCAAGGTCCTATGCACGAAATGTGAACACTTGAGGCTGCTTGGGAGCTCCAGAAGTGATCCAAGAATGCAGATGAAGGTGTGAGGAATGAATTGAAGTCTTGTTGCCTTTTATAGTGGATTAATCACCACAAAACATTGACAAACAAGTCTATCAACTGACCACAACATTCCACCAAGTGTCCCTAGTGTCTAGGACTGTTTAGGGGTCGCCCACAATGCAAAGATATCTCTTAAAGATCGAATACCCACGAATACAGGAGCCTGTCCACGTTTTCTGTATCTGGCGTCCTGACGCGGCCCGCCTAAGGTGTCTTTAAGGTCTACGCGGGCCGCGTAGACCCTCTGATCAGACTAAAACGTTTTTGAGTTGTTGCATCACATCTCTTGGCCTTTCGAAAGGTCAAGCAAGCTCTTATTTGCACTTTGAACCCTCTATATTGACACATAAGGGCCTCTAGACATATACCCACTTTGCCAAGTCCCTGGACACTTCCGGTTAGCCCGAAAAGTCATAACTTTCAACGTTAACGCTTTAACCCCTCGCACATGAATTTGATCATAACTTTCTCATACGATTACGAAACTTTATGAAATTTATATCGTGCATTCTAGTGAGCATATTTAACAGTTACAAAGCTTCGGGTTTGTCAAAAGGTCACTCAGAGGTATAACTTAAACATGTTGACACATTTAACCCCTGTAGTTTGTAATCTCTCACATTTAGCTTCGCATGATCCATGATTTATTCGTTTGACGTTATAAACATCATGTAGGGTTAATGTACTATATATTTATTCACTGTCGACACTTAGAATACGTATATTCACATACTTTCCATGTTTGTCAACTTTAGTCCTTCCATAATATTCTTTCACACGTTTAAACATATGACACGTGTCTACACATTATAGGACGTGAATTTTCGAGGTGTTACAATATCTCTTTCTATCTCTATCTTTCTCTACTCTCTCTATCTCTCTAAGAGAACCATCTCGACCCACCAGCCACCACCGCACCCACATTAGACAACCACCTCTCTCTAACTTCACCTACCACCACCATATGTAAAATTATTTCTAATTAATCATTAATTAAGAAGAATTAAGTTGTGTTTTACACAAATATACAAATAACCAAACAAGATCTAATGATTCAATCGAATAACAATAACAACTTGATCTCAAACTAGACTGAAATTGAATGTAATCGATAATTTCAATCAGATAGATGATATGAAACCTGAAAGTAAAGAATCTACTTAGAATGATTTATATGGATTCAGATAAACAAACCTGGATTGTGTTAAGGGAAACAACATTGGTAGTGGTTTGTAATAAGTTTCTTCAAAGCATCAATGGCGCATTCCAAATGTCACCGAAAAGCAACAGTGCTTTTTGGATCAATTAGTGGATTCTTTTATGGAAGTCTTTGTTTGAGTGAAGAGTGATGATGCACATGCCAATTATCGATGGGGGAGGCGGCGGTGGAGTTAGTGTTTGCAGTGGAGGAGGTGGTGGTTTGATGATGAAGACGGCGGTGGTGGTGGTGAAGATATTCATGGTTGCAGGGGAGGAGGTGAAGATTGTGGTGGTGGCAACATATGGTGGTGTTGGTGAAGACGGTGGTGGTGGCGGCATATGGTAATGTTGATGAAGACGGCAGGTGGGGTTGAGATGGTTCTCTTAGAGAGAGAGGGGGGATAGAGATAAAGAGAGAGATATAGAGATAGAGAGAGAGTCAGAGTGTATGTGTTTTGTGTGTGATTTTTTTATATTTTAATAAAAGCAAGGGGTAAATAAGTAATTTCAGATGGACTTAACGGAGAAAACTAACCCCCATTCACTCCAAGGATCATCTGAGCAACAAAAAGTAAACCACAGGGAGCATGTAACGCCCCAAATTTCATATGTTTTTAATATAAACTATATGTACGATGTCGTAAGGGTAGATGGTAATTTTAGACTATTACACTAATAATAGTCAGTTAATTTTGCTAGTAAGTCTAATTATTTAGAATGAATAAAACTAATTAAGAGGAAAGTAACTTGGTTAATGGTTAGATATGTAAATGACATGTTATGAAAACATGAGGGGCTGAAAGTGAAATATGGCTATGAAAATAATAAAACACAAACTTGTAATAGATGGTGGGCATATGTGTGTGTGTCGAGTTCAAGCAGGAAAGAAAAACAAAACCCACCTCTTCAACTACAAGTAGAAATTCAGCAAATTGAGGATGAAATAAGACTAGATTCTTATGCATGTGATAAATTCTTAATCATCTAAGAGTTCTCTACATAAGGTATGTTGAAATTTGTAATTTGGTGATCTTGAATGAAGTGGGTTTATGTTTCATCCACGAAATTAGTATGAAATTAAGCATGATTATGTGTTAGGATCACTATATAGAATATGTGTTATACATGATTTTGATTAATTCAATGTTTGGAGGTGAAACCCATTTGGGGATGATGAAGATGGCGACATGGGTATGTTACCCATGTCCAATCCTTGTGTAACTATGATGAATTAGTTAGTGTGTGATGCATAATTGTTGGTTAGATATTGTCTGAAATTTATGTGATTATTAGTGATGATGATGAATGAATGTAGGAAATAGGAATAAGAGCATGAATTAGTTGTATATTGTGCATTAAACGGTGTACGCACACCAAGTGTTTGATGAAATGCCTAGTGTAGGTTAGCATGCGAAATTACATGCTAATTAATGGATGAATATGTGTTGAGTATGATAATAATATAATTGATGATAGTTGAACATAAGAGATGCGTTGTAGAAGGAATTCATGAGAAGGTGTTGTTTACGGTAAGATTTGGGTGGAAATGTGCATTAGGAACTTGTACTTTATGCTTGAACGGTGAGGATGCACATCATGTATTGGACCAATTGCGTATTGGTAATTTAGGATTTGATGTACGCTAAATCATAACATATGAACTTGCTAGTAATGATGTTATGACTTCGTTTAAATATACTAACCTTGTATGTGGTTGTCAAATGTGAGATAATGAAAGCATTAACATGTGAAAGTATGTGTATGTGTATGTGAATGTGTATGTGTATATAGTTAGGTAATCGTGTGGTTGTAAGCATATTACATCATGTTGTGAAATGTATATAGTGATGTTTGTATGGCCTAATATAATGACACGGACATATGAGGTTAAGTCGTAAGTTATATGTTAAACCGTTGACTTCTGAAAGTCAATTGTGCATAAGAAGCATGCTAGACTTGTTGTCACAATTGTAAGATTATAGAAAGTCATATGGTACATGTTATATCAGTATGTGTCATATGTGATGACATAATGAATTATATGAAACTGAAAAGATGTGATTTTGGGTATATGCCTTATGCTTGTTATAATTGGATAAGAAAGAGCCAAATGTGAGTTATGCATTTGATGTGATCGTTAATATGTACAATCATGTATGCTAATGAGAATGTGATTGTGATGACATGAAAGCATAAGGATCATGTTGAGTTAGACTAAGCAAGGAAGGCAAACGGGTTAAAAGGAGACAAGGAAGCGGATGCGAATACGGACGCATAAGGTAAGTGATTCCCGAACTAAATTTATTTATATATAATGAGTTTTGATTGCAAGAAGGATGAGAAACATGAAAGGATGGGTAAGAAATGATAAAACAAAAGTAAGTAAAGTCGTATTGGGTAATATGTGAATAAGTTATGAATGAAAAGTCGTTCAAACGGGTCAAAATCAAGAAAGTAAGATAAAAGTATAGGATTTGGTTGTGGGAACTTGGGGTTAAGTGTTTGAATGATTTTGGGGCTTGGAATAATGTTATTTTACAATTTGGGAAGTTCGGGATGCGCAAACGGGGGTCGAAACATCGAAAAGAATGAAATCCGGCGTCGGTGATGCAGGGGCAGCGTCTCCGACTGTTGGATCTGAGTTTGATTCTGATTGTATTTTGTGTTTGTAATTAAAATGGAAATGGATGAGTGTGCAGCGGAATTATGATGAAAACAAACTTTGCATACAATCAAACGAGAGTAATACTTTGATCAACCATCTTTTCTCAATGAATCGGAAGATTGAATTTATTTCAATAACGATTACAATGATTGATGAATGAATGCAAACTCCCCCTCAGCCAGAGCTCAGTGTTTGTTCGTGCAAAGAAGACGATGATGCAAAGAGCTAATAGAACAGTACAAAGTACTGAACTATTTATAGGCACTAGCAAACCACTGAGCATCTTAGCTGACGTCACCATGAAAGTGACATCTAACCTCCTAACAAACTCTAACCTCTGATCTATACAAACACTGCTATGTTAACTACTGCTATTACATTACATTACAAAACAGACTATAGATCAGCTGCTGCAACCTTCCACTGCTGTGAACCCATCAGTACTTGTCCGGATCAGCAGTGCTTGACTCAAGGCAGTAGATTGAATCAGCTGGGCTTTAGTCTTTCATCAGGTCTTTTCTTGAGCAGCAGTTGTAGGTCAGCAGTTTGCAAGATCAGCAGATAGGAGGTCAGCAGATGTTGAAATCACTTTCAAGGGGAGAGACTTGTATGTAAACATCTGCTTATTCTAGATCCACTGCTCTGATCCAGTTTTGGCTTTAATTATCTGTTCCTCTGATAGGGTTCAATCCCAACAATCTCCCCCTGGAACAGATAATGCCAAAACTCTTCATTATTGTGGACATTTATTGCCTCATCAACAGTTCCCTTATCTGACCTTTAAATTGTAGTTCAAAGTCTAGGGCATCTGTGTCTTCATCATCCCTGCTAAGTGGAAGATCAAGGAGATCCTGCAAATCTTCAAGACTCAGGCCAAGAGCTTGTTCCCTTTATATTTTCTCCACTTCTCCACCAGACCTGAGCAAAGTCAATACGCAGGTCTGTTTGTCAGTTACCCACTTTTGTATTTTTGAGCCTGGTGGGTTTCTTGGGAGATGTTTATTTGCAGAGGTATTTGGTGAGGCTGGCCTATTCATAACTGGCTGAGCAGTACTTGCAGTTTGATCCAAACCAAGAGTTTCTATGATCATTTTCTTTATGCCTTCTTTTACAAGGTCATCTCCTTTTATCATCTCTTGGATGGTTTCACCTCCCAACTGTTTGTGTGTCCTTCTTTTATAGATGGCAGCACCAGTTGGAGCAGTGGCTCTCCTGATTTGCAGCTTTGTTGGTCTTTTTGAAACCTCTGCTTCAGGATAGTCAGGCTTTTGAGAAACATTTGGATCTTTCTTTCTTAGTTCCTCCAACCTTTTGTAGGTGATCCTGACCACATCTTCTTTCCATCTAGCAATGTGTCTTTTGTTTCCATATTCAGCAGCAACCAGTTCTTCTTTCATTCTTTTCAGTTCTACCTGTTTGTCAGGTACATTCTTTCTAAACTTTGCCCAGTCAGGAGGAGTGTGAGTGACTTTCCTTTTTATCATGTCTTGAATTCTTGCTGCTTCATTTTCAAGTTCATGAACAGTCCACTCTTTGTACATGTATTTCTCTCCTTTGTACTTCTTGTGAGCCATGATGCTTTCAATGTAGTCTTTCTTCAAAGTTTCAGCTGCTCTTTCTGAAATTTATTGACTGACATTTTTTGCAAATTGTTCTAGGGATCTGACCTGTGTGAGCAGATATTGATAGTTTCTTGAAATTTCTTTGTCAGATTTCCCTTGTGTGTTTCTTTTTGAGATATCCTCTGCTTGCTTGGCCTTGATTTTCAAATATTCATCAACATTTTTAGGCCAGGGATATCCTTTTATTGATGGCAAACTCCTTTTGGCAGGGTCATCCTCATAGTAAAAAGATTTTATTTCTTCTCTAATAGCTGCTAGTTCAAGAGGAAATTGAACACCTGCAGGAGGTAAGGGCTTGTACATTTTAACTGAAGAGAGAGGAACTGGTTTTGGTATTGTGACAAGAGCTAAAGATTTTGAAGATGTTTGTGGTGGTGAAGTGTCATCATCTTTGAGAATTAGCCTTCTCCTCTTTGTTTGAGGAGGGGCTGATGATGTTTTGGATGGAACAGTGGTGGTTGATGTAGTGGCAGTGGTTTGTGATTGACCAACAGTTTTTGAAACAACTGGTGTTCCAACCACTGTTGTCATTACAGTAGATGTTGTAACAACTGCTGTCTTCTGCCTTTTGGCAGGAGGTGATTTTGTTTTTGGTGGTGATGGTGGTAAAGCAGTGAATGTAGTGTTTGTTGAAGAGGTGTGTGTTGAAGTGGGAGCAGGTGTTGAAACCACTGAAGTACCAACAGTAGTGGGTACAACAGGAGTTACAACAGCTGTTTTAGGTGGTGGTTTTGGAACAGAATTTGAACATCTGGTTGGAATGGATTTGGGTAGCCTTACTCTTCTTGTAGGCTTCTTCTTTTCATCAACAAGATTTTCATCATCTTTTGACCCTGAAGTACCCTAATCCGGATAATCCACCCTGGCTTTCTTTTTGGCCTCTCTATCCCTTTTTACACTTGCAACTGCTTCTGCCAGTGCATTTGTGGTCACATCAATTTTCTTGCTTCCATCTGGCAGAGGGATCTGTTTGGTCATGTTTGCATTTTCTGGTTCAATGTAGAGACCATCATCTATTCCCTTCTTTTTCCACTACTGAATTTTCTCCCCCTTTTTGGCATTATCTGGGGGAAGTTGATCAATGAAGAGAACTGTTGGAGGAGCAGTGCCAGTGGTGTGCAGGATCTGAGTTTTGAGAGCCTTTAGATCAGCCTGAGTGTTCTTGAACCTGGACTCCATTGCATTTCTCAGCTGTTGAGCATGTTTTTCATGTTGCTGATCTGCTATTTGTGCTTGTTGATGGAGAAAAGGTTGAAATAAATTCCAGAGCTCATTTGTAGCAGGTGCCTGTTGTGGAGCAGGTGCTTGAGATAGAATAGCAGTTGATTGTACCTTTTGTACTTGTAACAACTGTTGTAGCATATCTTTGAGTTCTGCAACAGAGTTATCAAGCTTTTCAACACGATCCGTCAATTTCTGGTACTTTAAACCATCACCCAATTTAATGGGATCATCTGATTTCCCACTTATAGTGGTTTTATCAGTGGTAGAGGTAGGGAGTATACTCCAAACATCAACCACTGATGCCCCTTTTTCTTGGTACTGGGGTCTTCTCCCTTCAACACTTGACAACCTTTTGATGTTGCCAGTAGGATAAATAAATCCACTGGTGGTTGGCAGAGGTGCTATAGAAGGAATTGACTCCAAGGAAGTCTTATTGATGTAACCACTGTCCAACTGTAAACCAGTGGGTTCAACAGTTGTAGTGGCTGCTTCACTTGGATTACCACCAAGAGTTACTTGTAACTCAAGGGGTGTAACCTCCTCAGGTTGTGTTGGTGGGTTAGCAAAGAATGATACATCAGGCCCAGCCATTTGTTGAGGCATATTCTCGTTAACAGGTGATTGAGAAGGACTGGGTAATGCCTGGTTCAAATCTATTGCATCCAACAAAAGTCGTGTTTTTGGTGGAATTGTGGATGTGAGGTTGGGTGTAGAAAGAGAATTTGCCCCGGGCATTGGGCTGTGGATGATGGAAACGAGTGTTTCCAGAGCATCATAATGTGGTGGCCCTATGTGTACAACCTGTTCTTTTTGTGAAGAAGCAGGAGGAGTTTTGGTTATGGGTTGAGATATTTGTACCAACTGCTGTGAGGAAGTAGCAGCAGTGGTTTCTTGTGACATCTGTTCTGTCACAGGCAGTAGCTCTGGTATCTCATCCTCCAGAGTTGCCTTTTTGATTGGTTTGGGGGGTTTTTGATTTTTCTTTTTGTTTGGCTTTTTGGGATTTATAGGTGTGGGTTTCAAAACAGTTGTTCTGCTGCTTTGATCACCTTGAGCAGTGGGCTCAGCAGCAGATACCTGAGGAGCAGTGGTAGCTGCTAAAATCTGCTCAGGCACCTCCGTTTGTGTTTTGCAAGGTGTTAACATTCTTGAAAAAGTTTCAGTTGTTAAACTGTTTATTTGAGTATAATCACCTTGGTTTATTTCAGCTAAATCATCCTTACTGAATTTCTTTTCAAAATAGTAACTTAAAAACCTTGGAAACAGTAAGAATGATTTTGTTTCAACATTATTAACCAAGTCTTTAAAGATTTCCCGAGAATAGTTAAAATTTTCTTCTTGAAGAATTGCATATCCCAGATTTTGAATCTTTAAAGGGATTTCATTGAAAGAAGTGGTTTTGTTTGAAACACATAGTAGGAGGGTATGAAATAAAAATCTGGTTGCAGAAGGAAAATAACCTTTTTGTAAGGTAAGTTTCTTCATCATTGTGGCTTCATACCCTCTCTCAATGAAGTCAGTTTGTAACTCGTTTTTAGTGAAAGAAGTTTTACCTTCTTGATCATCGAGTTGAAAGACCTCTGAAATGGATTGTGGCGTGATTTGGACAGCTTTACCCTTTATAGAAGAGTGTATGGTGGTTGCAGTGTCGCCTTGTTTTTCAAGGGTTGCATTCTTCCAAAACTCTCTTTGGGTCGCCAAATAGATTTGTGCATCGGCGATGAACAAAGTTTTGTACTTTGATTTTGCCATGGTGTCAATGATGGAATCGAAAACATTGGTGGTTCCTGGTTTTGTGAGAAGACCCAGGAGATTATGAGATGGTTTATATGGGATTTCAGTGGATATTGCCTTTTGAGAGGCTGTTTTCGATGATGATTTGGAAGTGGGTTTTTCAGTTGGCTTCGATTTTGTCATTTTTGAAGATGATGATCGAAGAAATTTGTGAAGGATGAGATGAAAAACTGCTTTGAGAAGAGAATTTTTAAGAATTCAATTCGACAGTAAAACCCTGTTTTGGTGGTGAGTGGGGGTTTTTTTTAGGGAAGAAAGTGAATGCTGACGTGGCAGCCGTTACAAAAGGTCTGACCGCTATGTACTGACCACGTGACAACCCCTGGTGAAAGTGAAGGACAATACTTTTATGAAAGTGACTGATGAAGGCAGTGGTATTAAAGCAGTGGATGATTTTCACTATCAGTGGATAGCATATCAGTGGATAAGACACTGCTTTTGAACAACAGAGTTTATCAAAGAAAAGAGAGAACAGGGGTTGACTTTCAGCAGTGGACAGATTTTTGAAGTAGAGCAGACTTTTGAACAATCAGTGGTTATGGCAGACTTTTAAGGATTTTAATGAAAATTTCATGTTGAGCTATTTTTAAGGATGGATTTTTGATTTTCTGAAAACATTTTGTTGCTTTTATTCATAGAAAAACAAGATGTTGCTTGTTATTCCATGTTCAGCATCCCAATCCTAGAGACCAAGCTTTCAAAAGTGGCTGTATCAAGTGCTTTTGTGAGCACATCTGCCAGCTGGTCTTTAGTTGGGACATGATGCAGAGAAATCAAACCTTTTTCATAGCAATCCCTCACAAAGTGATGTCTGATGTCAATGTGTTTGGTGGTTGAATGGGAAACCGGATTTTTGATGATATTTTCGGCTGCCTGGCTATCCAACATGAGTGGAGTCTTTAAGTCAGTGATACCAAAATCCAGTAACTGATTTTGAAGCCACAGGAGTTGGGCTGTATAGCTTGCAGCAGCAATGTATTCAGCCTCAGCAGTGGATGTTGAAACTGCTGCTTGCTTTTTGCTTTGCCAAGAAACCAAGCAATCACCTAGAAACTGGCACCCTCCTGAAGTGGACTTCCTTGTGGTGTTACATCCAGCAAAATCACTGTCTGAAAATCCTGAAAGCTTGATATTCCCATTAGCTGGATACCAGATACCAAGTGTGGGAGCACTTTTTATGTATCTGAATATCCTTTTTACAGCAATAAGGTTGGATTTCCTAGGGGCTGATTGACTTCTTGCACAAACACATGTTGCAAACATGATGTCTGGCCTAGATGCAGTTAGGTACAATAAAGACCCAATCATGCCTCTATATAGAGTTTGGTCAATCAGCTCATCCTTTTCATCAGACATGACCCATTTTGCATTTGCTGTACTTGGAGACCAAGAAAGCATTGCAGCTCACCCATTGCACTCATTTCAAACTCAGCTGTCATGAGTTCTCTAAACTCTTCACACATTTTGTTACATGTGCTTCCAAAAATAATGTCATCCACATAAATTTGGACAATCATTAAATCCTTCCCTCTCCATTTAAGAAACAGTGTTTTATCAATGGTACCTCTTTTGAAACCATTTGAGAGTAGAAAGTTGGAAAGAGTTTCATACCAGGCCCTTGGTGCTTGTTTCAGGCCATACAAGGCTTTGTTTAGCCTGTAGACATGATCAGGATAAAATGGATCCTCAAAACCTGGAGGTTGACAAACATACACCTCTTCTTGAATTGTACCATAGAGGAAAGCACTTTTGATATCCATTTGAAACACCTTCATGTTGTGGTTGACAGCAAAGGCCAGGAACAGTCTAATGGCTTCCAATCTTGCAACAGGGGCGAATGTTTCATCATAATCAATCCATTCTTCCTGTCTGTAACCTTGAACCACAAGCCTGGCTTTATTCTTGACAACAATGCCCCTTTCATCAGTTTTGTTCTTGAAGACCCACTTTGTGCCAATGGGACTAACCTCTTCTGGCAGTGGTACAAGCTCCCATACTTGTTGTCTTTTGAACTGTTGGAGCTCCTCTTGCATGGCTTCTACCCAGCTGTTGTCTTTCAGTGCCTCTTGGTACTTGACTGGCTGATGGAGTGATAGAAAACCAGCAAAAAGACAAATGTTTTGGGTTTGGCTTCTTGTGAGCACCCCTTCATTGATGTTGCCAATGATTTGATCAGGTGGATGAGATCTCAAGTAGATTAAATCTCCTTGGTATGGGATGATGGCATTTGTTGGTGAAGGCTGCAAATGTGTATCATCTGAGCTAACCACTGCTGGGGACTTTGATGATCCAGCAGTGGCTTCAAAAGGTGGTGGAATAGGAGGTAATGAAATGGACACCTGCTGACCTTTATCCACTGTTTGGGGACTTTTGTCAGCAGTGTTTGAGGATGTGGAAGCAGTGGTTGATGGGCTACTTTGGACAACAACTGTTGAGGTAGCAGTGGTTGAGCTTTGACAACTGTTTTGAACAGCTGATGCTTTTCCCTTTGTGGCAGACCTTTGAGGGATGATGATTTCATACCCATAGTCTGGTGTTTTATCCTCGGATGTACCTGCACTGTTAGTCTTGACAGCAGTATTTTCAAAAGTGCATTTTTCAAGATCAAACAGATCTGCAGGATTTGCTGGGATTTTCATTGATGATAGTTCATTGAACTTTACATTCAAAGTCTCCTCCACTGCCTTGGTCCGTGTATTGAACACTTTATAGGCCTTGGCAGTGGTTGAGTATCCCAGATGATAACCACAATCAATTTTGGCTGCAAATTTTGAAATGGAATCTTTTAGGTTCAAAATAAAGCATGGGCAGCCAAACACCTTGAAGTAAGAGATCAGTGGTTTAATTTTATACAGAATTTCATAAGCAGTCTTTTTGTGCCTGGGGTTTATTAAAACTCTGTTCTGGACATAGCAAGTAGTGTTTACTGCCTCTGCCCAGAAAGTTAATGGCAAACCTGAATCTGCAAGCATAGTTCTGGCAGCCTCAATCAAAGTTCTGTTCTTTCTTTCAACAACCCCATTTTGCTCTGGTGTTCTAGGGATGCTGTACTGCCTTACAATCCCTTTCTTCACACAGAAGGCATCCAACTCCTTATTTTTAAATTCTGTGCCATTGTCACTCCTGAAGCTTTTCACTGGAAGGTCAAATTGCTTTTCAACCTGTGTCACAAAGTCTTGCAAAATGCCTGCAGTCTCATCTTTTGAGTGTAAAAAGAAAGTCCATGTAAACCTAGAAAAGTCATCAAAAATAACCAAACAATATCTTTTCTTCTTGAGGCTCATGACTTGAACTGGGCCAAACAAATCCATGTGTAGCATTTGCAAACACTGGGTTGTTTTGGACTCTTCAATGGACTTATGAGAACTTTTATGCTGTTTTCCTTTTAAACAGGAAATGCAATGTTCAGGACATGAAAACAATTTTTGTGGTAGGCCTCTCACCAAACCATTTTTTGAAATTTCAGTGATTGTCTTAAGATTTGTGTGCCCCAGCCTTCTGTGCCAAAGCTCTGTCTCTTTGTTAGAGGCAGCTGAGAACAGACATGCATCAGCTCTGGGACACTCTTTTGACATATCAACAACATAAACATTGCCACTTCTTTGAGCAACAAGTTTTGTTTGACCAGTTTTGATTATTGCTTCAATCTTTTTTGACCATTTCTGGTCCAACAATCCTACAACAATCTTTTGTGAAGAATGACCCAAACCCTTTGTCACTCATTTGTGATACACTCAGAAGGTTGAATTTTAGATTGTCTATCAGATTGACATTTTCAAATTTTACATTTCCAGACTGCACTGTACCAGACCCCAGAACTTTCCCTTTACTATTATTCCCAAAGGATATATCACCCCCTCCATGGATTTTAAAGTCTTTGAGGAGGGCTTTACATCCTGTCATGTGCCTGGAGCGTCCACTATCTACATACCAAAGACTATCAAAGCATGCAGAAGCTCCCTGCACATGAAGTAAAAGGATTAGTTCATTAGGGTTTCCAAAGCCAACAGGGCTTTGGATGGGGTCTCAACAGTGTCTGGGATGGATGCAGATTGATGGACAGTGGTTAGGTCAGGGGTTTGAACTGTTTTATGACAGTTTTTCTCTAACCACTGTTGTGGGTCCTGACCAATCACCTGCTGGTAACCAAAAGGATGCCTGTTCACTCTGGGTTTAGAGGGCCTTTTGTAGGCCTCATAAACGTGTTGAATCCTTTGGTAAGACTGTTTTTCCTTGCCTTTTCTGAACTGATTGGCAGGGGTGCATCAGTAACCTGAACATCTCTTTTGACAGATGTTTGGTTCAGCTGTTTTGTGACAGCTGTTTGAACTGGCACAAACAGTGGTTGTTTCTTGGTGAATTTGACAGATGGTGATGGTGATGATGGACTCAAGGATGTTTTAGCAGTGTACTCATTCTTTTTTACATCAAAATTTTTGAGATACACACATGCTTGAGTCTTGTGGTTTGTTTTACCACAGACAATGCAACTTTCAGCTGAAACAATGACACTTGTTCTGTTTAAATCATAAGCTTTTAAGTGGAAACAGTCTTTTGTTAGATGATTCCTTTTCTCACAGAATTCACAAAACAAGTTATCAATTTTTTCTTTCTTCTTTCTCTTTTCAGACTCCTTTGCAGCAGAGGTTTTAACCTCTGTTGGGATGTCCTTGAGAGGAATGACTTTAGCTTTTGGAGCTTTAACACCATCAGTTGATGTAAAGTCCATTGGCTTGAAGTTTTCAAGAATATCACACTCATCAGACCATTTTGGTTTAAACTGATAATCTTCAAGTTCCTCAAAAGTAGAGGATCCCATTGGTCTGTCAAGTGTGACTTTGTTACCAAGTTTGTCAGTGATTTTCACTTCTTGGCCATTCTTGTTTGTGGGTATGAACTCAGTGGTTACATCAATGGTTTGAACAGATTTTCCAAAAGCAGTGTTTTCATCATCATGTTTTCTATAACCAACACCAAATTTCACATTGCTTTTTATCTGTTTTTCAAGCATAACCTCATACCCTTTGCATGATTCCACCCATCTCTCACATGTGATCTGGGTGGACTCTAACTCCTTTTTGCAAACTTGGTATTTTTCTACCATAGTTTGGAGTTGAGTTTTGGTTATGCTTTGTTCTTCTTTCAGACTGCTGATCTCTTTTTCCTTTTCAGTCAATTTGTTTTTAAGTTCTTTTAAAGATCTTTCAAATTTGACTTCATCAGTTAAGATTTTATCCCGAAGGTTTTCATTCACCTCTTTGATGTTAGCAAAAGCAATAATGCAATTGTCAGAACACAGTTTTTCTAGAACTTGAGGAGATACCTTGGCAGCAGCCATCATTGCACAATCACATTGAGGATTTTCTTCATCATCAGCTCTTTCTTCTTTATCACCTGCTTTTTCTTCTTTCTTTTCTTCCTTGTTCTCTTCGGACCATGGATCTGTCATTGGTTCAATCAGGGTACCTGAACTTTCTCCCAACAGTAGTTCACCAGCCACAGCAGTAACCACTGCTTCAGTCACTTCATCCACTGTTTCAATACTCAGTTGTTCCTCTTCAGTTTCAACCCCCTCCTGTATTGACTCTAATGCCATCAAACAAAATTCATTATGAGAAGAATCATTAGAAGCATAGAGTGCAAAATTTTCATCACTAAGATCTTCAGGCATACTGCTCCAGTCAACAAACCCTTGGGTGAAAAAACTTTGTTGATCTGGTTGTACTGCTGCTGGAGCAGTGGTTTGAGGTGCAGGCTGCACTTGTGCCTGGGGGACAGGGGTTTGAACATATTGGATCTGTGGAACAGTAGTTTGGACATAGTGCACTGGCACAGGGGCAGCAGCATAGTGAGCAGTGTTCACTTAAGCTGCTGGGGCATATTGGGCATAGTGCATAGTGCCTTGATTTTGAGGTCTAGGATTTGAGCTAGGGTGAGTGATTATGGGACCAGTAGTTTGACTCCTGCATTCCCTAGCGAAGTGTCCCAACCTATTACACTTGTAGCACTTGATTTTCGATTTATCCAACCCAACCCTTAGATTCCCATGCAAACCTGGGAATTTTCGCCCTGTTCTTTTGTAAAATTTGCTAGTTCTAACACTTAGCAAGGCCAGTTGGTGCAGGATATCCATTTCCTCTAAGTCAGTGGGATCAAAATGCTGTAAATCATTGAGTTCAAAGCTTAGATTATCTGACATCTGGTTTTCGTTTGCAGTGAATGCATAACTTGCAGAGTGAGGATCAGGGTTGTTAAAATTTGCACCAGCAGTTATGTCAATGAAGTGATCAAAACCCTGATCCTTACCACTGCTCCCAGATTCTTCTTGACCCAGAAGAGCAGTGTTACCGAATGTATAATCATTAACGGCTTTTCCTGACTCTTGTAACTTCCTTTTCTGGTTCAACTCCCTTTCGTAGGTCAGGAGTCGACCGTGGAGTTGGGTCAAGGTCAGATCCTTGAACTCAGGTGAGTTTCGGGTGACAAAAGCTATGGTGTCCCATTTTTCTGGCAGTGACCTGAGGAACCTGCTATTTTGAGTTGAGTTTGTAAAAGTGGTATTAACAAGCCTCAGTTCACTGATGAGACAACTGAAACACTCAAATTGTTGCGTCAGTGATTCACCTCTAACATGACAAAATGTTTCAAACTGTTGGTTCAGGATTTCCCTATTGTTTTCTATGACTTCTTCGGTTCCCCCAAACTGTTCCTTAAGCGCGTCCCATAACTCTTTGGCACTGTTACAGTGTAACAGTCCAGCATATATCTCATTGGGCAGCGCTGATGCTATGATGCTAAACGCTTTAGCATCTAGTTCGAACTTTTGATAGTCGGTTTCGGTATAATTTTCAACTGGTTTTGGAACGAACTTTTTAGCATCTTCAGCGCTTGGCACTATGGGAACGTGGGGACCAAAGACGACAGACCTCCAACAACCTGTGCTTTGTTGAGCGAGGATGTGACCCATCCTCCTCTGCCAGATGTTGTACTCATTTCTTTTTAGCATATGTGGTTTAAAAAGCGAGCCGATGTTGTTTTTATCATCCTGAGATTGTGACGTCATTCTTATTGTTTTACAGACACTGAGAAATCAACCTTAATGGTGATTAATCCTTGCTCTGTTTTTCAACGAACGAACAAACGATCAGTATCAACTGTTATGAGCCGAACTATTTACGTCAAAATGATTGTTAAATCAAATTTGACTGTCCAAGCTCTGATACCAATTGTTGGATCTGAGTTTGATTCTGATTGTATTTTGTGTTTGTAATTAAAATGGAAATGGATGAGTGTGCAGCGGAATTATGATGAAAACAAACTTTGCATACAATCAAACGAGAGTAATACTTTGATCAACCATCTTTTCTCAATGAATCGGAAGATTGAATTTATTTCAATAACGATTACAATGATTGATGAATGAATGCAAACTCCCCCTCAGCCAGAGCTCAGTGTTTGTTCGTGCAAAGAAGACGATGATGCAAAGAGCTAATAGAACAGTACAAAGTACTGAACTATTTATAGGCACTAGCAAACCACTGAGCATCTTAGCTGACGTCACCATGAAAGTGACATCTAACCTCCTAACAAACTCTAACCTCTGATCTATACAAACACTACTATGTTAACTACTGCTATTACATTACATTACAAAACAGACTATAGATCAGCTGCTGCAACCTTCCACTGCTGTGAACCCATCAGTACTTGTCCGGATCAGCAGGGCTTTAGTCTTTCATCAGGTCTTTTCTTGAGCAGCAGTTGTAGGTCAGCAGTTTGCAATATCAGCAGATAGGAGGTCAGCAGATGTTGAAATCACTTTCAAGGGGAGAGACTTGTATGTAAACATCTGCTTATTCTGGATCCACTGCTCTGATCCAGTTTTGGCTTTAATTATATGTTCCTCTGATAGGGTTCAATCCCAACACCGACGCTGGGTAGCAGTTGGCCGACGCCCTAACTTGTTATCTACGCGCCAGCCGACGCCAGTAGTCCCGTTTCTTCATTTTTCTTCGATTCCGGACCCCGTAGACCCATTCCTAAGCCCCGTTAAACTTCTATAATGTACCCCAACCTTACCAAATAGTTTTGTGAGCTAAGGGTGAGTATTGAACTCGTTTTCAAGCTCCCGAAATGTACCCTAAACTCATTAAAGGGTGTTTATGAAGTGTGATTAAGAAGGGAGCGTGAATGTAAGTATGTGTGGGAACAGAATAAGTCTGTAAACATGTATGTGTATGGATTTACCCACATGTTTGTGATGGAATCCATAGGTAAGCATGAACATAAATGAGCATGCACATAGGTTTGTATGTATAAGACTAATATATATGGACGTTTGTGACTAAGATTTGTTAGTATAATTTATTTAGGAATGTAAGTGGTATGTAAGAGCTTGGATATGGAGGTATGCATGTGTGTGTGTGTATGTATGTATGTATGTATATATGTATGAAGTGGGATTTATTGTACACGAAAGCAGGGCTTGTATATATGTATACATGGCTTCAATACGTTTGAGTATTAATGTTACTAATCATGTGCCTTGAGAATGAAATGAAAGTGCAGGTATACTATTGTTGACCTTATGAAGATTTGTCATTGGGATGCAAGATTGTACTTGAAAAGATAATCGAAATGATTAACATAAGTAGAAAGAATGTGGTGTGGCCATTTAATTACGTATGTTTTATATCATGTATGACGTCACCAAATATTAATGATTCGGATGTATGTGGTGATTGCAGGTTGCACGAAATTATCATCATTATAGAGTCTAAGCGGTTGAAGATCGAGTCAATGAACGTGGATTGTACGGGAGCGAGGTCGTATAGTTTATAAATGTAAATTATGCTTTATCTTTTAAGTAAGAATGATGGACGCAATTTTTGTAACAAAAAGATTATCCTAAATGTTTCCAGTGTGTTAAAATGCTTATAAAGAAGAAATTTTATGGTTCGTATTTCTGCTGCGTACTTTTTGTTTAAAATGGTTTAGGGTCTTACAGAGCACCAATGCAATTTCCAAAATTTTGGGACTATAGGTGTTACTTTACAAAACCACACGGACTATTCGGGCACTTTACTCTATATATAACTAAATTCCCACAAAATAATAAAATTCGAAACTAAGGAGTTACGTATAAATACCGAAAAGCATATAGATTCTCATACTTTATATATTCATTTAACTTTTCCGGAATTATTATTTCACTTAACCACCAACGTTAGGGGATAGACTCGTGTGTGGTTAGTTAATTCACCGAATTACCGTTATGTGAGTGT
Organism: Helianthus tuberosus; assembly: GCA_030545235.1. Taxonomy (NCBI): domain Eukaryota; kingdom Viridiplantae; phylum Streptophyta; class Magnoliopsida; order Asterales; family Asteraceae; genus Helianthus; species Helianthus tuberosus. Next base: position 157,682,741 of record CM060403.1, read on the forward strand.
TCATGTAATAACTGACACACTTGATTAGCCATAATCAAGTTTAATGCATAAATAAATGTTGGTGATAACGTTAAAGATAACAAGGTTGTGTTAACAATGTTGATCTGAAAATGTCGGATGTCTCACAAACAAATTCTAAATAGTGAGGGATTTTATCTATTATCATCATGAAATATCTCTACTATAATAAAGCAAAACATTTTCAGGACACGTGTCACCTTCACAAGCCCCCCCCCCCCCCATTAAATCCTTTTTTTTTTGTAAAACCTAAAGTCAAACACATGAATACAAAGGGAGGTTGCAGACAAAATATCTGAACACGCTCCCACCCTTCTTTCCATTTCCTCTTCCTCTTCTTCTTCCTTCCCTCTGATTGGATCTCATTCCTGCTCTGAAAGAATCTCCCAAACAAGCCTTGGTTAGAAGTTGGGCGGGCAAGTGAGGTTTTGAAATTTGAATCACCACCAATGATTCTTCACCTATGCCTTTTTCTTCTCTCTCTCTTATGGCTCTATTAGGGTTTTTGAAATTCAATTCTGCCACCGTATTCCTGTTCTCTCTCTCTCCCTCTATTAGATTATGAATCCCTTCGGTTTCCTCAAACACGCTAACAAAAACAAAGGAGATAACTTTTAGGGTTTCTTGCATCATCGCCTTTTTCCCATCGCAGATGCCTGTCCTTATCGTGGCTTCTCTAATAATTGAGGCCCTAATCAAAGTTGTTGCTTCTCTAACAATTGAAGCCCTGATCAACATTGCTGCTTCTCCCCGTATGTCTTTCTTCCTCGACAATGCCCTAAATCTCTTCCAGGTTTGGATTATTTATGTACTTTCCATAGAGTTGGATGCAATTTTTGATCCAGTTACAAAAAAATTAACCCATGTTGATTGATTTGCTTTTTTAGGGCTATGATTCAGGGTTTTTTTTTGTTGAACTACACATTTATGTTATGATTTTGCAGGTTCGATGTCAATGGCAGGTGTTTTCGGTAGAGGTGGAATTCTGGCACTGATCGGGATTACATGTGCCTGATTTGGTAGGGATATCCGATTCCGGTTAAGGTTAGGGTTCCGGCGAGTACTTAGGTAAGCTGTTTCAGTTTCATGATTCTATTTTTGCTTAGATCGGTAACGTCAAGGACGTTTGGGTTATGTTTCAGTGCCTCACGACTACTCCGGCTACAAGCTTGGTTTTCTGGCGACTAGCGGTTTAATTCCGGTGAATAGGTGAGTCCCGAGTAACTATTCAATCATCTAAAATGGATGATTATGTTCGTTGATATCTTTAATCAATTGTTTTTATTTTTTAACTTTTCTTGCCATTCACCTTTTGATAAGTTAAAGTTGTGTAATGGATTCTTTATCTACAGGAATATCTACCTAATCAAGAAAAATGGTTCGTCTTTTTTTGAACATTACTTTGGATCCTTTGAATACTTATTTGGTAAGCACCGGAACTAGATTATAGATGTGGGTTTATCATTATGTATTTGTGTTGATTATAGTTTCTAAATTGTAATGCATACCATGTGTTCGATGAAATCCTCATGAGAAAACTGTAACTAAATCAAATTGGGACTGACTTCCTTACAATTTTGACATGTACAAAGTGCATGTGAAGTTATAAATTTGATGTAATTTGTAGCTAAAATATACATCTATGTTTTTGAATTTAGGACAGCATGAACCCGAAAGAAAACACATATGGATACCAAAGGAAATGGAGAAAATGCCTCTTTGGTTCTGATAAAGCAAGGGGCTGAAGCCGTGAGTTATATTTGTTTTTTCTACTTTATGCTTTATTGTGTTTGGGAGTATGAAATTCAGGGGTTGAAATTAAAATTTAAAGCTCAAAATTTGTCATTTAGAACTGGATTTACTTTGATTCTTATACCGATAGATGCAATTAAGCTTGTGAGACTTGTATGTTATGTGTTGAACTGCTGATATTTGGTTGATGTATTTTAGAGAGTTTTTGAGTGAACATTTGCTGGAAGGAAGTCTATTGTTAAGGAATGGTTCTCAAAGAAGTACAGGCATCCGACATTAGATTCTATGCTCACACTCAAGCAGTTAAATGCGGTTTGTTTCTCAAACCTTAGACTCTTTAATCTTATTGTATGTGTATTTTGCCATATATTTTTAGGTATTGATTGATTTCGGTTTGAGCTTTGTATCAACTCTTCCAGAAGATAAAGCTGTTGATTTATACGTACTTAAGCGAGCCTTATTGTCGATGCATTCTTCTTGCGGGAATGTGGTAAGCCAAATAGTTATTTTAGAAAATCTTTGATTTGCTGATTCTTTAGGGTCATAAGAATAAATGTGAAGAACTATGTAACAGGATTTTGTAAGGAAACAACTTATTGAGATAAACGTATAATTATAACCCTATAATAGGGGTGTCCAACTATTCGGTTTACGGTTAATTGGGTTTTATTTTATTTTTTTGTTGTAACCGAACACCAAACTGAACCGAATTAGAATATAGCCTAACCGAACCAAATAAGTGAAAATATTTCGGTTACGGTTTCGGTTAGAAACCGAATTAACCAAATTCAGCCAAATTAGTTTTTGCCGAACCTGTTTATGACTCAAAAAATATATATATATATATAACTGAACTTATAAGTTCAAACAAATTCCGAAATACAAACTTAAAAGTTCAAACAAGTTTAGAACAAAAGTACAAACTTCAAACAAGTCTTAAACAAAACAAAAATAGTCATAACAGTGACACAGGTTATGGTTTCTTTTATTGTTTTGGTCTTTTGGATGATGAATCTGATAATGGGTAAATATGGATTTTGGTCTTTTCTTTAAATATGGCATATCAAAAAAGCATGTTGAAGATCATTGTATTAAGAATATAGACTATTACATGTCTTAAACTGGTTATTTGAATAATTGTTAGTAAAACATTTTGTATGGGATAGTATTTGAATATGCTTTTTTTCCGGCTTAAACAGGTTATGAAACTCTGTCAGGATCGGAGGCTCTAGTGATTGTGCTTTTTTGTATAAATTGAGCAAATCAACATAAATGAACAAAGTTTAAGTGCAGCGGAAATGAAAACAAACTTTGTAAACACAATCAAAGGAGAATATAGTTTGATAAACATTTGCTTTTCCTAGAGTCGAAAGATTACAATTCAAAGCAAAAGATTACAATGCAAGCTTACAAACTAAAACTCCCCCTCAGCCTGATACCCCAGGGTTGGTTGCACAAGATGAAAGGATTGAATTGAGGAGAAGAACTCACTCAAAACGATCAAATGTAACAGTACAGAGTACTGTTCCATTTATATACAATCCAAACCACTGAGGCATCTCAGCTGACGTCACCATGAAAGCGACGTCTAACAGCCTAACAACCTGTATCTACTGTTCTTATACAAACACTGCTAATCTTAACCACTGACTATACATAAAACCGATGACATACTAAACTACTGCTCTCTCTTTACATCAATGCTTTCCTCAAGATTGATCAGTCCTTGATTGGGCAGTGCTTTGTCATCAGTAGATTGTACCAGTAGTGCTTAGTTCTCAGCAGTCTTCTGGGCTTCATCAGTAGTTTTGAAGAACAGCAGTAGTTGTATCCGGGCAGTGGATATAAGACTATCAGATGTTATAATCACTTTCAAGGGAGAAGACTTAGTGTAAACAGCTGCTTATTGTGAATCCACTGTTGTGAATCGGTTTTGGCTTTCATTATCTGTTCCTCTGGTAGGGTTCAATCCCAACAATCTCCCCCTGGAACAGATAATGCCAAAACCCTTCATTATTCTGGATTTTTATTTCTCATCAGAAGTTCCCTTGCTTGTCTTTTAAATTCTTCTTCAAATTCTTTGGAACTTGTGTCATCCTCATCCCTGCACAATGAAAGTTCAAGGAGATCTTGTAGATCTTCAACACCAAGGCCCAGTGTTTCTTTCCTTGATATGTACTTCATTTCACCATTGGATCTGACCAGGGTCAATACATGGGTCTTTTGATCAGAGAGCCACTTTAGTATTTTTAATCCCAATGGGTTTCTTGGGAGAGATTTATTTGCTGATGAGCTTGAAGATTTTGGCCTTGAAAAGATTTTCAGAGCAGTATCCTGAGCTTCAGACATTTGTTTGAAAGCTTTTTCTATGACTTCATTTGTTGCAACTATGTCTTCTGCAACTTCTTTGTCGATCTGCTCTTGTCTCTTTTGCTCAATGTCTGAGATATCTGCTGATGTGCTCAGAACCTTTTTGGCAAGGTCTTGAAGCTTTGCTGATTTGTCTTCTTTTAAATCCATTTTCTTGATGGCTTCTGTGAAGTACTCAGCTTCCTTTTTCTTTTCTTCTTCACTGGTCAGCAATTTTCCTTTTTCTTGGTTTTCCACAAGGATAGGGTTATCTGCTGATGTGAGCAATGTTTTAAGAGCATCCAGCTGTTGTTCCATCTTGTTATAGTCTGGCTTGTTAGAAGTGTCTGAGACTGTTATCCTTCTTTTCTTCAGCCTTTCATAAGCCTCATCGGTATACTGCTTTGTCCATTTTGCTATGGCTTCAGCAGTATCCACTTTAGCATCTACCAGTTCCTGTTTTTTCTTTTTGTACTCAGAAGTAAGATCAGCAATTAGCCTTTTGTATTTATTCCAATTTGGAGCTGTCTTCTTCTTTCTTGGATCATTCTTAATCCTTTCAATCCTGTTTGCTTCATGCTTCAAAGCGACTATCGGCCATTCTTCAAATTGTTTTTCTTCAGCTGGATAGAATTTTTCTTTCATGATATATGCAATATATTCTTTTCTCATCTCTTTTCGTTGATCTGCCTTTTCTTTGCTCAGATCTCGTGCATAATCTTCCATCAGCTTGACTTTTGTGAGTAAAAATTCCAATTTTTCAGAAATGGCTTTATCACCTTGATCTTTGCATTCGAGTTTAGCTCGAATCTTTGCTTGTCTAGCTTTCATCTCGAGATATTCATCCATGTCTTCTGGGACTATGAAGCCTATGAGAGAAGGAAATCTTCTTTTTGAAGGATCATCCTCTGTGTAAAATTGTTTCATCTCATTTTTCACAGCTTCTAGTTCCAGTGGATATTTAGCAGCAACAGGATCATATTTTTCATCAGTTGCCTGAGTTGTTTCTCTTTTTCTTTTGTGAAGCTTTATTTGTGGAGGTAATTTTGATTATGATGTAGGAATGATGAGAGCAGTGGTGGATGGTTGAATAACAGCTGTTGAAACAACTGGTGTCTCAACCTCTGTTGTCATTACATCTACTGATGTGTCAGTAGTTGTCTTCTGCTTTTGAGCAGGGGTTGAAGGCGATGAAGTTGTTTTTGGTGATGTTGATGGAGAATCATCATCAGGAATGAAAACCCTTCTCCTTTTTATTGTAGGAGAGGCTGATGATGTCTTGGGTGGATCAGTGGTTTGAGTGGTGGAAAGTGTCTGACTAACAGCTGTTGAAACAACTGGTGCTTCAACCGCTGTTGTCATTACAACAGATGTTGTAACATCTGTTGTCTTCTGTTTTATGACAGGAAGTAATGGTGGTAGGGCAGTGGTAGTGTGTGTGGTAGTGGTGTGTGTTGAAGAGATGGCAACTGTTTGACAAGCAGTTTTTGAAACCACTAACATATCAGCTGTTTGGATAGAAGTTTGAGATTTTGTGGTTTGAGGTTTAGATGTCTGTTTTTCTTTTTCAGGTTCAACGTAAACACCATCCTCAATTCCCTTCATCTTCAACTGCTGGATTTTCTCCCCCTTTTTTGCATTATCTGGAAGGGGGTTATCCATGAAGAGGATAGTGGAGGGAACTTTTCCACCATGGGCAATCCTTTGTATGCTGGCCTTTATAGCCTTGATGTCTGCTTGAGTATCTTTAAATCTTGACTCCACCATGTTTGTCAGCATTTTTACATGCATTTCATGCTGCTGATCAGCCATTTGTTTTTGTTTTTCAAGCAGGGGTTGAAATAAGTTCCACAACTCATTTGCAGCAGGTGCAGGTTGTGCAGGTGCTTGAGTTGGAGTAGCAGTGGATTGTGCTTTTTGAGCTTGTAACAGCTGTTGCACCATATCCTTTATTTCAGCAACTGATGTTTCAAGTTTTTCAACTCTGCCCGTCAATTCCTGATATTTTGAATCATCATCCAATTTAATGGAATCATCTATTTCCCCACCAGCAGTGGTTGTATCAATGTGTGACTTAGGAACTGAGTCCCAAAAGTCATTCATTGATGCCCCTTGTTCTTGGTACTGGGGATTTCTTTCTTCAGCACTTGATAACCATGTTATTTTACCAGTGGTCAAAACGAACTCACTAGTGGTTACCAGAGGTGCTATGGAAGAAATTGCCTTCAAGGGAGTCTGACTGATGAAACAACTGTCCAAATGTAGATCTGTTGATCCAACACTTGTAGTTGTTGCTCCACTTGAACAACTGTCAGGAATTACTTGTAACTTCTGCAGTGTAACCTCCTCAATTGTTGCTGGGATAGCATAGGTATATGCATCAAACCCAGTCACTTGTTGGAGTGTACTCTCAGTGATAGGTGATAGAGAGGAACTGGTTTGTGTCTGAGCTATATCAACTGCATGCAACAAGGGTAATATGGATGGTGGTAGTGTGAGGGGTGAAGATAAAGGAGTTGAAAGAGACATGTCCTTGGGATCAGGACTGAGGAAGATGGATCCAATTGGCTCCAGAGCTTCATAATGTGAGGTCCCTGTGCTTACAACCTGATCCTTTTGTGAGGATGCAGGAGGAGTTTTAGGTAAGGGTGGAGATCTTTCTACCAACTACTGTGAGGAGGTAGCAGCAGTGGTTTGTGGTGACATTTGTGTTGTCACTGGCAGTGGCTCTGGGATCTCATCTTCCAGAGTTGCCTTTTTCTTGGGTTTGGTGGGCTTTTTGTAAGATTTCTTTTTGGTCTTTTTGGTGGTGGCAGGTGTGGGTTTCAAAGCAGTGGTTGTGCTGCTATTATCACCTGGAGCAGTGGGCTCAGCAGCAGATGTCTGAGGAGCAGTGGTAACTGCTAAATTATGCTCAGACACCTCTGCTTTTGTTTTTATAGGTGCCAACATTCTAGTGAATGTTTCAGGTGTTAAACCTTTTATTTGAAAATAAACACCTTGTTTGAGCAAATTTTCATTTTCTTTTTCAAATTTTTGTTTAAAATAATAGCTTAGAAACCTTGGAAAAAGTAGAAATGATTTGCTATCAACATTCTTTACCAAGTCATTAAAGATCTCCTGGGAATAGTTGTAATTTTCATTATTTAAAATAGCGTAACCCAGACATTGAATCTTCAATGGTATTTCGTTAAAAGTTGTTGTTTTATTTGAAACACACATTAAAAGTGTGTGAAATAAAAATCTTGGTGCAGAAGGGAAGTAACCTTTTTGTAAGGTATCTACCTTTGATTTTTCTGCATACCCTCTTTTCAGAAAATCAGTTTTCATCTCGTCTTTATCAAAGGAAGTTTTACCTTTCTGATCATCGAGTTTAAAGACTTCTGAGATTGATTGCAGAGTAATTTGAACTGCTTTACCCTGTATAGAGGAGTTGATGGCAATGACTTTATCATCTTGTTTTTCAAGCGTAGCCTTTTCCCAAAACTCTCTCTGGGTCTGCAGATAAATTGGAGCATCTGCTGTAAGCAAAGTTTTGTACTTTGATGCAGATATGGTGTCGACGATGGAACCGAATGTGTGGTTGTTGGTGGGTTTTGTGAGTATACCCAAATAATTATGCGGGGATTTATAAGGAATTTCAATGGGTTCAGCGGCCGTTTGAGCGACCTCTTTGGACGAAGATGATGATTTTGACTTTGATTTTAATTTTGATTTCGTCATTTTGATGAAATGGAGGTTGGAAAGATGAAGAATGATTTGAAATGGAAGTTGGAAACTGCTTTGAGAAGAGAATTTTTGGAATTCAATTCGACAGTGTAACCCTGTTTGGGGGTTTTGATCAGGGTTTTATTTAGGGAAAAAGTAAGTGCTGATGTGGCAGCGGTTACAAAGATCTGAAGGCTAAAAACTGACCAAGTGTCAATCCGCTGATGAAGAGATGAATAATGGAGAACCGGTTGTTTTGGAGAGCCACTGATGAAACAAGCATCAGTGGTTACAACGGTAATAATGTGATAACAGTGAATGATTTTTACTATCAGTGGATAGCATATCAGTGGATAAGACACTGATTTTGAGCATCAGTGCTTGCCAAGCAAAATGAAGGATCAGTGGCTGACTTTCAGCAGTGGACAGTATTTAGGAAACATATGTTTGAGCAAAACAGTGGTTAGGGTAAATGGTAAAAGATTTGAAAGACTGGTATATCAGCAACTGTTTTGAGAATTTTCCATTCAAGGTTTTGCCACATGTCAATTACACATTTTGAAGTTTTTACAAATTTCTGACAGTGGTTTAGTACCCCCAGTATTTTAAAATCTGTTAACAATCAATCTTTTGCACAGTGTAAAAACAAACTTGAGTTTGACATGACTTTGACATTTGTACCATTTCCTTTTGATTCATTTTGAGGATAATATTACCAAAATAAAAAATTAAGGTTCTATATCCTGTCAGGAGATTGAAACTTTTACTATCAAAAACCAGTAAAAGTACAAAACATATTATTCTTAAAGAAAAATAAAGAATAATATATCCTGCTTTATTTAAAAAAATCCTTTTCTAGAAGAATAATTAAAGGATTTTCTGAAAACGACACCAAAAGGATCTGATATATTTTTCAATAAAACACATAATCATATCATTCTCAAGTTTTATGAAAATGGTCAGTGGTTTGACAACAGTGGTATGAAATTGTAAATCCATTTTGACCACTGTTTGGTACCATTTTATTGTTGATTAATTGACAACAGAAATGAGGACACATGTTCACATGAGTTTTTGAAAACCCTGCTATGGACTTTGTTACCATGTGAAGAATCTGAAAATTTGTCTAGTCCTCTTGTAACTTCATTCACTGGGAATACTATTGTCACCTGAACTTTCCTGAACCAATGATTGCACATAGTTACTTAATGACCATTGTTACCCCAATCTTTGACTCTTAAGTGTTTTATGTTTATACTCTTTTCTTCTGACTTCAAAAGTTTTGAGATAAACACACTTCTGAGTTTTTGTGAATTTTCTTCTTCCCTTCTTAACCCTTCCCATTCATAAGTAATGAAATACTTACTGGGAGGTCTTTATTGAAGAAATACTCAATCCAGAATCACTTTGCAGTAATGTTTTTGAGAGATCTGACCATATTTTGCACATGCATATGTCAAATCTCACTTTACATATGATTTGGACTATTTCAACACCTGATTTTCTCAATGTGTTTTTAACACAGTTGATTTGGTCCTTTTCAACAGGCTTCCCAACCTGTTTTTCAACACATGAGATCCTGTAACTAAAGTTTTAATTTCCCTCTTTTTACATTAGCAAAAACACCAATGTTTATATGAACATAGGTTTTTGTTAATCTGAGGTTCATACTTTAGTATATAATATTATGAGAACATCACAAATTTCATAACAACAGTTGAAATCAATTTTAAGAATAAATGATACCATAGTTTAACAGACATGTTTTCAGATCTGAAAACTATGAGTGACTTGTGCATGATATCACTTGTTGTGTGAAATTTGTGTGTCTTATGACATCTTGGTTGTTTTACAGAGTATTTGAACAACAGCTTTAAGCATGATAATTCGTTACTCTGTTTTTCAACTAAATACAATCAACCTTAGTATCAATGAATTTTGAGCTGAACTGTTATGTCAAATTGACTGTTAGATCGAATTTGACTGTCCAAGCTCTGATACCAATTGTTAGGATCGGAGGCTCTAGTGACTGTGCTTTTTTGTATAAATTGAGCAAATCAACATAAATGAACAAAGTTTAAGTGCAGCGGAAATGAAAACAAACTTTGTAAACACAATCAAAGGAGAATATAGTTTGATAAACATTTGCTTTTCCTAGAGTCGAAAGATTACAATTCAAATCAAAAGATTACAATGCAAGCTTACAAACTAAAACTCCCCCTCAGCCTGATACCCCAAGGTTGGTTGCACAAGATGAAAGGATCGATCTGAGGAGAAGAACTCACTCAAAATAATCAAATGTAACAGTACAGAGTACTGTTCCATTTATAGACAATCCAAACCACTGAGGCATCTCAGCTGACGTCACCATGAAAGCGACGTCTAACAGCCTAACAACCTGTATCTACTGTTCTTATACAAACACTGCTAATCTTAACCACTGACTATACATAAAACAGATGACATACTAAACTGCTGCTCTCTCTTTACATCAGTGCTTTCCTCAAGATTGATCAGTCCTTGATTGGGCAGTGCTTTGTCATCAGTGGATTGTACCAGTGGTGCTTAGTTCTCAGCAGTCTTCTGGGCTTCATCAGTAGTTTTGAAGAACAACAGTAGTTGTATCCGGGCAGTGGATATAAGACTATCAGCTGTTATAATCACTTTCAAGGGAGAAGACTTAGTGTAAACAACTGCTTATTGTGAATCCACTGTTGTGAACCGGTTTTGGCTTTCATTATCTGTTCCTCTGGTAGGGTTCAATCCCAACAAACTCTATTTAACTGACATGTAATAATTTACTCTATATCGCGTCCGTTTCCCCGATCTCAACAACAGGGAGACCAAAGCTCGTAAGTTTCATTGCCATCAAGAATAGATGTGATGTATATCGAACTCATATGAGGTAAATCACGATCATCAATTGTCAAGAGTAATAAAGATAATTTTTGGTTTATATATGTATATTTGTTCTCAATTTCTCATTATGTGGTTCTACTGTAATATGTAAAATTGCAGGAGTTGAAGGCAATAACTAGCAAAGCTTTAGAGGTAGACCATGATATGGTCCAAATATCAAGATTTTGGTGTAGTTTATATAAATTTGTTGGTTTTTTATTATTTTGTATTAGAATTAGATGAAATATTTCTAAGACTAAATACCCGCCAGCCTGTAAAATCATTAAACTACATACATCAAAGTCTCGGGTAGTGTTTGGTATGAGGTAATGGAGGAAGGAATGGAATAAATCATTCAAGAGTAATGAAAAAAAGATTGTTTGGTTGGTAAATGGAATGTAATGAAGCATTACGTATGGCATTCCATTCCTTCTAAAGTATTCCTCCGATCCCTCTTTCTTTTTTCTCATTCCGTTCAATATTTCATCTTATTCTCGATTATGCCCTCCCCTCTTATCCATCTCCCACGAATCAATAACCCACTCCTCGTCATCACGTTGTCTTCTTCCTCACTTTTTACACTACTAAAACCCATCAAATTCCTCCACCAACCTATCCCTTCACAAATTCGGTTCTAACTCCGATTGTTACTTGACACCACCCCCTGCCGCCATCGAACTAAACCTCATGTCAACATCGGACTATCGGGCCACGGTGACCACCGAAAGACGACACCCACCGCCGCACTCATCAAGGCACTAGCCTCCACCGGCGGTGGCGCCGCCGCCAAAAGTACTATGAAATCGACGCCGTGCCGGAAGAACACATATGAAGTTTAAATCCTCTGATATGTGATCATGTGTCTTTTGTGTTCATACTGAGATAATTATTGTGTTTAGTCATAATTTCACTTGATAAATAATCCATTTAGAGGTGTTCAAGATGAAGAATTTATGATTTTTTGATGTTTTATCGTGTTTATACGCTGTTGGTTGAATTTGTTCTTCTGCCATATGCGAATTCCAACACTTGCTCTTGAGTTTTGAGATTGTGAAAGTAAATACTAAATAGCATAATACAAATATGAAGTTGAAGTTGCTCTTGATTTTATTCAATCGATCGATTTAAATGATTATAAATATGAAGATTATGATCCAATGATACAGTTTTCATATAGCCGTGAAAATGTGAAACTCAAAATTTTGAAAATCATAAGGGTATTTTTGTTATTTATAATGATTCATTCCTATCGTACAAGGATAACCAAACATGACAGTGGAATGGTAATGCTCCATTTCTTTATCTCATCCATTCCATTACGTCGTTCATTCCATTCCCTCGTCTATTCCATTACCTCCTACCAAACATACCCTCGGTTTAATCCATCCATTCACTGCTGTATAGTGCCCTCATTTTTTTAAAACAACCCATAACCCGTGAAGCTCACGGGTATATAACCTAGTACAATAAGATAAATGAATTGTTTTCTTTGATCTTGTATATTACATCGGGTTGAATAAATAATACAATGTGAAATGAAAACATATACATAGTTATTTATTTTTGAATTTTTTAAATTGATTTTCCTTAAAGTATACATTTTTTATATAATCTGAATATATTACTAGATTTAACAATAAACTTGTTATTTAATTAAAGGATAATTTTATAGGAGGATTTTAAATGATAGGATTTAAGATATAGATATAACGAAAATTTGTTTGGAGATAATTTAGATATGAAATAAAAAATTTGAAATTATTCAATTACCATAATGATATTGAATATATTTAAGTATTCATTATTATAAATCAGGAAAAAAATGTCAATATATATAATAAGTGATATTCATAGAATTATTAATAAAAACTTATACTAAAACAAAACACATGTAAAAATTGTGAGATTAAAGAAGACGTGTCATGTGACATTAATTGGAAATGTTTATTGTAAGTTATTATTAAATTAGATGAGGTTTTTTTGTGTTTTTTTTATTTATTTTAGTATTAGTACTATTACTAGTATTGTCATCATTGTTGTTGTATAAGATACATACAAATATTATATATTTATAAATGGTGCTAGCATAATTATTACAAGATGAAGATTTTAAAAGTTTAAAATCAAAACTCATGGTATGTGGTTCTAAACCGTAGTTTATAAATGTTCATTTCGTAAAAAAAAAAAGACAATTCATAATACCCATAAGGGTGGAGGGGGCGCTCACTGAAGGTATCCTCCCACCAAGCAATACAACTACGCCACGTCAACTACCCGAAGAACCATTACCTACATACCACTTCACCGGTAGCGGTGTTCCCGTATAGAAAAAACCCAACATGCAGGTCTCTCCCTTCTCTCCACACACTCCCAATGGTAACTTTCTTATCCTTTTATTTAGGTTCCTCTAGCCTTGAAACAAACCCGCCAAACCTACCTAAAGGGGTGGCGACGGTGTAGCCAAAACAGGTACTAACCCGACCAGCCTACTCGTGAGACACCCCCTCCACTCTAATAAGTCGTTAAATAAAAACGTGTAATCATTGTCTTTCCAATCAATGAGCGTCTAATGTAGGTCAATAACATGGTTGTTTAATTAGTTTGTGCCTTAAAACTCGCTTAAGATCGCTCTTATAATTCTTCAAGTCAAGTTTAGGCCAAAGTGAGCTCACTCAATTAGAATCCTCACGTAAAAAACCCAACTGACAAGCTCATGCAAGGGGTAAGATATACATAAGGACACCCATTTTGTTATTTGTGTATATAGGGTGTGGTCGTGTGAATTCTCCATTTTTGCCTTGATATATGTTGGGTTATTTAGTCTTTGTTTTTGTCTATTAAACTAATGACGTGTGGACTATAGGTATCTCATACCAGCATGTTGATATGGCAAAGATATGTAATCATATTGTTAGTGTCACACCCCGACCCACAGCGGAATATGTGACCAGGGCATGATTCGATTGTTCACAACTTTGACAAAGTATTAAAAGTTGAATATTGTTAATAATTAATTTGTCACAATACATACAATTCAAATAACAATGGAAGTACAACACAAAATCCGGTTTATGTCTCTAAGGCATCATCCCTAAGTGTCGTCATCTAGTCTTCAAACATGCTAACCTGTATCATGTGGAAAAATGGTTTCTAGGTTAACAATAGTTGGTGAGTAAATCCAAAAGGTTTTAGTTAAAATATTTTGTTTATTTGTTTTTGAGAAATTATTAAATGCGAATATAATGGTAATCAAATGATAAGTTGAACAATATGTAACAACCAAGCAACAATAATGTGTTCTAATGTCATGAACGCAATTGAATATGTAATGTAAATGAATGTAAGTGTAATGTAAATGAAGGAACTGTATCTTAAATGTAATTTGTTGTATCTGTGATGCCTTGTATTGCATCTGTAATGTGAGACTCAAGCCCTAAACAATGAGTCTTACGTGTGGCGGCATACTAGTTACAACTCATGGCCATGGGGAACTAGTCAGCCTATGTATCCATATCTTGACTTGAAATGAAACCAATCAAACCAATGCAAAACTTGAAACGTAAACAATGAACCAAGCAACACATATCACGTAATCACACATTGACTTGCATGTAATTGTAATGAAATTTAAATCGCAAAATGTTGTAAATAATGCACTTGATACACCCCAAAACTGGTAAATGTAAAAAGGGGAAGTAGGAAAGATCTACTCATCTCAATGATACTCGAGCAAACTAGCATGATGGAAAAGAATCAAGATCAACAACTATATCAAGCTGGATGCCATGGGTTTGAACGTGTGTGATCATGCATCAGTTCAAATGAACAAGTGAACGATCCGAATAACAAGCATGAATCAACCTAGACAAACGAATGCAACAAGGAAAAAGTAAACATTATGCTAGGCGTAGGTTAATGAACGAATATGATAGGTTGGACTCGTTGGGCCTAACAAGCCTCTACAAGGCTACGCCAAGCCTAAAGGCAAGCCTAAGCAAGGTTATACTGTAGCATTTCCATTTTTATCATATAAGAGTTTAGATTGTTTAAATTTATTAACCACTAGTAACTAGTTTTATTTTTCGACCCATATAGTTTTAAAAACTATTTTATATATAATTGGTTGGAATGTCATACTAATTAATTGGCTTGAATATGTGTGACATTTCTATTTTCTATATTAAAATAAAGTATATAAAAACTTATATTATTAAACGGATAGACTACGGGTAAGTTGACTGTTAGAAATATGAAGTACCTGGACGGGCCTAGGAACAGTTTAATAATTAAATTATAAAAATACATTATATTTGAACTTACTCCGTTTTTAATGAAACTTGGATCAAAATGTAGACACAAATATTCTCATTCTAAAGACATATTCATTGTTTCATAAAACGTCATATTTTAGAAGTTATACGCGACAAATAAGTGAAGCAGCTGAATTAATTATAAAAATAAAATAATATAAAAAAAATCAAACTAAACATTTAATTGAAAATTTTTGTGAATGTTGCAATTAATGCATGTTAGTGTGCGTGTAACAATTATAAAAAAAGGAATCTTATCATGTATACGTGTAGGTCATGTATACGTGTAGGTTTAGGAAGACTCCAAAAGGCTTGGCAAAAGCCTATAAATACAAGAAGCCTTCAGTTGAAAAAAAATTGCTTCCATATCCTTCATGTCTCGCAAACTTTCCCTCTCCATTATTCTATTTAATTTTTATTTTCATTAATAATAATAGTAAAGCCCTGCCCCGTTTTAAGTGTTTTAACCCCTTATCACTGATACCCTGCCCGGTTGATCTGGGGCCTCGTAACGTATGTCAAGGCTCTGCCCGACTAAGTCGTTGGGGTTCTGTCTCGTGACGTAGGGATAAAGTTGAATTGAGTTACTATACTTAACACGAGTGCATTATATATTTTATTAAATAGCTCAGGAGTTATACCCAAGATTCTACCAGGAAACTTTTAGTTGAACCCCAAAGTTACAAAGTGAGTTCATTATCTTTTTCTCATAGTTTGTGAATTATTCCTCTTTTTATCACTTTTTTTGTGATACAGTTATATTTAAAAATGTTTTACAAAATCTTAAATATTTATCAGTTATACTTACAGTGATTAAGTTTTTTATATTCTGCAATAACTGCCAATGTATGAGGTCTTGTATACATTACTTGACACTCGTTACTATTAGTAAAAAAGTTAGCCACTAATAATATGACCACAATTATTATAACTGCCAACGAGATTTTTTTATTTATCTATACAATATATCCATAGCTTACACTACACTTGATATTAAAATAACATATTGCTTAAAATACTAAGCTATTTGCACATAACAAATATTAACAAACAAGTATATATCATGTCGTAACCTTTTTGAAATATTATTTCGATAATTTTTACTAATTTATTTTAGATGCAATCTACTATACTTAATACTACAGTTCTTTTATCGCAACATAGCACATTAAAAGAATATTTTACAATTTAATAAATAAGCAATATATTTAAAGTTACAATATATTGCAAATAAAAAGATGTACAATAATAAATTATTATATGAACATAGTGTAGTCACATAACTAGAATGAATCACATATATATAAATGTATAATGATTTTTGTGTCTATATTAAACATATTAGTATTAAACATTTCTATCCGTTTATTTAGTATTTCAACTATTAAAACATTAGTGTATAATGTTTTAAGACACATTAGTGTAAGTATATAAAAATATATACTTTTAATTTTAATATTAAAATTAAACTTTCACTAATATTATTATATCGTGAGATTTAAATATTATATTTAATAATTAAAATAGTATATAATAAACTATAAACCTTAATGTATATCTTAAAAGATATATATTTAACTTTTAAAATATTAAGATATACATCGGGGATTATAATTTTAAATCTTAGTCTCGTTAATATATTAAATAATCATATCACAATTATTTAATTAATATGTTATATTTAATAAAGTTATAGTTACTAGTTTGACGGAAAATGATATATTTCATTTTCTGGGCAAATTTGTTTGTACCATAGCATATAAATTTGACAAAGTAATGTCATGGGACACTACTAAGCTCAGAGTCACTAGTTGAGATAATGATTAACAGTGACATGACCAAAGGCACTAGTTGAGAGAATGATCAACAGTGTTATGACTACAGGCACTAGTTGAGATAATGATCAACAGTGTTATGACCAGAGTCACTAGTTGAAAGAATGATCAACAGTGATATGACCAGAGTCACTAGTTGAAAGAATGATCGACAGTGATTTGACCACCGTCACGGGAACCGCCTAGTGACAGATACCTTTAAATAATAATAAGACATACGATATATCTATTACTTGATAAACTTAACTATTGGACGAAAGTGAGCCAATGAGTGATATGACCACCGTCACATCGGAACTGCCACCATGTGACATATATTGATTGAGTTGTTGGGTAAATATAAACAAATATAAAAACCCTTAATGCTGTATAACAATATGCTTTATAAAAATTGAATGAACTCGCCAGTATTTATTACTGATAAAATATTTTCAAAACGTGTTTGAGGTAATTTGCTGTAAAGATAATAGTAGCCAGCTATGGAGCACCGAAGGCTTAAATAAAGTGGCTATAAATACCTGAATAAAAGAAGAAATTATGTTTTATTTATTTGGGTTTATCCCTATAAAAACAATTGAATGAAATATGGGTTTTAGCCCATTTGTTTAATATTAGAAGTTTGGTGTTTTATAAACTCTGAAATTATTTCCTAACTACGATCCTGATGAAAATTTTTCCGCTGTATAATTAATAAACACCGATACCATCTGACTGGTTCACGACTCCCGCTCTCAGGGTGGGGTCGGGGGTTGTGACAGAAGGTGGTATCAGAGCCACCGGTTTAAGCTATTTAGGTGTTCTTCTAATACCTAAACTTAAACAATAAAGTTAGGAAATTATTACAAAGTAACCTATGTGTTATTTTTGTAGATTTAAATATATGTATATATATGTATATATGCACATATGATTCTTGAAGGTATTGTTTTGTTTTAGTTATTATTCTGTGATATTAATAATTGTAAATCTTTGCAATTCAGATGTCGAATGAAGTATCACATAATCCAGAAGTTCATGCTAATAATGAAAATTCTTTGGATAAAAATGCTATAGAAAATATAATAGCCCAAGGAACAACTAATGCTATTACTTTAATAATTAAAGCTGTTAAAAACCACGTAGAACCCACCAAAGTTGTGAGTAGCAAGCATACTCGCGACGACAGTTTTAGCCATAGTGTCAATGGAGACAATGATGATACTATCAAAACCCCATTTCCCAAGAAAATGAAGGCGATGACTCTCGGGTGTACCTACAAAGAATTTATAGCTTGTAAACCAATTGAGTACGCAGGCAATGAAGGCGCCACGGCTGCTTTGCGATGGTTGGAGAAGACGGAAGTTGTTCTTAAAATCAGCAAATGTGCGGAAGAAGATAAGGTGATGTATGCTTCCAACCTCTTTAGAGAAGAAGCCCTAGAATGGTGGAATACAATTTTTCAGGCAAAAGGAAGTGACATGGCTTATGCCATGAACTGGGAAAAATTCAAGGAAATGGCAGAAAGAAAATTTTGTCCCCTTATGAAAAAGAACGAATGGCTAACGAGTTCCTAAATCATAAAATGATAAATGTGAATTGTCGTGAATATACGACAACGTTCTTCGAATACGCAAGAATGGTACCAACTCTGGCTTCGCCAGAACCCGTACTAATTTCTCGTTATATTTGGGGATTAGTTAGCGAAATCCGAGACATGGTCATGGCCGCCAGACCACAGAGCCAGAAAATTTCCCAAGAATTCAAGAAGAAAGGAACTGAACCATTACTGTAACAACCTACCTGCAGAAGTTGTAACAAAAAGCATTCAGGAAGATGCCGTTTTAGGAGAACACCCTACTGTAACTTCTGCAAGATGACCGGACACATAGAGGAAGAATGTAGAAGGAAAACCAATATCTGTTACAATTGCGGAGAAACAGGACACATAAAACCATATTGCCCGAAACTAACTAAAGCACCCGACAACAAGGCAAAAACAACAGACAGAACTAAGAAGAACGCGCGAGCATTCGTACTTACTACGCAGGAAGCAGAAATGATTCCTGACATAATTGCTGATATGTAATATCTAAGTTAAGTTATTATTTAACCTTAGTACAAATCAAAGTTTATAAAATAAATGCATCCTGTCAAGTACTTTATCTATTCAGAACCATGATAGACTTGTTTGGTTTTCACTTTCCTTGAGTCATTTATTTGGTTACGACACCTTGTGGTGGCATTTTTCATTAACTTGAAACTTGAGCTAATATCAGTTTCACACCTGATGTACGTATTTATTTATTTAATTTCTGTTGATTCATTATCTTAACTAGTCTTAATAAAATTATGTGTTAAGATAAGAGTACACAAATTAGTATTATATTCCGATATACCTCTAAAGATTCTTTCATCATTGATCGAAAATTTTATGATATTCATTTGGTCTTTCATCATCAGCTGAAAATCCTATAAGATTTATTTGAAATGAATATCCAAATTTATTTCATTAAAACTTTCAGTTGATTACACGGTGAATTTGTTCGGTCACCATAATTATTGAGCTATTTCAATCATTTCGACACCTTGCGGCGTCGATATAAACTTGTAGCTTGGGCTAATCATAATCATACGAATCATTCAAAACCACGTATGTCTTTCGTTTGACTCGTCATCAAAAATAGTCTTAATGCAATTATGTATTAAGACAATGATACACTAAACTCTATTGTATTTTCGGTGTATCCTTGCAATTCAATAAATGTCAACACATTGATTTTTCTCATATCATGGTTTGACAGTTGACAAATCATTTTCGTGCTTCTATTTCATTCTGAGCTTGTTGATTCTGAATCTTCCTCAGTTGACAATCAAAGTAAGTTTTCTTTTGACAATAAATTCTCTTGTTTCTAAAAGTCATTCACAACTTGTAAACATTCGATTTAGACGTCCATTGCTCATATATCTCTTTTGGCTTGAACCTAGTCACCTTGAAAATTATATCATTTCGTCTCATTCATTTGACATTGAATTTTTTTTCAAATAATTAAGTTGAACCATTGAGTCCTACTTATTGTAAAACTCGTATCCACAAAATTTGAATATTTCTTGATTCTGTGTCATTTACCTTAGTACTGTTCTTATTGACTAAGATGTGACGTAACTCTAAAAGAGATATCGTAGCCCGAATCTCGAGGACGAGATTTAAAACAAGGTGGGGAGGATGTAACATTTCCATTTTTATCATATAAGAGTTTAGGTTGTTTAAATTTATTAACCACTAGTAACTAGTTTTATTTTTCGACCCATATAGTTTTAAAAACTAGTTTATATATAATTGTTTGGAATGTTATACTAATTAATTGGCTTGAATATGTGTGACATTTCTATTTTCTATATTAAAATAAAGTATATAAAAACTTATATTATTAAACGGGTAGACTACGGGTAAGTTGACTGTTAGAAATATGAAGTACCTAGACGGGCCTAGGAACCGTTTAATAATTAAATTATAAAAATACATTATATTTGAACTTACTCCGTTTTTAATGAAACTTGGATCAAAATGTAGACACAAATATTCTCATTCTAAAGACAGATTCATTGTTTTATAAAACGCCATATTTTAGAAGTTATACGCCCCAAATAAGTGAAGCAGCTGAATTAATTATAAAAATAAAATAATATAAAAAAATCAAACTAAACATTTAATTGAAAATTTTCGTGAATGTTACAATTAATGCATGTTAGTGTACGTGTAAAAATTATAACAAAAAGGAATCTTATCATGTATACATGTAGGTCATGTATACGTGTAGGTTTAGGAAGACTCCAAAAGGCTTGGCAAAAGCCTATAAATACAAGAAGCCTTCAGTTGAAAAAAAATGCTTCCATCTCCTTTATGTCTCGTAAACTTTCCCTCTCCATTATTCTATTTAATTTTTATTTTCATTAATAATAATAATAATAAAGCCCTGCCCCGCTTTAAGTGTTTTAACCCCTTATCACTGATACCCTGTCCGGTTGATCTGGGGCCTCGTAACGTATGTCAAGGCTCTGTCCGACTAAGTCGTTGGGGTTCTGTCTCGTGACGTAGGGATAAAGTTGAATTGACTTACTATACTTAACACAAGTGCATTATATATTTTATTAAATAGCTCAAGAGTTATACCCAAGATTCTACCAGGAGATTTTTAGTTGAACCCTAAAGTTACAAAGTGAGTTCATTCTCTTTTTCTCACAGTTTGTGAATCATTCATCTTTTTATCACTTTTTTTTTTGTGATACAGCTATATTTAAAAATGTTTTACAAAATCCTAAATATTTATCAGTTATACTTACAGTGATTAAGTTTTTATATTCTGCAATAGCTGCCATTGTATGAGGTCTTGTATACATTACTTGACACTCGTTACTATTAGTAAAAAGTTAGCTAATAATAATATGACCACAGTTATTATAACTGCCAACGAGATTTTTTTTATATATACAATATATCCATAGCGTACACTACGCTTGATATTAAAATAACATATTGCTTAAAATACTAAGCTATTTGCACATAACAAATATTAACAAACAAGTATATATCATATCGTAACCTTTTTGAAAGATTAATTTGATAATTTTTACTAATTTATTTTAGATGCAATCTACTATACTTAATACTACAGTTCTTTTATCGCAACATAGTACATTAAAAGAATATTTTACAATTTAATAAATAAGCAATATGTTTAAAGTTACAATATATTGCAAATAAAAAGATGTACAATAATAAATTATTATAAAAACATAGTGTAGTCACATAACTAGAATGAATCACAGATATATAAATGTATAATTATTTTTATATCTATATTAAACATATTAGTATTAAACATTTCTATCTGTTTATTTAGTATTTCATCTATTAAAACATTAGTGTATAATGTTTTAAGACACATTAGTGAAAGTATATAAAAATAGAAACGGGTTCGGGAGAAAACGTTCAAAAGTGTGAGAACGGTGAGAACGCATCCTGGCCCAACACGTGTCACGCCGCTTAGAGAAGGGCGGATGGGCTTTTTTGTCCTTTCATATTTTTTTTAAATGCGTGTCACTTCATCTTTCCATTTTTTTGGCGTTTAATAAATACGCGGCGTTTTTATTGTTTTTAGATCAGGATCATAGTAAGCATTTTGGCGTTTTAAGTATTCTTTTGGCGTTTTTATTGGTTTTTAGATCAGGATGCAGGCCTTTATTGTTTCTTGATTTTATTATATCAAGTGTTTTGTCATGTAGGATACAGGCCTATAATGTGACAGGCAATTATGGCGTTTTGAAAAGATAAATAAATTTCTATTTTCCTTGTATTGGCTTTTAATATAAATAAATGTTTGACAATAATACTTTGTTTCTTTGAATTTTCATCTGTCAATTAGTGTTGATTTTTCCAGTAATACTTTGTTTGCGTTTTTTGGCGTTTTATATAGCAACATCGTTCTTTGTTAGCATTCGTTCTCACAGCTTTTCACACTATCAGGCATTTTGGTGTTTGTAGTTTTTGGCGTTTTATACTCAATTTTTTTAAATTAGTATAGAATTAGATAATAAACAACAGAGAATTAGATAACAAACAATAGAAAATGAAAAAAAAAATTTAAAAATCATAAACTAATTTCTCATCCAAATCTTCACTGTAATTAGTCTCTTCTACTTTAACTTTTTTGGCATTTTGAATCTGTTTTTGAATACCTCATGTAGATCTTTATTTTCCTACATACCGCCGTCTTTAGAAGATGCTTGTTTTTTGTGGCATCCTTTATGGTGGGAGGATATATACGTGTTTGATGACATGTTGAAGACCAACGCCTGCTCTAATGTATTGATCCCTTCATGTCATCAATATATCCATCAAGAACAAAGTGACATGATGTCATATCAGTGTCATCAGTCTCTTTTTCTTGAATATTTGTCAATCTCATTCATCAAAAGATTATAATGATACCCAACTCAGAGAAGAATCCATTCAGTGAAACTTCATTCAGATCAATACTCAATGTAGAAGAATCGAGGTTCTGCATCTGTGGCTTTCTTAACTACTTTTTTTTGGCGTTTTTAAAGTGAATGGTTTCTAGGAAATATGGCGTTTGTTTTTTGGTTTGTGTGATCAGTTGATTGTGCAGAGTCGTCTCTCTTATAGGATGTTTTTGGCGCGTAGTTTAGGCGGGATTTTATTTTATAATAAATGATACTAATAAAGTAGTCGTCTTTTCAGTTTCTCTGTATTTTTACTGTTTTTTGTTCAGCTTTTTATGAGTTTTTAGGGTCATACACTTTCAATATCCCAATTTTGACGTTTTTGAATGGCTTAAAGTAGTTTTTGGTGTTTTTTTTTCATTTTTAGCTTTTATTAGTTAATATTTCTCCAAACTGCTTTCATTATAGTTTGAGAGTTTTTGACGTTTTTACTGCATTTATGGTGTTTCACATGCATTATGACTATTTGGCGTTTTATTAATATAATGTATTTTTTTATTCTAAGTTGAAAAATACATAACAAACAACAGAAAAAGAAAATTAAAAAAATAAAAATAGAAACAATTCATCTTCCAAATCTTCACTGTCATCAGTCTCTTTCTTCTTTGAATCATGTTCGCTGGTGTTTTGGCTTAGCCATGCTTGTGTTTTTGTGGCCGTTTGGAAAGACAAAATGACATGAGTTTTTTTTTTTTTTTTGAATATGTATCTTCAAACAACTTATCAGTGTCATTCGTCTTTTCATGCCATTATAATATTCATCAAGAACAAAACACAGAAAATGACATAAGTCTCACACCAGTATGTTTTTGTTTATAATTTGTCCATCTCATGCAGCAAAATGTTATTTGAGTCACACCACCTCAGGGAAGAATGCATTTTCTGAAACTTTGGCGTAGAACAATATTTGAATATACAAGAAACGATATTTGGCATTTTTGGCGTTTTACTGAGGAAATAGTGTATCTGAAAGAACCGTTGATTTTTTTGGAATATTTTGATGTTTGAGTGTTTTGGCGTTTTTTAAGATGAATGGTAATAGTAGAAAATATGGCGTTTTTTGAGTAGTTGTGTTTGATGTTTTGGGGATTTTGGCGTTGTAAGATGAATGGTATATAGTAGAAAATATGGCGTTTCAGATTCTGGGGGGTGTGTTTTTATGTCTGTGATGTTTTTGTTTATATAGGGATGTGTTTTGGTCCGTAATGGCGTTTTATTCATCAGTATGGCGTTTTGGTATAGAATGTAAAGACCTTTTTACCCTTAATGAGGCGCGTCCACGTAATAAAATTGATGTTATTTACGAAAACGCCACCGCGCCAATCTAGTCCATAGATTGTTTTGATCGGACGATCCATAAGCGTTCTCACACTTTCTAACGTTTTCTCTAAATCCCGACCCTATAAAAATATATACTTTTAATTTTAATATTAAAATTAAACTTTCACTAATATTATTATATCGTGAGATTTAAATATTATATTTAATATTTAAAATAGTATAGTATAAACTATAAACCTTAGTGTATATCTTAAAAGATATATATTTAACTTTTAAAATATTAAGATATACATCGGGGATTATAATTTTAAATCTTAGTCTCGTTAATATATTAAATAATCATATCACAATTATTTAATTAATATGTTATATTTAATAAAGTTATAGTTACTAGTTTGACGAAAAATGATATATTTCATTTTATGGGCAAATTTGTTTGTACCATAGCATATATATTTGACAAAGTAATGTCATGGAACACTACTAAGCTCAGAGTCACTAGTTGAGAGAATGATCAACAGTGTTATGACTACAGACACTAGTTGAGATAATGATCAACAGTGTTATGACCAGAGTCACTAGTTGAAAGAATGATCAACAGTGATATGACCAGAGTCACTAGTTGAAAGAATGATCGACAGTGATATGACCAGAGTCACTAGTTGAAAGAATGATCGACAGTGATTTGACCACCGTCACGGGAACCGCCCAGTGACAGATACCTTTAAATAATAATAAGACATACGATATATCTATTACTTGATAAACTTAACTGTTGGACAAAAGTGAGCCAATGAGTGATATGACCACCGTCACATCGGAACTGCCACCATGTGACAAATATTGATTGAGTTGTTGGGTAAATATAAACAAATATAAAAACCCTTAATGCTGTAAGGTGTAACAATATATTTTATAAAAATGGAATGAACTCGCCGGTATTTATTACTGATAAAATATTTTCAAAACCTGTTTGAGGTAATTTGCTGTAAAGATAATAGTAGCCAGCTATGGAGCACTGAAGGCTTAAATAAAGTGGCTATAAATACCTGAATAAAAGAAGAAATTATGTTTTATTTATTTGGGTTTATCCCTATAAAAACAATTGAATGAAATATGGCTTTTAGCCCATTTGTTTAACATTAGAAGTTTGGTGTTTTATAAACTCTGAAATTATTTCCTAACTACGATTTTATGCTAAGGATCATCTATCCTGAGATTGGGCATGGATCACAGATCCTTAACGGATAATGCAGGGAGTCTGAGGATCCAGGATCCTTAACATTACTTATGATTTCTAACAATTGTCACGTTTTTAATGTTTATACGCAGATAATGGACGTAGTGGACTAAATCTCAGCTAGAATCTCGGGAATATTCGTTCAAGATGCCACACATGTACTATTTTCACAATGGTCATGGGTAATGAACGTGGGAGCTTCCATATTTTTCGCAAAGTTAGTTGTTAGCAGGTTTACATATTATTTTAGGGGATATTGAGCTGATATAACACAATTTTTCGACACAACACCTCTGCTACTCGCTCTTGAACACACACACACACACTAGAATTCATTGTAACAAGCTCAATATCATCCAAAGTTGTAACCTTTTTTGTGCAATATAGTTGGTGATCGGTAGTTTCCATCACCCGAGGTTTTTTATGCCGGAGATCTCATAAAGATCAAGGGCTTTTTCCTCGTATAAATCTCGGTGTTCATCGTTGATTTCATTTTCTATTCGTTCATGCATTTGTTCATATAATCAAGCACTCAACCTCATAAAAATTAGATTTGGTTACATTATCCTTGTGTGATTTTTGACCAAAACAGTTTGGCGCCCACCGTGGGGCGATCGATGCTTCAATTCTGAAAATTTCGTTCATTTCTATGCATTACCTTCAACCACATGGCTTCTCAGGGAAAAACTACGTCAAGTTCCGGCGGTTACCTCATCACAGGGCATTCCACCGTTGCATCCTCTTCCCCCTGCATTCCAGAAGAATGCTGAGAATTCTCCGAAAAAGACAACCCCTATGAGAGGATACATGCAACAGCAGGACGGAATTAATGGCAGGATCCTTCGCGAAATTGATGAAATCAAGAAATTGAAAAAATCAGCAGAGGATCACTCCCCATTGATGCCCAGGTCGTTGGATTTTACTACTCCATCATCAACAATCCATTTTTCCAAAGGATCCAGTGTCCAGATTCAAGGATCCTCTATCCTTCGGCAAGGATCACTGGAGTCAGCGCAACCTCAAGGATCCTACTTCCAGCCTCAAGGATCATCTTTTCAGCCTCAAGGATCCTCGTCTCAGCATCAAGGATCCTTATTTACTTCGGGAGGATACAAGGGGACGCTAATAGCTCAAGGATCCTCATCGCAGGTTCAAGGATCCATGGAATATCCTACAAGACCTCTAGCTCCAATGTATCCTGGATCCAACATCTTTCAGGATCAAGGATCCTCGGGGAGTCAACAACCCAGAAGTTTTGAGATTCATGTGAGAGACTTCATTCCCATGCAGACTATCGCTTCATATGGTCCCACTGTTGCACCAGAATTGCCTCATTTTGGATATTCATCTGGAATTCCAATCTCAAATCAGTCAGGAGGTAACACTTTCAATACATCTTACAATACTAACCATGGTCTTGTGCAGGAACCAGGAATCAACAAAGATATGGCAAGGGAGTTGCAAAAACTCAAGGATATGATATCTAGTGTCCCAGGAGTGGTTAAGCCCATTCCTAAGATCCCCGATGGGAGTCACAGGATATCTCGTTTTGCACCACCTATATGTGATGCAGAGATACCAAAGAGATTTCAAACACCAAATATGAAGCTCTATGATGGTACAACTGATCCAGAAGAGCATGTGGCTCAATACAGGGAGAGAATGGAGATCAACCCCATTCCTGAAAGGTTAAAAGAAGCATGCCTTTGCAAGGGTTTTGGATCCACACTGACAGGATCGGCTCTTAAATGGCTGCTAAGTCTTTCTCCTTACTCAATTACTTCATTTGCTAATCTAGTTAACTTGTTCAATAGTCAATTTTCATGTAGTAGGATATTTGAACGATTAACTAGTGATCTATATAGGGTAACGCAAGGTCAAAATGAATCATTGAGGGATTATATTACTAAATTTAGTAGAGAATACTTAGAAATCCCTAACTTAGATATTGCTACTGCTGTTGAAGCTTTTAAAATGGGTTTACTTAAGGATTCTCGGTTCTATGATGATCTTGTTATGACACCTTGCAGGAACCTAGATGAGGTAAGGAACAGGGCCCTTAGGTTCATCCGTTTAGAGGATGACAAAAGGATCTAGGATAGATTGTCAGGATCCTCAAAGCAATACAAACAAGGATCCTATTTCAAGAATAACTGATCCAAGCAATACTCTAAGCATGACAACCCGAATGTGCATGCTGTGGAACAAGAGGAAGATAACGAGGATTATCATCCTATTTCTGAATATTGTTTTTCTGCTGATAATAGTTAACTAATCCTTGCTATGCAAAATTTAGGTGACAAGGCTAGTTGGCCAAGGAAGAATGACAAACCGCCTGCTACCAAAGACAAATCGAAATGGTGTGCTTACCATGAGGATTTTGGTCATCTCACAGATGAGTGCACAACATTAAGAAGGAGATAGGTTATCTTTTGAGCAAAGGATACTTGAAGGAATTGTTTGGAAGGAAAAAAGTCAAGGATCCAGGATTCTGAGAAAGTTCCTGAAAAACCTCCTCCTCCAACAGCTGATGCTCAAATCATCCATTTCATCTCCGGAGTTTCTGATATATGTGGGAGTTCATTCTCAGCAGCTAAGAGACATGCAAAGGAAACAAAGATGGAGAATGGGAACAGACCTGTCCGAACATCCATTCTTACCCAGGAAAAAGTCATATCCTTTGATGAGGATGACCGCGTAGACATACAGGATCCTCATCACGACGGTTTAGTCATTACATTATTTATCTCTAACCATTTTGTTCGCAGGATTTTCATTGACTGGGGAAGCTTGGTGAACATAATCCAGTTGGATGTCCTCAAAAGAATGAATATTCCTGAATCCGGCATTGTTCCAAGATCATCTATCCTTGTGGGATTCAGTGGAGAGACAAAGAATACATTGGGGGCATCAAACTTCCTATTTATATAGAGGGAGTGAATTCTATTAAAAAAATTGTGTTATTGATTGCTTATCTTGCTGTAATGTTATCCTTGGCAGGCCATGGATACACGATATGAAGGCAGTCCCCTCAACATATCATCAAATATGTCAAGCTCCCAACTCCATGGGGTGTGGTGAAGATAGAGAGTGATCAGCAGGAGGCGAAGAACTGCTAATCTTCCTCAATGAAACCAGTTTCCAAGCCGAGGGAAGCATAGCAATTAAAGTATCCTCCAAGGGACGTCATGGAGACAAGAGAGCAAGATGTCAAGGATATTCTATTAAACCCAGAGGATTCTGAATCCAATTTTTTTATAGGATCCGGGATCCTAGACAGTATTGAGCAGGATTTAGTATCCTTCTTGAAAAGAAGAAAATCTACCTTTGCTTGGAAACATGAAGACATGACAGGTATATCTAAGGATGTTATTACTCACAAACTTGGTATTGACAGGTCTTTCAAGCCAATACACCAAAAAAGGAGAAAGTTTGCGTTTGAAAGGAATGCAATTATCCAAGAAGAGGTTGACAAATTTCTCAAGGTAGGTAAGACATATTGAGGAAGAATAAGAAGTTTGAGTGGACTGATAAGCATGAAGCTGCACTCAAGGCTCTTAAGGATTATCTATCCTCAGCACCAGCCCTGATGAAACCAGAAAATGGAGAATCATTATCCTTATACTTAGCAGTTTCTTCTAAGGTAGTAAGTGCAGTCCTTGTTAAGGATCACGAAGGTACTCAACATCCTCTATACTATGTAAGTAAAAGTCTACTTGATGCTGAGTCCAGGTATTCTCATTTAGAGAAACTTATTCTTGCTTTGATTATGGCATCTACTAAATTACGCCATTATTTTGAAACTTATCCTATTACTGTTAAGACTAACTTTCCAATCAAGAATGTTATCAGGAAACCTGAAATGTCAGGAAGAATGGCAAAATGGGCAGTCAAGCTTAGTGCTTATGATATCAGATATGAACCAAAAACTGCCATTAAATCTCAGTCCTTGGCTGACTTTGTGGCTGATTTCAGTAGTGATCTACAAAGGGAAGCTGAATTGGAAGTTCAACAGCTTGAAGAGACTAAGGATCCTTGGATACTCTTCACAGATGGAGCTTCAAATGTCAAAGGAACTGGACTAGGCATACTACTAAAATCGCCACTGGGGGACATAATACCCCACTCAATTGCTTGTGAGTTTCAAACTACTAACAATGAGGCTGAATATGAAGCCTTAATAGCTGGTTTGCAAATTGCCAAGCACATGAGGATCAGGTATCTTGAGGTACATGTAGATTCATTATTAATTACTAACCACTTTAATGGTTCTTATGTTGTTAAAGGTGAAAGACTAATCAAATATCTTGAGATAGTCAAGAAATTGGCAGACTCTTTTGCTTCTTTTAAATTGACACAGGTACCCAGGGAAGAAAATGCAGAAGCTGATGCATTAGCCAACCTTGGATCATCATTGAAGATTCCAGATGATATTAAAATTCTCATCATCCACATCTTGGCTCCTGCTATTGAGGATCATACAGCTATGGAAATAGTAGAGGATTCTGCAATCATACCTAGTGATGGTGCACAATCACATTCAGGATC
Organism: Helianthus tuberosus; assembly: GCA_030545235.1. NCBI lineage: Eukaryota > Viridiplantae > Streptophyta > Magnoliopsida > Asterales > Asteraceae > Helianthus > Helianthus tuberosus. Next base: position 157,712,680 of record CM060403.1, read on the forward strand.
ATGGATCCTTCCAATCATGAGATATATACAACATGGAGAGATTCCTATAGGAGAAAATCCTAGAGCTTTTAAAGTCAAGGTATCTCAATTTACAATAGTAAATAACATGTTATATAAACGATCTCTTGCAGGTCCATATCTAAGGTGCATTGAGGATCCAGAAATCCAAGAAGTCCTGAAGGATTTTCATGGAGGAGATTGTGGAAACCACACTGGGGGCAGAGCACTGTTCTCAAGGATCCTTACGACATGATACTATTGGCCTACTATGAAGACGGAAGCTGTGGATTATGCAAAGAAATGTGATGCTTGTCAAATACATAGCAATATCCTTCATCAACCAGCAGAGCTCCTACATCCTATATCCTCTTCTTGGCCATTTATGAGATGGGAAATGGATATAGTTGGTGTTAGGATCTGAGTTTGGTTTTGATTGTGTTTTACGTTTGAATTAAAATGATCAATGAATGAGTAGTGCAGCGGAATATAATGGAAGCAAACTTTTCACAATCAACAGAAGAATTGCTTTTAACATACAAGTTTAACATTGAACCGAATGCTTGAATTTATTACAAGATTCAATTACAATTGCAAGTATGTAACAAACTCCCCCTCAGCCTGAGCTCACTGTGATTTGTTCGTGCAGGAAGAAGATGGTGAAGAGCTAATAGAACAGTACAGAGCACTGTTCTATTTATAGGCACGGACAAACCACTGAGCATCTTAGCTGATGTCACCATGAAAGTGACATCTAACATCCTAACAAACTCTAACCTCTGATCTATACAAGTATTGCTCTCCTAACAACTGTTATTACAATTCATTACATAAAAACAAACTAAACTACTGCTGAAGCCTTCCACTGATGTGAACCCAGCAGCACTTGATATAACCCAGCAGTGCTTTACTCAAGGCAGTAGATTAAACAGCAGGGCTTTAGTTCTTCATCAGCCTTTGACTTGATCAGCAGTTGTAGGTCAGCAGTTGTGCAGATCAGTAGATAGGAGGTCAGCAGATGTTGAAACCACTTTCAAGGGGAGAGACTTGTATACATAACATCTGCTTATTCTGGATCCACTGCTCTGATCCAGTTTTGGCTTTAATTATCTGTTCCTCTGATAGGGTTCAATCCCAACAATCTCCCCCTGGAACAGATAATGCCAAAACACTTCATTATTGGTAGATCTTTATTGCCTCATCAGCAGTTCCCTTATTTGCCCTTTGAGTTGTAACTCAAAGGCTAAGGCATCTGTGTCATCATCATCCCTGCACAGTGGAAGATCAAGGAGATCCTACAAATCTTCAAGACTTAGGCCAAGTGCTTGTTCCCTTGTTATTTTCTTCACTTCTCCACTAGACTTGAACACTGTCAGTACATGGGTCTGTTTGTCAGTTTTCCACTTTAGTACTTTTGAGTCTGGTGGGTTTCTTGGGAGATTTTTATTAGATGAGGTGTTTGGTGATGCTGGCCTATTGATGACTGACTGAGCAGTACTTGCAGTTTGATCCAATCCAAGAGTTTCTACAATCATCTTTTTAATGCCCTCTTTTACAAGTTCATCACCTTCCATTAACTCTTGTATGGTTTCAGCATCCAATTGTTTTTGTTGCCTTCTTTTATAGATGGCAACACCAGCTGGAGCAGTGGCTCTCCTGATTTGCAGCTTTGGTGGTCTTGTTGAAACCTCTGCTTCAGGGTAGTCAGGTTTTTGTGGAAATGTGGGATCTTTCTTCCTTAGTTCCTCCAACCTTTTGTAGGTGGTCCTGACTGTGTCTTCTTTCCATCTTGCCACTTGATTTTTAGACCCATAGTCAGCAACAACTAATTCCTCTTTCATTCTCTTCAGCTCTAATGTCTTTTCAGGCACATTCTTTTTGAACTTTGACCAATCTGGAGGAGTGTGTCTGACCTTATTCTTTATCATTTCTTGAATCCTGGCTGCCTCTTGTTCAAGCTCATGAATGGTCCACTCCTTGTACATATGTTTTTCTCCCTTGTACTTCTTGGTTGCCATGATGCTTTCAATGTAGTCTTTTCTCAAAGTTTCATCTGCTTTCTCTGAGATTTGTTGACAAACATTTTTTGCAAATTGCTCTAAGGATCTGACTTGAGTAAATAGAAACTGATAATGCCTTTGAATTTCTCTGTCAGTTTTTCCTTGAGAGTTTCTTTTGGAAATATCCTCTGCCTGTTGAGCCTTAATTTTCAAGTATTCTTCAATGTTATTGGGCCTGGGATATCCTTCAACAGATGGCAACTTCCTTTTAGCAGGATCATCCTCATAGTAAAAATATTTGATCTCTTCTCTGACTGCAATGAGCTCAAGAGGATATTGGAAACCTGCAGGAGTGATGGCCATGATTGGTTGTTGTACTTGAGCTGATGATAGAGGAACAGGGTTTGGAATAAGTGCAAGGGATTGTGAAGATGTTGGTGGTGGTGATGGAGAATCATCATCAGGTATGAAAATCCTTCTCCTTATTATTGTAGGAGAGGCTGATGATGTCTTGGTTGGATCAGTTGTGGTATTTTGAGTGGTGGATGGTGGCTGACTAACAGTTGTTGAAACAACTGGTGTTTCAACCACTGTTGCCATTACAACAGATGTTGTAACATCTGGTGCCTTCTGCTTTTTGGCAGGAGGTGATGGTGGTTTTGATGGTGAGATGATTTTTGGTGGTGGTGATATGGCAGTGGTTGTGGTGTGTGTTGAAGATATAGCAGATGTTGAAACTACTGAAGTATCAGCAGTTGTTGATACAGCAGGAGTTACAACAGCTGTTTGAGTGGAAGATTGATGTTGGGGGCTTTTGGACGATGGTTTTGGAGTATCCTTTGTGAGTCTGGATGGTATGGATTTGGGTTCCCTCACTTTTCTAGTGGGATTTCTTTTTGGCACAGGATTTTTAACATCCTCTGGCTCAGAACAACCCTTCGCATTCAGCTCCATGTAAGCTCTTTTCTCCTCATTCCATCTTGACATATCCTTTGCCGCTCTGTCCCTTTTTACACTAGCTTTTGCTTCAGCTAGTGCATTTGTGGTAACATCAATCTTTTTGCTCCCATCTGGCAAAGGGATCTTCTTGGTCATATTCTCCTTTTCTGGTTCTATGTAGAGACTATCATCTATTCCCTTCTTCTTCCATTCTTTAATTTTCTCCCATTTTTGGCATTATCTGGAGGAAGTTGATCAATGAAGAGAACAGTTGGAGGAGCAGTGCCAGTGGTGCTCAGTATGTGGGCCTTTATAGCCTTGATGTCTGCTTGGGTGTTTCTAAAGCTGGACTCCATAATGTTTCTCAGCTCTTGTACATGTATTGCATGTTGCTGATCAGCCATTTGTTGTTGTTGTTGGAGCAGGGGTTGAAATAGATTCCATAACTCATTTGCAGCAGGTGCTTGTGGTGAAGCAGATGCTTGAGCTGGAACAGCAGTGGGTTGCACCTTTTGAACTTTCAACAAATGTTGCAGCATTCCTTTGATTTCCGCAACAGAGGTATCCAGTTTTTCAACTCTATCCATCAATTCTAGGTACTTTAAACCATCACCCAACTTATTGGGATCATCTGATTTCCCACTAGCAGTGGTTGTAACAGTGGTTGATGCAGGGAGTGTACTCCAAACATTATCCACTGATGCCCCTTTTTCTTGGTACTGGGGACTTCTTCCCTCAACACTTGATAACCTTTTGATGGTATCAGTAGTCAAAACAAACTTACTAGTAGTTATCAGAGGTGCTATAGAAGGAATTGCCTCCAAGGAAGACTTATTGATGTAACCACTGTCCAAATGCAAACCAGTGGGTTCAGCAGTTGTAGTGGCTGCTTCACTTGGACTACCACCAAGAGTTACTTGTAACTTAAGGGGTTTAACCTCCTCAGGTCTTGTTGGTGGGTTAACTATGATTGATACATCAGGCCCAGTCATTTGTTGAAGTATATTCTCGTTGATAGGTGATTGAGAAGGACTGGTTTGTGCCTGGTTCAAATCAATAGCATCCAACAATAATTTTGTTGGTGGGGGAATTGTGGAGGTGAGGTTGGGTGTAGAAAGAGAATTTGCCCCAGGCGTTGGGCTGTGGATGATGGAAGCAAGTGATTCCAGAGCATCATATTGTGGTGTCCCTATTTGTACAACCTGTTCTTTTTTAGAAGAACCAGGAGGAGTTTCAGCCATGGGTTGAGATATTTGTACCAACTGCTGTGAGGAAGTAGCAGTAGTGGTTTCTTGTGACTTTTGTGCTGTCACTGGCAGTTGCTCTGGTATCTCATCCTCCAGAGTTGCCTTTTTGATAGGTTTGGGGGGTTTTTGAGTTTTCTTTTGCTTTGGCTTTTTGTGGATTGTAGGTGTGGGTTTCAAAACAGGTGTTTTGCTGCTTTGATCACCTTGAGCAGTGGGCTCAGCAGCAGATACCTGAGGAGCAGTGGTAGCTGCTAAATTCTGCTCAGGCACCTCTCCTTGTGTTTTGCAAGGTGTTGACATTCTTGTAAAAGTTTCTGCAGTTAAGCTGTTTATTTGAAAAGAGACACCTTGTTTTATTGCAGCAGCATCATTCTTACCAAGTTTCTTTTCAAAATAGTAACTTAAAAATCTTGGAAAAAGTAAGAATGGCTTTTGATCAACATTTTTAACCAAATCATTAAAGATTTTCTGGGAGTAATTAAAATTTTCATCTTGAAGAATAACATATCCCAGATTTTGAATCTTTAATGGTATCTCATTAAAAGAGGTGGTTTTGTTTGAAACACACATTAGCAGAGTATGGAACAAAAATCTTGTTGCAGGTGGAAAATTACCTTTTTGTAAGGTATCCTTTTTTATTTGCTCTGCATAACCCCTTTCAAGGAAATCAGTTTTTAACTCATTTTTGGGAAAAGAAGTTTTACCTTGCTGATCATTGAGTTCAAAGACTTCCGAGATGGATTGTGGTGTGATTTGGACAGCTTTACCCTTTAGAGAGGAGTTAATGGCTATGACATCTTTTCCTTGTTTGTCAAGGGTAATATTCTTCCAGAACTCTCTTTAGGTGTCCAAGTAAATTGGATCATCTGCTGTTAACAAAGTTTTGTACTTTGATGCAGACATGATTTCAATGATGGAGTCGAAAGCATCGGTGGTACCTGGTTTTGTCAAAAGACCCAGATAATTGTGTGGTGCTTTGTATGGAATTTCGATGGGAGTAGCCTTTGGAGCGGCCTTTTTGCGAGAAGATTTTGAAGTGGGTGTCGCAGATGACTTCGATTTTATCATTTTGGAGATGATGATCGAAGAAGGTTGTGAAGGAATTTGAGGAAATGAGATGAGAACTGCTTTGAGAAAGGAATTTTTAAGAATTCAATTCGACAGTAAAACCCTGTTTGGGGTTTTGAATGGGGGTTTTATAGAGAAAAAGTGAATGCTGACGTGGCAGCGGTTACAAAAGGTCTGACCACTATGTACTGTCCACGTGCCAACCCCTGATGAGGAAAACAACAACTCTTTTATGAAGACCACTGATGGAACAAGATCAGTGGTATAACTGTAGCAATGAGAGCAGTGGGTGATTTTCACTATCAGTGGATATCATATCAGTGGATAAAACACTGATTTTGAACAACAGTGCTTATCAAAGAAATGAGAGAGCAGGGGTTGACTTTCAGCAGTTGACAAACTTTTAAGTAGAACAGACTTTTGAACAAAGCAGTGGTCATGGCAGACTTTTAAGGATTTAATGAAAAATTCATTTTTGGCTATTTTTAAGGATGGATTTTTGATTTTCTGGAAACATTTTAATGCTTTTATTCATAGAAAAACAGGATTTTGCCTGTTATTCCATGTTTAGCATGCCAATCCTAGAGACCAAGCTTTCAAAGGTGGATGTATCTAATGCTTTTGTGAGCACATCTGCCAGCTGGTCTTTAGTTGGAACATGATGCAGAGAAATCAAACCTTTTTCATAGCAATCCCTCACAAAGTGATGTCTGATGTCGATGTGTTTGGTGGTTGAGTGGGAAACTGGATTTTTGATGATATTTTCTGCTGCCTGGCTATCCAACATGAGTGGTGTCTTTAGGGCAGTGATACCAAAATCCAATAACTGATTTTGAAGCCACATGAGTTGGGCTATACAGCTTGCAGCAGCAATGTATTCAGCTTCAGCAGTGGATGTTGAAACAGCTGCTTGCTTTTTGCTTTGCCATGAAACTAAGCAATCACCTAGAAACTGGCACCCTCCTGAAGTGGACTTCCTTGTGGTGTTACATCCAGCAAAATCACTGTCTGAAAATCCTGAAAGCTTGATATTCCCATTAGCTGGATACCAGATACCAAGTGTGGGAGCACTTTTTATGTATCTGAATATCCTTTTTACAGCAATAAGGTTGGATTTCCTAGGGGCTGATTGACTTCTTGCACAAACACATGTTGCAAACATGATGTCTGGCCTAGATGCAGTTAGGTACAATAAAGACCCAATCATGCCTCTATATAGAGTTTGGTCAATCAGCTCATCCTTTTCATCAGACATGACTAGCTTATTTGTTGCCATGGGTGTGCTGCATGGTTTGCAATCATTCATATCAAATTTGTTTAAAAGTTCTTTAGCATATTTGCTTTGATGAATGAAAGTTCCATTTTGCATTTGCTGAACTTGGAGACCAAGAAAGCATTGCAGTTCACCCATTGCACTCATTTCAAACTCAACTGTCATGAGTTGTCTAAACTCTTCACACATTTTGTTACATGTGCTTCCAAAAATAATATCATCCACATAAATTTGGACAATCATTAAATCCTTTCCTCTCCATTTTAGAAACAATGTTTTATCAATGGTACCTCTTTTGAAACCATTTGAGAGTAAAAAGGTGGAAAGAGTTTCATACCAGGCTCTAGGTGCTTGTTTCAGGCCATACAAGGCTTTGTTTAGCCTGTAGACATGATCTGGATAAAATGGATCCTCAAAACCTGGAGGTTGACAAACATACACCTCTTCTTGAATTGTACCATAGAGGAAAGCACTTTTGATATCCATTTGGAACACCTTCATGTTGTGGTTGACAGCAAAGGCCAGGAACAGTCTTATAGCTTCCAATCTTGCTACAGGGGCAAAAGTTTCATCATAGTCTATCCACTCTTCCTGTCTGTAACCTTGAACCACAAGCCTGGCTTTATTCTTGACAACAATGCCCCTTTCATCAGTTTTATTTTTGAAGACCCACTTTGTGCCTATTGGACTTACATCCTTTGGCAGTGGTACAAGCTCCCATACTTGTTGTCTTTAAAACTGTTGGAGCTCCTCTTGCATGGCTTCTACCCAGCTGTTGTCTTTCAGTGCCTCTTGGTACTTGACTGGCTGATGGAGTGATAGAAAGCCAGCAAAAAGACAAATGTTTTGGGTTTGGCTTCTTGTGAGCACCCCTTCATTGATGTTGCCAATGATTTGATCAGGTGGATGAGATCTCAGGAAGATTAAATCTCCTTGGTATGGTATGATGGCTTTTGTTGGTGAAGGCTGCAGATGTGAATCATCTGAGCTAACCACTGCTGGTGACTTTGATGATCCAGCAGTGGCTTCAAAAGGTGGTGGAATAGGAGGTAAAGGTGTGGACACATGCTGACTTTGATCCACTGTTTGAGGATTTTTATCAACAGTGTTTGATGATGTGGAAGCAGGGGTTAAAGGGCTACTTTGGTCAACAACTGTTGAGGTAGCAGTGGTTGAGCTTTGACAGCTGTTTTGAACATCTGATGCTCTTCCCATTGTGGCAGACTTTTGTTGAGGAATGATGATCTCATACCCATAGTCTGGAGGTGAATCCTCTGATGGACCTGCACTGTTAGTCTTGACAACAATATTTTCACAAGTGAATTTATCAAGATCAAACAAATCAGCAGGATTTGCTGGGATTTTCATTGATGAAAGTTCATTGAACTTCACATTCAAAGTCTCTTCCACTGTCTTAGTCCTGGTGTTGAACACCTTGTAGGCCTTAGCAGTGATAGAGTATCCCAAATGGTAACCACTATCTATTTTGGCTGCAAATTTTGAAATGGAATCTTTTAGGTTCAAAATAAAGCATGGGCAGCCAAATACCTTGAAATATGAGATCAGTGGTTTGATTTTATACAGAATTTCATAAGCAGTCTTTTTGTGCCTGGGGTTTATTAAAACTCTGTTCTGGACATAGCAAGCAGTGTTTACTGCCACTGCCCAGAAAGTTAATGGCAAACCTGAATCTGCAAGCATGGTTCTGGCTGCTTCAATTAGAGTTCTGTTCTTTCTCTCAACTACCCCATTTTGCTCTGGTGTTCTAGGAATGTTGTACTGCCTTACAATCCCTTTCTTCACACAGAAGGCATTCAACTCCTTATTTTTTAATTTTGTGCCATTGTCACTCCTGAAGACTTTTACTGGAAGGTCAAATTGCTTTTCTACCTGTGTAACAAAGTCTTGCAAAATGCCTGCAGTCTCATCTTTGGAGTGTAACAAATAAGTCCATGTAAACCTAGAGAAGCCATCAACAATAACCAAACAATATCTCTTCTTTTTGAGACTCATGACTTGAACTGGGCCAAACAAATCCATGTGCAGCATTTGCAGACACTGGGTTGTTTTGGACTCTTCAATGGACTTAAAGGAGCTTTTATGTTGTTTTCCTTTTAAGCAGGAAACACAATGCTCAGAACATGAAAACAATTTTTGTGGTAAACCTCTCACAAGGCCATTTTTTGAAATTTCAGTGATTGTCTTGAGATTTGTGTGCCCCAGTCTTCTGTGCCAAAGTTCTGTCTCTTTGTTAGAGGCAGCTGAGAACAGACAGGCATCAGTTATGGGGCTCTCTTTTGACATATCCACCACATAAACATTACCACTTCTTTGAGCAACAATTTTGGTTTTTCCAGAATTGATTATTGCTTCAATCTTTTCAACCATTTCTGGTCCAACAATCCTACAACACTCCTTTGTGAAGAATGACCCATACCCCTTATCACTCATTTGTGAAACACTCAGGAGGTTGAATTTTAGATTGTCTATCAGATTGACATTTTCAAATTTTACATTTCCAGACTGTACTGTACCAGACCCCAGAACTTTCCCTTTACTATTATTACCAAAGGATATATCACCCCCTCCATGAATTTTGAAATCTTTGAGAAGGGCTTTACATCCTATCATGTGCCTGGAGCCTCCACTATCTACATACCAAAGGCTATCTAAGCATGCAGAAGCTCCCTGCACATGAAGTAAAAGGATTAGTTCATTAGGGTCTCCAAAGCCAATAAGGCTTTGGATGGGGTCTCAAAAGTGTCTGGGATGAGTGCTGATGGATAGGCAGTGGTTAGGTCAGGGGTTTGGACAATTTTAGGACTGTTTCTCTCTAACCACTGTTGTGGGTTTTGACCAATCACCTGCTGATACCCAAAAGGATGCCTGTTCACTCTTGGTTTAGAGGGCCTTTTATAGGTCTCATAAACAAGTGGAATCCTTTGGTAAGATGATTGTCCCTTGCCTTTTATGAATTGGTTGGCAGGGGGTGCATCAGTCACTTGAACATCTCTTTGGACAGATGTTTGATTCAGCTGTTTTGTAACAGCTGTTTGGACTGACACAAACAGTGGTTGATTCTTGGTGAATTTGACAGATGATGTTGATGGACTCAAGGATGTTTTAGCAGTGTACTCATTCTTTTTTACATCAAAGTTTTTAAGATACACACATGCTTGAGTTTTGTGGTTTGTTTTACCACAGATGGTGCAGCTTTCAGCAGGTACAATGATACTTGTTTTGTTTAGGTCATATGCTTTTAGATGAAAACAGTCTTTTGTTAGATGGTTTCTCTTTTCACAAAAATCACAAAACAAGTTTTTGACCTTTTCTCTTTTCTTCCTTTTCTCAGACTCCTTAGCAACAGAGTTTTGAACTACTGTTGGGATGTCTTTGATAGGAATGACCTTTGCTTTTGGAGCTGTGACACCATCAGTGGTTGTAAAGTCCATAGGCTTGAAATTTTCAAGAATGTCACACTCATCAGACCATGTGGGTTTAAATTGGTATTTCTCAATTTCCTCAAAAGTTGAGGACCCCACTGATGATCTTTCCAGAGTGATTTTGTTACCAAGTTTGTCAGTAATCTTTACTTCTTGGCCATTCTTGTTGGTTGGTATTATTTCAGTTGAACCAGCTTGTTTGACAGCAGTATTTTCAAGATCATCATATTTTCTATATCTTATACCAAACTTGACATTGCTTTCAAGCTGTTTCTCAAGCATAACTTCATACCCTTTAAAAGATTCCACCCATCTTTCACAGCTGATCTGGGTAGACTCCAACTCCTTTTTGCAAACTTGGTATTTTTCTACCATAGTTTGGAGTTGAGTTTTGCTTATGCTCTGCTCTTCTTTGAGACTGCTGATTTCTTTATCTTTTTCAGCCAATTTGTTTCTAAGTTCTTTTAATGACTTTTCAAATTTGACTTCATCAGTTAAGACTTTATCCCTAAGATTTTCATTTACCTCTTTGATGTTAGCAAATGCAATAATGCATTTGTCTGAACACAGTTTTTCAAGAACTTGAGGTGATACCTTAGCAGCAGCCATCATGGCACAATCACATTGATGATCATCTTCATCATCAGCTCTAACTTCTTTCTCACCTGTTTTCTTTTCTTCCTTTTCTTCTTTGTCTTCTTTGGACCAGGGGTCAGACAGTGGTTCAATCAGGGTTTCTGAATATTCTCCCAGCAGTAGTTCACCAGCAACAACAGTAACCACTGCTTCAGCCACTTCATCCACTGTTTCAGCACTTAGCTGTTCCCCTTTAGTTTCTACCCCTTCTGGTATTGACTCTAAAGCCATCAAGCAAAATTCATCATTAGAAGGATCATTAAAAGCATAGAGTGCAAAATTTTCATCACCAAGCTCATCAGGCATGCTGCTCCAGTCAACAAAGCCTTGAAAAAGCTTTGTTGATCTGATTGTACCACTGTTGGAGCAGCTTGTTGAGGTGCAACAGGTTGCACTTGTGCCTGAGGGACAGGGGCTTGAACATACTGAATTTGTGGAACAGTGGTTTGAACATAATGCTCAGGCACAGGGGTTGCAGCATAGTGAGCAGTGTTAACATGGGCTGCAGGGGTATATTGGGTATAGTGCACAGTACTTTGATTTTGTGGTATAGGGTTTGAGCTAGGATGAGTTATTATTGGACCAGTGGTTTGACTCCTGCATTCCCTAGCAAAATGACCTAGCCTATTGCACTTATAGCACTTAATTTTTGACTTATCCAACCCCACTTTTAAATTCCCATGTAACCCTGGGAATTTTCTCCCTGTTCTTTTGTAGAATTTGCTTGTTCTTACACTAAGCAAAGCCAATTGATGCAAAATGTCCATCTCTTCTAAGTCAGTGGGATCAAAGTGTTGCAAATCATTGAGTTTAAAACACAATTTATCTGACATCTGGTTTTCACAATTTGCAGTAAAAGCATAATTTGCAGAGTGAGAATCAGGGTTGTTGAAATTTCCACCAGCAGTTATATCAATAAAGTGATCATAACCCTGATCCTTACTACTGCTACCAGATTCTTCCTGACCAAAAAGAGTTGTGCTGCCAAATGAATAATCATCAGCAACTTTGCCAGACTGATTACTTTTCCAAATGGATAGAAGCTGAAGCCTTTGCACAAGTCAGAGAAAAGGAAGTTATATCCTTTATTAAAAGAAACATTATTACCAAATTTGGTATTCATTCTGAAATTGTTTATGATAATGGATCCCAATTTATTGGGAGTAGAACTACTAACTTTTGTGACAGTTGGGGGATTAAGATGATAACATCAACACCAGTCCACCCACAAGCTAATGGTCAAGCAGAATCATCCAATAAGATCATCATCAACAACTTGAAGAAGAAGCTTGGATCCAAGAAAGGAAAATGGGCAGAAGAGCTACCTTATGTGTTATGGGCTGATAGTGTCACACCCCCAAAGCACCACATGCGGTAACCCCGCAAGACGTGTGACGTACCAGGATCTAGCCACCAATCACATTGAACTAACCATAAGATGTTTAACAAAATTCTCATTCATTAAGTAAAACATTCATAAAACATATTCCAAGTTAAATAGTGTCAGCGGAAGCAAATAGTAAAACACTGTTCAAATATTTCCAAAAGCCAATGTATGCGAAACTAGTAAACAAGTCTCGTAAACCCAAGCGACACGACCCATGACCACTCCAGCCATCCAGATGGCAAGTTCCTCATCCAAAGTACCTAACGACCTGCGAGCATTCAACAAGTGTATTAGACAACGCTGGCGAGTTCACAGTTTTACGAAAACGTTAATTACCAAGTGTTTAATCTAGTTTGTTAACAAATCCGAAAGTAATGTTGATAATATCTCGATACTAAACAAGACGGCTCCTGATGTATGTTTTGCCCGTTCCCCAGTGCTCCTATCAAAACACTGGGCATGACTGGGTCATTAGTTCACACCCGTCCTCTCCGGTACGGGGTGAGGGTGCCAAACCTAGGTAGCGCTACCAACTAATACCCCGTTACCTCTCCGGTAACAAAAAGATGGGACTTAAGGGTGAGAGTATTATCCAACATTCTAGTTTTTACCCAAAAGACTTATCCCTCCCCGGGATACCCACTGACTGTCCCAACCACCTGGACGCATGCTCAAGAGTCAAGAGTAGTGAACTCACCTTTGATTTGCTCGGTATGTTTTAATTACCCGTCCAGTTGGTCAACCCCCTACCGTGGTTACCAATAACAATCAGTTCCAAGATTTAACAAATAAGTCACATGAATCAAAGATTGCATTTATCACAAGTAGCATTTTGCAACACATGGTATATTCAGCTCACATACGGGTTCACACCCCACGTATATCATGCAAGATCACATAACAGTTAACTGGGCTGTCTACCCATGCCCAAGCCCACTTGGTTCTCCCTTCGGCGAAAAACCCCACTGATGAAAGAGTCCCATCATTCGTCATAAACAACCTCGACAAAATATTACATCTTTCATCGGTTACATGTGTGACAAAATATCACATCTTTCGTCGGGCTACATGTGTGACGAAATATCACATGTTTCGTCAGAATCAGTTACAGAAACATCAGTTGCACATTTTAACATAAACTATGGATCAAACGACGGTTACTACGTATAATCTAACAAACCCTAATACGAACCATCATCATAACAGTTTCCAATCATTGAATCACAATACCCAGATTTAACGTAATCCTTAATCATATACATAATTACAATTCCTAGTAAAAACTCCGACGCTCTAATCACATGTAATATAGGCTACTAATCTTCATTAACCAATCAACATTACTATGAACATTATACTCGAATCATCGATCTTTATCATGCACCACTCTAGGTTTACAATATCAATAACAGGCCCTAATCACATAAAATCATAACAAAACAACCTCAGAATTATAACACACCATTAACGATAGGACACTAACCGTGATTCTAAAGTGTTTTGATGAACCGGAATAACAACGTTTCGAGATTCTCTAACTGCCGCTACACAAAGAGTGGGGAAAGGACCTTAGGGTTTTGTGTTCTACGTAAAAGGATATAATATAAAAGAGGTTGGGCCGCTAACCTCTCTGGGCCGAGGCCCCTTTTTCGGCGAAACACAAGCTTGACGAAAGACCATTCCTCGTCGGGACCAAGGGTGACGAAAAACTCATTTTTCGTCGAGATCATCTTATGGCGAAAGACCTTATATAACATCTTAATTAAACTATGTTTAATTATATTAAACACCACACATTTAACAACCAAATATTACACATAAAATGTACATCATTCACATAACTACACTCGACACCCCATGAATTAGATTGTAAAACAGGATTATGAACTCAGTGAGGTGTATGGAAAAGACCTTGAAATCTCGGATTGTCACAGATAGAACAACTCCCAAGAATGCTACTGGTCAGACTCCATTCTCCTTAGTGTTTGGAGCTGAATCAGTGATCCCTATAGAGATGGTAGTCCCTACTGCAAGAACAAGCATCCGTGATCTTGAAGGAAATGTTGAAAACTTGGTTCAAGACTTGGATACCATAGAAGAACTCAAGGATTTGGCAAGGATAAGATTAGCTAGTTATCAACAAAGGATGGCTGGAGCTTATAACAAGAATGTCAGGATCAGAAAGTTTCAAGTTGGTGACATGGTGTTGAGGAAAGCATTCCAAAATACCACAAATCCTGCTGATGGCAAGTTAGCACCAAAGTGGGAATGCCCCTATCTTATTGAAGCTAAGGCAGGAAAAGGGGGCATACTGCTTATTAACAATGGAAGGTGATCTATTACCAAGAGCTTGGAATGCTGTCCATCTAAAGAGATACTTCATGTAAGAAGGATCCAGGATCCTTAGTCATCCTCATATCTGGTATACATAAAGGATCCTTAGAGGATATATGATCCTCATTCTGGTAATGATTTGATTCTAATTTATCTAATCCTTTAATTTATTTGATTACAAGGAGAAGGATCCAGGATCCTTTATCCTTTTTCACTAAGTTATGAGTTTTGCAGAAGTGGGTGCATCTTTGACAAAGGATCAAGTATCCACAGAAGTCTCATAAGTTTTATGGGCTTGTCCCCAGTTTTATGGGTTTATCCCCAGTTTTTGGGCTTGTCCCCAGTTTAAGGTATCTATTACCTCCTACGAATCAGGTTCTTACACCTTCGCCAGTTGCGCACGATTATCCTAGTGCAGTTAAAAGCAATAGGACCAGTACCCGCTTTAGGGGCTGATAATTTCATTGTACTGGCTGTATTTAGGATCCTAAGTATAATGGTAGACGTACCATACATCCGTTCCTAAGGTTTCTAATGTTTTCACGTTAGCTAAAGTTTCGGCATTTTCATGTCGCTCACGTTGGGATAGTCGCCAGTTTGGGCCATACTCCAGTTTACACAAGTTTATTTGGGCTTGTCCCCAGTTTACACCCGTTTATTTGGGCTTGTCCCTAGTTATTTGGGCTTGTCTCTAGTTTGTTGGGATTGTCCCCAGTTTATTTGGGCTTGTCCCCAGTTATTATGGGTTCATTCCCAATTATTTGGCTTGGTCCCAAGTTTGTTTTTCTTACAGGATCTTGGAGCTCTAAAGTAATACAAGTTCTGACAATAAGGATCCTGGATCCTTGAAACTTTACTTTTCACAGTTTGTTTATTCAGTATTAATTTACAAGGATATAGAATCCTAACTTGGATTCTCTGGTATGTTATATTCTAACTTTTTCTAAGCTGCAAGTTTTCTCTTATCCTTTTTGGTTAAGGATCATTGATCCACATTTGTCCGAACACTTCAAGTTTTCTGTTAAAAGTTTAACATTATCATCAGATTTCCAATAACTTTTCAGTTGTTTGGCGATGATATCTTTGAAAATAGAAAGCATACATGAAAAATAAAAGGCAAATTGGCCTGTAATATTCCCACCTACACCTTTTTGGCCAATAATAATCCCACCTCAGAATATTCCCCACACCAGTCCCATTTTTCAGATTTTTGGCCCACACTGGTCCCCAGTTAAAAATCCCTAACTCAGTTAGTAAAATGGCTGATGTGGGATTATTATTGGCCAAAAAGGTGTAGGTGGGATTATTATTGGCCAAAAAGGTGTAGGTGGGATTATTACAGGTAATCAGTTTTTAACACATCATCTGCCACATATCTGCCACATAATCAGTTTTTAACACATCATCTGCCACATCAGCCATTTTACTAACTGAGTTAGGGATTTTTAACTGGGGACCAGTGTGGGCCAAAAATCTGAAAAATGGGACTGGTGTGGGGAATATTCTGAGGTGGGATTATTATTGGCCAAAAAGGTGTAGGTGGGATTATTACAGGCCAATAAGCCAAAATAAAAAGGGAAGAAATAACTACAGATGTAGCTAAAAAAAGTTTAATGTTATTACCCATTCATTATGTATCAAAATCATCTGGCCTGGATTTCACCTGTAAAACAGTGGACCATACACCCAGGCCGGACAAGGCTATCTAACAGTTAAAGTGTCTATGCAGAAATTAAAATGCAGGAAGGTTAATAGCGAACGGTGTAGAAGGATTCATTATCCACAAACAGAAGGATCTTCTGATCTATAAAGGCACTTGAGGAGTTATCTCTAACTCTATATTTTGCAATGATGATTATAGCAGGTCTTATCAGTGACGACAGACAGTGTAACGACTGGTTACCAGCAGCAACGGCTAGTCCGCTTCTAACGGAAATATGACAGGTGTGAATCCGTATCATAACTGCCATATTGGGGGCAATTGTTAGGGCATGGATTTTATGCTAAGGATCATCTATCCTGAGACTGGGCATGGATCACGGATCCTTAACGGATAATGCAGGGAGTCTGAGGATCCAGGATCCTTAACATTACTTATGATTTCTAACAATTGTCACGTTTTTAATGTTTATACGCAGATAATGGACGTAGTGGACTAAATCTCATCTAGAATCTCGGGAATATTCGTTCAAGATGCCACACATGTACTATTTTCACAATGGTCATGGGTAATGAACGTGGGAGCTTCCATATTTTTCGCAAAGTTAGTTGTTAGCAGGTTTACCTATTATTTTAGGGGATATTGAGCTGATAGAACACAATTTTTCGACACAACACCTCTGCTACTCGCTCTCGAACACACACACACACTAGAATTCATTGTAACAAGCTCAATATCATCCAAAGTTGTAACATTTTTTGTGCAATATAGTTGGTGATCGGTAGTTTCCATCACCCGAGGTTTTTTATGCCGGAGATCTCATAAAGATCAAGGGCTTTTTCCTCGTATAAATCTCGGTGTTCATCATTGATTTCATTTTCTATTCGTTCATGCATTTGTTCATATAATCAAGCACTCAACCTCACAAAAATCAGATTTGGTTACATTATCCTTGTGTGATTTTTGACCAAAACAGTCATCACTATCAAATGTTATCACTTTATCAGTTGTAAGAGTTGTCATCCTGGTTGGCTTATCTCCCCA
Source organism: Helianthus tuberosus (assembly GCA_030545235.1). Taxonomy (NCBI): domain Eukaryota; kingdom Viridiplantae; phylum Streptophyta; class Magnoliopsida; order Asterales; family Asteraceae; genus Helianthus; species Helianthus tuberosus. Next base: position 157,729,708 of record CM060403.1, read on the forward strand.
TTCTGCCTTAGCCTACTTGGCATGTCTTTTTGCTGCGGAGTAAGAGGTTCCACATATGTCGGATCCTCCTGAAGTAAAGTTAATTATCTTGGCGTCTGCAGGAGGTGATGCTGCTCGTTCAGGATCCTTCTCAGTATCCTGACCCTTATTCTTTTTTTTGCCCAGAAGATCCTTCAGGTATCCTTTGCTTAGCAGATAGCTTATTTCCTTCCTCAGGGCTATACAATCTTCCGTGACATGTCCAAAATCCTCATGGAAAGCACACCATTTGGATTTATCCTTCCAATCGGCCTTTTGCTGGTTCTTCTTGGGCCACCTCGCTTTATCTCCCAAACCCTGCATAGCATGCATTAGTTCGGGTATATTAACAGAAAAACAATATTCTGACAATTTGGGATACTCCTCAGGATCCTCATCCTCAACAACATTCACTTTCTTGCTGTCATTCCTGCCATATGGCTTAGAGTGATATGGTTTGTATGAGGATTCTGACTTCCTGTTAGTTGATTCATATGTTGAGGATGAATTCATCCTCTCTTGCATTTTCTTGTCGTCTTCCAGACTGATATATTTTAAAGCCCTGTTTCGAGCTTCATCCAGGTTCCTGCAAGGGTTCATCACAAGATCTTGATAAAATTGGGAATCCTTTTGCAACCTCATTTTGAATGCCTGTACGGCTGTGGCAACATCAAGGTGTGAGATATCCAAGGATTCCCTGCTAAACTTGTTCACATAATCCCTCAAGGATTCTTGAGGACCTTGAGTTATCCTTTAGAGATCACTGGTTAGTTTCTCAAAACTTCGACTGCAAGAAAATTGACTATTAAATAAGTTAACTAAGTGAGCAAATGATGTAATCGAATGAGGTGGAACGTTTAAGAGCCATTTTAAGGTTGATCCTGTTAAAGTAGAGCCGAAGCCCTTGCAGAGGCATGCTTCATTGAGATCTAGAGGAATAGGGTTAATTTCCATCCTTTCTCGATACTGAGCAATATGCTCCTCGGGATCAGTAGTTCCGTCATAAAGCTTCATTTTGGGAGTTTGAAATCTTTTTGGGATTTCAGCATCGCATATAGGATATGCAAACCGGGATATCCTGTGACTATCCTGGGATACTTCCGGAATGGGCTGAACAACCCCGGGTACATTGGATATCATATCCTTCAACTTCTGAAGCTCCCTAGAGAGTGCCGACGTCACACCTGTATCCTGCAAAGATCCAAAATTGTTAGCAGCATGAGTATTGATATTATTAGACATGTTACCAGTTTGAGGATTCTGGCCATATCCTGGAGCATATCCCGAGCCCCTCACGTTGATACCCTGACTGTTGAAGGTATCTGAGGAGTATGACCCTGAGAATGGCTTGGTATAATGTTGCCCTGATTATCCTCAGTGTATACTGCTGAACTGAAGTTCAGCCATCTGGGCTGCAAGGGAGTGACAGTATCCTCAGCAGGCCTGTTAGAGTTAGATTTCAAGAGTTGTATTTATCTTATCAGCATTTGATTGGTCTCCTGCTGTTGCTTCATCTGATCCTATATACTATCAAACAAAGTTAGAATTTCATCATTAGAAGCCATAATAGGAGTTCTCCCTGAAGCAGCAGATCCATGGACATTTTGAGTAGGAACAATATCTCGAGATGTGTGAGTTTCAGTCCTCCTTGGAGGAGCTTGAGGCTGTGAAGAAGCTTGCGTCCTTGGAGGTGGTGGAAGCACCGAACTGATTGTTGCAGAGGTTGTAGCAGACATGGTAGAAGAGCTCATGTTTGATTTTGAGGCCATTGAAAATAGTTGTGCAAAAAGTTTCGAAAAAGAGTTAATTACACAAATGGGTCCTGTGGTTTATAGTTAATTTCGCCTTTGGGTACTAACTTTTTTTTTTTAACATGTTTAGGTCTCATGGTTTCAGTTTTGTAACACCTTTGGGTACTAACACCAAAATTAGTTAATTAATGACCAAAATGCCCTTGCATTTTTTTAAGTTTATCAATGTAACACATTTGGGTACTAACACCTAATTTTATTTAAGTTTAAATCAATTTTATAAAATCTATTTATTTTCATCTTTTTATTATATTTCTTTATTAACATAAAGTCTATTTATTTTTTTATTTTCATATTTTTATTAAATTTCTTATTTAACATAAAATCTACTAGTTACACCAGTAAAATCTACTAGCTATATAGTTTTATGTAAATTAAATATCTTACTCGTTTTAAATAATCGAAACCTTACTCGTTTTCAATTTTGGATAGATAATAATAAATATAGAAAATGTATAAGTTCTAAAATAGTAAAATGTAAATGAACAAAAAAGCAAGTTAAAAAAAGGTTTAATTATATGAAAGATATTAATTATTATCAATTATATCTATCCAAAATTTATTATTATCAAAAATATTTATTATCAATTATTTTGGATAGTAATAAATAATAAATATCTTTGATAATAATAAATTTTGGATAGATATGATTGATAATAATAAATATCTTTCATGAAAAAAAAAATTAAGCCTTTACAATTAAGCCTTTACAAAATTAAGCCTTTATGTAACAACACGTTACAAAAAACGAGTTAAAAAAAGGTTTAATTATTTTCATGAAAGATATTTATTATTATCAATTATATCTATCCAAAATTTATTATTATCAAAGATATTTATTATCAATTATTTTGGATAGTAATAAATAATAAATATCTTTGATAATAATAAATTTTGGATAGTTATAATTGATAATAATAAATATCTTTCATATAATTAAACCTTTTTTTAACTCGCTTTTTTGTTCATTTACATTTTACTATTTTAGAACTTATACAGTTTCTATATTTATTATTATCTATCCAAAATTGAAAACGAGTAAGGTTTCGATTATTTAAAACGAGTAAGATATTTAATTTACATAAAACTATATAGCTAGTAGATTTTACTGGTGTAACTAGTAGATTTTATGTTAAATAAGAAATTTAATAAAAAAATAAATAGACTTTATGTTAATAAAGAAATATAATAAAAAGATGAAAATAAAAAAAAATAAATAGATTTTATAAAATTGATTTAAACTTAAATAAAATTAGGTGTTAGTACCCAAATGTGTTACATTGATAAACTTAAAAAAATGCAAGGGCATTTTGGTCATTAATTAACTAATTTTGGTGTTAGTACCCAAAGGTGTTACAAAACTGAAACCATGAGACCTAAACATGTTAAAAAAAAAGTTAGTACCCAAATGCGAAATTAACTATAAACCACAGGACCCATTTGTGTAATTAACTCTTCGAAAAAAGAAAACCAAGTAAAGATTTTAGCAAGGTTTTTAATATGAATAGCACCACTTGCCCCACGGTGGGTGCCAAATTGTTTTGGTAAAAAATTACCTAAGCAATTAAGTGATCAAATTAGTTTTGTGAGGTAGTGTGCTAACAATGTTTATAGAAAATATGCTGGTTTAGTTGTTTGCAAAAACAGTTTTCAGGATATAGCTCAGGATATCAAGTTATATCGACAATCAAACAATGAGCAGAAATGTAAAGGGTGACACGAGATGTACGAGGAAAGCCCTTGATCAATCTAGATCTCCGGCATAAAACCTCGGGAGCTGACAATCGCAGCTGCCTAGTTGTTCTTATTACTTCAAAAATCAGGATACAGTGCAGGATATTGTACGGATCAGCTAAGTGTTACAATGAATTTCAAGTGTGAGTGTTTGTGAATGTGATTGCGAGTGATTGCAGCTTGTAGAGAGAGTAGAAGAGTGAGTGAAGTTGTGTGTCTCTGTCGATCCGTACAACTCCTATTTATAGTAAACATAAATAACTAACTATCCTATAATCTTGGGATACTTCGAATATTCCCTATAGAACGTTGAAGTCTCTTTCTTCCGGCTTCAACGTTTTTCTCTCAACGGAATTGACCGAGTCTTCAGGAGAACAAGTCCACTCGAACGTTATAAGCTTGCCTCCCTAATCTGCACGTGAATAATTAGTAACTACCAGGATACTGCATCAGGATGTTACCAATATCCTGATCCGGTATCCTGGTCATAAACAGAAAGAATAAAGTCAGGATATAATTCAAGATATGGGTTCAGAAAACCACCCATAACAATATGTATTGTCTATATGTGCTTTCTTGATGTTATATATGTTTATGTTCCACCATATGTTACTTTCTCATCACCGCTTGTGTCATTTGGTAGCTTCCTTCTCATGGTCTTATAGTAATGTTTGTTTGTTTGTTCTTGAGTTGGTTGTTTATCTGAAAACAATCTCTTAATACATAGACATAGTGATAATGTTTGCCTATATCCCACCATTCTCAGACCCTACAAATAGTTTTACCGTTTGTGAGATTTACTAGGTACGACTGTTGTTATTTTTTGTTGTTTTTTTTCTGTGAAAAAAAGCCAAGGTCGGTTTTAAAAAGAAAATAATGTCATGTTCTAGAGTTTTTTTAAAGAAGGAAATGAGGAAAAATGGAAGGAAAACTTAGGGGATGTTTGCCAACTTCTGAATGGCTAAGGTGTTGTTAATTTTTTCAGAGGTAAAATGTCTGCAGTCTGCGGACCACATCTGCAAACATCTGTAGCAGAAGAGGTGGACCAAACCTCTGCAATCTATAAGAAGAAGATTGTTTGTTTTTATCTTTTGTAGACTACACAAATAAACTGAAATTTAAATAAAATGAAATCAAGCACCAACAATATATGAACATATGATACATAATCTTCACATAAACAAAAGCACCAACAATTCACATATGACATATAATCTTAAAAATCATAAAACTATAACAGATGAACCAGCCACAAATGAACCATCGTGATCCAAAGTATATATAACAAGTAATATGTTTATTGCTTACATTAAAATTAAAAGGGAGAAAAAAATAAAAAAAAACTGAATGTTAACTGAAAAATCTGACCATATTCAAGAGGTTTGATTTTTGACTAAAGAGACAAAGGTGCTGTTTGTTTTTGCAGACATAAATTGTCTGCAAGCTGATTTCATCTGTTTTCATGTCTGCAACTGAAGATGTGGTCTGAAGCTCTTCAAGCTGAAAATATAAGACTGTTTGTTTTTATAAATTGATACTGTCTGTACAAACTAAACTAAATTCACATTCCAACCCAACATCATGGGACAAACAAATCAAGGAACTTTATCATAAATCAAAACACATAACAAAGTAAACAAAAAACATAAATCTTTAGTCAAAACAGAGCATCTTGATTATATTACATTAGAAATGAACAAACTTTCTTCAAAAAAATGCAAACCCATATGAGAAATTACAGAAACATAAAGGTTGAAGGTTGAAGGGGTTTTGAGGGGAGATGAAGGTTGAATGATAGGTGGAGAGAATCAAAGAAGAAACCGTGTGTTTGATGGCAGAGATGTTGAGCTAATCAACCGCGACGGTGATGACGATGATGATGTTGAAGGTTGATGGCAGCCGCGACGGTGGTGGTGGCCAACTGAGGCGACGGCCGACTGAGGCGGCGCCGGTGACCTTACAGCAGTGGTGGTGGTGGTCAAGTTTTGAGGGAGGAGGTTTTTTGTGAAGATGAGAGAGGAGGGTTTTGTGTGAAGATGTTTGAAGAAAGGAAGTTATAGCTTTTTTGTAAGCTAAAAAAGCCATTTTCAGATCTGTTTAACAAAAAAAAAAACAAACAGTCTTCAAGGGTAACGTCTGCGCGTCTGCAGACATCAGCTCCCTTGAAGATGTTTGAAGAAAAAACAAACACCCCCAAACTGACCCACAACAGGGGCATTTTGACAGTTTACTCAAGATGAAATGATCTTAGAACCCCCCGAAACGGTGTCGTATAGCTTCTAAAAAGTATCCAAAACCAAACCTAAAAAGCCCTAGAAGCCAACATTCTACAACCATCTCCCACTTTCACTTCTGAACAACTCCCGCTCTCTCGATCTTCTTCCTCCTCGTCACTTCTTCAAGATCCAGATCGCTTTCAACCAATCAAAGGTAACTTCTCGATCCCCTACATTTCTTCAAATCGTTCACTCTCTCCCTTTTCACTCATACCTGTGCTTTTAAAACTTCAAATTACAGGATCGAACATGTCTGTGCGGGTTCTGAATCCTAATGCCGAAGTGCTGAACAAATCAGCCGCACTTCACATGAACATCAACGCCGCCAAGGGTTTACAGGATGTTCTCAAGAGCAATCTCGGCCCTAAAGGCACTATTAAGATGTTAGCTTCTTCTTTTTATATTGTTCGGTTTATTTTTTTATTTGTTATTGTTTTTTCTGTTATGTGTGTGATTTTTGTGTTGAGTTTTGTGTAGGCTTGTTGGAGGAGCTGGAGATATTAAGTTAACTAAGGATGGCAACACTTTATTGAAAGAAATGGTTAGTTTGTTGTGTGTTAGTTATTGACACGTATTTATGTTTATTAATGGAGCATAACTGCATAATTTGTCATTTTGACAGCATAAATTTGTATTGGAAGAAACTGAAAATATGTGTTGAAAACCTGTTCTGTGAAAACATAATAAGATATGTTGGTAATTGTAACATATCGAGGATAATATATGTACCGAAAACGTAATGTAAATAATATGATAAGGCAGAGGTACTGGTTCCATACACTTAAACCAATTACTCATTTGTTTTATTGTAATTTGTGTTGATATTAAAGTTTAAACATTTGATCTGCTTTGCTGGAGATTGATATTCTCTCTTCTATGTATTATACATTTATACTTGGTGCAATTTTATTTTCCTTGAACATTGCCACTCTTACCCGCTGTTTCAAGCAAGGTTTAAAAGAACTGAATCGAGCCTCGGGACCTTTCCCCTTTGCCTCACGAAGCACAAGCCTCGATGTGAACCGAGGCGTAAGCCCGAGGCGGAATTAAAAAATAAATATAAAAATTATATATTTAAAAAAATAAAATACTATACTAAGCACTAAAAAGTCTAAAACATAAAAACACACATACAAAACGCACAGGATAGTTTGTAATTAAACCCAAACAGCATAAAAGCAAGGTTTAAAAGAACGGAAACGAGTTTCGAGGCGTTTTCCCTTCGCCTAACGAGGCGTAAGCGGTGTTGAAGTAATCGCTAGTCGCTAGTCGGGCGGTAGGGTGAGGACTAGTGATTAATCGGAATTAATCGGGATTAACTTTTATTAGTCGGGAATAATTGATGATTAATCGGCGCCTAGTCGGGATTTTTACAACCATGGGCGTAAGCCTCGAGGCATAAGGCCGAGGCGGTATTAATAAATAAATTTTAAAATGATATATATTATAGAAATAATAACACTAACATATTTTATCATTAGCTTCATCAAAAAACACACATAAGAAAGACATGAAATGCTTGAAATTGACACAAACAGTCAAAAACATCAAAAACAAATATCAAAATCCTCTTGCGGCGCACCTGAGGCGCAGCCTTTCTTAGCGCCTCAGCCCCACTGAGGCGCAGGACTTGTTTTTTGGCCGTTTCGCCTTGAGGCGCATGCCTCAAGCGTTTTTTAAAACCATGCATAAAAGGCACCACTGTCTAACTGGTCATCCTCACAATCATCTTCCTCAACCAATGAGGCGCCGCCTCAATACACTTTTTCTTACCGCCTTGGCCCTTAGAGGCATACGTACAAGCGTAACCCCATGAGGCGGCGCCTCATACATGTTTTCATACTGCCTCGTCTCAAGGCTCCCTCCTCGACTGTTTATTTAAACCATGGTTTCGAGAATCTATATGAGATTGACAATTTGCTAATACGCACTAGTTTTCTGTTTTATTATACTGTTAAAGTTTGTTTTTCAACTCACTGAGCATTTAGAGAATGACATTATAGGCTTTAATCAGCATTCTTGTGTTGATTAAGTTTGCACTCCCATGGTATATTCATCTACAAAGCATGGATTCACCATGATTGAAACTTTATGTATATATTTAGGAGTGCTTTATCAAGAATATGGAAACTTAATGTTGTGTTGTTTATGTTAGGAGTTATGTTGATACATATATATTATAGAAAATGAGTTTCTATGACTATGAATCTATGATATAGGAAATTTTCATCCTGCTAGATTAAAATTATTTTGGAGTTTGTATACAAGTTTTAGGTGGAACCGTTGTTACTAGCCTTTCTAGAATTCACTAGGAAAAATTGATACTTACGGGACTTTTTAAATAGACACATCGTGTTAAATATGTTACATATCTCGGTATCTCATTTTTGCATTTTGGAAGTCGTAGGTTTCGCCAAATGTCACTGTTCTTTTCTTGAGCAGAAGGATTATTTTATATACATTAATTCTTGTTTTACTACATCTCCATCGTGCTCTTTTGTATGATTGATATTTTTATTTTATTTTATGGTTGCAGCAAATTCAAAATCCAACTGCCATTATGATTGCAAGAACAGCTGTTGCCCAAGATGATACTAGTGGTGATGGAACAACTTCTACAGTCATTTTTATTGGGGAGCTAATGAAACAGGCTGAGCGTTGCATTGATGAAGGTTTCTTATTCTTCTAGTCTCTTGGGTTGCTTGTTAATTAAGTTTTTATATGAATAGATATGTTTTTTTTCTATCTATTAGGTTTACCATACATTAATATTGTATTAATTGTTGTTTATTTTTTAAAATCTAACATCAAGTGAGTTAATATAGTTGAAGACAAAAGAAATATAGCAACTGAAAAGTAGGTTTATTTTATTGTTGTTTATGCAGGGATGCATCCACGGGTTGTGGTTGATGGTTTTGAAATCGCCAAGAGGGCCACACTAGAATTTCTCGAAAAGTTCAAGACTCCTGTAGTGATGGGTGATGGACCTGATAAAGAGATGCTAAAAATGGTAGCAAGAACAACATTAAGAACTAAGGTGTTTTTAACTTCTTGTTTACACTCTTTCTTATCTTTCGGTTAAGTTTTGGACTTCTTGTTTAGTTGATCTTCTTTCTAGTATCTTGTATATATTTTTTGAAATTGTTGTGCAGTTATATGAAGCTTTAGCAGATCAATTAACTGACATAGTTGTGAACTCGGTGAGATTTCTACATAATTAAATCTACAACATATTTATGGTTAGGATCGTGTGAGAAGCACTAGGCTATATATATACATATATATATATATATATAGGTGAAAGATAAAACGAAAACCCACATGAGTTGAGAAAACTCAAGAAAACCCTATGTAACATTTTTATTTTTTTTCTAAAAAAATAGGAATGTAACATAAATGAATTTGAATATTTTTATAAAAAAATGTAAAAAGCACCTACTAGTTTTAAAAAAAAAACTGTTCAAAAATTGTATGTTACATTTTTTTTGGACATATATATTATGTAACATGAATATTTTTTTATAATTTAAAAGATAAACTACTTGGCATTTTTTGTTTTTCTTTCATAAAATTGTTCAAATATATGTATGTTACATTTCCTATTTTTTTAGAAAAAAATAAAAATGTTGCATGGGGTTTTTACAAAGGTTTTTTGAGTTTTCTCAACTCAAGTGGATTATTCCATTATTGCTCACTAATAATAGTAGAATTAATGGTCCATTTGAGTTGAAAAAACTCAAGAAACCTTTGTAAAAACCGTGTAACATTTTTGCTCTTTTTCTAAAAAAAAACAGGGAATGTAACATACATATTTTGAACATTTAAAAAAATCTACTCGGCGCTTTTTTGTTTTTATAAAATTGTTCAACTATATGTATGTTACATTCCCTGTTTTTTTTTAGAAAAAATAAAAATGTTACATAGGGTTTTTTAGTTTTTTTTTTTAACTCAAGTGGGTTTTTGTTTCATCCTTCCCTTAAATACACACACACACATTAAATTGCTTGTACGTTGTACTGAGTTATTTTCTATATTTTTTTAATATTGTAGGTTCTCTGTATCCGCAAGCCTGAAGAACCTATTGATCTTTTTATGGTTGAGATTATGCACATGCGCCATAAGTTTGATGTAGACACTCGTTTGGTATGTTATATATGATTACCTCACTCATGAATATTCACATTATTCTTTTATTTCTATTTTCTGATTATGTTGTTTGACAGGTTGAGGGCCTTGTTCTTGATCATGGGTCCAGACATCCCGATATGAAAAGGCGAGCAGAGAATTGTCACATCTTGACCTGTAACGTATCATTGGAATACGAGAAAAGGTAACATGTACTTTGAATTAAGCAGATCTGAATTTCCTTTTTTTACTTATAATTAAATCAGCCCGCTAATGTTTTTTCAGTGAAATAAATGCTGGATTTTTCTACTCAAATGCGGAACAGAGAGAAGCAATGGTTGCTGCGGAGAGACGTTCTGTTGATGAGAGAGTGAGAAAAATCATTGCTCTCAAAAACAAGGTATGTTATTTTTATTTTTTGGGGAAAGAGGTTTACATTTGAAGTTTTAACTAGTATTAAGCCCCCCTGCGTTGCGGATGCCAAATAGCACCAATGCAACACCACTTCCAGCGACCACCAACACTGAAGTTGCGGCGTGTTAATGTGAAGAAATTAGACGGAAACTTAAAACATAGAAAATGATAACTAAGTCAATTCAGGACCCGCGCGCTGCGACGAACCTGTCAAACAGGAAAAAAAATAGACGACGTAAAAAGGTTGAACCACACGCACGCTGCAACAAAGCGTAAAACAAAATGTAAAAACGCTGAACCACACACACGCGTTGCGCCGTGTTAACTCGCAAAACTTAGAATGAAACGTAAAACGAAATATTTGCGAAATATGAAAAGTATAGGCCAGGGACCAAAGTTGAAAGTAAAAATGTTGTGAGGTTAAATTGCAAAAAATGAAAATTTTTGGGTTAAAAGTAAAAAAAATCAAATAGTTCTGGGTTAAAAGTGTAAGCATTAGGTACAACACCTCTGTACACAAAAAATTTATAAATTTATAGTATTTAAATTAAATTCTAATAAGATTTCATGACCTGCAGGTGTGTAATGGTACCGAAGACAACTTTGTTGTTATCAATCAGAAAGGAATCGATCCTCCTTCGTTGGATCTTCTTGCTAAGGCAGGGGTAAGTAACCGATATTAATGTTCAGTTCTTGAACCAATTCCTGCATCAGTCAGTCGGTCACCTGGATAATTTGGTAATATTTCAGATAGTTGCTCTTCGAAGGGCAAAAAGGAGAAACATGGAACGTTTGGTTTTGGCATGTGGCGGGGAAGCTGTGAACTCTGTGGACGACCTAACCGCTGATTGCCTCGGTTGGGCAGGACTGGTCTACGAGCATGTTCTTGGGGAAGAGAAGTATACGTTTGTTGAGAATGTGAAGCATCCTAATTCTTGTACAATTTTAATTAAAGGTAAGTTAAAACGTTATAGTTTTCTACACTGGTAGTTTATTTGTAATTTTATTTATCATTAATTCATTACATTTTTTATATACTATTGAAGGACCAAATGACCACACTATTGCGCAAATCAAGGATGCTGTTAGAGATGGCCTGCGAGCAGTCAAAAATACCATTGAAGACGAGGCAGTTGTTAGAGTAAGTTTAGCTTTGACTTTGATAAGATTAACCTTCAAAAATTGGTAAGTCATATTTCTTATGCAGTATATTTAATGTTTGTCAGGGTGCTGGTGCTTTTGAGGTTGCAGCTCGACAACATTTGGTTAATGTAGTGAAAAAAACTGTTAAAGGGGTAGGTTTGACATTTTTCATAGTCCATACATAATTTATGGTTCAAGTTCTAATACATATAAACCAAATTAAACATTTTTATACTTAAATAATTTGGTGGTTTATTCTTACGACTAGCGTGCTCAACTTGGGGTTCAAGCTTTTGCGGATGCCCTCCTTATCGTGCCAAAGACACTGGCTGAAAATTCTGGACTTGACACGCAAGACGTTATAATTTCTTTGACTGTAAATGTTTTATCCATTTTGACTCTTTTTTAGTTTTTTTTATAATACTTTCAGCGAATTATGATAGCATGATCTCACTTTAACTAATTAATTAGGGAGAGCATGACAACGGGAATGTTGTTGGACTAAATCAACACACGGGGGATCCAATCGACCCTGAGATGGAGGGCATTTTTGACAACTATGCTGTCAAGCGCCAACTCATCAACTCAGGGTATGCAAAGAAACCGAACACACTTTTTGAATATTTCAGATCTTTGAATGAATCATGTGGTATTTTTTTTGCAGCCCGGTGATTGCTTCGCAGCTGCTACTTGTGGATGAAGTGATTCGTGCAGGCCGTAACATGCGAAAACCAACTTAAATTGTTTGTTGCTGCAGGCTATTATAACATGGTCCCAAAGGATATTTTGTTTTGAGATTTTGACCAAGGTAGGCTGTGATTACGTTTTTTAGCTGTCAGTTGTGTGTAGACAGCTAAGCTATTTGCTTTTGTACTATTTTTGAGGTGTTACGTTTTAAGTTTAAGCTTATGCTGCAATGGAAACACAGTTCTGCTGGGTCCACTGCAATATTCAAGAAAAAAAACCAAGAGAGTAACTATTCATGTGCTTACAAGAAGTTACACAATAGATGAGTTTGCCTTATAACTATAGGATATTTTTTTTCAAATTTTTGGAACATAGTCTTATAACAGATATTTGATTTTGTTACTTAACAAGTTAACAAAACAGATTAAGATTTGTCAAAGTCATATTAGATTATCACAAGCGATAGAGTGGACGGATGTCTCCTCTCTCCATATCAGCTTCTTCGGTGCCATTTTTTTTCTTCCCTCATAGCTCCACCTATTCAAGCCTGAATCAAAAGATTTTTCACTCTCCCCTTGCACATAAGATTTGCTTGCCTCCTCTCTCCCACGTTGTCGGCTATGGGCATGTCCAAAGAGTGCTTTGATTGAGCCTTATAACCCATAGCCTTAGACTAATCGGTGTGGGGCTCGTCCCCGGGGCGTCAAGGAGCGGCGACACTCGCTTACTTGGACGCCTACGTATGTGGTGGATCATCCTTTGAGAGCTACCCTCATCCACACCCTATAGACTTAGTTATGTGAGGGTTTTTTTTTTTTTTTTTTTTTTTTTTTTTTTTTTTTTTTTTTTGCAATAACTTCGTTTATTCATCTTCAAATGCTCCAACACCAAGAATGTTGCTTGTATGTCCTTTTTGTGTTTTTTAGTCTAAGCTCAAATCTTTCTCCATTTCCATTAGTCCTTGGATGGATATAGGGGATGTTGGTACAAATTTGCCATCATATTGAACTTGCTACCAACACATCTTCTTTAATACCGTACAATGAGCATAACTTCTTGTATTACCCGCTCTTTATTGGAACCCAAATATTCTAGCTGATGAAGACAGCTGCCTTTTGATGATTCATTTCTACATATCTTCTTCACTAAGAATTCTCCTACTATGTTACCCTTCCATTACCATTTGTTTACCATTTGTATAGGCACGACTGGGTGCGGGATCTCGGTTAAGAAAGAAGCCCCCGTAAACTTTTTGACAGATCCGAGGGAAGGAAGATCCACATTGCGCCCCGCAGACGTTTTAGTTTTCGGGTGGGATGCAGGTAAACACGCTTGTGTTGATCTTACCGGGGTTTCCCCCCTTGTACTCTTGTAGGCTTTTGGGATACAGGTTTTGTCCCTAGTCAGGCGATTGCAAAGGCGGCAGCGAAGAAAATGGACAAACATGCAAAAGCCTGCGAGGATAATCAACATTCCTTTATCCCTTTTGCCTTTGATACCTTTGGCTCGCTAGCCCCAGAAGCCATCAGATTTCTTGAACGGGTCCAACGGGTTGTTCACAGCAACATTTCGTCTCCTAGAGATCGGGGTTTCGTTTTTACTAGGTTAGGTTTCGCTATTCAAAAGGGGGTAGCGGCGCAGCTTGTTGCCCGCTTACCGGCTATCTTGGTGTAATTTGTTTGGCCTTATATATTACAAGCTAACCAATTTCAACTAAAAAAAAAAAAAAAAAATTCAAGATGGTTAGAAGGTTTTGTAGTCCCGTAGTTTCCACACTTAGAAGTTGGCACATGTCCACTCCTTCCGTCATCTTGGCCGTCTTGACTTCAACAATCTTGAATAGTTCTGGAATCCGGTCACATAACTAACCTTGCTCCAACCAACCAACAACCAAGCCAAAAACTTAAATTATCCCCATGACCTGCAGTTCCTTTTATTTATTTCTCTAATTCCTTGTCTACATTTGCAATTTGCTACAGGTTATCTCCCAATGAATACTTTATTGGAATTAATTTGTGCGACTCTGATTGGCTAATTGGTTGGGATCACCTCTAAATCTCCACCACCATTTTGCTAAACACCGAGGCCTCTGTCCTTTTGTGCCACGATTTTTCCCCACGCGATCTAGCTGGTCGTAGAAAATGAATTATCTCCTCTTCATAAGAATTTCTTCAAATACCCTCTTAACGTTTTAATTACCTTTACGTTAGCTTTAAAGAGAGAGATGGTTGGTTAGCAGGCTTTCCAATACCGACTTGATTAATGTTACATGTCAACCGAGGGATAATGTTTTTGCTTAACAACAATATCAACATATGTAAATTTGTAAACTCAAGAGAAAGAAATCAGTGACATAGCTTTATCTATTAAAGTATAGAAGGTTATGTAGGTAGGTAGGTTAATCATGCCATAGATAGTTAGCAGGTCATATGTCAACAACTCAACTCTATTAATTATGTCATGACCCATGCCTTACCTATAAAAAAAAATACAAAAACAAGAGAAAATCATCATCTTAACATAAACCATGCGTATTTATGTGTGATTTGGGAATGGTATTGACAACTATGATTTATTTTATTGCTTCATCATTTTAAAATTATACTTTACTTTTGGTAAAAGGACAATACACAGTACTATATATAACCTTACTTTTTAGCCCGTTATATAAAGTTAACTATTACTTCGGTTAAGTTTATGAACATTATGTTTGGGCGTTCATTGATATTAATAAACAAACAAACGTACCTAATTATATTAACTAAACTATAAAATATAAATAATTTTTAAATTTATGGCTACTTTGTGTAATACACAATTTAATCTTTACTATTTTGTTTTTTCAAAACTTCTTAAATTATAATTATTAAAATGTTCTTTCAAAACATTGTAATTATCAAATAGATTCAAAAAGTAATTATCAAATAGATTCAAAAAGTATTACAACTAATAATCAGAATACCACGCAAAATATATGGATTAAGATTAAATACAAAATATAAATAAGAAAGGTAAGAAGGATTCTAGTCCATTGATTATAGATTTGGAGGGTTGCGATTAGTTTTATGAAACTAAAATTATAGAAGGTCATAAAAGCAATCCTACATGTTGTAACACCCCGTGTTTCGAAAGTCAAAGTCAAAGTCAAGATTGAAGTCAAAGGGAGACAAGATTGCTAATTGCGATCTGTCCCTCCTTGCTCAATTCATGTTTTGACTTCTTTGACTTGTAGCTAGTCTATGTTATGATTTACGTTAGTTGTATTATGTGGAGTACTTATTAATAATCGAGATTTATTTGATATTTATCGCATGTTTTATCGCTTTATCGCTATCGCAATCGCACTCGCAACTCGAATTACGCGTTCTGGATATTGTTATACGTGTGTGCGCTTTTATGTGTTACTTGTGCATGTTTAAGTATGTTATGTGTGGTGATTAATCGAAACGCAATCGAAACTCAATCGCAAACGCTAAACGAATATGAAATAAGGATGATTGTATGTTGATATAGTAGTTGGGATTAAAAGTAATATGACTAAGAAACTCTATCGCATCGCAACGCTTGCAATCGCAATCGAAACAGCAAAACTCATCGCGCCGTGCCCTCCAATCGAGTGGCCAGCCGATCGAGCTGCCACCCAATAAGTCTGCCACCCGATCGAGGTGCCACTCGATCGAGCAGTCACCCGATCGGGTTACCACCCGATCGACCAGCCTCTCCTCTCCCCCTTTCCTTTTATGGAAACCCTATAAATACCCATGTCAACATCACAAACTTACCTTTTCTGCACCTCTCGTCCGACCAGCGCTTCTTACCCACTTTTCTTCAGATTTCTTGCAATTCTTGTAAGTTTTCCATCTAAATCTTGTACTTTCTTGATCTACACGCACTCCTACACCTTTTTATCTTTTGAATCTTAACTTTTAACCGTGAAATCACTAGCTTTGAGGTGTTCTAGGATGATGTCATCATGGTGTTCTTATGAACTTCATGTTTTGACTTCAATCCACCAAGAACCACTTAGATTTGAACGATTTCCACACAAATAAACAAAGATCTTGCATAGATCTAAACATATTCATGGTGAAAAAAGGATTGAAATATGGTTTCTAACTTTCTTTCAACTCTTTTACACTCAATGCACTCAAACCGATAGGATCAGACCTTGTTCTAACCTTCTACTCCTTCTTGGTGATGTGTTGGTTCAAGATCTGAGTTCTACCAACGAGACAACCGATTTCGGGTTAAGCAAGAACAACCGTCTTGAACCGGTTAATTGGTTGAACTTGGGTGATTCCTGTTCAATCGGGTCGCTTGTGTCAAGATGGGGTTCTGTTGATTAGCACGTTGTCACACCGTCTCGATAAAACTACAAACCATCGAAAACAACCAAGTGTAAGACGATCAGGCAAACCAGGATGGAGTGTCGCCCGATCGGACTACTGTCTGATCGGATTGTCACCCGATCGGGTTGCCACCCGATCGGCTTGCACCTTGGCCCCACACTTAACTTTTATTTCAAACTTCAAAGAGTTCTGAACACCGAACGGATCACCGTCCGATCGAGTTGCCACCCAATCGACCGACCATCCGATCATGTGGTGTTTTGAAACTTCAATACTTAAACAATTTCCAACATGTTCAATGCGCAAGGGTTGCCATCCGATCGAGTGACCGTCCTGCTGTGAATTTGTTCTCAACTTGAGAAGACTCGCCAATCGGACTACCGCCCGATTGACCGACCTGAAAGGTAGAGATACTTCTCTGTGTTTCAAAATGCTACAACAAAAACTTCAAAAGTCAAGCCATCATACACAAACACATCCTTCCCAAAGGAAGTAACAATCCACTCGAAGGTTCACCCGATCGGATGGCCATCCGATCGGATTGCTGTTCGACCCTCTAGCACTTTGCTCCGTTTTACGCGCCGCTTATCGTTATGCTATGGTTCTGTTCAGGCTAACCTTACTCTCTAGCGCTCACTTCAATCCATCAATCGATGTGAGTATACTCGATCCCTTTTTGCTTTACGCACTTTTGGGTGTTACATACGTTACTTATTCTAAATCACATCGAACACACTACGCAATACTTTAAACGCTAACCGATTATCGCATGTTATACGTGACTTAATGAATGCTTGTTTGTTATGTTTACACATGGAATGTTGTCTACCTGCCTTAGCAACAATAGTACTATTTGTTTGGACTCAGCACCTGTTTACTCAGGGGTTGTTAATGACAATTTGTTACATGGCTCACGGTGGTGAGTGTGTGTTACGAACTGCCTTGGGTAGTCAACCCGCAGTCATTGGTATCGATAGGTTCATGTCGATAACTAACATGCCTCATTTTACAATGTGTACGTGCTGGTTATGCGTAACGATTTCGAACTCTATTATATCTATTAAACTTGTATGCTCACCTTTACACTATGTGTATTGACTTTTACTTTAACGTATGTGACAGGTGCTTAGGATGCTTATATGCTTAGGTTGCTGTGAAATCGAGGCTAGGAAAGGTCTAGAAACAAATAAACAATTGTCTGTATTTTTGAAATCTGAGTTGTCGGAACAGAACAATTTGGCTAGATCTTGTCTGTAATAATTATGTTATCTTTTATGACATGGTATGGGACATGTTGCTTTAAATAATTGGTAATTATAGTTGTTATGGAAACTTCTGGACAATCTGTTTCGCTCAGTGTCACGCCCCGATGTTTCCACCATCGGTTGGGGTGTGACACATATACTGATTTTGTCACTCCACATGCAAAGCACATGCCAGTTCTCCCATCGAATTTAAAACGTCCATAACTTTTTTATACATCATTTGTTTTTTTTTCAAATCATCGTGTTAAAGGTTATGATCATTGTGTCTTTCAACTAGGTTTTGGTCCTTACATTTTTTCACTAGGATTTCTATACATTGCGTTATTATCAAAACTTATAACACAATGTTAATTTGGAGTCCTATCAATTGCATTTTTATCAGAACCTATAATACAATGTATAATACAATAAAGATGATGTTATATTTGGGTACTCTATTGTGTTACAGATTCTGGCCATTTGGTTTATTCTGTTATCCATTATGTTTTAATCTATTGTTCATTGTGTATTAATCTGTTGTCCATTGTGTTTTAGTATGCTGTCTATTGTGTCTTTTATCTGCTCTCACTAATTGTTTCTTTTACCTGTCGTCATCAATTGTGTTTTTTAGTATTCTTTCCATTGTCTTTTTAGTTTGATACTCATTGTGTTTTACGTTATGTTCATTGTGTCTTTTATCTGTTGTCATCGATTGTGTTTTTAGTCTACTTTACATTGTGTTTTTAGTTTGATACTCATTGTGTTTTATGTTATGTCCATTGTGTAATACGCAACTGAGTTTTGTCTTTATGTTTTATGTTATGTCCATTGTGTAATACGCAACTGGGTTTTCGATTTTTTTTCTAAATATAACAATATGGTACTCATATTAAAGATAAAAATACTCTCAATTTTATGGTATAATTTTTTTTAAACAAATGAGGTATAAAAAAATTATGTACGTTTAAAAAATCGGTGGGAAATAGCATGTGACTTGCATGTGCATAATATTTTATTTATCTTTGACAAAATTACCTTTTCCAAATTTTTTTTTGACACTTGTCACTCTATAGTGGCTTCTTACGCTTATTATTTTTAAACTCCTTTAAGAATAACTCAACCCCAACATATATTTGATTCGTTTAGTTTATTTTAAATATTTTTTAAATATCCACAGGGAGAAGAATAAAATTAAAATAAATATTTTTTAAATATCCATAGGGAGAAGAATAAAATTAAAAAGCGGCACTAATGACGGTAAACGGTGGGGACAGACTCGTGTGTATCGCCCTACCTCCGTGTAGCCAACTCCGCCTCCAAGAAGTCCAGCTGTCGCCTTCTCATTGGCTTATTCCTCCTCTCTTTCACACATTCCACATTTATTTAAACCCATCGAATCCGCGTCTTTTCATTCTCCCTCCATCTCTCTCACACACACCCGCTGCTTCTCGCCCTATCAATCGAGGTATTTTCCGATCGCTTTTTTAATTTTTACTTTCTGATTTCTAGGTTTAATATACATATATGTGAGTACTGTTGAATCTGTATTTTTATGCCGATGGATATGATTGATATTCGTGTTTATATGTGAATCTGTTACTTTTTGTTGATGATTATTAAGGATCTGTAACTGTTTCAATGAGTTAAGACTGTAGTTATCTGGTTTTTGTTGATGATTTTTTTTTATAGTGAACGTGATGAAGAAGAGTATGTGAGTGAATCTCGATGAATTGTTTGGTCAGAGATTTGTCAACTGTGTAGGTTTACTTGTACCGTACAAATCATCATGCATAGCCTGTTGAAAATTCGATGAATGTATATTGTTTATAGCGTTGTAGCTTTGTTACAATGTATGAATTTATCTGCACATATAAGTTGGCTAGAAGTAGCATCCAGTTTGTTTGTTCTATTGTACAAGTAGATCTAGGAGAAACACATTTTTTTTTAATTGGTTAATGGTTGATTCTAGTGTAATAGCTTGGATTTGTTCATCTAGATCTGCCATTATGTCAATGTGTCTATATATTTTTGTTTTGCAAAAATTGGTTGTTTTACTAAAAGAGGATTTTTTTTAGTTATGTCTTTGGGTTCTTCGCTGTTCAAAATAGCGCAAAGTTGAATTTGCTGATTGAGATAGCGAATTCGCAATTTTTTTTTTCTTTTTTCCTTTCAATTTACATTTAACATATAATTCGGTTGATGTCTAATAATATGTAATTTAAAAAAAAATCTAATATGTTTATTCATTCCTCCACATTTTGTTATAATTTTTTTTTGAACTGAGTTGTGTCCAAAAAACACCCGATGTGCAAAACCATTTGTAAAACAACTCATTGCTGCAAAAACTTACCTTGCCGGAATCCCTACAGTGACTGATATGATATGTTTTGCAAAACCAGGCATATACTAATCAATAATGGTATCAACCGAAGCTTCCCGCGAGGAAAATGTGTACATGGCCAAACTGGCAGAGCAGGCCGAAAGGTATGAAGAAATGGTCGAGTTTATGGAAAAGGTTGCAAAGACTGTGGACGTCGAGGAGTTGACCGTGGAGGAAAGGAATCTTCTGTCTGTAGCTTACAAGAATGTGATCGGCGCCAGGAGGGCATCATGGAGGATAATATCTTCCATCGAGCAGAAAGAAGAGAGCCGTGGGAATGAAGATCATGTTAAACTAATTAAGGATTACAGGGCTACAATCGAGACTGAACTAAGCAAAATCTGTGACGGTATTCTGGGCATTCTGGAATCTTATCTTGTTCCCTCTGCTTCGTCTGCAGAGTCAAAGATCTTTTACTTGAAGATGAAGGGTGATTATTATAGATACTTGGCGGAATTCAAGACTGGAGCTGATAGGAAAGAAGCTGCTGAGAGCACTTTGTTAGCTTACAAATCCGCTCAGGTGGGTATCCATTGTTCGTTTCTGTATTATAATAATCTTGTTGTATCTTGAATTTGTTTCATACCTTGACTTGTAACATTGGTATTGTATTATTGTGTTGTAGGATATCGCTCTATCTGATTTGGCTCCTACTCACCCGATACGGCTAGGGCTCGCACTTAACTTCTCAGTGTTTTATTATGAGATTCTCAATTCACCTGACCGTGCTTGCAACCTTGCCAAGCAGGTAATTTTATAACCATTGAGCTTCAACTCTCTTTACTGTTACAGCCTTGGTATCTCTTAAATTGATTATTAGTGTTTGTACAAAATTCTCAACACTTGAGTACTTGATTTGAGCAATGAGTGTTGCTTCGTTACCGTTGGGTGGGGTGTTGGGATCTAGATTCTTCCGGAAAGGAAAAATAGAGATAGCCGATCTTGCTTTGTGAATTATATTATAAATATTCATGCTATGCATCAATGTAAATGGTATGAAAAGTGACTCACAACATTGGCCTCAATAGCTGACTCGAGCTAGTATATTCATTAATTGTTGATCTAAAACAAGTCAAGCAACATTAATTGTTGATTTTAAAACAAGTCAAACAACATAATGGTCGGTTTAATTATGATTGTGACATTGTGTTCAGTAGGTAGAATTTTTGAAAACTTTGATTATTATCTTTTCAGAAGCAAATAGCAAAATTAATTTCCATTATGATAGTGTATAATACTGAAACTGAACACATTATAAGTAACTGTTTTTCATCACAGGCCTTTGATGAAGCTATTGCTGAGTTGGATACATTGGGAGAGGATTCATACAAGGACAGCACATTGATCATGCAACTTCTCCGTGACAACCTCACTTTGTGGACATCTGATATCGCGGTATCTCTCTCTCTCTCTCACACGCATGTTTTAAAGCTAGACGTAACTGTTCTTGTGAAATCTCTAAATTACCCCTGGATTCAATTTTTGACTAGAAGAGGAAAAATTCAAATTTCACATGACGTATACTTGTAATATTACAAGTGAGTCATTTACACGGTTTATGTTTTGCTTGTGGTGCAGGATGAAGCTGGAGACGAGATCAAGGAATCCTCAAAACCAGAGGAAACACAATGATTGATATATTATGAGGCTTGTAGGAAAAACAGTCTGTTTACTACATATCAGTACCTTATTTTAAGTATCCTATTCTGAGTGACGTGTATCAAGGACATAATGTTTGCCCAATCACCGGGTGCTAGCACCCAGTAGTTCAAAAGCTTGTTCAAGTACTTGTGGCTTGCCGGTTTTTATCCGCTTAGGATTTGAGTTAGTTTTTTTTCATTCAAATTCCAGATTCGTATGCACTCTTTTGTGTGTGGATCAACATATGCTTATTATTGTGTTTATGAAGCTGTTTGGGGGGCTTCTTTCCATTTTTATTGTTCGTGACCCAAGTCTTGTTTACTTATCGAGTCTTGTTTACAAAGACTTCTTTGTGACAAAACAGTCTTTTTTATTCAAAATAAAATGTTGTGTACCGTTTCAAAATGAGCTTTTTTTTTTTCTTTCTAGAATTTGTACGTATGTGATAGTGGTCATAGGCTAAGGCGACTCAAACAAGTCAGGTAACTCGTGAATATTTAATTTGAAGCATTTTTAACTATACATTTTTAATATTACAACCTCTCCTTTTATCTAGGTATTAACTGGAAATGATAAACTAAGTAGTTTATAGTTCAGAGGTAAACAACTATATATATTTTTTTATATGCATATACATTTTTTAGATTAGAATGTTTCATTAAGCTTTATGTGTAGTAAACTGTTTGTAATAATCTCTAATAGATCTACAAATTGTTTCTCCCATCAGTGGAAAAGAAAAAAATCTTTATAGAATTCAAATAAGGTCTTTCAACTCACGCTGACGAGTAACTTGTCGCACAAAAGAAAATGTCAATGCGTCACATTACAGATTATTGAGTTTAGAAACTGGTGTAAAAAATATTTTAAAATATACCGTCCCAACTTGCAACTAAAAATATGTTTCACATTAGAAACTTGAAAAATATGATTTGAAAAGCATCATACAAGCTTAAAGTGGATATACACTGAGGTTTGTCTAAATTTGCCATTTTAGTCCAAATAGTTTTTTTTTGCCTCTGGGTCCCTGACTTTTCCCTTTTGTTGCCATTTTGATCATATACCCTAACTCCATCCAAAAACTCCATTTTTAACCAGGGGTATTTTGGGAATTTTCAATTGAAATCTTTTCAGTTGCCATTTTGATCCAATTCTTAAAAAAAAAATCAAAATATATATAATATTAATAATGATTATTATTTTATTATATATAATATATATTATATATACACATATACATCTCTAACATACATACATCAGTACATCACCAACATCAGCCACCCACCCACCCCAACCGATCTTTTTCTTTCTCTCTCTCTCTGCATCTTCCACCCACCCACCACCATCAACTACCATCCGCCACCATAATGAACCCACCTGCCGACAGACACCACCCACCCTACTACCATCGCGAACTGCCACCACCTATACCATATCCACCAACTGCCGCCATCAATTTTAACCCACCACCATCAGCATAGTAATTTCTCTTGGGACTTTTCTTGTGCGTGCAACAGGGTTTTATATGGGCTTATGATTGTCAAAATTGTCTTGGTTTTTTTTTTTTTGAGGTAGTGGTTGACAATTGTTGATGCAAGTGATTATGGTGAGGGTGAACACCAATGGTGGCGGACTGATGGTTATTGCAGCTAAGGGTGGTTATTTCAGGTGAAAGATGGTGGTTATTGCAAGGCTGGTGGTGGTTGTTGCCGAAAACGGGATTAGGGCTTCATCAGAGACTTGCCGGAAATGGGATTAGAGCTTCACCGGAGACTTATCAGAAACGGGATTAGGCTTCATCAGGCGATTTGGGGTTAGGGTTTGCTCTGAGTGGTGGTGGATAAGAGAGAGAGACAGACAGGAAAGGGAGAGAGGTCGGTGATGTTTGTGGGGTGGTGAGTGGTGGTAACGGTGGGGATGCACGGTGGTGGATGAGAGAGAGAGGAGAGGGATAGAGAGAAGGAGTTGGGACTTGGGGGTGATTAGGGAAGTTCTGCAAGTATGTGTGTATATATTAATTTATAGGGTATGGATATGGTAAAAAGTGTCTAAAATGTAAGAAGGGTAAGAAGTGTTTTAAACCATTGGATATTTGATCTAATGGTTGAGATCAATAGGGTATAAAAATGTAAATTGTGTTTTAATTAGAGGGACCTTATGTAAAATTGAAGGGCAATAGTGTCTTTTTCAATGTTTGAAAGATGGTAACCATATCATACACGACCAAAAAACTCCTACATTTACTCCTTTTTCCTTAAATATCGGAATTAATGATTCACCTTAATTGTAGGAGGTCTTTGGTTGCATATTCGTCATACATTATCATAACGAGAACTGTAATCAGATTCATGGCATGGTGTTTTAAAACACCTGGATAAATTGACTTTGATTCAAGTCATGGTGTTTTATCTGGAGACATTGTTCATGGCGTGGTGTTTTAAACATCTATGATTCAAGTCATGGTGTTTTATCTGGAGACATTGTATAAAAATCGTAAACACCATGACTATGATTCAAGTCATGGTGTTTTATCTGGAGACATTGTTCATGGCGTGGTGTTTTAAACATCTATGATTCAAGTCATGGTGTTTCATCTGGAAACATTGTTCATGGCGTGGTGTTTTAAACATCTATGATTCAAGGCATGGTGTTTTATCAATACAAAACATTCCCAGATTTTAAAACACCATGACTATGATTCAAGTCATGGTGTTTTATTTGGAGACATTATTCATTGCGTGGTGTTTTAAACATCTATGATTCAAGTCATGGTGTTTTATCAATACAAAACATTCCCAGATTTTAAAACACCATGACTATGATTCAAGTCATGGTGTTTTATCTGGAATCCAAAAAACATTGTATTGTGATTACATCCATGGTGTATTAACATTTGGAGAATATTGCAATTTAAAGATGATGAAAAGAAGATATGAACAATATACGATTAAAAGATGTTGCGATTAAGATGATGAAGAAATGATACGTAGGTGAAAATCGAATTGGATCTTGTAAAAAAATAGGACGACAGTTTTTTTTTCAGTTATCTTGAAACTCAATTAATTGATAAGAAAGGTAAATTACTAATATACCCTTTTGAATTAATTAAGATAGATGACACTTGTCATCACCAAATTATTTCTCACACTTCTTACAAAAGTATGACTTTGTACAGGATCCTTTACCTTAATTTATATATATGTATATAAATTTATGTGTGTGTTTTTTTATAACATTAATTTTTTTTCTTTTATTTTTTAATGTAAAATAAATTTTAGATCAAAATGGAAAATGAAAATATTTAAATTATAAATCCCTAAAATACCCCTAGTTAAAAATGGGGGTTTTGGATGGAGTTAGGGTATGTGATTAAAATGGCAATAAAATTGAAAAGTCAGGGACCTAGAGGCGAAAAAAAAAAACTATTTGGACTAAAATGACAAATTTGAACAAACATCAGGGACTAAAATGACAATTTACTCTATATAAAATTCTCTCAAAACTTGAACTAGCACATACATAAATAAAACACAAATAACATTCACATAGCCAGCCGCCACTCCCTTAGGATTTTGTTCCCAGACTATCCCGTCGTCTACACAACCTCTCTCTCTTAAACCCTCGGGCGTTGTTCCTTCGGTTGGGGTCGTAAACATGCAGAATCGGGTGGCGTCGCCGTGGCTCCGCTACCGGGGGCGGTGGCCAGCCACCACTCCCTCAGGATTCTTTTCCCAGACTCTCTTTGACTCTCTTTTCTATCAGTAGACATCTTCATCTCTCATTATATATGTCACATGCATAACAAC
Organism: Helianthus tuberosus; assembly: GCA_030545235.1. Classification (NCBI taxonomy): domain Eukaryota; kingdom Viridiplantae; phylum Streptophyta; class Magnoliopsida; order Asterales; family Asteraceae; genus Helianthus; species Helianthus tuberosus. The sequence continues at coordinate 157,755,333 of CM060403.1, forward strand.
ATGAGCACACGTGTGAAGTGTGGGTGATGTGTCAAATAACCATCACTAGTGGTGTGCAAAAAACCGAATTAACCGAAACATAACCGAATTAACCGATAAAACCGAACCAAAAAAACCGAACCAAATTAAAAACCAGTGGGTCGGTTAATGGTTTTTTTGAAAACCGAATGTAGCGGGTCGGTTATGGTTATCAATGTTTCCATACCCACCATAATCGAACCAAACCGACATGTAATAAATCTTTATAGGATTTTGGACTTTTCACCAGTTTTTTAAATATTTGATGTTTTTGATTAATGATTTTTAGTGGGTTATTTTATATTGTTTTGCGATTTTGGTTGAATGTTTATTTGATTTTATGAAATATATCATATCACCTTATTTGAATATTCAGTGTTAATATTATAGATTACATGTATTTTTCATACTATGTAATATACTAACATATACAAATATGCAATAACAATTTATTCCATGTTAAAAAATTAATATATTTTAAGCTAGGCTAAATACACGGTTAACCACCCACAACCAACCCGTTATAACCATCAAAACCGATTAACTATAACTGCCATAACCAATCGGTTATGGTTATGGTTATCCATTAACCGACATAGCGGTTATGGTTATGGTTTAGAACAAAACCAACTCAAACCGATCCATGCACACCCCCTAACTATCACCAAGCAAGGTCTAATGGATATGTGTCAGGCAAGTGCTAGCACTATTCATTCAGTTATATTATTATTAGATATAGATGTACATGTATTCAACTTTATTTTAATCAACCCAAATTCAAATTGGATATTCGAAGCATAAGCATAATTCAAATGCGAATCCAACTTTAAAACTTTCAAATTTGAATAACCCGAAAACCAACCCATTAACACTAGGAGCGTCAAATGTACCGAGTTGGTGAGTTGACCAGTTAATGTGTTCGGGTTAGCGGGTTGAACTCTTCACCCGTAACCCGATCCATATATTTATTTGTGACATATCATGTTGAACCTGTAAGTTGTGTTTCAGGCCGACCCGCTTAATGTCCAATTTATGAATGCAAGACTATGGGATATGGGGCGTGGGTTGGAGAGAAACGCCCAAGTCACCACCCCGGGTGGGCTTGGGTTTGGGCGTGGCCCCTAGGGCGGGAGTTTAAGGCCGGGCGTGAGGCATGCTAGCGATCCTATGTGGCCGGCTCTTATTGGCTTGTTGGCTAGGGTATGGCGGGCCATTTAAATTTTAAAATATAACCTTTTGAAATTGCCTTTTTTTCCACCCCACCCAACCCACGCCCCACCATACCCCTTTAAAATTGGCTTTTGGTCTTGGGTGCCCTATAGTCCACGTGTCGCACCATGCCCCCAACCCACGCTCCAACATACACCATGGTCTAAGTAATATCTAGTGACATGGTGACAAATTAAGAATCCGTTACTCCAGCTCAGATGAAACATTTTTTATTAATAATGTTCTTTCAGAAGTTTTTTTTTTTTAATTTGTCTCATTCTCAATTAATAAATTTGGTTTTATATATTTAGTTTGGGATTAGAAGACATACATATAAGGCCTAGATAATGCGTTGCTAAAACTAAAAAATGAAGTCTTTGGAAATTATGATACGTTAAATAGTTAAATACAGAAATTAATTGCACTTTTGAGAATTAAGTGAAAGAGAAGACTAAAAAAAAATATATAGTAATTAAACTTAAAATTTTAACTTTTAAATAACCTCTTCTACAATATAAATATAAATATGAGCTTAAAAAAACCTTTAAACATGTCTAACAAGTTAACCCTTTAATAAATGTGTCATCTTTGTGTTAACACATGTATTAAATGTGTGGTGTTTGTGTTTTGGTCAAAAATAAGACAAGGATAATGCAACCAAATCTTATTTTGTGAGGTGTGATGCTTGAGTTAATGGAGAAATGTATGAACAATATATGAATGAAATGAATGTGTGACACAAGGATTTATACGAGAAAAAAAACCTTGATCAAGATATGATCTCCGGCACAAAAAACCTCGGGTGATGGAAACTACCGATCACCAACTATATTAAACAAGTAAAGGTTACAAATCGGGATGATAACAAGCTTGTTACAAGGATCACTAGTGTGCAAAAAGTATGAAATCGCCAATAAGTTGCAGAGAGTTCTCGAGTAGTGCGTGTTTGCTCACTTGTTCTATCTAATCAAGCTTGTTATCCCCTTATAAAAATAGAAATAATCTAGCTAACTAACAATCCGCAATTCATGCAAGCTTCCCACGACTTCCATAACGGTCATACAAGCCATGCACGTGCAGAATAATGGAGCATATTCCCCAAGAATCTCGGCAAGACCAAGTCCCATTCGAATACTCCTGCAAAACAAGTTCAAATATAGTGGAAACAACCGTTAGTGTAAGGATAATAATGAGGATCCTGGATCCTTAAACCTGCAACGTCTTCTGAGGATCCTTAATTCAAACAGAATTGAGGATCCGTGATCCTGGCTGCACTTGAGGATCCGTGATCCATACATCAGAAAATCCATCCCTAACAATTGCCCCCAAAATATGAGGAATTAATTGTAACTAGATGAGTCATATTTTCTATTCGATCCGGAAAAACTTGGTTAGCGAAAAACTAGCCGTTGTAATCGGACTAGCCGTTACGAATATGACGTCAGCGATAAGACTACCTGCAGAATCATCATTATATATAGGTTAGAGATAAGGATCAAATTGCATTTAAATTCGAGCGTTACTCTCCTTTAAATCACCATCCAGAGATTGAACAGGTATCTCTCTTTTTCCTTCTCTCTACATTCCGGCGAAAATGGTTCTCCGATCTTCACCAGCTAAGGATCCTAAAAGGGATAGTCCTTTAAAAAGCCAAGGCGTTACCAAAAACCCTTCGCTGGAACTCTGCCGTTTTACCGATCCTGAAATCGATCGGATTCGTCATTGCTTTCCGGCTGAAGCTGTCTTTAGGTCCTTCGACTCTTCAATGAAGATCGATTGTATTTCTGACACCTGGGTCACTTTTCCGGCCACCCCTTTTTCGATAGGATTTTCTTATCCTTTTCCTGCCTTCACACAATCTTTCTTCGCACTCACAGACATGTGCTACAAACAGGCCATGCCAATGATGTGGAGAGTTCTTTATACCATAGAGAACATCATCGAGCAGGAGGGTATAGAAATAGGGATGTCCGAGTTGAGTCAACTATACAACCTTGTAAGCCATGGATCACACCGTTTCTTGTTTAAGCATAAACCTGATCAGCCTCACCCAATCCTCAAAACCACCAAAAACGACACCCACTGGAAGAACCACTTCTTCTTTGTGAAGGGGGATTCAATCCCAGACGGGAAGGATCTCCCTAAAAAATGGATTCCCCAGGGTAGGATATGGGATCCTTAGACAAGGATCATAGCAGGACTCTTTTTTCTGTTATGGATAACTGATCCTTCTTTCTGTTTTTGCAGCTATCTCACTCTCTCACATCTAAGAAACACATGCAACAAAGGAAAGGGTTGTTGCTTTCTGGAGCCTTGACCCTGCTATTAGAACATTCCAAGCCAAAGCAAAGGATTCACAAGAAGCATCATCTGGTTCATTTGCAATGTCAAGTAAGTATTCATATCTGTATATAAATAAATATTTAAATGAAAGTAGAATAAGAATACTTATCTGTGTTTTGCATTTGTAGGCGCTGGAAAATCCTCAAGATCAGCCTCTAGTGTAACATTTGTGTCTTTTAATCTTTGTAATTAAGTTTTTGATCAATGAAACATTTTGTTTGATATCCAAGAATTTTATTATTAACATGTGCCTTACATTATTTAGCAAATGTCCATTTAAAAACCAAATTGTCCATGTCCGCAGAAAAGTACTGTAATCCTGCAAAATGTACAACATTTCGTAGAACGAAACAGTAATTGTCCGAAAACCCAAAAATAAATATTATTTGTCATAAATAATATAACGGGTATTAAAAACGACACAAAATCCGCACTTAAATCTTTTTGCGTTAAGCTGCACAGCTAGTTCAGTAAACTACCTGACAGCAAAGCCGGTACCGGAACTGTGTCAGAAATAATAAAATTTTTAGTCAAAAAGTTGGATTAATTATTTGGATGATAAAACATGTGCAAAAACAATTTTTGTCATGTATTTATATAAACTAAACACAGTGTCAGTATTTAACCCGGTACAGGACCCGAACCGACTTTTTCACCCGAACAACAAACTAATAATTTTTATGGACTAGTTTTACCTAGTGTCACACTACTTTAAAATATGAGGGCCTGAAACATTGTAGATATTTTTATAAAAATTATCAAAGTTTATAAAGTTTACATATTAATCAAGACTTTATATAAAAAAAAATACAAAACCTTTCCCCTCTTCCTTGTTCACGCCATATGTGCCCCCCCCCCCCCCCCCCCCCCTCTATGCCACTCATTTCAAATTGTTGTGTTGGAAAGCTAGTATGTTGATTAGTGGATGTGTGAGGTGTAAACCTTAATCTACACAATCCTCCCTAAAAACTCCACCTCCTTTCTTTTTCAAAAACATGCAAACTTCATTTCCTACACTTTCTCTCTCTAATTTTCACCTAGAGCACCTCCCACACCATTTTCACTTTCAAAAATTCATAACACATAAATTTCAAGCTTTCATAGATGATCTAAGACCTTGGTGAAGCTTGGAAGCACATTTGAAGCAATTTCTCAAGATTTGAAGCTCTTGATTCTCATCTTTTCTTCATATTTATCATCTTGTTCATATTAGCAAGATAGTAAGGATTCTACACTAGTTTTTATTTTATTACTATTATTGATTTTTGTAAGAATACAAGTTCATCTTGAATCAAACCAAAACAAAGCTCATTTGAAAATCACCAAGATAAACTAAAAATCGTTATTTTATTTTATGATTCTCTATGATTTTGAATGAACTTGAAGAAGTTTATACTAGTGAACATGAATCTTGATTATTGTTGTGTAAAAACATGATATAAACACATGCATGTTTAGATCTAACAAGATTCATCAACAAAAAGATATGAACATGGGTTTTTATTCTTAAAATAGTTGCATGCATGTTAGAAAACATGAGTATTTATTAAAAATCCAAGAACATGAATTTTTGTTAAAATGAATCAATAAAGTTTCCATTTCTGGAAAGAATCAAGAACATGAAATATGTTAGTAGAAAGAGTTTTGAATACATATTTGTGCTTCAAATGACTATATGAGTCACCTAAAACAAGAGTTTTAAATAAAATCTTGTACTACAAATTTTTGACAAAAACAAAGAATAAAGTTTCCTTTTTGGGAAAGTTAGGAACTATATCATGTTCATGGTACTTTGTTGACAAATTATGACGAATATTGATACTTGATGATGTTTTATGTTGAAATGATTTGAACACAAGTTATGTATAAACTTGGGAAGAATCCATTTTTCAAAATAAACTATGGCAAAATTTTTATAAATTTTGTTAGGTTTAAAAGTTGTTAACCAAAGAAATTTGTAACTAGAAAACTATTTGAAGTCTTTTAACATGATTAAACAAATTTTTGGATAAAAGTTATTAACTCATGTTTTGTGAAGATTTCTAAACGAAAAATGACAAAGTATATTTTTTTAGATAAAATGTATACTTTCAAAATTCATCAAGTATCATATTTATATGATTTTGTGTGTATATATTATGTATTTTGACCAAGTATGAATAAATTACACAATATGTAAACACAACAAATTACAAAAATATATATATTAACACTTGGGAAACAAAACTACAAAATAAAATGTCCATCCTTGGACATAAACAAACAATCGGACAATTCAGACACTTTGGACAATATGGACACTTTTGGCAAATTCGGACAAAATAAAATATATGGCACGACGAAATAAACGACTTAAACAAAGAAAAGCAAACAAATACAAATATGATAACGGATTCAAGATGAGAAACTTGTACGATGAACAACTATAAACCTAAGTGTCTAATAAGGTTAGAACACTTGTAGGTTGAGTAACAAACGAAGAATCCGAAATCAAAACGAGTTTTTCTTGGAACGCAAATTAGTGAGTACATAGTCCCCTCTTTTACTGCTTTCAAATGTTTTGGGGTGAAACATGTGTACCTATTCGATATTTTCATGATTTCAATTATATGATTATACATGATAGTACTTATCTTTTGACAAATTGATTGATTATCTATGGTTCAAACACTAATATTCAAAGATATTAAAAATTAATTGTTGGGTTGTACTTATTTTATACATTCACCAAACCGATTGGTAGTACGATATAGCGCTATAGGACTAGACACCCCATTCCTGTTGTATGGAATGTTAGAAACCAAATTTTAACCAAATAGAAATCGCCTTTGTGGTATTTCTATAGTCTCTAAGGTGTAGTTTGATGCACTAAGGTTTGAATGAATACTAAATCACTGTTTCTTATGTATGTTTTGATATACAACCAAAGTATAGTTTGATATACTCCAAAATGTGATATTATTTACCAAAGTATAATTTGATATACTATGTACAAACCAACTTATATTTGTTATTTACTAAAGCATAGTTGATATGTTATCTTCAAAACCAAAGTATACTTATGATATACTACCGAAAACTATTATTTTAACAACTAAAGTATATTTGATATACTATCTGTTTAACTGTTTTGAAACTAAAATATATTTTAATATATTACTTATCCGACTTTCTTAAAACCAAGGTATTTTTTTATATATGCTACAAACTCATTTTTACTTGGTTATTCATTTCATTATGCATTATTCTTTTATATCATCTGATTTCTAATCACTTTTTGTATGAAATATAAAAGAAAATATTTTAAGGCTCATGACTACTTTTGTTAAACATTTTCTTTAAGCTTACAAGTCATGAATCCTGTTTAAATAAAACCTATGTATCTCACAGGCATTTTTATGCTGACGTACCTATTTTCACATGTGTTACAGGTGCTGCTATGTGATGATTATTTGATGTATGCTATACATAGGATGGACTCGTGCCTTAGCGACTTTAAAAGTTGAAAGACAATATTTGTATTTATCTGATTTGTAATAAAACAATGAGTTCAATAATTCAATAAAACGAAACTATTTAATCCATGGTTGTGAAACAATGATTCTGTTACGACACTCCCCGACTTTTCCGCCACGATTTGTTGTTTTACGTGGTCGGGGTGTGACATCTAGGTTCAGCGTCAGTGATCTTGACGCGTTTGCTTCCTCCAAGTCCATCAAGAAACAACTTGCTACCAGTCCCAGCATCCCAAACCCTAGGGGTACCAGCACAAAGGGCAAAGGTGGCAAGAAAAGGAAGGCTGCTGAAGCTCTTGAAGGCCTGCCTCTCATCCAACACCAGTTCGAGGAGTATGTCTCTGAGGTAAGGTTCTCGGATCCTTAAGTCTTATCTTCCCATACTGAGGATAACGGATCCTGATGTATGCTTCTTTTTTGCAGAAATTTGCTGAGATCCAGATGCTCCTGGATTCACATGTTGAATAGGCTGAGCAAAAGCACCTGGACTTCCAGAAAATGCTCCTGGCAAAGGACCAGAAAATCTCCTCTCTCGAGAATGCGATCAACCTGGTGAAGAGGGAGCTAGTCCTGACCCAAGCTATAGCTCAGCACGAGAAGGAGGAAGTGATGGAAGGAGCCAAACTCTCTGCCACAATAGCCATGCTCAAGATCAAGCTTCAAATGATAAAGGAGGGTGAGGATCCTTCTTTCGACAGGTCTGCCTGGGATCAGGAGGCTTGGAAGCGGAAGCTGGCAGAGCTGGACGATGAAGAGGGGGCTGAGGAGGTTCTGGCAATCGAGGCTGGCAGCAGTGGGCTTAAGGATGCGGCGGAGGAAACGGCTGGTGGTGATGCAGCGAAGGTGTGAGCTGCAGAAATGGGCGATGATGGAAATTTCTAGACGTGGCCGGAGCCCATTTTTTTATGGTTTGATGTTTTTGGTTGTTGATGTTTTAAACAATGGTTGGTCTGTACTTTGAACAATAGCTTTAGGTTTAAGGATCACTGATCCTTCGAACAATAGGTAGGGTGACAGTTGATGGAGGGGTCCTCTGTTTAGGGGATGAAGCCACTGTTATCCTGCCATCTTTCTATTCCTGCACCATTTAGAACTTGTTAACATGGACACCCTTTACCTTCCCCAGCGGACGAGCCACGTTTTGCTGGTAGATGCTTGGGGTAGGTAATTTTGACAACCTTTGAAGGGTTAACCTTTTGATAAATAAATAAAACTTTAATCTTTTGGCTATTCTGTGTTGTTAATGTATATATTTACCTTTCAATTGTTATTGTACAGTTTCTTTGAATTTACAAGTTAGTAATGAAAGTATAAAAATTGGTTTAAGTCAAAAGGTTTAGGATATAATCAAGGATCAAATATCCTATAATCGAAAAGTTCAAAAAATGAGATAATTTTAGGATCATATATCCTGTTGTCAAAGAATAAGGGTGACTTAGATAAATCAAGAATAAAGTTAAGGTAATTAAGGATCATACCAGATAATTCAAGTTAGGATCCTAAATCTTTAATACTTACAATCAAGATAACCAAAAGACAAATCCTAGTAAAAGGTTAGGATCCAGGATCCTTAATTGTTTAGCTTTGGAAACCTGAAATAGAACATAACTTGGGACTAAGCCAATATAAAAGAAGAGTTAGTAACTGGGGACAAGCCCAACAATCTGGGACAAGCCCAATAAACTGTGGACAAGCCCAAAAAACTGGGGACAAGCCTAAAAACTGGGGACAAGCCCAAAGGATCTTGTGTAAACTGGAGTATGGCCCTCACTGGCGACTATCCAAACTTAGTGATATGAAAATGCCAAAACCTTAGCTAACGTGAAAACGTTAGAAACCTTAGGAACGGATGTATGGTACGTCTACCATTATACGTAGGATCCTGAATACAGCCAGTACAATGAAATTGTCAGCCCCTAAAGCGGGTACTGGTCCCATTGCCTTTAACTGAACCAGGATCATCGTGCGCTACTGGCGAAGGTAGTAGATCCTTAAACTGGGGACAAGCCCAAAAAATGGGGATAAACCCAAAAAACTGGGGACAAGCCCATAAAACTTAGGGGACTTCTGTGGATACTTGATCCTTTGTCAAGGATACATCAATCTTCTGCAAAACTCAGAACTTAGTGAAAAAAGGATAAAGGATCTAGGATCCTTCTCCTTGTAACAAAATATGTTAAAGAACTAGACAAATTAGAATCAGATCATTACCGGAATGAGGATCATCTATCCTATGAGGATCCTTCATGTATATCGGATATAAAGACAGCCAAGGATCCTAAATCCTTCTTACATGAAATATTTCTTCAAATGGACAGCATTCCAAGTTATTCGTAGCAAATCACCTTCCATTGTTAATAATCGATATGCTCCCTTTCCTGCTTCAGCTTCAATAAGATAGGGGCCTTCCCACTTTGGTGCTAACTTGCCATCAGCAGGATTTATGGTATTTTGAAATGCTTTCCTCAACACCATATCACCAACTTGAAACTTTCTGATCCTGACATTCTTATTATAAGCTCCAGCCATCCTTTGTTGATAACTGGCCAATCTTAACCTTGCTAAATCCCTGAGTTCTTCTATGGTATCCAAGTCTTGAACCAAGTTTTCAGTATTTCCTTCAGGATCACGGATGCTTGTTCTCGCAGTAGGGACTACCATCTCCGTAGGGATCACTGATTCTGCTCCAAACACTAAAGAAAATGGGGTCTGGCCAGTAGCATTCTTAGGAGTTGTCCTGTCAGCCCATAACACATAAGGTAACTCTTTTGCCCATTTTCCTTTCTTGGATCCAAGTTTCTTCTTCAAGTTGTTGATGATGATCTTGTTGGATGATTCTGCTTGACCATTAGCTTGTGGGTGGACTGGTGTTGATGTTATCATCTTAATCCCCCAGCTGTCACAAAAGTTAGTAGTTCTACTCCCAATAAATTGGGATCCATTATCACAAACAATTTCAGAAGGAATACCAAATCTGGTAATAATGTTTCTTTTAATAAAGGATATCACTTCTTTTTCTCTGACCTGAGCAAAGGCTTCAGCTTCTATCCACTTGGAGAAGTAATCAGTCATAGCAAGCATGAACACTTTTCCTCCTGGTGCTTTTGGAAGTTTGCCAACTATATCCATTCCCCATCTCATAAATGGCCAAGAAGAGGATATAGGGTGCAGGAGCTTTGCTAGTTGATGAAGGATGTTGCTATATCTTTGACAAGCATCACATTTCTTGGCATAATCCACAGCATCCTTCTTCATCGTAGGCCAATAGTATCCTGTCCTAAGGATCCTTGAGAACAGTGTTCTACCCCCAGTGTGGTTTCCACAATCTCCCTCATGAAAATCCTTCAGGACTTCTTGAATTTCAGGATCCTCGATGCACCTTAGATATGGACCTGCAAGAGATCGTTTATATAACATCTTGTTTTGGTCAAAAATCAGACTAGGATAATGTAACCAAATCTTATTTTGTGAGGTGTGATGCTTGAATGAATGAATGAATGTATGTATGAACAACTTGTAAATGAAATGAACAAAAGACACAAGGATTTATACGAGGAAAAAGCCCTTGATCAATGTATGATCTCCGGCATAAAAAACCTCGGGTGATGGAAACTACCGATCACCAACTATATTAAACAAGTATAGGTTACAATTTGGGATGATAACAAGCTTGTTACAAGGATCATGTTGATGCACAAGAATGTCTGTTGACTACATCTTCATCAAGTCTTATATCAAGAAAGTCAAGATTGGAACTTAAAAGTCAAATTAGGGTTTAGTTTTGTTTTAGGAAGTGTTTAAAGAGGGTTCCGTTTGAAATATGATGGTTCCGTTTGAAACTGTTGTTTGAAATGAGGGTTCCGTTTGAAACCATCGTTTGAAATAGGTTAGGTTAATTTCAAACGGAAGGGTCATGTCTATATATAGGAGTATTTTAGTCTCATTTCAAACGGAACGGTACAGAACGGTTGTATGTGAAACGAAGTGCTGCTGGATTTGTATCAGAAAAACATTGTACAAGCACGTAAATCAATCCGAATAGAAAGATTAAAGGATACAAGTTGTTTTGGACGTTGTTTACTTTGATTTCGCCTTAGTAATCAATGTTGAACTACCTTAACTGACTTTCAGGGTCACGTACACGATCCAACAAGTGGTATCAGAGCTCAGGACAAGGAGTTCATACCGAATACAGCTTGAAATCATCGGATTATCTCACTTCTACCTTTCTTTTCTGATTTAAGCTAGTTGTCACGGTTAAAATGGCTTGAAACGTTCACATAGCAAACGAAATACACTATTAACTAATCCTTGAAATTTTGAAACCAAAATTCGACCTAAAACTGTTCGAAATCATTCATATCGTTTGAAAATGTTCGCGATTTGCTGACGTCATACCGTTTGGAATTGACTCAATCGTTTGAAATTGATCATATCGTTTGAAAACAAACTGACCGTTTGAACCATTCCGTTTGAAGTGGTCGTTTGAAATGTTTGTCGTTTGAAACTATTGTCGTTTGAAACTATTATCGTTTGAATTTCATTCGTTTGAATCTATTGTTATTTCAAACGGAACAGTCCATTCCGTTTGAAAACAACTAGTTCGTTTGAACATTGTTTGAACCATTCCGTTTGAACAAGTTCCTTTTGAATCTGATATTTTCCAAAACCAAAATTTTTCTAAGTGTTGTCTGATTTTACAGGTACATTCATGATGGATGATATTTTCTTGAACCCGTTTAGCGATATGTACGCATTCGCAGGAAACTCGGGAGATGATAGTTCTATAAACAACAACAATATGAATGGGAACGAGAATACTCCGAAAGAGAAGAAAAAGGAAGCTTGGGAATCGGAAAGTGCCTTCGGAACGTTCAATAAACCTCCAAAGCTAATGGCTATTGAGGAGTACAGTCGTTGGTCTAGAAAGTTTGAAGACTGGTTGATGGCATTTGCATTTCCTAGCTGGAAAAGTTTGAGAAACGGTACAGAACGGTTGTATGTGAAACGAAGTGCTGCTGGATTTGTATCAGAAAAACATTGTACAAGCACGTAAATCAATCAGAATAGAAAGATTAAAGGATACAAGTTGTTTTGGACGTTGTTTACTTTGATTCCGCCTTAGTAATCAATGTTGAACTACCTTAACTGACTTTCAGGGTCACGTACACGATCCAACAAGTGGTATCAGAGCATAATATCTCCAATCCATCTCGTCAGGCAACGAATCGAACAATTTGTCGATAAGATCTTCTTCAGGAATGTCAATATCATGTCTTACTAATTCCAGCTTCAGATGACCAAACCTTTCTATCATTTTACACACTGACTCGTTCTTTAAACATCCAAACAGATCAAACTCTTTCCTAAGAAGTTTCTTTTTGTTTTTCTTAATTTCTTGACTACCGATACATTTCTTTTCAAGCTTTTCCCAAAGATCTTTTGCATTTGAATAGTCGATCAAGGCAATAATGTCTTCCCGGACTGACTGAAATAACAATGCCACACACTTTTGTTCAGCTAAAAATCTAGTACATCACGCTAAAACTAAACACATAGAAATTCGTCATCACTTTATTCGTGATTGTTTTGAGAAAAAGTTGATACGAATTGAGAAAATCCACACAGACGAACAGAAAGCTGATTTACATACCAAAGCTTTTGATAAAAATCGGTTTAAATATTTGTTAAAACTGAATGGTATGAAGCTTCTGTTGGTGTCAGATGGCATAATTGGCGTTGATGAGAGTACTGTTGCAGATGAAGACGAGAAACAATCTGCAATGGTTTGTCGAATTTTTACTTGTTTTGGTATTTAGGGGGAGTAGATGTTTGTACATAGTTTATTTTCAGAAAATACAAAAACAGTAAAAAATGCAAAAATACAAAAACATGATAAAATTTGAAAAAGAGCTTGTGTATATAGGGAAAATGATAGTACATCAGCTAGACGATTACAGTATGCTAAAGATTTGTAAAGTATAAAAGAGTTAAACAATCTTACTGATGATGTGTCGATAGGTTTTCGCACATTTAGTAAATTTATTCGGGATATAAACCTAAAATTCAAACTTGTGAATTCGTGGGGAACACTACTTGAATATATAGGTAACCCCTGAAATCTCGTTTGAAAGGTCTCTTAATCTGATATACTAGGTCTTTATACTCAATGATGTCTGGGGTATTATTCCGGGACTTCTGCTGAACGGTAGTTCTGACCTAGTCCTTGGCTAATACTTGCTGCAATGCTTGAAACACAGCATTAAACCCTCAGCATGCTGAAACAATAAAATTGATAAATGCTGCTGTTGTAAGCAAAAAGATCCTCTAAAGGGGACACACCGAAAAGTCGAAGCTGATATCTCTCTGCGTATACGAAAGTATCGATCTGAGATCCCTCGGCCCTCTCATACCTAATTTATATACAGATATCATTGTAGTATTCTCACCTGTAAGACTGATTATTGGGATTCTGGATACGGGAGTATATTCAAGAGGTGGGACACATGAATGATCTAAGTTCATAATTCATCTAAATCATATCCTGAGTAAATTGAAATTTGTGTGAGAATTTAAGATGGATCAGTATATCGACAATCGAGGTGAATTGTTTAAATCTGAGTATGTAATGTAGCTTAACGGTACTTGTGATTTGTCTGAAAAGCTGATATGATTCCCTGACACAATCGCCAAAAATATGTTTGTAAATAGTTTACTTTGTTTACTTTCTGAAATTTAAGTTTTCTGTATTTCATTTCTTAGTTTAGAACACTTTGATAAAATCCAAAAAGATTTTATTTCTGCTTTATTTTCTGACAAACCAAAGTGGAGAGTTGATTGTTGGATTCTCAGATGTTTGAAGCAGATGCAGGAGATTCTGGACTGAAGAATGAGGAGAGCTTACTTTGATGAAATTTGAATTGTTTGAAAAGTCGAAAACAAGTTCATTAACTTGATACTTGTTATTTTCAGAAAATGTTTGAAATTGTTGTTTTAAAATCAGTATTGTTTCGTCAAAAGATCAACCAAGGTTATTAATTTGGACTTGGTAGATTAATCAAGTGATCAGGGTCATTAACTTGGACCTGAATACTTGAGTGGATTTCTAAAACTGATTGATTTTGTGTTTTTGTGGTTGAAAAGATAGAATTGTAATGTTTGTTGGTTGAGTAACAGGTTTGGACTTCATTATTCCCAACGGAAGCTAATTGTCAAAGCTTGAACCAGATATCTCAGATTCAGCATATCGAGAGGGGGAGTCTGTGAAAGGGGGAGTCTGGATCAACAGTATATGGGAGTGTGAAGATAGAGTGCTTATGATGAAAAGACAGAGTTAGAGAAAAGACTAAGACTAAAGACTCAGGATCTGAAGACTACGTCAACATCCAAGGGGGAGTCTGTTGATGCACAAGAATGTCTGTTGACTACATCTTCATCAAGTCTTATATCAAGAAAGTCAAGATTGGAACTTAAAAGTCAAATTAGGGTTTAGTTTTGTTTTAGGAAGTGTTTAAAGAGGGTTCCGTTTGAAATATGATGGTTCCGTTTGAAACTGTTGTTTGAAATGAGGGTTCCGTTTGAAACCATTGTTTGAAATAGGTTAGGTTAATTTCAAACGGAAGGGTCATGTCTATATATAGGAGTATGTTAGTCTCATTTCAAACGGAACGGTACAGAACAGTTGTATGTGAAACGAAGTGCTGCTGGATTTGTATCAGAAAAACATTGTACAAGCACGTAAATCAATCAGAATAGAAAGATTAAAGGATACAAGTTGTTTTGGACGTTGTTTACTTTGATTCCGCCTTAGTAATCAATGTTGAACTACCTTAACTGACTTTCAGGGTCACGTACACGATCCAACAGATCACTAGTGTGCAAACTGTATGAAAATGCCAATAAGTTGCAGAGAGTTTGCTAGAGTGTGTGTGTTAGCTAATTGTTCTCACTATCAAGCTCGTTATCCCCTTTTAAAAATGGAAATAAACTAAATAATAAACAATCCGCAAATCATGCTAGCCACCCACGATTTCCATAACGGTCATACAAGTCAAGCACGTGCATAATAGTAGAGCATATTCTCTTGGAATCTCGGCAAGACTAAGTCCCATACGAATACCCCTAAAAATCAAGTTCAAATACAATGGAAACAACCGTTAGTATAAGGATAATGATGAGGATCCTGGATCCTTAAACCTGCAACATCTTCTGAGGATCCTTAATTCAAACTGAATCGAGGATCCGTGATCCTGGCTGCACTTGAGGATCCATAATCCTTAGGTTTAGAAAATCCATCCCTAACAATTGCCCCCAAAATATGAGGAATAAAATACAACTTGATGAGTCATATTTTTCTCCCTTATCTTGAACGAACTAGCCAACGTAAATATAGCCGTTATCTTCTGACTAGCCGTTGCAATCCTGACGTCAGCGACATGACTACCTGCAGATCATCATTATAAATTCGAAATTAGAGATAAGGATCAAGAGACATTTAAATTCGTGCGTTACTATCCCTTTAAATCCTCATTCGGAGATCGAAACAAGTATCTCTCTTCTTCCTTCTCTCTGTATTTTCTAATTCTGATTTTCTATTTCTTTGAAATCTCTAAGACACAATGAAGCTGCGATCCTCTCCTGCCAAGGATCCTAAGAAGGATAATCCCTTGAAAAGCCAAGGCATTATCAAAAATCCTTCGTCTGAACTCTGCCGCTTCACTGACCCGGAGATCGATCGAATCCGCCATTGCTTTCCGGCGGATACAGTTTTCAAACCTTTTGACTCTTCTATGAAGAGTGACTGTATCTCCGACACCTTGGTTGCTTTTTCGGCCACCCCCTTCTTGATAGGATTCTCTTATCCTTTCCCTGCTTTCACCCAATCCTTCTTTGCACTCACCGGCATGTGCTATATTCAGGCTATGCCGATGATGTGGAGGGCACTATACACCATGGAGAATATCATCGAGCAAGAGGGCATAGAAATAGGAATGTCGGAGTTGGCCGAGTTGTACAATCTTGTTAGCCACGGTTCACACCGTTTCTTGTTTAAACACAAACCTGGTGATCCTCATCCAATCCTCAAGACCACAAAAACGATACCCATTGGAAAAACCGTTTCTTGTTCGTTAAAAGAGACTCTATTCCGGACGGGAAAGACCTTCCCAAGAAGTGGACCACCCATGGTAGGATATAGGATCCTTATAGAAGGATCATAGGAAGATTCTGTCTCTTTTGAGGATAACTGATCCTTTCTTCTGTTTCTATTGTGCAGCCATCTCAGTTTCTCATCTTATAGAATCCCATGCAACAAAAGAAAGAATCGCCGCCTTCTGGAGGCTTGACCTTGCCGTGAGGACATTCCAAGCTAAAACCAAGGATTCAAAAGAATTATCCCATTTTTCTGGTTTCATCTTTCTGTTGTGTACCTTCATGATCCTTAACAAGGACTGCACTTACTGCTTTAGAAGAGACTGCTAGATATAAGGATAATATATCCCCTTTTTTCTGGTTTCATCAAGGAAGGAGCTGAGGATAGGTAATCCTTAAGGGCTTTGAGAGCAATCTCATGCTTTTCAGTCCACTCAATTTTTTTGTTCTTTCTCATAATGTCATAGAATTCTTTGCACTTTTCTGATGACTTTGATATGAACCTATTCAAGGATGCGATCCTTCCTGTCAACCTTTGCACATCCTTATCATTGGCAGGAGATTTGATATTCACAATCGCCTTGATTTGCTCTGGACTTGCCTCGATGCCTCTTTTTGTTACCATGTAACCTAGGAACTTTCCTGCTTTAACACCAAAATGACACTTGGAAGGATTCAATTTCATGTTGAATTTATCAAGGATATTGAATGCTTCCTCCAAATCTCTAAGGTGATCCTCAGCTCTTTTGGACTTAACCACCATGTCATCTATATAGACTTCCATAGTGTGTCCAATTTGCTCATTAAACATCATATTGACTAGCCTTTGATAAGTAGCACCTGCATTTCTTAGTCCAAATGGCATAGCAATATAACAATATATACCAGTTGGGGTCAAAAAGGCTGTATCCTCTTGATCAGATGGTTCCATCTGAATTTGTTGAAATCCAGATGAAGCATCCATAAAAGTCAACAACTCATGACCCGCGGTAGCATCCACCATGGAGTCAATGTGGGGTAATGGGAAAGGATCCTTGGGACAATAACCACATTGGCTAACCATCTTGGATACTTAACATCTCTAATCATACCTGCTTTGAGCAGCTTGTCTACCTCCTCCTGGATAATGGCATTCCTCTCAGGTGCAAACTTTCTCCTCTTTTGATGTATGGGTTTGAATGACCTGTCAATGCCAAGCTTATGAGTAATTATATCTTTAGATATACCTGTCATGTCTTCATGCTTCCAGGCAAATGTGGTTTTTCTCCTCTTGAGGAAGGATACTAAATCCTGTTCGATATCATTGAGGATCCCGGATCCTATGAAGACTTTGGATTCAGGATCCTGAGGATCCATAAGAATATCTTTCACGTCTTGTTCTCTTGCCTCCAGGACATCTCTTAGGGGATGCTTTAATTGCTATTGCTCCCTTGGTCTTGAGGCTGGCTTCATCGATGAAGTGTAGCAATTCTTTGCTTCTTGTTGGTCACTCTCAATCTTCACCACCCCCATGGACTAGGAAGCTTTACACACTGATGGTATATTGATGCAACTGCTTTCATGTCATGTATCCATGGCCTGCCAAGGATAACATTGCAACAGGATAAGCAATCTATAACACAAAATTTTTGAAAAGAATTAAGTCCCTCTATGTAAATGGGAAGCTTAATGTCCCCCAATGTGTTCTTGGTTTCCCCGCTGAATCCTACAAGAACCGAAGATCTTGGGATAATTTCTAATTCAGGGATGTTCATCTTCTTAAAGACATCAAGCTGAATGGTGTTCATTGAGCTTTCTCCATCTATCAGGATCCTACGAACAAAATGATTAGATATAAACAAAGTAATAACAAGACCATCATGATGAGGATCCTGAACATCCACACGATCATCCTCATCAAAGGTTATAACTTTTTCCTGTGTGACAGTAGAGGTTCGAATGGGTCTATCCCCATTATCCATCTTTGTCTCCTTGGCATGCCTCTTGGCTGCTGAAAAGGAAGTGCCACATATGTCTGATCCACCGATTATGAAGTTGATAATTTGTGCATCAGCAGGAGGAGCAGGAGCTATTTCTGGAACTTTTTCAGGATCCTGGATCCTTGACTTTTTTCTTCCCAATAGCTCATTCAAGTGCCCCTTGCTTAACAAATAACCAATTTCTTTTCTAAGTGCAATACATTCTTCAGTGAGATGACCGAAATCCTCATGATATGCACACCATTTGGATTTGTCTTTTGTTGCAGCTGGCTTATCACTCTTTCTGGGCCATCTTACTTTTTCACCTAAGTTCTGCATTGCAAGGATCAATTCATTGTTATCAACAGAAAAACAATATTCAGAAATGGGAGGATAATCCTCATCATCCTCTTTATGTTCTACTGCATGCACGTTTTGATTGTCAGACTTGTTATAAGATTTGGACTTGTTGTTCCTGAAGTAGGATCCTTGTTTTTCCTGCTTCGAGCATCCTGCCAGTCTTTCTTGTATCCTTTTATCATCCTCTAATCGGATGAATCTAAGGGCCCTGGTCCTAACTTCATCAAGATTCCTGCAAGGGGTCATGACAAGATCATCATAGAACAATGAATCCCTAAGTAAACCCATTTTGAAGGCTTCTACAGCCGTAGCAATATCCAAATTAGGAATGTCTAAGGATTCTTTACTGAATTTAGTGATATAATCTCTAAGTGATTCATTTTGACCTTGTGTTACCCTATATAGATCACTAGTTAAACGTTCAAATTTTCTACTACATGAAAATTGGCTATTAAACAGATTAACTAGATTAGCAAATGAAGCAATAGAGTAAGGGGGAAGACTTAGCAGCCATTTGAGAGCTGATCATGTTAATGTGGATCCAAAACCCTTGCATAAACATGTTTTTTTAGCCTCTCGGGGATGAGATTGATTTCCATCATTTCTCTATATTGAGCTACATGCTCTTCTGGATCAGTCGAGCCATCATATAGCTTCATGGTTGGTATTTGAAACCTCTTTGGAATTTCTGCATCACAAATAGGTGGTGCAAAATGAGATATCATATGGCTTCCATCTGCAATTTCAGGAATCGGCTTAACCACTCCTGGAACACTGGATATCATATCCTTCAGTTTCTGTAATTCCCTAGCCATAGCTTGATTGATACCTGTATCCTGCACAAAGCCATGGTTAGTATTATAAGAATTATTCAAAGTGTTACCTCCTGAAGGATTCAAGTTTGGAATTTCAATTGTGAATCCATATTGACGGGATTCTGGTATAATTGATGGACCAGATGAAGCAATAGTTTGCATAGGGATGAAGTCTCCTAGATTAACATCTGAACTTCCGGGTTGTACACTCCTTAAGAATCCTTGATCCTAAAAGATGTTGGATCCTTGATGTGCTGTGACTGGGGGTCTTGGAGGATAATCCATGGATCCGTAAACCTGAGATGAGGGTCCTTGAACCTGAAAGGAGGATCCTTGAACATGAGAGGATCCCTGAACCTGAGAGGAGGATCCTTGAATTGTCTGTGCTCCCACATATCCTCCAGAACTAAAGAAGGATCCTTGAAGCTGAGAGGATCCTTGAGGCTGAGAGGATCCATAAGGTTGAAAGTAGGATCCTTGAGTCTGAGGCATCGCCAACGATCCATAACGTAGACTTGACATTCCACCTTGGTAATGAGAACCTGATGCTGAGGAGTGTTGGGCCGTTATGGCTGGTGAATCAAAATTCAGTGATCTAGGCACCAATGGAGAGTGATCCTCCGCTGATCTCTTCAATTTCTTGATGTCATCAATCTCTCGAAGGATCCTATCATTGGTTTTGTCCTGCTGCTGCATGTAATCATTCATCTGCAAAATCAAAGAATAAAGATCACTGTTAGTATGGCTAGAAGAAACAACAGAAGTTGGTGGTTTTAAGAAAAAAGGGGCTTTGTTTCTTCGCAAGATTTTCAGCATTTTTCTGGGATCCAAAAGGTGCTGGAGGCAAAGGTGGGATGCCCTGTGAAGAAGTGACTGCCGGCATGGAACTTGATGTGTTCTTCGCTGAAGAAGCCATGTACTTGCAGGTGATGAACCGAAATGATCACAATGAATAAAATTTCTTAAAAATGAAGCACCAATTGCCCCACGGTGGGCGACAAACTGTTTTGGTAAAAAATCAGACTAGGATAATGTAACCAAATCTTATTTTGTGAGGTGTGATGCTTGAATGAATGAATGTATGTATGAACAACTTGTAAATGAAATGAACAAGAGACACAAAGATTTATACGAGGAAAAAGCCCTTGATCAATGTATGATCTCCGGCATAAAAAAACCTCGGGTGATGGAAACTACCGATCACCAACTATATTAAACAAGTATAGGTTACAATTCGGGATGATAACAAGCTTGTTACAAGGATCACTAGTGTGCAAAGTGTATAAAATGCCAATAAGTTGCAGAGAGTTTGCGAGAGTGTGTGTGTTTGCTAATTGTTCTCACTATCAAGCTCGTTATCCCCTTTTAAAATGGAAATAAACTAAATAACAAACAATCCTCAAATTATGCTAGCCACCCACGATTTCCATAACGGTCATACAAGTTAAGCACGTGCAGAATAGTAGAGCATATTCTCTTGGAATCTCGGCAAGACTAAGTCCCATACGAATACCCCTGCAAATCAAGTTCAAATGCAATGGAAACAACCGTTAGTATAAGGATAATGATGAGGATCCTGGATCCTTAAACCTGCAACATCTTCTGAGGATCCTTAATTCAAACAGAATCGAGGATCCGTGATCCTGGCTGCACTTGAGGATCCATGATCCTTAGGTTTAGAAAATCCATCCCTAACACATGTTATTTAATATTGTAAATTGAGATACCTTGACTTTGAAAACTCCGGGGTTTTCTCCTGTAGGAATCTCTCCATGTTGTATATATCTCATGATTGGGAGGATCCAGGATCCTGAATGAGATTGTGCATCATCACTAGGTATGATTGCAGCATCCTCTACTATTTCCATAGCTATGTGATCCTCAATAGCAGGAGCCAAAATGTGGATGATGGGAATTTAATATCCTCTGGAATCTTCAATGATGATCCAAGATTAGCCAATGCATCAGCTTCTGCATTCTCTTCCCTGGGTACCTGTGTCAAACTAAAAGAAGCAAAAGAGTCTGCCAATTTCTTGACTATCTCTAAATATTTGATTAGTCTTTCACCTTTAACAACATATGATCCATTAAAGTGATTAGTAATTAACAATGAATCTACATGTACCTCAAGATACTTGATCCTCATGTGCTTGGCAATTTGCAAACCAGCTATCAAGGCCTCATATTCAGCCTCATTATTAGTAGTTTGAAACTCACAAGCTATTGAGTGGGGTATTATGTCCCCCTGTGGCGATTTTAGTAGTATTCCTAGTCCAGTTCCCTTTATGTTTGAAGCCCCATCTGTGAAGAGTATCCAAGGATCCTTAGTTTCTTCGAGCTGTTGAACTTCTAACTCAGCTTCCCTTTGTAGATCACTACTGAAATCTACTACAAAGTCAGCTAAGGCTTGGGATTTAATGGCAGTTCGTGGCTCATATCTTATATCATAAGCACTAAGCTTCACTGCCCATTTAGCCATCCTTCCTGACATCTCAGGTTTCCTGAGAACTCTTAATTGGAAAATTTGTTCTAACAATAATAGCATGTGTTTCAAAATAATGACACAATTTAGTTGATGCCATAATCAAAGCAAGGATAATTTTTCTAAATGTGAGTACCTGGATTCAGCATCAAGCAAACTTTTACTTACATAATATACAGGATGTTGTGTACCTTCGTGATCCTTAACAAGGACTGCACTTACTGCCTTAGAAGAGACTGCCAAATATACGGATAATATATCCCCTTTTTCTGGTTTCATCAAGGCTGGAGGTGAGGATAGGTAATCCTTAAGGGATTTGAGAGCATTCTCATGCTTATCAGTCCACTCAAATTTCTTGTTCTTTCTCAGGATGTCATAGAATTCCTTGCATTTCTCTGATGACTTTGAGATGAACCTGTTCAAGGCTGCAATCCTTCCTGTCAACCTTTGCACATCCTTGGCATTGGCAGGAGATTTAATATTCACAATCGCCTTGATTTGCTCTGGACTTGCCTCTATGCCTCTTTTAGTCACCATGTAACCTAGGAATTTGCCTGCTTTGACACTAAAATGACACTTGGAAGGATTTAATTTCATATTGAATTTATCAAGGATATCAAATGCTTCCTCCAAATCTCTTAGGTGATCCTCAGCTCTCTTGGACTTAACCACCATGTCATCTATATAGACGTCCATAGTGTGTCCAATTTGTTCTTTAAACATCATATTGACTAGCCTTTGGTATGTAGCACCTGCATTTCTTAGTCCAAATGGCATAGCAATATAACAATAGATACCTGTTGGGGTCATAAAGGTTGTATCCTCTTGATCAGATGGTTCCATCTGAATTTGTTGAAATCCAGATGAAGCATCCATGAAAGTCAACAACTTATGACCCACGGTAGCATCCACCATGGAGTCAATGTGGGGTAATGGGAAAGGATCCTTGGGACATGCCTTGTTTAAATCAGTAAAATCGACACATACCGTCCACTTTCCATTTTTCTTTTGAACAACAACTACATTGGCTAACCACCTTGGATACTTAACCTCTCTAATCATACCTGCTCTGAGCAGCTTGTCTACCTCCTCCTGGATAATGGCATTCCTCTCAGGTGCAAACTTTCTCCTCTTTTGATGTATGGGTTTGAATGACCTGTCAATACCAAGCTTATGAGTAGTAATATCTTTAGAGATACCTGTCATGTCTTTGTGCTTCCAAGCAAAGGTAGTTTTTCTCTTCTTTAGGATGGATATTAGATCCTCTTCAATATTGTTGAGGATCCCGGATCCTATAAAAACTTTGGATTCAGGATCCTGAGGATCCATCAGGATATCCTTGACATCTTGTTCTCTAGCCTCCAGGACATTTCTTGGAGGATGCTTTAATTGCTATTGCTCCCTGGGTCTTGAAGCTGGCTTCATCGATGAGGTATAGCAATTTTTGGCTTCTTGTTGGTCACTCTCAATCTTTACTACACCCCATGGACTAGGAAGCTTGACACATTGGTGATATATAGATGGAACTGCTTTCATGTCATGTATCCATGGCCTGCCAAGGATAACATTGCAACATGATAAACAATCTATAACACAAAATTTTTGAAATGAACTAAGCCCCTCTATGTAAATGGGAAGCTTAATGTCCCCCAATGTGTTCTTAGTTTCTCCACTGAATCCCATGAGAACTGATAATCTTGGGATGATTTCTGATTCAGGGATATTCATCTTTTTGAGGACATTAAGTTGAATGATGTTCACTGAGCTTCCTCCATCTATCAAGATCCTACGAACAAAATGATTAGATATAAACAAAGTAATAACAAGACCGTCATGATGAGGATCCTGAATATCCACACAATCATCCTCATCAAAGGTTATAACTTTCTCCTGTGTAAGGGTCGAGGTTCGAATGGGTATATCCTCATTATCCATCTTGGTTTCTTTGGCATGCCTCTTGGCTATTGAAAAGGAAGTGCCACATATGTCTGATCCACCAGATATGAAGTTGATGATTTGTGCATCGGCAGGAGCAGGAGCTCTTTCTGGAACCTTTTCAGGATCCTGGATCCTTGACTTTTTTCTTCCCAACAGCTCCTTCAAATGCCCCTTGCTTAACAAGTAACCATTCTCTTTTATGAGTGCAATACATTCTTTAGTGAGATGACCGAAATCTTCATGATATGCACACCATTTGGATTTATCTTTTGTTGCAGCTGGCTTATCACTCTTTCTGGGCCATATTGCTTTTTCAGCTAGATTCTGCATTGCAAGGATTAGTTCATTGTTATCAACAGAAAAACAATATTAAGAAATGGGAGGATAATCCTCATCATCATCTTCCTGTTCTACTGCATGCACGTTTTGATTATCAGACTTGTTGTAAGATTTAGACTTGTTGTTCCTGAAGTAGGATCCTTGCTTTTCTTGCTTTGAGGATCCTACCAGTCTTTCTTGGATGCTTTTATCATCCTCTAATCGGATGAATCTAAGGGCCCTGGTTCTCACTTCAACAAGATTCCTGCAAGGGGTCATAACATGATCATCATAAAACAATGAATCCCTAAGTAAACCCATTTTGAGGGCTTCTACAGCCATAGCAATATCCAAATTAGTAATATCTAAGGATTATTTACTGAATTTAGTGATATAATCTCTAAGTGATTCATTCTGACCTTGTGTTACCCTATATAGATCACTAGTTAAACGTTCAAATTTTCTACTGCATGAGAATTGGCTATTAATCAAGTTAACTAGATTAGCAAATGAAGTAATAGAGTAAGGGGAAGACTTAGCAGCCATTTAAGAGCTAATCCTGTTAGTGTGGATCCAAAACCCTTGCATAGACGTGCTTCTTTTAACCTCTCCGGGATGGGATTGATCTCCATCCTTTCTCTGTATTGAGCTACATGTTCTTCTGGATCCGTTAAGCCATCATATAGCTTCATGGTTGGTATTTGAAACCTCTTTGGAATTTCTGCATCACAAATAGGTGGTGCAAAAAGAGATATCTTGTGGCTTCCATCTGGAATTTCAGAAATGGGCTTAACCACTCCTGGAACGCTGGATATCATATCCATCAGTTTCTGTAATTCCCTAGCCATAACTTGGTTGATACCTGTATCCTGCACAAAGCCATGGTTGGTGTTAGGGGAGGATTTTCCAATCCTAAGGATTACGGATCCTCAAGTGCTGCCAGTATCATAAATTCTGTTTGAATTAAGGATCCTCAGTAGGTGTTGCAGGATCAGGATCCAGGATACTTATTGTTATCCTTATACTAACGATTGTGTTCATTATGCGTGAGCTTGTTTTGCAGGAGTATGTGCATGGACTTGGTCTTGCCGATATTCGTGGAGCATATTCCCTCAATATTCCGCACGTGCTTGGCTCTAGTGAACGTTATGGAGATCGTGGGAAGTTAGCATGATTATCGGACAGTTAGTTAGCTTAGTTATTTCTAATTTTAAATGGGGGATAACAAGCTTGATTTAGAACACTTGGCTAATTCAGCAAACACACACTCTCGAACAACTCTCGACAGTTTACTTGGCGATTTCATACACTTTAACACTTTTGCACACTAGTGATCCTTGTAACAAGCTTGTTATCATCCCGAGTTGTAACAACCTTTTGATTAATCTTAGTTGGTGATCGGTAGTTTCCATCACCCGGGGTTTTTTGTGCCGGAAATCAACTCTTGATCAAGGGTTTTTTCCTCGTATAAATCCTTATGTCACCTCTTTATTTGATTTGCAAGTTGTTCATACAATTGTTCATAGATTCAAGCATCACACCTCACAACAAAAGATTTGGTTACATTATCCTTGCTTGATTTTTGACCAAAACAGTTTGGCGCCCACCGTGGGGCAATTGGTGCTTCATTCCTAAGAAATTCTTGTTTTTGTGATCATTTCGGTTCATTACAACCAAGCAGATGGCTTCTTCAGCAAAGAGCACTTCAAGTTCAATGCCGGCAATGAGTTCTTCACAGGGCGTTCCTCCTTTGCCTCCACCACCTTCTGGATCCCAGAAGAATGCTGAAAATGCTGCAAAGAGACAAAGCCTCATTTTTCCAAAACCACCAACTTCTTCTGTTTCTTCTAATCCTACTACTAGTGATCTTTTTACTTTGATTTTGCAGATGAGGGATCACATACAAGAGCAGGACAAAACCAACGAAAGGATCCTCCGGGAGATCGGTGACATCAAGAAATAAAAGAGATCAGGGGAGGATCACTCTCCTCTGATACCAAGGTCACTGGATTTCGACACTCCAGCTATAACTGCCCAGCAATCTGCAGCCTTAGATATCGAGTACCAAACTGAACCATTGGGAAGGCGTTATGGAACAACAACTATGAGTCAGGCTTTTGGGTCTCACTTTCAGCCTCAAGGATCCTGTTTTCAGCCTTCAGGATCCTCTTTCCAGCATCAGGGATCCTTCGTCAGCTCAGGAGGATATATGGGAGCGCATACCGTCCAAGGATCCTCTCAGGTCCAAGGATCCTTTCAGGTCCAAGGATCCTCACAGGTGCAAGGATCCTTTCGGGTTCAAGGATCCCCCTGCCAGGTTCAAGGATCCAACGTCTTTCAGGATTAAGGATTCTTGAGAAGTGTACAACCCCCAAGCACAGATGTTCATCAAGGAGACTTCATTCAAATGCAGACCATTGCCTCTTCTGGTCCTTCAATCATACCAGAATCCCGTCAATATGGATTCACATCTGCAATTCCTAACTCAAATCCTATAGGAGGTAATACTTTCAATAATTCTTATAACACTAACCATGGCTCTATGCAGGATACAGGTATCAATCAAGCTATGGCTAGGGAATTACAGAAGCTGAAGGATATGATATCCAGCATTCCAGGAGTGGTTAAGCCCATTCCTGAAATTGCAGATGGGAGCCATAGAATATCTCATTTTGCACCACCCATTTGTGATGCTGAGATACCCAAAAGGTTCCAAATACCAACTATGAAGCTGTATGATAGTTCAACGGATCCAGAAGAACATGTAGCTCAATATAGAGAGAGGATGGAGATCAACCCCATCTCAGAGAGGTTAAAATAAGCATGTCTATGCAAGGGTTTCGGATCCACACTCACAGGATCAGCTCTTAAATGGCTGCTAAGTCTTCCACCTTACTCTATTACTTCATTTGCTAATCTAGTTAATCTGTTTAATAGTCAATTCTCATGTAGCAGAAAATTTGAACGTTTAACTAGTGATCTATATAGGATAACACAAGATCAAAATGAATCACTTAGAGATTACATCACTAAGTTTAGTAAAGAATCCTTAGATATCCCTAATCTGGATATAGCTACGGCTGTGGAAGCCTTTAAAATGGGTTTGCTTAGGGATTCATTATTCTATGATGATCTTGTTATGACCCCATGCAGGAATATTGATGAAGTGAGAACCAGGGCCCTTAGATTCATCCGATTAGAGGATGATAAAAGGATCCAGGAGAGATTGGCAGGATCCTCAAAACAGGAAAATCAAGGATCCTACTTCAAGAATAACAAGTTCAAGTCCTACAACAAGTCTGATAACCAGAATGTGCATGCAGTAGAACAAGAAGAGGATGATGAGGATTATCCTCCAATTTCTGAATACTGTTTTTCTGTTGATAACAATGAACTAATTCTTGCAATGCAGAATCTAGGTGAGAAAGCAACATGGCCAAGGAAAAGTGATAAACCAGGTGCTACAAAGGACAAGTCCAAGTGGTGTGCATATCATGAGGATTTTAAGCATCTCACTGAAGTGTGTATTGCACTTAGAAAAGAAATTGGTTACTTGTTAAGCAAGGGGCACTTGAAAGAGCTTTTGGGAAGAAAAAAGTCAAGGATCTAAGATCCTGAAAAGGTTCCAGAAAGAGCTCCTGCCCCTCCAGCAGATGCACAAGTTATAAATTCATTTCGGGTGGATTAGACATTTGTGGTACTTCCTTTTCAGCAGCCAAGAGACATGCTAAGGAAACCAAGATGGATAATGGGGATAGACCCATTCGAACCTCTACTGTTACGCAGGAGAAAGTTATAACTTTTGATGAGGATGATCGTGTTGATGTTCAGGATCCTCATCATGATGGTCTTGTTATTACTTTGTTTATATCTAACCACTTTGTTCGCAGGATCCTGATAGATGGAGGAAGCTCAGTAAACATCATTCAGCTTGATGTCCTTAAGAAGATGAACATCCTTGAATCAAACATTGTCCCAAGATCCTCAGTTCTTGTGGGATTCAGTGGAGAAACCAAGAACACATTGGGGGGCATCAAACTCCCCATCTATATTGAAGGACTTCATTCTTATAAAAAAATTTGTGTTATAGATTGCTTATCCTGTTGTAATGTTATCCTTGGCAGGCCATGGATACATGACATGAAGGCAGTCTCATCTACCTATCATCAATGTGTAAAGCTTCCTAGCCCATGGGGGGGTGGTGAAAATTGAGAGTGATTAACAAGAAGCTAAGAATTGTTACACGTCGTCAATGAAGCCAGCCTCAAGACCAAGGGAGCAATAGCAATTAAAGCATCCTCCAAGAGATGTCTTAGAGGCAAGAGAGCAGGATGTGAAAGAAATCCTTATGGATCCTCATGATCCTGAATCCATAGTCTTCATAGGATCAGGGATCCTCAGCAACATTGAACAGGATCTAGTATCTTTCCTTAAAAGAAGGAAAACTACCTTTGCATGGAAGCATGAGGATATGACAGGTATATCTAAAGATATAATTACTCATATACTTGGCATTGACAGGTCATTCAAACCAATTCATCAAAAAAGGAGGAAGTTTGCACCTGAAAGGAATGCCATTATCCAGGAGGGGGTAGATAAACTACTCCGGACAGGTATGATAAGAGAGGTTAAGTATCCAAGATGGTTAGCCAATGTGGTTGTTGTTCAAAAGAAAAATGGAAAGTGGAGGGTATATGTCGATTTTACTGATTTAAACAAGGCATGTCCCAAGGATCCTTTCCCATTACCCCACATTGACTCCATGGTGGATGCTACGGCGGGTCATGAGTTGTTGAATTTTATGGATGCTTCATCTGGATTTCAACAAATTCAGATGGAACCATCTGATCAAGAGGATACAACCTTTATGACCCTAACTGGTATATATTGCTATATTGCTATGCCATTTGGACTAAGGAATGCAGGTGCTACTTATCAAAGGCTAGTCAATATGATGTTCAAGGAACAAATTGGACACACAATGGAAGTCTATATAGATGACATGGTGGTTAAGTCCAAGAAAGCTGAGGATTATCACCTTAGAGACTTGGAGGAAGCATTCGATATCCTTGATAAATTTAATATGAAACTAAATCCTTCCAAGTGTCACTTTGGTGTTAAAGCAGCTAAATTCCTATGCTATATGATGACAAAAAGAGGCATTGAAGCAAGTCCAGAGAAAATTAAGGCAATTGTGAATATCAAATCTCCTGCCAATGCCAAGGATGTGCAAAGGTTAACAGGGAGGATCGTGGCCTTGAACAGGTTCATATCCAAGTCATCAGAAAAATGCAAGGAATTCTATGACATATTGAGAAAGAACAAGAAATTTGAGTGGACTGAAAAGCATGAAAATGCTCTCAAAGCCCTTAAGGATTACCTATCCTCATCTCCTGCCTTGATGAAACCAGAAAAATGGGATATATTATCCTTATATCTGGTGGTATCCTCTAAAGCAGTAAGTGCGGTCCTTGTTAAGGATCACGAAGGTACACAACATCCTGTCTATTATGTAAGTAAGAGTTTGCTTGATGCTGAATCCAGGTATTCACATTTAGAAAAACTTATCCTTGCATTAATTATGGCATCTACTAAATTAAGACATTATTTTGAAACTCATGCCATTATTGTTAAGACTAATTTTCCAATTAAGAATGTTCTCAGGAAACCCGAAATGTCAGGAAGGATGGCTAAGTGGGTAGTGAAGCTCAGTGCTTATGATATTAGATATGAGCCTAGAACTGCCATTAAATCCCAAGCCTTAGCTGACTTTGTGGCAGATTTCAGTAGTGTCTTGCAAAGGGAAGCTGAGTTAGAAGTCCAACAGCTTGAAGAAACTAAGGATCCTTGGATACTCTTCACTGATGGAGCCTCTAATGTCAAAGGAACAGGACTTGGAATACTACTAAAATCGCCACAGGGGGACATAATACCCCACTCCATAGCTTGTGAATTTCAAACTACTAACAATGAGGCTGAATATGAAGCCTTGATAGCTGGTTTGCAAATTGCCAAGCATATGAGGATCAGGTATCTTGAGGTACATGTAGATTCATTGTTAATTACTAATCACTTTAATGGATCCTATGTTGTTAAAGGTGAAAAGCTAATCAAATACCTAGATGTTTTGGTCAAAAACCAGACGAGGATGATGCAACCAAACTCTCTGTTACGGGGTATGATGCTTGAATTGGTAAACAACAATGAGGATCACTCAGAAATGAATTGCACAGGAGACACAAAGATTTATATGAGGAAAAAGCCCTTGATCAATGAATGATCTCCGGCATAAAAAACCTCGGGTGATGGAAACTACCGATCACCAACTTAAATTAAACAATAATCCTTTTACAACTTCGGATGATAGCGAGCTAAGTACAAGGATCACTATAGTGTATCGTGTAGAAATGTATGAAAAATGCTAAGTGTTTTGCCGAGAGCTGGTGAGTGCAGTTGTACGAGTGTGTGTAGCCAAAAATAGCCAAGTGTTCTAAAAAATAGCTCGCTACCCCCTTCAAATTAGAAAATATCTAGCCTAACTAACTGTCCGCATTTCGTGCCTTCTCCCCACGTTCTCCATAACGTTCACAATGGTCAAGCACGTGCAGAATTGAAGGGAATATGCTCCAGGAATAACGCCATGACCAAGTCCAAGCCGGTACTCCTGCAAAACAATACCGAATTCAAAGTGAACAATCATTAGTATAAGGATCCTTAGGATGATCCATGATCCTGATCCTGAAGTACTTCTGAGGATCACTAATTGTCACAGAAGTAAGGATCACCAAACAGGATAACACTTAAGGATCACAGGTCATTAAGAAATCCTCCCCTAACAATTGCCCCCAAAATATAAGGAGTAATATTGTAAATAAACGAGTTGTATTTTGTCGATCTTATCCGCAACAAACTAACGGATATATAGCCGTTAAGATCGAACTAGCCGTTGGAATCCTGACGTCACTGAGGTGACTTATCCTGCAAAATCATCATTATAAATGGCAGTTAGAGATAAGAGCGAAAGGGCATTTAAATCCGAGCGTTTCCTTTTTAAATCCTCATCAGAAGACTTATTCAGGTATTCTCTTTTCCTCTTCTTCCTTCTCTTACTCTGCTTTTCTTTCTTTACCATCATCTCGTCAAAAATGATGCTCCGAAACTCACCGGACAAGGATCACAAGAAGAACAGCCCCTTAAAGAGCCAAGGGATCATCAAAGATTCCGCAAAAGAACGTTGTTGTTTCACCGATCCACAAATTGATAGAATTCGCTATTGTTTCCCGGCGAACACCATTATCAAATCCTTTGATCCCACTGCTTTGAGTGACTATATCTCTGAAACTTGGATTGCCTTTCCTGTTACCCCATTCACCATAGGATACACCTATCCTTTTCCAGCCTTTACCCAATCCTTTTTCTCCCTTACCGGCATCTCCTACATCCAAGCTATGCCGATGATCTGGAGGGTCTTATATACCCTTGAAAGGATCATCGAGCAGGAAGGGATTGATCTAGGAATGTCGGAGTTGGCTGAGATGTATGATCTCACAACGTTTGGATCCCACCGATATTTGTTTAAACGAAAACCTGGTGAAGAACACCCCATTTTTAAAGCCACCAAGAACGATACAAACTGGAAACGACGCTTTTTCTTTGTCAGAAGAGACTCTATCCCAAACGGAAAGGATCTACCCAGGGAGTGGTCCACCCATGGTAGGACAGAGGATCCTGAGAAGGATCACCGGATAATCTTGCTCTTGTGATAGGATCACTAACCCCCTTTTGTTTTATGTTATGCAGCTGTCACTGTTTCACACCTCATACCGTCTCCTGCTACCAAGGAAAGGCTTGCTGCTTTTAGAAGAATCGGTCCTGAAACAAGATCATTCAAGACAATCACCCAGGATTCTCAAGAAGTATCCTCAGGCTCAGTCACCATGTCAAGTAAGTATCCTGTTCTTTGTATAGTTAAAGATTTAAATAAATAGTTAAATAGAAATAGGATAAGGATACTTATCTTGCTTTGAATGTGCAGGTGCTGGAAAAGCTTCAAAACCTGCCTCCAAGTTCAGCGTGACCGATCTGGACAACGTACGATCCTCCAAGAAGAAGCTTCCTGCCAGCCCAACTGCTTCGATCCCCAAGGCACCCGTTAAAGGAAGGGGTGGCAAGAAAAGAAAAGCCTCTGAAGCTGAGGATCTGCAAGGTCTGCCCCTGATCCGCCACCAGTTCCTTGAATACTTCAACGATGTAAGGATCCTTGTCCCTGCTTTAGGTATCCAGCTTATTTGAGGATCACCTGTTCTTGAACTGTTCTTTATCTTCTTTGCAGAAATTTACTGAGATTGAAGACTACGTTGGGCATGTCGAGGAGCAGGACAAGAAGATTGCTGACCTCCAACAAGTCGCATTGCTCAAGGATCTTAAGATTGCTGACCTCCAAAAGGACCTCCAAAATGCCAAAGCTGAAACGGCCAAGGTTCTGATCAATGCTGATTACGAGAAGCATGAGATCACCCAGGATGCTAAAGTCTCTGCTGCCATAGCGATGTACAAGACCAAATTGCAGATGGCCTTGGAAGCTCAGGATCCTGACTTCGACAGGAGCAACTGGGATGTGGAAGGCTGGAAGGCAAGGCTGGCTGAGCTGGATGACGAGGAGGAGGCTGAGGAGATCCTGACGATCGAGGCTGGAGGCAGTGGCAAGGATCATGGTGGTGAAGCTAGTGGAGCTGGAGATGGTGATGCAGCGAAGGTGTAGGCTGCAGCAATGGGCAATGATGGACACTTCTAGACATAGCCGGAGCCCATTTTTTATAGGTTTGGTGGTAGTTTTTGTTTTTTTGTGGTTGTGCTGTTTTCGTTAAACAATGGTTGGTTTGCTTGGTTGTTTAACTTTAAAGACCTGAAATAGAACATAACTTGGGACTAAGCCAATATAAGATAAAAGTTAGCAACTGGGGACAAGCCCAAAGGATAACTGGGGACAAGCCCATGGATAACTGGGGACGAGCCCATGGATTACTGGGGACAAGCCCAAGGATCGTGTGTGAACTGGAGTATGGCCCTAACTGGCGACTATCCAAACTTAGTGGCATGAAAATGCCAAAACCTTAGCTAACGTGAAAACGTTAGAAACCTTAAGAACGGATGTATGGTACGTCTACCATTATACGTAGGATCCTAGGTATAGCCAGTACAATGGAACTATCAGCCCCTAAAACGAGTACTGGTCCCACTGCCATGAACTATACCAGGATCATCGTGCGCTATTGGCGGAACTGGGGTCAAGCCCAAATAACTGGGGTCAAACCCAAGTAACTGGTTGCTTTTGTGGATAACCATCCTTTTGCTAAGAGTACCTGAACCTTCAAAACTCAGAATCACGTGAAAGGAGGATAAAGGATGCAGGATCCTTATCCTTATGTGAGAAAGTAAGGAAATGAAATAGTTTGAGATTAGAATGTTACCAAAATGAGGATCATCTGTGCTCTAAGGATCCTTCAAGGATACTTATCATGTGAGGATCATAGGTCCTTATCATATGAAGTATTTCTTCAGATGGACAGCATTCCAGGCCCTGGGTATCAAATCACCTTCCATTGTTAGCAATCGATATGCCCCCTTTCCTGCCCCAGCTTCAATCAAGTAAGGGCCTTCCCATTTTGGTGCCAACTTTCCATCAGCAGGATTGGTGGTATTTTGAAATGCTTTCCTCAACACCATATCACCAATTTGGAACTTCCTGATCCTGACATTTTTGTTGTAAGCACCAGCCATCCTTTGCTGATAACTGGCCATCCTTATCCTTGCCAAATCCCTGATTTCTTCTATAGTATCTAGGTCTTGAACCAAGTTCTCATCATTTTCCTCAGGATCACGAATACTTGTTCTAGCAGTTGGAACCACCATTTCTGTAGGGATCACTGATTCTGCCCCAAATACCAAAGAGAATGGAGTTTGGCTTGTAGCATTCTTAGGAGTTGTCCTATCAGCCCAAAGCACATAAGGTAGTTCTTCTACCCATTTCCCTTTCTTGGATCCAAGCTTCTTCTTCAAATTGTTGATGATGATCTTATTGGATGATTCTGCCTGACCATTAGCTTGTGGGTGGACTGGTGTTGATGTTATCATCTTAATCCCCCAACTGTCACAAAAGTTAGTAGTTCTGCCCCCAATGAATTGGGAACCATTATCACATATAATTTCAGAAGGAATACCAAATCTAGTTATAATATTTCTTTTAATAAAGGATATAACTTCCTTTTCTCTGACTTGGGCAAAAGCTTCAGCCTCTATCCACTTGGAGAAGTAATCAGTCATAGCAAGCATGAACACTTTTCCGCCAGGTGCCTTAGGGAGCTTACCAACTATATCCATACCCCATCTCATAAATGGCCAAGAGGAGGATATAGGATGCAAAAATTCAGCTGGTTGATGAAGGATATTGCTGTGTCTCTGACAAGGATCACACTTCTTAGCATACTCCACAGCATCTCTCTTCATAGTTGGCCAATAGTATCCTGTCCTCAGGATCCTTGAGAATAATGCCCTGCCCCCAGTGTGGTTTCCACAATCTCCTTCATGGAAGTCTTTTAAAACTTCTTGGATTTCAGGATCCTCAATGCATCTTAAATATGGTCCTGCAAGAGATCGTTTATACAACATATTATTTAAAATTGTGAATTGAGATACCTTAATTTTGAAAGCCCTAGGGTTTTCTCCTGTAGGAATCTCTCCATGTTGTAAGTATCTCATGATTGGGAGGATCCATGATCCTGAATGAGATTGAGTATCCTCACTAGGGATAATTGTAGAATCCTCTCCTATTTCCATAGCCACATGATCCTCGATGGCAGGAGCCAGGATATGGATAATGGGGATACTTATATCCTCCGGGATCTTCAAAGATGATCCTAGATTAGCCAATGCATCAGCTTCTGCATTTTCTTCCCTTGGTACCTGTGTCAAACTAAAGGAAACAAAAGAGAGTGCCAATTCTTTGACTATCTCCAAATATTTGGTTAGCTTTTCACCTTTAACAGCATAGGATCCATTAAAGTGATTAGTGATTAACAAAGAATCTACATGTACCTCAAGATACCTGATCCTCATATGATTAGCAATTTGCAAACCAGCTATCAAGGCTTCATATTCAGCCTCATTGTTAGTAGTTTGGAACTCACAAGCTATAAAGTGGGGTATTATGTCCCCCTGTGGCGATTTTAGTAGTATTCCAAGCCCTGTTCCTTTGACATTTGAGGATCCATCAGTATAGAGTATCCAAGGATCCTTGGTCTCCTCTAGCTGCTGGACTTCTAATTTAGCTTCCTTTTGCAAATCACTACTGAAATCTGCCACAAAGTCAGCTAATGCTTGGGATTTAATGGCTGTCCTGGGCTCATATCTTATATCATATGCACTAAGCTTCACTGCCCACTTAGCCATCCTTCCTGACATTTCAGGTTTCCTGAGGACATTCTTAATTGGAAAATTAGTTTTGACAATAATGGCATGAGTTTCAAAATAATGTCTCAATTTAGTAGATGCCATAATTAATGCAAGGATAAGTTTTTCTAAGTGTGAATACTTGGATTCAGCATCAAGTAAACTCTTACTTACATAATAGACAGGATGTTGTGTACCTTCGTGATCCTTAACAAGGACGGCACTTACTGCTTTTGAGGATACCGCAAGATATAAGGATAACACATCTCCTTTTTCTGGTTTCATCAAGGCCGGGGCCGAGGATAGGTAATCCTTAAGAGCTCTTAGGGCACTTTCATGCTTCTCAGTCCACTCGAATTTCTTGTTCTTCCTTAGGATATCATAGAATTCCTTGCACTTTTCTGAGGATTTGGATATGAATCTGTTTAAAGTTGCAATCCTGCCTGTTAACCTCTGAACATCCTTAGCATTGGCAGGGGACTTGATGTTCACTATAGCTTTGATTTGTTCTGGACTGGCTTCAATGCCTCTCATTGTCACCATATATCCTAAGAATTTACCTGCTTTAACACCAAAGTGACATTTTGAAGGATTAAGTTTCATGTTATATTTGTCAAGGATATTGAATGCTTCCTCCAAGTCCCTTAGGTGATCCTCAGCCTTTTTGGATTTTACCACCATATCGTCTATGTAAACCTCCATAGTTTGTCCAATCTGATCCTTGAACATCATATTCACTAGCCTTTGATAAGTTGCACCTGCATTTCTTAGTCCAAATGGCATAGCAATATAACAGTATATACCAGTTGGAGTCATAAAGGCTGTATCCTCCTGATCGGATGGTTCCATCGGAATTTGTTGAAATCCAGATGAAGCATCCATAAAAGTTAACAGTTCATGACCCGCAGTTGCATCCACCATGGAGTCAATGTGGGGTAATGGGAAAGGATCCTTGGGACATGCCTTATTTAAATCAGTGAAATCGACACATACCCTCCACTTTCCGTTTTTCTTTTGAACAACAACCACATTGGCCAACCATCTTGGATACTTGACCTCTCTAATCATACCTGCTCGGAGTAATTTCTCTACCTCCTCCTGGATAATGGCATTTCTTTCTGGTGCAAATTTCCTCCTCTTTTGATGGATTGGTTTGAAGGACCTATCAATGCCAAGTTTGTGAGTGATTATATCTTTAGATATACCTGTCATGTCTTCATGTTTCCATGCAAAGGTAGTCTTTCTCCTTTTGAGGAAGGATATGAGGTCTTCCTTCATTTCGCCAAGGATCCCTGATCCTATATAAACTTTAGATTCAGGATCATCAGGATCCATAAGGATTTCTACTACATCCTGCTCTCTTGCCTCCAAGACATCCCTTGGAGGATGCTTTAATTGCTATTGCCCCCTTGACTTTGAGGCTGGTTTCATTGATGAGGTGTAGCAGTTCTTAGCTTCTTGCTGATCACTATCAATCTTCACTATTCCCCAAGGACTAGGAAGCTTCACACATTAATGATAAGTGGATGGGACTGCCTTCATGTCATGTATCCAAGGCCTGCCAAGGATAACATTACAACAAGATAAACAGTCAATAACACAAAATTTTTGGTAAGAATGTAGGCCTTCGATATAGATTGGGAGTTTAATGTCCTGCAGAGTATTCTTAGTCTCGCCACTGAATCCCACGAGCACAGAGGATCTTGGTATGATATCGGATTCAGGAATATTCATCTTCTTGAGGACATCAAGCTGGATAATGTTCACAGAGCTTCCTCCATCTATAAGGATCCTGCGAACAAAATGGTTAGAAATAAAAAGAGTGATAACCAAACCATCGTGATGAGGATCCTGAATGTCAACACGATCATCCTCATCAAAAGTTATGACTTTTCCTTCGGAGACACTGGATGTTCGAATGGGTCTATCTCCATTATCCATCTTGGTTTCCTTTGCATGTCTTTTAGCTGCAGAGAAGGATGTTCCACAAATGTCTGATCCTCCAGAAATAAAGTTTATAACTTGTGCATCTGCTGGAGGGGCTGGAGCTTTCTCTGGGATCCTTTCAGGATCCTGAGTCCTTGACTTCCTTCTCCCCAATAATTCTTTCAAGTGCCCCTTGCTCAACAAGTATCCAATTTCTTTTCTCAGTGCGATGCATTCTTCTGTGAGATGCCCAAAATCTTCATGATATGCACACCACTTTGACTTATCTTTAGTTGCAGCTGGTCTGTCATTTTTCCTGGGCCATCTAGCTTTATCACCTAAATTCTACATCGCAAGGATAAGTTCATTGTTATCAACAAAAAAACAATATTCAGAAATTGGAGGATAATCCTCATCATCCTCTTCTTGTTCAACAGCATGCACATTCTGGTTATCAGATTTGTTATAGGATCTGAACTTGTTGTTCTTGAATGAGGATCCTTGCTTCTCTTGCTTTGAGGATCCTTCTAACCTCTCCTGGATCCTTTTGTCATCCTCTAGCCGGATGAACCTAAGGGCCCGGGTTCTTACCTCATCTAGATTCCTGCATGGTGTCATAACAAGATCATCATAGAATAATGAATCCCTAAGCAATCCCATTTTAAAGGCTTCAACAGCCGTAGCTATATCCAGGTTAGGAATATCTAAGGATTCTTTACTAAATTTAGTGATATAATCCCTTAATGATTCATTATGACCTTGGGTTATCCTATACAGATCACTAGTTAAACGCTCAAACTTTCTACTACAAGAAAACTGGTTATTAAATAGGTTAACTAGATTAGCAAACGAGGTAATAGAGTAAGGGGGAAGACTTAGCAG
Source organism: Helianthus tuberosus (assembly GCA_030545235.1). Taxonomy (NCBI): domain Eukaryota; kingdom Viridiplantae; phylum Streptophyta; class Magnoliopsida; order Asterales; family Asteraceae; genus Helianthus; species Helianthus tuberosus. Next base: position 157,793,695 of record CM060403.1, read on the forward strand.
CCATTTAAGAGCCGATCCAGTAAGAGTGGATCCAAATCCCTTGCACAGACATGCTTCCTTTAACCTTTCTGGGATGGGATTGATCTCCATCCTTTCCCTGTACTGTGCTATGTGTTCTTCAGGGTCTGTTGAACCGTCATACAACTTCATGGTGGGCACGTGGAACCTCTTGGGTATCTCAGCATCACAGATTGGTGGTGCAAAACGAGATATCTTGTGCCTCCCATCTGCAATCTCCGGGATAGGCTTGACCACTCCTGGGACACTTGATATCATATCCTTTAACTTTTGCAATTCTCTGGCCATGGCATGATTGATACCCGTATCCTACATAAGGCCATGGTTAGTGGTATAAGAATTATTGAAAGTGTTACCTCCCATTGGGTTCAAATTAGGAAGAGCGGGTGTGAATCCATATTGTTGGGGCTCTGGAATGACCGATGGACCAGTAGAAGCAATGGTCTGCATTGGAATAAAATCTCCCTGATGGATATCGGAACTCCCTGATTGCAAACTCCTTAAGGATCCTGGAATCTGGAAGGATCCATGAAACTGAGAGGATCCTTGAACCTGCGAGGATCCTGGGATGTAGGAAGATCCTTGAACCTGGGAGGATCCTTGAAACTGAGAGGATCCTTGAACCTGGGAGGATCCTGGAACATAGGAGGATCCTTGAACCTGGGAGGATCCTGGGACATATGAGGATCCTAGAACCTGTGAGGATCCTTGAAACGGCCAGAACCCTTGAATCTGTTGCGCTCCTGAGTATCCTCCTGAGCTTACGAAGGATCCTATATGCTGAGGATGGGATCCTGCTGGTTGGAAGTATGACCCTGAAGCCTGAGTCATTGCTGATGATCCGTAATGCAGTCGTTTTGGTCCTCCCACATATTGAACGTCTGGAACCACTGAAGGCTGAGAAGTTATAACCGGAGTATCGAAATTCAAAGATCTGGGCATCAGTGGGGAATGATCCTCTGCCGATCTCTTCTATTTCTTGATGTCTCCAATTTCTCTAAGAATCCTTTCATTGGTCTTATCCTGCTGCTGTATATGCTCCTTCATCTGCAAAATCAGAGTAAACAAGTCACTAGTAGTGGGAGTATAAGAAGCAGAAGAAGTTGGAGGTTTTGAGAAAATGGGAGTTGGTTTCTTCTCGGCATTTTTCTGAGGTCCAGAAGGTGGTGGAGGCAAAGGTGGAATGCCTTGGGATGAATTGACTGCAGGCATCGCACTGGAGGTGTTCTTTGATGATGAAGCCATCTGCTTGGATGTAACAAACCGAAATGATCACAAAAATGAGAATTTTTTAGGAATGAAGCACCAATTGCCCCACGGTGGGCGCCAAACTGTTTTGGTCAAAAATCAGACGAGGATGATGCAACCAAACTCTCTGTTACGGGGTATGATGCTTGAATTGGTAAACAACAATGAGGATCACTCAGAAATGAATTGCACATGAGACACAAAGATTTATACGAGGAAAAAGCCCTTGATCAATGAATGATCTCCGGCATAAAAAACCTCGGGTGATGGAAACTACCGATCACCAACTTAAATTAAACAATAATCCTTTTACAACTTCGGATGATAGCGAGCTAAGTACAAGGATCACTATAGTGTATCGTGTAGAAATGTATGAAAAATGCTAAGTGTTTTGCCGAGAGCTGGTGAGTGCAGTTGTACGAGTGTGTGTAGCCAAAAATAGCCAAGTGTTCTAAAAAATAGCTCGCTACCCCCTTCAAATTAGAAAAATATCTAGCCTAACTAACTGTCCGCATTTCGTGCCTTCTCCCCACGTTCTCCATAACGTTCACAATGGTCAAGCACGTGCAGAATTGAAGGGAATATGCTCCAGGAATATCGCCATGACCAAGTCCAAGCCGGTACTCCTGCAAAACAATACCGAATTCAAAGTGAACAATCATTAGTATAAGGATCCTTAGGATGATCCATGATCCTGATCCTGAAGTACTTCTGAGGATCACTAATTGTCACAGAAGTAAGGATCACCAAACAGGATAACACTTGAGGATCACAGGTCATTAAGAAATCCTCCCCTAACACTAGAGATAGTCAAGGAATTGGTACTCTCTTTTGTTTCTTTTAGTTTAACACAGGTACCCAGGGAAGAAAATGCAGAGGCTGATGCATTGGCCAATTTAGGATCATCCTTGAAGATTCCAGAGGATACCAGGATCCCTATTATCCATATCCTAACCCCTGCTATCGAGGATCATGTAGCTATGGAGATAGGAGAGGACTCTGCAATCATCCCTAGTGATGATACACAATCCCATTCAGGATCATGGATCCTTCCAATCATGAGATATATCCAACATGGAGAGATTCCTACAGGAGAAAACCCCAGGGCTTTCAAAATTAAGGTATCTCAGTTTACAATATTTAATAATATGTTATATAAACGATATCTTGCAGGACCATATCTAAGATGCATTGAGGATCCTGAAATCCAAGAAGTCCTAAAGGATTTTCACGAAGGAGATTGTGGAAACCACACTGGGGGCAGGGCATTATTCTCAAGGATCCTGAGGACAGGATACTATTGGCCTACTATGAAGAAGGATGTTGTGGATTATGCCAGAAAGTGTGATCCTTGTCAGAGACATAGTAATATCCTTCACCAACCAGCATAGCTCTTACATCCTATATCCTCTTCTTAGCCATTTATGAGATGGGGAATGGATATAGTTGGTAAGCTTCCTAAGGCACCTGGTGGAAAAGTATTCATGCTTGCTATGACTTATTACTTCTCCAAGTGGATAGAGGCTGAAGCCTTTGCTCAAGTCAGAGAAAAGGAAGTGATATCCTTTATTAAAAGAAATATTATTACTAGATTTGGTATTCCTTCTTAAATTGTTTGTGATAATGGATCCCAATTTATTGGGAGTAGAACTAATAACTTTTGTGACAGCTGGGGGATTAAGATGATAACATCAACACCAGTCCACCCACAAGCTAATGGTCAAGCAGAATCATCCAACAAGATCATCATCAACAACTTGAAGAAAAAGCTTGGATCCAAGAAAGGAAAATGGGCAGAAGAACTACCTTATGTACTATGGGCTGATAGGACAACTCCCAAGAATGCTACTGGCCAAACTCCATTTTCTTTGGTATTTGGGGCAGAATCAGTGATCCCTACAGAGATGGTGGTCCCTACTGCAAGAACAAGCATCCGTGATCCTGAAGGAAATGCTGAAAACTTGGTTCAAGACTTGGATACTATAGAAGAACTTAGGGATTTGGCAAGGATAAGGATGGCTAGTTATCAATAAAGGATGGCTGGAGCCTACAACAAAAATGTCAGGATCAGGAAGTTCCAAGTTGGTGATATGGTATTAAGGAAAACATTTCAGAATACCACAAATCCTGCTGATGGAAAATTGGCACCAAAGTGGGAAGGCCCCTACTTGATCGAAGCTGAGGCAGGAAAGGGGGCATATCGATTGCTAACAATGGAAGGTGATTTCCTACCAAGAGCTTGGAATGTTGTCCACCTGAAGAAGTACTTCATGTGATAAGGATGTGTGATCCTTAGCAATATTCATGATCCACATCCTTGAAGGATCCTTAGAGGACGGATAATCCTCATTTTGGTAATGATCTAATCTCAAACTATTTCATTCTTTAATTATCCTGTATACAAGGAAAAGGATCCTGGATCCTTTATCCTCCTTTCACTTGATTCTGAGTTTTGCAGAAGGTTCATGTATCCTTAACGAAGGATTGAGTATCCACAGAAGTCTCCAGTTATTTGGGCTTGACCCCAGTTATTTGGGCCTGTCCCAGTATCGCCAGCAGCGTACGATGATCCTGGTACAGTTCATGGCAATGTGACCAGTACCCGCTTTAGGGGCTGACAATTTCATTGTACTGGCTGTATCCGGGATCCTACGTATAGTGGTAGACGTACCATACATCCGTTCCTAAGGTTTCTAACGTTTTCACGTTAGCTAAGGTTTTGGCATCTTCATGTCACTAAGTTTAGATAGTCGCCAGTGAGGGCCATACTCCAGTTTACACAAGATCCTTTGGGATTTTCTCCAGTTTTTTTGGGCTTGTCCCTAGTTTTTTGGGCTTGTCCCTAGTTTTTTGGGCTTGTCCCCAGTTTTTTGGGCTTGTCCCCAGTGTATTGGGCTTGTCCCCAGAATTGTTGGGCTTGTCCCCAGTTGCTAACTCTGCTCTTATACTGGCTTAGTCCCAAGTTATGTTCCATTTCAGGTTTTTGAAGTCAAACAGCCAAGGATCCTTGATCCTTACCTTTTACTAAGGTTTGTCTTTTGGTTATCCTGATTGTAAATGTTAAAGGCTTAGGATCCTAACTTGGATTCTTAGGTTTGATCCTTAATCATTTTAATATTTATTCACTATTTATATAAGTGACCCTTATCCTTTGACAACAGGATTTATGATCCTTAAACTATACTACTTTTTTGAATTTATCAATTATAGGATATTTGATCCTTGATCATATCCTAAATTTTTTTGACATGATTTATTAAACCTTTATTCTTTACTTATAAACTCAAAGAAAGTATATCATGACAGTTGAAGAATGAGGAATTAACAAAAATAACAACACAAGAAATAGCCAAAAGATTAAAGTTTTATTTATTCACCAAAATGTTAAACCCTTAAAGGTTGTCAAAATTGCCAACCCAAGTTTCTACCAGCAAAACGTGGCCCGTCCATTTGGGTTGGCAAAGGGTGTCCATTGTTAACAGGTCTTAAAAGTGCAGGAAATAAAAGATGGCAGGATAACAAGTGGTTTTATCCCCCAAACAGAGGATCCCTCCACCATCTATTATCCTACCTATTGTTCAAAGGATCCATGATCCTCAACCCTAATAGCTATTGTTTAGTTATTATAAACCATCATTGTTTAAAACATCACAACCAAAAAACTTTCAAATCCTAAAAAAATGGGCTCCGGCCGCGTCTAGAAATGTCCGTCATCACCCATTTCTGCTGCTCACACCTTGGCTGCATCACCACCAGCATCATCACCACCAGCTTGATCCTTCCCGCTGCCACTTGCCTCAATCTCCAAGACCTCAGTAACATCCTCCTCATCATCTAGCTCAGCCAATTTCGCCTTCCAGCCCTCTTTGTCCCAAGTGGTCCTGTCGAAGTCAGGATCCACAGCCTCCTGGGCCATTTGCAGCTTGATTTTGTACATGGTGATGGCAACAGAGACTTTAGCATCCTCCAGCAGGTCGTGCTTCTCATGATATGCATTTATCTGGGCCATGACCACCTGCTGCTTTACCAGAGCGAGATCCTTCTCAAGGCGAGAGATAGTCTCATCCTTAGCCAGGAAGAATTTTTGGAACTCCAAATGCTTCTGCTCCGCCTCCTCAACATATGCATCAAACAACATTTCGATCTCGGCGAATTTCTGCAAAAAGACAAGGTAAAGTTCAGGATCCGTGATCCTCAAGTGGGCAGGATAATCAAGTAGAGTCAGTGATCCTTACATCAGCAAAATATTCCTGAAACTGGTGGCGGATGAGAGGCAAGCCTTCCAGATCCTCAGCCTTGGTGGCCTTCCTTTTCTTTCATCCTTTTCCCTTGGAGGTAGTGGGCTTAGAGACACTGGAACGACGGGGCTAGCAGCAGTCTTCTTCTTCCCGGAACGAGGAGCCACAGTGCTGAGATCACTGACACTAAAGCAGGAGGCTGACCTTGAGGATTTTCCAGCGCCTACCAATTCAAAACAACAGATAAGTATTCTTGTTTTATTTACATTTTAACATTTAATTATATACAAACTCGGATACTTACTTGACAGTGTGACTGAGCCTGAGGATACTTCTTGAGAATCCTTGGTGTTTGCTTGAAATGATCTTATTGCAGGATCAAGATTCCGGAAAGCGGTGATCCTCTCTTTGGTTGCAGGTGATGAAATGATATGAGAAACAGAGATAGCTGCACGAAAGAAACAAAAAGATGTTAGTGATCCTCAACGGAAACAGGGTTATCCTATGATCCTTCTATAAGGATCCTCTATCCTACCGTGGGTGGTCCATTTTAAGGGGAGATCCTACCCATCTGGGATAGAATCCCTCCTAACGAAGAAAAATCGCTTCTTCCAATTGGTGTCATTCTTGGTGGTCTTCAGGATTGGGTGTGCAATTTTTGGCTTCTTGTTGGTCACTCTCAATCTTTACTACACCCCATGGACTAGGAAGCTTGACACATTGGTGATATGTAGATGGAACTGCTTTCATGTCATGTATCCATGGCCTGCCAAGGATAACATTGCAATAGGATAAGCAATCTATAACACAAAATTTTTGAAAAGAACTAAGCCCCTCTATGTAAATGGGAAGCTTAATGTCCCCCAATGTGTTCTTAGTTTCTCCACTGTCACACCCCGATATTTCCACGTTTGACCGGTGGGCCCGGTGGGGGAGTATCGTGACGTGGTTGGTAACGTTACAGTCAAACAACACAATATTTAATATGCACAGCGGAAGCAAAGATAGATGTATTTCAACCGAATATAATATTGTAATATCAAGTATCACAATAGTCGAAAGTTTATCCACAGGTGGATCAAAGTAAAATGGAAACAGTAGTTCAACAGACTTTAGGCATCTTAAGCTTGCGAGACTCTTATTGATGCTAAGGAGAAATCCAGCCTATTACGAGTAGTACCTGCTGTTATGGTCAAAAATCAAGCAATGATCATGCAACCAAACTTTCTGGTGTGAGGTATGATGCTTGAATTGATGAACAACAATAAGGATCACTCTGAAATGTAATGAACAAGTGACACGAAGATTTATACGAGGAAAAAGCCCTTGATCAATGAATGATCTCCGGCATAAAAAACCTCGGGTGATGGAAACTACCAATCACCAACTCAAATTAAATAAGAAATGTGTTACAACTTCGGATGATAGCGAGCTAATTACAAGGATCACTATAGTGTAACGTGCAAAAGGTGTATGAAATTGCTAAGCGAACTGCCGAGAGCTGGTGAGAGCAGTTGTTAGTTTGTGTGTAGCCAAAAATAGCCAAGTGTTTCTATATAGATCGCTACCCCATTTAAAAATGGAAAATATCTAAGCTAACAAACATTCCGCAATTTATGCAAGTTCCCCACGAACTCCATAACGTCCACTTCATGTAAGCACGTGCGGAATAAGTCATGGAATATGCTCCAGGAATATCGCCAAGACCAAGTCCAAGCTGGTACTCCTACAAAACAACATTATATTCAAAGTAGACAATCGTTAGTATAAGGATCCTTAAGATGATCCATGATCCTGATCCTGAAACACTTCTGAGGATCACTAACTCAAACAGAAGTGAGGATCACCAAACCCAACAGTAATTGAGGATCACAGGTCATTGAGAAATCCTCCCCTAACAATTGCCCCCAAAATATAAGGAGTAATTATGTAAATAAACGAGTTGTATTTTCTGTTCTTATCCGCAATCAATCAACGGATAACTAGCCGTTGGAGTCGGACTAGCCGTTACGAGCATGACGTCATTGAGGTGACTATCCTGCAAGATCATCATTATAAATAGGAGTTAGAGATAGGGATCAATCCGCATTTAAATTCAAGAGAAACTCCCTTTAAATTCATATCCGAAGATCAATCAGGTATCTCTCTTCCTCTTCTTCCTTTACGTTTTCTTTCTCTGCTCCTTCTTTCTTCACCTTCTTCATAATCAAGATGATGCTAAGATCCTCACTGGCTAAGGATCACAAGAAGGACAGTCCTCTTAAGAGCCAGGGGATCATCAAAGATTCAGCGAATGAAAGGTGCTGCTTCACTGATCCACAAATAGACAGAATCCGCCGTTGCTTTCTGGCAAACACCGATTTCAAGCCATTTGACCCCACCGTTCTAAGTGATTATATTTCTGAAACATGGGTAGCTTTTCCGGTCACTCCTTTCACAATAGGATACTCGTATCCTTTCCCTGAATTCACCCAGTCTTTCTTCTCCCTCACCGGCATCTCCTACATTCAAGCTATGCCAATGATCTGGAGGGTCTTATATACCCTTGAAAGGATCATTGAGCAAGAAGGGGTTGCTCTTGGAATGTCGGAGTTGGCAGAGATGTATGACCTTGTAACATTTGGATCCCACCGATATCTACTCAAACGTAAACCCGGTGAAGAACACCCAATCTTCAAAGCCACAAAAAATGATACCAACTGGAAACGGCGTTTTTTCTTTGTCAGAAGGGATTCTATCTCTGATGGAAAGGATCTGCCAAGGAAGTGGAGCACCCATGGTAGGATAGAGGATCCCGAGAAGGATCACCAGACGACCTTGTTTTCGTCTAAGGATCACTAACACCCTTTTGTTCCTTTTTTGCAGCTATTACTGTTGCACACCTTATTACAACACCTGCCACGAAGGAAAGGCTTGCTGCTTTTCGGAGGCTTGATCCTGAAATAAGATCATTCAAAGCAAATACCCAGGATTCTCAAGAGGTATCCTCAGGTTCTGTCATGATGTCAAGTAAGTATCCTGTTTTTTGTATAATTAAATGTTTAAATAAATAATTAAATAGAAATAGGATAATGATACTTATCTGTTTTGGGTGTGTAGGTGCTGGGAAATCTTCAAAATCTGCCTCCAACTTCAGTGTCACTGATCTTGACAACGTCCGATCCTCCAAGAAAAAGTCTGCTGCTAGCCCCTCCGTCACAATCCCCAAGACAACCACTTCGAAGGGAAGAGGTGGAAAGAAGAGGAAGACCTCTGAAGCTGAGAACCTACAAGGCTTGCCTCTGATCCGCCATCAGTTCCTCGAGTACTTTGCCGATGTAAGGATCACTGACTTAACTTGATTATCCTGCCCATTTGAGGATCATGTGATCCTAACTTTGCATTGTCTTGTTTGCAGAAATTTTCCGAAATCGAGGACTATGTTGGGAATGTTGAAGAGCTTGAGGAGAAATACTCTGACCTCCAAAAAGTGGCGGTGCTCAAGGATCACAAGATTGCCTCCCTCGAAAAGGATCTCAATGATGTCAAAACTCAGATGGTTGCAGCCCAGATCAATGTTGACTATGAGAAGCACGAGATCACGGAGGATGCTAAAGTCTCCGCTGCCATTGCCATGTACAAGACCAAGCTGCAGATGGCCCAAGAAGCTCAGGATCCTGCTTTTGACAGGAGCAACTGGGACATGGAAGGCTGGAAGGCTAGGCTGGCTGAGTTGGAGGATGAGGATGAGGCTGATGAGGTTCTGGCAATCGAGGCTGGTGGTAGTGGCAAGGATCAGGCGAAGGATACGGGAGCTGGAGGAGATGATGATGCAGTGAAGGTGTAGGCTGCATGAATGGGCGATGAAGGACATTTCTAGACGTAGCCGGAGCCCATTTTTTAAATTTGATAGTTTGTTTTGGTTATGGTGTTTTTTGTTGAACAATGATGGGTTGTACTTAAACAATAGTAATTAGGGCTAAGGATCATGGATCCTTCGAACAATAGGTAGGATTACAAATGCTGGAGGGATCCTCTGTTTGGGGGATGAAGCCATTGTGATCCTGCCGTCTTTTGATTCCTGCACTTTCTAGACCAATGGACACCCTTTGCCAACCCATGTGGACGGGCCACGTTTTGCTGGTAGAAATGTGGGTTGGCAATTTTGACAACCTTAAAGGGTTTAATCTTTTGTGAATAAAATAACTTTAACTTTTTGGCTTATCCTGTGCTGATATCCTTGTTAATATTTTACTTTCCAACTGTTGTGATGTTCATTTTGTTTAAACTTATCAAGTAAAGAAAAAATTTAAGAAATATCCTCAAAAAGTTTAGGATATGATCAAGGATCACATATCCCATAATCGATAAGTTCTGAAAAGTAATATAGTTTAAGGACCATAAGTTCAGTTGTCAAAGGTGTTTTGGTCAAAAATCAAGCAATGATAATGCAACCAAACTTTCTGTTGTGAGGTATGATGCTTGAATTGATGAACAACAATAAGGATCACTCAGAAATGAAATGAACAAGTGACACAAAGATTTGTACGAGGAAAAAGCCCTTGATCAATGAATGATCTCTGGCATAAAAAACCTCGGGTGATGGAAACTACCGATCACCAACTCAAATTAATAAAGAAATATATTACCACTTCGGATGATAGCGAGCTAAGTACAAGGATCACTATAGTGTATTGTGTAAAAAAGTGTATAATCGCTAAGTGTTTTGTCGAGAGCTAGTGAGAGCAGTTGCAAGAGTGTGTGTGTAGCCAAAAATAGCCAAGTGTTTTCTAATTAGCTCGCTACCCCTTTAAAAATGGAAAATATCTACACTAACTAACATTCCGCATTTCATGCAAGTCCCCCACGAACTCCATAACGTCCACTTCAGGTAAGCACGTGCGGAATTAGTCATGGAATATACTCCAGGAATGTCGCCAAGACCAAGTCCAAGCTCGTATTCCTGCAAAACAATACCATATTCAAAGTAGACAATCGTTAGTATAAGGATCCTTAAGATGATCCATGATCCTGATCCTGAAGCACTTCTGAGGATCACTAACTCAAACAGAAGTGAGGATCACCAAACCCAACAGTAATTGAGGATCACAGGTCATTGAGAAATCATCCCCTAACAATTGCCCCCAAAATATAAGGAGTAACTATGTAAATAAACGAGTTTTATTTTGTTCTTATCCGCAATCAACCAACGGATAACTAGCCGTTGTAATCGGACTAGCCGTTACGAACATGACGTCACTGAAGTGACTATCCTGCAAAATCATCATTATAAATAGGAGTTAGAGATAGGGATCAATCCGCATTTAAATTCAAGAGAAACTCCCTTTAAATTAATATCCGAAGATCAAGCAGATATCTCTCTTCCTCTTCTTCCTTTACGTTTTCTTTCTCTGCTCCTTCTTTCTTCACCTTCTTCATAATCAAGATGATGTTAAGATCCTCTCCTGCTAAGGATCACAAGAAGGACAGTCCTCTTAAGAGCCAGGGGATCATCAAAGATTCGGCGAATGAAAGGTGCTTCTTCACTGATCCACAAATAGACAGAATCCGGCATTGCTTTCCGGCGAACACCTATTTCAAACCGTTTGATCCTACCGTTCTAAGTGATTACGTTTCTGAAACTTGGGTAGCTTTCCCGGTCACTCCTTTCACAATGGGATACTCGTATCCTTTCCCTGAATTCACCCAGTCTTTCTTCTCCCTCACCGGCATCTCCAATATTCAAGCTATGCCAATGATCTGGAGGGTCTTATATACCCTTGAGAGGATCATTGAGCAGGAAGGAATTGCTCTAGGAATGTCGGAATTGGCAGAGATGTATGACCTCACAACATTTGGATCCCACCGATATCTATTCAAGCGTAAACCCGGTGAAGAACATCCCATCTTCAAAGCCACTAAGAATGATACAAACTGAAAACGACGATTCTTCTTTGTCAGAAGGGATTCTATCCCGGATGGAAAGGATCTGCCAAGGAAGTGGACCACCCATGGTAGGATAGAGGATCCTGAGAAGGATCACCAGATAACCTTGTTTTTGTATAAGGATCACTAACACCCTTTTGTTTCTGTTGTACAGCTATCTCTGTTTCGCACCTTATACCATCACCTGCCACCAAGGAAAGGCTTGCTGCTTTCAGAAAAATTGATCCTGCAACAAGATCATTCAAAACAAACACATAGGATTCTCAAGAAGTATCCTCAGGCTCTGTCACTATGTCAAGTAAGTATCCTGTTTTTTGTATAGTTAAATGTTTAAATAAATAGTTAAATAGAAATAGGATAAGGATACTTATCTGTTTTGAATGTGTAGGCGCCAGTAAATCCTCAAAATCTGCCTCCAAGTTCAGTGTCAGTGATCTTGACAATGTCCGATCCTCAAAGAAAAATTCTGCTGCTAGCCCCTCCGTCACACTCCCCAAGGCAACCACTTCGAAGGGAAGAGGTGGAAAGAAGAGGAAGACATCTGAAGCTGAGAACCTACAAGGCTTGCCTCTGATCCGCCATCAGTTCCTCGAGTACTTTGCAGATGTAAGGATCACTGACTTAACTTGACTATCCTGCCCATTTGAGGATCATGTGATCCTAACTTTGCATTGTCTTGTTTGCAGAAATTTGCCGAAATCGAGGACTATGTTGGGAATGTTGAAGAGCTTGAGGAGAAACACTCTGACCTCCAAAAAGTGGCAATGCTCAAGGACCTCAAGATCGCTTCCCTTGAAAAGGATCTCAATGATTCCAAAGCTCAGATAGTTGCGACTCAGATCAATGCTGATTATGAGAAGCACGAGATCACACAGGATGCTAAAGTCTCCGCTGCCATTGCCATGTACAAGACCAAGCTACAGATGGCTCAAGAAGCTCAGGATCCTGCCTTTGATAGGAGCAGCTGGGACATGGAGGGCTGGAAGGCTAGGCTGGCTGAGTTGGAGGATGATGAAGATGAGGCTGACGAGGTTCTGGCAATCGAAGCTGGTGGCAGTGGCAAGGATCAGGTGAAGGATACGGGAGCTGGAGGAGATGGTGATGCAGCGAAGGCATAGGCTGCATGAATGGGCGATGAAGGACATTTCTAGCCGGAGCCCATTTTTTTAGTTTGATAGTTTGTTTTGGTTATGGTGTTTTCTTGTTGAACAATTATGGGTTGTATTTAAACAATAGTAATTAGGGCTAAGGATCATGGATCCTTTGAACAATAGGTAGGATTACAAATGGTGGAGGGATCCTCTGTTTGGGGGATGAAGCCATTCTGATCCTGCCGTCTTTTGATTCCTGCACTTGAAAGACCTATTAACGATGGACACCCTTTACCTACCCCAGCGGACGGGCCACGTATTGCTGGTAGATGCTTGGGGTAGGTAATTTTGACAACCTTGAAGGGTTTAATCTTTTGTGAATAAAATAACTTTAACTTTTTGACTATATCCCGTGTTGCTATCCTTGTCGGTATTTTACTTTCCAATTGTTATGATGTTCATGTTGTTTAAACTTATCAAGTAAAGAAAAAATTTAAGAAATATCCCCAAAAAATTTAGGATATGATCAAGGATCACATATCCCATAATCGATAAGTTCTGAAAAGTAACATAGTTTAAGGATCATAAGTTCAGTTGTCAAAGGATAAGGGTCAATTAGATAAATAATGAATGAAATCAAAATAGTTAAGGATCATACCTGAGAATCCAAGTTAGGATCCTAACCTTTAACACTTATAATCAGGATAACCAAAATACAAACCTTAGTTGAAGATAAGGATCAAGGATCCTTAGTCATTTATCTCCACAAACCTGAAATAAGATATAACTTGGGACTAAGCCAATATAAGATGAAAGTTAGTAACTGGGGACAAGCCCAATATACTGGGGACAAGCCCAAAGGATAACTGGGGACAAGCCCAAAGGATAACTGGGGACACGCCCAAAGGATAACGGGGGACAAACCCAAAGGATCGTGTGTAAACTGGAGTATGGCCCTCACTGGCGACTATCCAAACTTAGTGACATGAAAATGCCAAAACCTTAGCTAACGTGAAAATGTTAGAAACCTTAGGAACGGATGTATGGTACGTCTACCATTATATGTAGGATCCTGAATATAGCCAGTAAAATGAAATTGTCAGCCCCTAAAGCGAGTACTGGTCCCATTGCCATGAACTATACCAGGATCATCGTGCGCTACTGGCGAAACTGGGGACAGGCCCAAACTGGGGACTAGCCCAAATAACTGGGGTCAAGCCCGAATAACTGGGGTCAAGCCCAAATTACCGGATACTTCTGTGGATACTCAATCTTTAGTTAAGTATACCTGAACCTTCAAAACTCAGAATCAAGTGAAAGGAGGATAAAGGATGCAGGATCCTTATCCTTGTGTAGGATAATTAAAAAATGAAATAGTTCGAGATTAGATCATTACCAAAAATGAGGATCCTCTGCCCTGTAAGGATCCTTCAAGGATACTTGTCTGGTAAGGATCATGGATCCTGATCACATGAAATATTTCTTCAAATGGACAGCATTCCAAGCTCTTGGTAGCAAATCACCTTCCATTGTTAGCAATCGATATGCCCCCTTTCCTGCTTCAGCTTCAATCAAATAGGGGCCTTCCCACTTTGGTGCTAGCTTTCCATCAGCAGGATTGGTGGTATTTTGAAATGCTTTCCTTAATACCATATCACCAACTTGGAATTTCCTGATCCTGACATTTTTGTTGTAAGCTCCAGCCATCCTTTGTTGATAACTGGCCATCCTTATCCTTGCCAAGTCCCTGATTTCCTCTATAGTATCCAAGTCTTGAACCAAGTTTTCAGCATTTTCTTCAGGATCACGAATGCTTGTTCTTGCAGTTGGAACCACCATCTCTGTAGGGATCACTGATTCTGCCCCAAACACCAAAGAAAATGGAGTTTGGCCTGTAGCATTCTTAGGAGTTGTCCTATCAGCCCAAAGCACATAAGGTAGTTCTTCTGCCCATTTTCCTTTCTTGGATCCAAGATTCTTCTTCAGATTGTTGATGATGATCTTGTTGGATGATTCTGCCTGACCATTAGCTTGTGGGTGGACTGGTGTTGATGTTATCATCTTAATCCCCCAGTTGTCACAAAAGTTAGTAGTTCTATTCCCAATAAATTGGGATCCATTATCACAAACAATTTCAGAAGGGATACCAAATCTAGTAATAATGTTTCTTTTAATAAAGGATATAACTTCCTTTTCTCTGACTTGAGCAAAGGCTTCAGCCTCTATCCACTTAGAGAAGTAATCAGTCATAGCAAGCATGAATACTTTTCCACCAGGTGCCTTAGGAAGCTTTCCAACTATATCCATTCCCCATTTCATGAATGGCCAGGAAGAGGATATCGGATGCAAGAGTTCTGCTGGTTGGTGAAGGATATTACTATGCCTCTGACAAGGATCACACTTCTTGGCATACTCCACAGCATCCTTCTTCATAGTGGGCCAATAGTATCCTGTCCTCAGGATCCTTGAGAATAATGCCCTGCCCCCAGTGTGGTTTCCATAATCTCCTTCATGGAAATCCTTTAGGACTTCTTGGATTTCAGGATCCTCAATGCATCTTAGATATGGTCCTGCAAGAGATTGTTTATACAACATATTATTCAATATTGTAAATTGAGATACCTTAGTTTTGAAAGCCCTTGGGTTTTCTCCTGTAGGAATTTATCCATGTTGTATGTATCTCATGATTGGGAGGATCCATGATCCTGAATGAGATTGAGTATCATCACTAGGGATGACTGCAGAATCTTCTCCTATCTCCATGGCTACCTGATCCTCGATAGCAGGGGTCAGGATATGGATAATAGGGATCTTGACATCCTCAGGGAACTTCAAAGATGATCCTAGATTGGCTATTGCATCAGCTTCTGCATTCTCTTCCCTTGGTACCTGTGTCAAACTAAAGAATACAAAAGAGAGTGCCAATTCTTTGACTATCTCCAAATATTTGATTAGCTTTTCACCTTTAACAGCATAGGATCCATTAAAGTGATTAGTGATTAATAATGAATCTACATGTACCTCAAGATACCTGATCCTCATATGCTTAGCAATTTTCAAACCAGCTATCAAGGCTTCATACTCAGCCTCATTGTTGGTAGTTTGAAATTCACAAGCTATGGAGTGGGGTATTATGTTCCCCTGTGGCGATTTTAGTAGTATTCCAAGTCCTGTTCCTTTTACATTGGAGGCTCCATCAGTGAATAGTATCCAAGGATCCTTGGTTTCTTCAAGCTGTTGGACCTCTAACTCATCTTCCTTTTGCAAATCACTACTAAAATCTGCCACAAAGTCAGCTAAGGCTTGGGATTTGATGGCAGTCCTTGGTTCATATATTATATCGTATGCACTAAGCTTCACTGACCACTTAGCCATCCTTCCTGACATTTCAGGTTTCCTAAGAACATTCTTAATTGGAAAATTAGTCTTAACAATAATGGCATGAGTCTCAAAATAATGTCTCAATTTAGTAGATGCCATAATTAATGCAAGGATAAGTTTTTCTAAGTGTGAATACCTGGATTCAGCATCAAGTAAACTCTTACTTACATAATAAACAGGATGTTGTGTACCTTGGTGATCCTTAACAAGGACCGCACTTACTGCTTTTGAGGATACTGCTAGATACAAGGATAATACATCTCCTTTTTCTGGTTTCATCAAGGCTGGGGCTGAGGATAGGTAATCCTTAAGAGCTTTAAGGGCACTTTCATGCTTCTCAGTCCATTCAAATTTCTTGTTCTTCCTCAGGATATCATAGAATTCCTTGCACTTTTCTGAGGATTTGGATATGAATCTATTCAAGGCTGCGATCCTGCCCGTCAATCTTTGCACATCCTTAGCATTGGTAGGAGATTTGATATTCACAATAGCCTTAATTTGCTCTGGACTTGCTTCAATGCCCCTCTTTGTCACCATATAGCCTAAGAATTTACCAGCCTTAACACCAAAATGACACTTGGAAGGATTAAGTTTCATATTAAATTTATCAAGGATATTGAATGCCTCCTCCAAGTCTTTAAGGTGATCCTCAGCTTTCTTGGACTTAACCACCATGTCATCAATATAAACTTCCATAGTGAGCCCAATTTGTTCCTTGAACATCATATTGACTAGCCTGCTCGAAGTAGCTTATCTACCTCTTCCTGGATAATAGCATTCCTTTCAGGTGCAAACTTCCTCCTCTTTTGATGAATTGGCTTGAATGACCTGTCAGTGCCAAGTTTATGAGTAATTATATCCTTAGATATACCTGTCATGTCTTCATGTTTCCAGGCAAAGGTAGATTTCCTTCTCTTAAGGAAGGATACTAGCTCCTGTTCGATGTTGCTAAGGATCCCTGATCCTATGAGGATCTTGGATTCAGGATCCTCAGGATTCATGAGGATTTCTTTTAAATCCTGTTCTCTTGCCTCCAAGACATCTCTTGAAGGATACTTTAATTGCTATTGCTCCCATGGTCTTGAGGCTGGCTTCATTGATGAGGTATAGCAGTTTTTAGCCTCCTGTTGATCACTCTCAATTTTCACCACTCCCCAAGGACTTGGAAGCTTTACACATTGATGATAAGTGGATGGGACTGCCTTCATGTCATTTATCCATGGCCTGCCAAGGATAACATTACAACATGATAAACAATCTATAACACAAAACTTTTGATAAGAATGCAATCCTTCAATATAGATTGGGAGTTTGATGTCCCCCAATGTATTCTTAGTTTCTCCACTGAATCCCACAAGTACTGAGGATCTTGGGATAATATCAGACTCTGGGATATTCATCTTCTTGAGGACATCAAGCTGAATGATGTTCACAGAGCTTCCTCCATCTATAAGGATCCTGCGAACAAAGTGGTTAGAAATAAGCAATGTAATTACAAGACCATCATGATGAGGATCCTGGACATCAACACGATCATCCTCATCAAAAGTTATGACTTTATCCTGGGCGACAAAGGAGGTCTGGACGGGTCTGTCTCCATTATCCATCTTGGTTTCCTTAGCATGTCTTTTTGCTGCTGAAAAGGAGGTACCACAAATGTCTGATCCTCCGGATATGAAGTTTATGACTTGTGCATCTGCTGGAGGAGCAGGAGCCCTTTCCGGGATCCTTTCAGGATCCTGGATCCTTGACTTCTTCCGACCCAAGAGTTCCTCCAAATGCCCCCTGCTCAACAAGTAACCAATTTCCTTTCTCAGTGCAATACACTCTTCAGTGAGATGCCCGAAATCCTCATGATATGCACACCACTTGGACTTATCCTTTGTAGCAGCTGGTTTATCACTTTTCCTTGGCCACCTAGCTTTCTCACCTAGATTCTGCATTGCAAGGATTAGTTCATTGTTATCAACAGAAACACAGTATTCAGAAATAGGAGGATAATCCTCATCATCCTCTTCTTGTTCCACTGAATGCACGTTTTGATTGTCAGACTTATTGTAGAACTTGGATTTGTTGTTCCTGAAGTAGGATCCTTGTTTCTCCTATTTTGAGGATCCTGTCAATCTATCCGGGATCCTTTTGTCATCCTCTAGGCGGATGAACCTAAGGGCCCTAGTTCTTACTTCATCAAGATTCCTGCAAGGTGTCATAACAAGATCATCATAGAATAATGAATCCCTAAGTAATCCCATTTTAAAGGCCTCTACAGCCGTAGCAATATCCAAGTTAGGAATATCCAAGGATTCTTTACTAAACTTAGTGATGTAATCTCTATGTGATTCATTTTGACCTTGTGTTACCCTATATAGATCACTAGTTAATCGTTCAAATTTTCTACTACAAGAGAATTGACTATTGAACAAGTTAACTAAATTAGCAAATGAAGTAATAAAGTAAGGGGGAAGACTTAGCAGCCATTTAAGAGCAGATCCTGTGAGTGTGTGTCACACCCCCAAAATCCACACGCGGAGTACCACCGCTTGGAGGCGTGACTGACCAGGATCAAGCCACCAATCATATTGAACATATAAGTAAATAGTAAAAGTCATTCATCAATACGATAGGTGTTTTCAAAATCAAACATAAATAAGTGTGTAGCGGAAGTAATAATGTAAAAACCCAACATAAGTATTAAGTTGAAGTGTCACAAAAGAGTGTATCATAACATCCAAAAATCCGTGCCCACAACGGTCGCGCCTCCCGTGCAAGCTCCAAGAGTACCTATGGTCCTGCAAGGCATGTAACAGAGAGTCAACAACAAAGTTGAGCGAGTTCACAGTTGGTTGTTTAGTTATCGTATTCGTTTCATAAATCGTATGTTTGTTTAGTAACCAATATATCATATTTGTTTGTATCGCGGCCTTCCCGGCATGTGTGCGAAGATTAGTGGGGGGTTTCCCCATGTATTAAATATTAGTTACATTTGTATCGCGGCCCTCCAGGCATGTGTGCGAAGATTAGTATATGTATCGCGGCCAATCCAGGCATGTGTGCGAAGAATTGTATATGTATCGCGGCCAATCCAGGCATGTGTGCGAAGAATTGTATTTTATATAAGTGCCCTTCTCAACCGAGGACAGTACGTATCCAATACGTAGATTTAGTCTAGTAATGATGTGAGTACAATAATCATTCAATCCCATTCCCAACCCCGGGAATCCCATGCCTTGGTAAGAGTGTGAACTCACCTTGGTTTGCTCGGTTATGCTAAACTATGTGCTCACAATAAATCAGTCAAGTCCTATAGTAGGCACGTATTTTTAATCAGTACATGTTTGTAAAGCTTCACATGTAACTATCATCAAAGTAACATCACAGAGTGTGCCTAGAAATTAGTATCTTGTATCTTGTAAACAGTTAATCCAATTTATGCAATTCATGTTTCACATAAAAGCTTTCACAGTCCATTATGACAAGATTATCCATTAACAGACTAACAGAAGTAATAGACCTAACAGAGTTTCCAACTTAACAAGGTTAACTAGTTTATTAAGGTTAGCCTATCTAACCAAGTTAATAAACTAAACAGTCATAACATACTTAACCTGGTTAATATAACATGCTTAACAGTATCATGTTAAATAGAATTTACAACTAACACAGTTAGTAAACTAATATTGTTTACTACTTTCATAGAGTTAACCATTTAAAAGTGACAATAAACTAAACAAAGTTAATCAATTATTTGAGTTAACTAAACTAACTGAGGTTAAATAACTAACATAGTTATCTAACTAATAAAATAAACTATGCAGCCCACTTCGACAAAATCCAATAGTGCCGAAATCACTTATGCCAAAACACTATGTGGACGAAATCCCTCTTGGGCCGAAAACCCTTTATGGGCCGAAATCACTAATGTGGGTCGAACTCTCTTTGGGCCGAAAACACTTATGTGGGCCGAAATCACTTATGTGATTTCGTCCACTTTATAATTGTGGTGGGTGATTTCGTTGGTACTTCATCATCTTCAACAACACTTACAGTAACATAAAACCCAGCAACTATAATCCCATTACAGTTTACTATTTCAACCAGCAATCGTTCAATCAGAAAAATCGACATCAGCACAAAAGATTTTCAACAAGAACAGCAACAAGAACAGTTTCTATATTTCATACCCACATTACGAACCCACCAAATCAATAGCTTATAATTGATGCACTTAACCACAGAGATTAACGAAGACCAGTTAATAACAGAGATTTTAACCCATTTATTAAACAATCGATGTTCAATCGTATGCTCATACATATCTCATGATAGCAGTAATACAGAATGTTAAATAAACAATCTATGGTGATTTTGATCAAACAAACAACAACAATGGCCGATTACTAACCTCTGCCGTCGGGTTTCAAAAGGAGAGAGAAACAATGTGATTAGGGTTTGCCAAATGAGAAACTTCTCCATGAAGGTTGTGATAAAATAAATTTATAATACCCCACTGGGCCTAAAGCCCATTTGCTGTTTTCGCCAGCACAAGTGGACGAAAACACCATGTGTTTTCATCAGGGGGGGTGTTTTTATATGAGCAGGGGTGTTAGCCAAAGATCCATAATAAACTATACAATCCCAATTAACCCAAATTACACTATTATCATATACTCAAATATAATATGCACCCCAATTATAAAATATCAATCGCAAAACTATTTAACGTTTTACAAATGTAAGCGTTGTGAAATAAACAAGTCGAGTAACAAACAACAAAAAAAATTAACGTGCAATAAATGCGAAGATGGAAATCTTGGAAACTCGAGTTGTCACATTATCCCCAACTTGAAAGAAATTTCGTCCCGAAATTTAGCACATGGTTACTGAGGAAGCTAGTTGTGTTGTGTTGTGTAGTTTACTGGTTTTCCTGGGGTGTCACATCATCCCCCCGTTGATTTGGAATTTCATCCCGAAATTTTGTAGTAGCTTCAGCCTCAGTAGTAGTTGCATTGTTTTCGAACAACTGGGGATATTTGAGTTCCATCTGGTCTTCTCGTTCCTAGGTATACTCTGGGCCACGACGGGAGTTCCAACGAACTCGAACAAGAGGTATTCTGGTGTTCTTGAGGACCTTAACATCCCGGTCCGTAATTTCAACTGGTTCTTCGACGAAATGCAACCGTTCGTCGATAGTGAGCTCCTTCAAAGGAACTATGAGGGTCTCATCTGACAGACACTTCTTCAGATTCGACACGTGAAAGACGTTGTGAACTGCACTGAGTTCAGCTGGTAAGTTCAGTCTGTAGGCCACTTTGCCTATTTTCTCAATGACTTCAAATGGTCCAACGTATCGTGGATTGAGTTTGCCCCTTTTGCCAAAACGAACAACACCCTTCCAGGGTGAAACTTTGAGTAGCGCTCGATCCCCAACCTGGAACTCGAGTAGTTTCCTGTCTTTATCGGCGTATGCTTTCTGACGGTCACGAGCTGCCGCCATGCGTTGTCGTATTTGAGCAATCTTTTCAGTAGTATCAACTACCATTTCTGGACCCGTGATCTGACTGTCACCCACCTCTGCCCAACAAAGAGGTGATCGGCATTTACGCCCGTACAATGCCTCAAATGGAGCAGCTTTAATGCTGGTGTGGTAACTGTTATTGTATGAAAATTCCACCAGTAGCAGATGTTTTTCCCAGCCATTGCCAAAGTCAATTACGCACGCCCGAAGCATGTCTTCTAGAGTTTGAATAGTGCGCTCAGACTGCCCATCTGTCTGAGGATGATAAGCTGTGCTCATGTCTAAACGAGAGCCAAAGGATTTGTGCATCGCTTGCCAAAGTTCGGAAGTGAAACGTGCGTCACGATCAGAGATAATAGAGGTTGGCACCCCGTGCCCTGAAACCACTTCTTTTAAGTAAATGTCTGCTAAGGTAGAGAACTTGTCTGTTTCCTTAATAGCCAGGAAGTGTGCAGACTTAGTGAGTCGATCCACGATCACCCAAATAGTATCATTCCCACGTTGAGATCTAGGCAGGCCAGTAACAAAATCCATGGAAATTTGCTCCCATTTCCATTGTGGTATCTCAGGTTGTTGGAGTGGGCCTGAAGGTTTCTGATATTCCGCTTTGACTCTCGCACAAGTCAAACACTTGCTAACGTAAGTTGCTATGTGGGCCTTCATGCTAGGCCACCAATATATAGTTCTGAGGTCGTGGTACATCTTATCCGAACCAGGATGTACTGAGTAGCGAGACTTATGAGCTTCTTCCATTACAAGCTCGCGTAGGTTGCCATAGTGTGGGACCCAAATGCGTCCTGTTACATAGTAGGCGTCGTCTGCCTTTTGTTCTAACTGTTGCCTTGAACCGCGTAGGGCTTCAGCCCTGACGTTTTCTGGTTTCAATGCTTCTACTTGAGCATCTCGTATCTGAGAAGGAAGACTAGACTGAATAGTGAGTTGCAACGCTCGTACACGCCTAGGAGTAGTATCCTTTCGACTGAGGGCGTCGGCCACAACATTGGCTTTGCCCGGATGGTACTTTATAGCACATTCGTAATCGTTCAGTAGCTCGACCCATCTACGTTGTCGCATGTTCAATTCTTTCTGCTTGAAAATATGTTCGAGACTCCTGTGATCAGTGTAGATAGTGCACTTGGTACCGTACAGGTAATGTCGCCATATCTTGAGCGCAAAAACGACAGCTCCCAGCTCTAAATCGTGTGTAGTGTAGTTCCGTTCGTGGATCTTAAGTTGGCGCGAAGCATAAGCAATGACTTTATCCCGCTGCATCAACACACATCCAAGACCTTGGATAGATGCGTCGCAGTAGACTACAAAATCGTCCGTGCCTTCAGGCAAGGAGAGGATAGGTGCGCTACAAAGTCTATCCTTTAAGTGCTGAAACGCTGTTTCCTGTGTATTACTCCAACGGTAAGCAACACCTTTCTGTGTCAGTAATGTAAGCGGCTGTGCAATCTTTGAGAAGTCTTTGATGAACCGTCTGTAATAACCCGCCAAACCCAAGAATTGGCGTATTTCTGTCGGTGTGCGAGGTGCAGGCCAGTTCTTGATCGAATCTACCTTGGATGGATCGACATGAATCCCATCCGTGTTTACCACGTGGCCTAGAAAGTGGACTTCACGAAGCCAGAAGTCGCATTTTGAAAACTTAGCGTATAGCTGTTCCGTTCGTAAGAGTTCCAAAATAAGTCGTAAGTGCTGCTCGTGTTCCTCCCGATTCTTCGAATAAATCAGGATGTCGTCAATGAAAACAATAACAAACTTGTCAAGATAAGGTTTGCACACCCTGTTCATAAGGTCCATGAAAACCGCAGGCGCGTTCGTTAACTCAAATGGCATGACCAAAAACTCGTAATGGCCGTAGCGAGTTCTGAATGCTGTTTTGGAGACGTCCTCATCCCGGACTCTCAATTGATGATAGCCTGACCTCAGGTCAATCTTCGAGTAATAGCTCGACCCTTGCAACTGGTCGAATAAGTCGTCGATGCATGGAAGAGGATAGCGATTCTTTACAGTCACCTTGTTCAGTTCGCGGTAGTCTATACACATGCGGAAGGTACCGTCTTTCTTCTTCACAAATAATACTGGAGCTCCCCAGGGCGAAGAGCTAGGACGTATGAAACCCTTTTCCAAGAGTTCTCGCAATTGCTTAGACAGTTCTTCCAGTTCAGTGGGAGCTAAGCGATAAGGCGCTCGAGCTATAGGTGCTGCTCCAGGAGCTAGCTCGATTTGAAACTCGACCAGGTAACTCTTCAGGAAACACTTGAGGAAAATCACGTAAAACTGGGATATCCTCTAACTTCTTTTCTTTCGTCGATGTATCTGTAACGAGTGCTAAAATAGTTGTGTGGCCCTTTCGCAAACACTTCTGTGCCTTCAAGAAGGAGATGATGCCACTCACGACACCACTCTTGTCGCCTTGG
Source organism: Helianthus tuberosus (assembly GCA_030545235.1). NCBI lineage: Eukaryota > Viridiplantae > Streptophyta > Magnoliopsida > Asterales > Asteraceae > Helianthus > Helianthus tuberosus. The sequence continues at coordinate 157,817,537 of CM060403.1, forward strand.
ACTTCGAGAGGTTCTTTGCCAGTACGGGGAATACGAATGATCTTCTCCTTGCATAGGATCTCTGCTTGTTGTTGGGATAACCAATCCATACCAATGACGATGTCAAAACTACTCAGAGTTATGGGAATGAGATCGATAGAGAAAGACTGACCAGCGAGGATAAGATTACAACCCTGAACTACGTGTGTGGCTTCTAGACTTTTACCGTTAGCTAGCTCTACGACATGTTTGGTGTTTAAAAGCGTTGGTGCGCGTTTAAGCATTTTACTAACCTTCAGAGATATGTAACTGGTATCCGCACCCGAATCAAATAATACAGTAACATAAAAGTCGTCGAGAAGAAACTTACCCATAACCACATTAGGATCGTTCCTTGCATCAGCCTGACCAATCACAAATGCACGACCCCTAGCACCATTGCCGTTGTTGCTTCCTCCATTGTTGTTCCCGTTGCCCTGATTGTTGTTGTTGTTATTCTGGTTTTGGTTTAACTGGGGACAGTTCCGCTTGAAGTGGCCTTCAGCCCCACACTGAAAGCATGCCCTATTTCCTTGTTGTTGTTGCTGTGGCTGGTTTCATGGAGCGGGCGGTTGTTGTTGTTGCTGGTTCTGATTCGCAGGTCGTGAACTTCTGCAATCTTTAGCTTCATGACCTACCCTTAGACATCTCTGACAGCGGCCTTTACAACACTGACCACTGTGGTGTCTGTTGCACCTGTTACACAGTGGGTGAATTCCCCGATATCCACTCTGTCCCTGACCACCAGACGATTGCTGACTCAGACTCTGGTAATCACTAGTCTTGCGCTGCTGCTGTGCTTGAGACTGTACTATAGCTGAACCCCTGCTGGAATCCCCTTCCCATTTCCGCTTGTTGTCACTGGGAGTAGCAGGAGTAGCTGGGGTGGTAGTGATAGTAGTAGCGCTGATACGTTTAGGCAGCTTGTTCTGTTCCACTGCCTGATCGGTGAGACGATGAGCTAACTTGACGATTTGTTGAATGGTGCCAAGATTCGCTGAGGTTACGTGACTTTGAATTTCCGGTACCATACCCTTGAGATACAGTTCAATACGCTTAATGGGAGGGTCTACCATAGTAGGACACAGAATAGCCAACTCATTCGATCTTCTGGTGTACGCTTCAATTTCTGACCCCGTCATTTTCAAGTGGTAAAACTCTACCTCCAGCTTATGAATGTCATCACGGCTACAGTATTCCTCTCTGATCAATTCCTTAAAATCATTCCAGGGTGTGGCGTTTGCAACAGCCAACCCTAACATCTGAACTTGCGCATTCCACCAAGTCAGCGCAATGCCTTCTAGAGTACCAGTGGCGTACTTCACCCTGCGAGCCTCAGGGCATTCACACATTTCAAATACGGACTCGAGCTTTTCAAACCAATGGAGGAGTCCAACTGCTCCTTCCATGCCACTAAAAGTAGTAGGACGACAGTCCATGAAAGTTTTGAAGGTGCAAACAGGTGGCTGAGCGTGCTGACCTGTTGTGTATAAGAACCAGGACAAGATTAAGCACAAGAGTTGGTTTAGGAGTGTAGGATCTAAAGATCCTAGTGTGAGTTACAACTGCAGGGTATACCTCCTGCTTGTGCGGCTGCAAGTGCCGTAGCAACTCGTTCATTAATAAGAGCCGTCAACTGGGCTTGTGTCATGTTAATGCGTCCAGCCATAATCTTCATAGCAAAGGTAACATAGGTGAGAGAGGTTCGCGAGTAGTGCGATGACAGAAGAGAGTAAGCACACAAGTGTTCTCATGCAATAGTGTTACGTTAATCTAAGCATACCCTGAGCAAAGTTCTATGCAATTTTAGCAAGTAGGCAATAAGACATGTACCATATTACCTAGAGTGTTGAGTCTTGCACGTGGGGCGAAGCGTCGTTGTGGATCGTTGAGCACTGTTCTGGTTATAGTCTGGTTTTAATAAAAACGTTTTCCCCTTATTAAAACCGAGTTCTCTATAACCAATGGCTCTGATACCAATCTGTCACACCCCCAAAATCCACACGCGGAGTACCACCGCTTGGAGGCGTGACTGACCAGGATCAAGCCACCAATCATATTGAACATATAAGTAAATAGTAAAAGTCATTCATCAATACGATAGGTGTTTTCAAAACCAAACATAAACAAGTGTGTAGCGGAAGCAATAATGTAAAAACCCAACATAAGTATTAAGTTGAAGTGTCACAAAAGAGTGTATCATAACATCCAAAAATTCGTGCCCACAACGGCCGCGCCTCCCGTGCAAGCTCCAAGAGTACCTATGGTCCTGCAAGGCATGTAACAGAGAGTCAACAACAAAGTTGAGCGAGTTCACAGTTGGTTGTTTAGTTATCGTATTCGTTTCGTAAATCGTATGTTTGTTTAGTAACCAATATATCATATTTGTTTGTATCGCGACCTTCCCGACACGTGTGCGAAGATTAGTGGGGGGTTTCCCCATGTATTAAATATTAGTTACATTTGTATCGCGGCCCTCCAGGCATGTGTGCGAAGATTAGTATATGTATCGCGGCCAATCCAGGCATGTGTGCGAAGAATTGTATATGTATCGCGGCCAATCCAGGCATGTGTGCGAAGAATTGTATTCTATATAAGTGCCCTTCTCAACCGAGGACAGTACGTATCCAATACGTAGATTTAGTCTAGTAATGATGTGAGTACAATAATCATTCAATCCCATTCCCAACCCCGGGAATCCCATGCCTTGGTAAGAGTGTGAACTCACCTTGGTTTGCTCGGTTATGCTAAACTATGTGCTCACAATAAATCAGTCAAGTCCTATAGTAGGCACGTATTTTTAATCAGTACATGTTTGTAAAGCTTCACATGTAACTATCATCAAAGTAACATCACAGAGTGTGCCTAGAAATTAGTATCTTGTATCTTGTAAACAGTTAATCCAATTTATGCAATTCATGTTTCACATAAAAGCTTTCACAGTCCATTATGACAAGATTATCCATTAACAGACTAACAGAAGTTATAGACCTAACAGAGTTTCCAACTTAACAAGGTTAACTAGTTTATTAAGGTTAGCCTATCTAACCAAGTTAATAAACTAAACAGTCATAACATACTTAACCTGGTTAATATAACATGCTTAACAGTATCATGTTAAATAGAATTTACAACTAACACAGTTAGTAAACTAATATTGTTTACTGCTTTCATAGAGTTAACCATTTAAAAGTGACAATAAACTAAACAAAGTTAATCAATTATTTGAGTTAACTAAACTAACTGAGGTTAAATAACTAACAGAGTTATCTAACTAATAAAATAAACTATGCAGCCCACTTCGACAAAATCCAATAGTGCCGAAATCACTTATGCCAAAACACTATGTGGACGAAATCCCTCTTGGGCCGAAAACCCTTTATGGGCCAAAATCACTAATGTGGGTCGAACTCTCTTTGGGCCGAAAACACTTATGTGGGCCGAAATCACTTATGTGATTTCGTCCACTTTATAATTGTGGTGGGTGATTTCGTTGGTACTTCATCATCTTCAACAACACTTACAGTAACATAAAACCCAGCAACTATAATCCCATTACAGTTTACTATTTCAACCAGCAATCGTTCAATCAGAAAAATCGACATCAGCACAAAAGATTTTCAACAAGAACAGCAACAAGAACAGTTTCTATATTTCATACCCACATTACGAACCCACCAAATCAACAGCTTATAATTGATGCACTTAACCACAGAGATTAACGAAGACCAGTTAATAACAGAGATTTTAACCCATTTATTAAACAATCGATGTTCAATCGTATGCTCATACATATCTCATGATAGCAGTAATACAGAATGTTAAATAAACAATCTATGGTGATTTTGATCAAACAAACAACAACAATGGCCGATTACTAACCTCTGCCGTCGGGTTTCAAAAGGAGAGAGAAACAATGTGATTAGGGTTTGCCAAATGAGAAACTTCTCCGTGAAGGTTGTGATAAAATAAATTTATAATACCCCACTGGGCCTAAAGCCCATTTGCTGTTTTCGCCAGCACATGTGGACGAAAACACCATGTGTTTTCATCAGGGGGGTGTTTTCATATGAGCAGGGGTGTTAGCCAAAGATCCATAATAAACTATACAATCCCAATTAACCCAAATTACACTATTATCATATACTCAAATATAATATGCACCCCAATTATAAAATATCAATCGCAAAACTATTTAACGTTTTACAAATGTAAGCGTTGTGAAACAAACAAGTCGAGTAACAAACAACAAAAAAAAATTAACGTGCAATAAATGCGAAGATGGAAATCTTGGAAACTCGAGTTGTCACAGTGTGGATCCAAATCCCTTGCATAGACATGCTTCTTTTAACCTTTCAGGAATTGGATTGATCTCCATCCTCTCCCTGTACTGAGCTACATGCTCCTCTGGATCCGTTGAACCATCATACAGCTTCATAGATGGTATCTGGAATCTTTTAGGTATCTCAGCATCACATAAGGGTGGTGCAAAACGAGATATCCTATGGCTACCATCTGCAACTTCAGGAATGGGTTTAACCACTCCCGGTACACTGGATATCATATCCTTAAGCTTCTGTAGCTCTCTAGCCATAGCCTGATTAATACCTGTATCCTGCATTAAGCCATGGTTAGTGTTATGTGAGTTATTAAAAATGTTACCTCCCACAGGATTCGTGTTTGGAATTGCGGATGTGAATCCATATTGACGAGACTCTGGCATGATTGAAAGACCAGAGGGAGCAATGGTCTGCATTGGTATGAAGTCTCCTTGATGAACGTCCAAGCTCTGAGGCTGCATACTTCTCAAGAATCCTTGATCCTGAAGGACGTTGGATCCTTGAAGTTGAGATGATCCTTGAAACTGAAAGGATCCTGGAACCAGAGAGGATCCTGGGACCAGAGAGGATCCTGGGACCAGAGAGGATCCTGGGACAAGGGAGGATCCTTGGACCGGGAAGGATCCTTGGATCTGGGAGGATCCTTGGACCTGGGAGGATCCTTGGACCTGGGAGGATCCTTGGGCCTGGGAGGATCCTTGGACTGCATGCATTCCCATATATCCTCCTGACGTGAAGTATCCCTGATGCTGAGAAGAGGATCCTTGAGGCTGAAAGTGAGAGCCAAATGCCTGACTCATGGCTGCTGTTCCATAACGCCTTCCTGGTAATTCACCCAAGTATTGCACGTCCGGAACTGCTGAGTGTTGGGAAGTTATGACTGGAGTGTCGAAGTTCAGCGATCTTGGCATCAGAGGAGAGTGATCCTCCACTGATTTCTTCTGTTTCTTGATCTCATCGATCTCCCGGAGGATCCTTTCGTTGGTTTTGTCCTGCTCTTGTGCATGATTCCTCATCTGCAAAATCAGAGCATAAAGATCATTAGTAGTAGGATTAGTTGAAACAGAAGAAGTTGGTGGTTTTGTGAAAATGGGGGTTTGTTTCTTCGCAGCATTCTCAGCATTCTTCTGGGATCCAGAAGGTGGTGGAGGCAAAGAAGGAACGCCTTGTGAAGAATTGAATGAGGGCATTAAGCTTGAAGTGTTCTTCGCTGAGGAAGCCATCTGCCTGGTTGTTATGAACCGAAATGACCACAAAGGTATGAATCTTCTTAAGAATGAAGCACCAATTGCCCCACGGTGGGCGCCAAACTGTTTTGGTCAAAAATCAAGCAATGATAATGCAACCAAACTTTCTGTTGTGAGGTATGATGCTTGAATTGATGAACAACAATAAGGATCACTCAGAAATGAAATGAACAAGTGACACAAAGATTTGTACGAGGAAAAAGCCCTTGATCAATGAATGATCTCTAGCATAAAAAACCTCGGGTGATGGAAACTACCGATCACCAACTCAAATTAAACAAGAAATATATTACCACTTCGGATGATAGCGAGCTAAGTACAAGGATCACTATAGTGTATTGTGTAAAAAAGTGTATAATCGCTAAGTGTTTTGTCGAGAGCTAGTGAGAGCAGTTGCAAGAGTGTGTGTGTAGCCAAAAATAGTCAAGTGTTTTCTAATTAGCTCGCTACCCCTTTAAAAATGGAAAATATCTACACTAACTAACATTCCGCATTTCATGCAAGTCCCCCACGAACTCCATAACGTCCACTTCAGGTAAGCACGTGCGGAATTAGTCAAGGAATATACTCCAGGAATGTCGCCAAGACCAAGTCCAAGCTCGTATTCCTGCAAAACAATACCATATTCAAAGTAGACAATCGTTAGTATAAGGATCCTTAAGATGATCCATGATCCTGATCCTGAAGCACTTCTGAGGATCACTAACTCAAACAGAAGTGAGGATCACCAAACCCAACAGTAATTGAGGATCACAGGTCATTGAGAAATCCTCCCCTAACAAAAGGATAAGGGTTATTCAAATAAATAATGAATAAAATCAAAATAGTTAAGGATCATACCTGAGAATCCAAGTTAGGATCCTATCCTTTAACACTTATAATCAGGATAACCCAAAAGACAAACCTTAGTAGAAAGTAAGGATCAAGGATCCTTGGTCGTTTATCTCCAAAAACCTGAAATAGGATACAACTTGGGACTAAGCCAATATAAGATAAGAGTTAGTAACTGGGGACAAGCCCAACAAATCTGGGGACAAGCCCAATATACTGGGGACAAGCCCAAAGGATAACTGGGGACAAGCCCAAAGGATAACTGGGGACAAGCCCAAAGGATAACTGGGGACAAGCCCAAAGGATCATATGTAAACTGGAGTATGGCCCTCACTGGCGACTATCCAAACTTAGTGACATGAAAATGCCAAAACCTTAGCTAACGTGAAAACGTTAGAAACCTTAGGAACGGATGTATGGTACGTCTACCATTATACGTAGGATCCTGAATATTGCCAGTACAATGAAATTGTCAGCCCCTAAAGCGGGTACTGGTCCCATTGCCTTTAACTGAACCAGGATCATCGTGCGCTACTGGCGAAGGTAGTAGATCCTTAAACTGGGGACAAGCCCAAAAAATGGGGATAAACCCAAAAAACTGGGGACAAGCCCATAAAACTTAGGGGACTTCTGTGGATACTTGATCCTTTGTCAAGGATACATCAATCTTCTGCAAAACTCAGAACTTAGTGAAAAAAGGATAAAGGATCCAGGATCCTTCTCCTTGTAACAAAATATGTTAAAGAACTAGACAAATTAGAATCAGATCATTACTGGTCCCATTGCCATGAACTATATCAGGATCATCGTGCGCTACTGGTGAAACTGGGGACAGGCCCAAACTGGGGTCAAGCCCAAATAGCTGGGGTCAAGCCCAAATAACTGGGGTCAAGCCCAAATAACTGGGGTCAAGCCCAAATAACTGGATACTTCTGTGGATACTCAATCCTTAGTTAAGGATACCTGAACCTTCAAAACTCAGAATCAAGTGAAAGGAGGATAAAGGATACAGGATCCTTATCCTTATATAAGAGAATAAAAGAATGAAATAGTTTGAGATTAGAATGTTACCAAGATGAGGATCATCTACTCTGTAAGGATCCTTCGAGGATACTTGTCGGGTGAGGATCATCGATCCTTGTCATATAAAATATTTCTTCAAATGGACAGCATTCCAAACTCTTGGTAGCAAATCACCTTCCATTGTTAGCAATCGATATGCCCCATTTCCTGCTTCAGCTTCAATCAAATAGGGGCCTTCCCATTTTGGTGCCAACTTTCCATCAGCAGGATTGGTGGTATTCTGAAATGCTTTCCTTAATACCATATCACCAACTTGGAATTTCCTGATCCTGACATTTTTGTTGTAGGCTCCACCCATCCTTTGTTGATAACTAGCTATCCTTATCCTTGCCAAATCCCTGATTTCTTCTATAGTATCCAAGTCTTGAACCAAGTTTTCAGCGTTCTCTTCAGGATCACGAATGCTTGTTCTTGCAGTTGGAACCACCATCTCTGTAGGGATCACTGATTCTGCCCCAAATACCAAAGAAAATGGAGTTTGGCCTGTAGCATTCTTGGGAGTTGTCCTATCAGCCCAAAGCACATAAGGTAGTTCTTCTGCCCATTTTCCTTTCTTGGATCCAAGCTTCTTCATCAAATTGTTGATGATGATCTTGTTGGATGATTCTGCCTGACCATTAGCTTGTGGGTGGACTGGTGTTGATGTTATCATCTTAATCCCCCAGCTGTCACAAAAGTTAGTGGTTCTATTCCCAATAAATTGGGATCCATTATCATAAATGATCTCAGAAGGGATACCAAATCTAGTAATAATGTTTCTTTTAATAAAGGATATAACTTCCTTTTCTCTGACTTGAGCAAAGGCTTCAGCCTCTATCCACTTAGAGAAGTAATCAGTCATAGCAAGCATGAATACTTTTCCACCAGGTGCCTTAGGAAGCTTTCCAACTATATCCATTCCCCATCTCATGAATGGCCAGGAAGAGGATATAGGATTTAAGATTTCTACTGGTTGGTGAAGGATATTACTATGCCTCTGACAAGGATCACACTTCTTGGCATACTCCATAGCATCCTTCTTCATAGTGGGCCAATAGTATCCTGTCCTCAGGATCCTTGAGAATAATGCCCTGCCCCCAGTGTGGTTTCCACAATCTCCTTCATGGAAATCCTTTAAGACTTCTTGGATTTCAGGATCCTCAATGCATCTTAGATATGGTCCTGCAAGAGATCGTTTATACAACATATTATTCAATATTGTAAATTGAGATACCTTAGTTTTGAAAGCCCTTGGGTTTTCTCCTGTAGGAATTTCTCCATGTTGTATATATCTCATGATTGGGAGGATCCATGATCCTGAATGAGATTGAGTATCATCACTAGGGATGACTGCAGAATCTTCTCCTATCTCCATATCTACATGATCCTCGATAACAGGGGTCAGGATATGGATAATAGGGATCTTGATATCCTCGGGGATCTTCAAAGATGATCCTAGATTGGCTAATGCATCAGCTTCTGCATTCTCTTCCCTTGGTACCTGTGTCAAACTAAAGGATACAAAAGAGAGTGACAATTCTTTGACTATCTCCAAATATTTGATTAGCTTTTCACCTTTAACAGCATAGGATCCATTAAAGTGATTAGTGATTAATAATGAATCTACATGTATCTCAAGATACCTGATCCTCATATGCTTAGCAATTTGCAAACCAGCTATCATGGCTTCATACTCAGCCTCATTGTTGGTAGTTTGAAATTCACAAGCTATGGAGTGGGGTATTATGTCCCCCTGTGGCGATTTTAGTAGTATTCCAAGTCCTGTTCCTTTTACATTGGAGGCTCCATTAGTGAAGAGAATCCAAGGATCCTTTGTCTCTTCAAGTTGTTGGACTTCTAACTCAGCTTCCTTTTGCAAGTCACTACTAAAATCTGCCACAAAGTCAGCTAAGGCTTGGGATTTGATGGCAGTCCTTGGTTCATATCTTATATCATATGCACTCAGCTTCACTGCCCACTTAGCCATCCTTCCTGACATTTCAGGTTTCCCGAGAACATTCTTAATTGGAAAATTAGTCTTAACAATAATGGCATGAGTCTCAAAATAATGTCTCAATTTAGTAGATGTCATAATTAATGCAAGGATAAGTTTTTCTAAGTGTGAATACCTGGATTCAGCATCAAGTAAACTCTTACTTACATAATAAACAGGATGTTGTGTACCTTGGTGATCCTTAACAAGGACCGCACTTACTGCTTTCGAGGATACTGCTAATAAGGATAATACGTCTCCCTTTTCTGGTTTCATCATAGCTGGGGCTGAGGATAGGTAATCCTTAAGAGCTTTAAGGGCATTTTCATGCTTCTCAGTCCATTCAAATTTCTTGTTCTTCCTCAGGATGTCATAGAATTCCTTGCACTTTTCTGGGGATTTGGATATAAATCTGTTCAAGGCTGCGATCCTGCCTGTCAATCTTTGTACATCCTTAGCATTGGCAGGAGATTTGATATTCACAATAGCCTTGATTTGTTCTGGACTTGCTTCAATGCCCCTCTTTGTCACCATATATCCTAAGAATTTACATGCCTTAACACCAAAATGACACTTGGAAGGATTTAGTTTCATATTAAATTTATCAAGGATATTGAATGCTTCCTCCAAGTCTTTAAGGTGATCCTCAGCTTTCTTGGACTTAACCACCATGTCATCAATATAGACTTCCATAGTGTGTCCAATTTGTGCCTTGAACATCATATTGACAAGCCTTTGGTAAGTAGCACTTGCATTCCTTAGTCCAAATGGCATAGAAATATAACAATATATACCAGTTGGGGTCATAAAGGTTGTATCCTCTTGATCAGATGGTTCCATCTGAATTTGTTGAAATCCAGATGAAGCATCCATAAAAGTCAACAACTCATGACCCGCGGTAGCATCCACCATGGAGTCAATGTGGGGTAATGGGAAAGGATCCTTGGGACATGCCTTGTTTAAATCAGTAAAATCGACACATACCCTCCACTTTCCATTTTTCTTTTGAACAACAACCACATTGGCTAACCATTTTGGATACTTAACCTCTCTTATCATACATGCTCGAAGTAGCTTATCTACCTCCTCCTGTATAATAGCATTCCTTTCAGGTGCAAACTTCCTCCTCTTTTGATGAATTGGCTTGAATGACCTGTCAATGCAAATTTTATGAGTAATTATATCTTTAGATATACCTGTCATATCCTCATGTTTCCAGGCAAAGGTAGTTTTCCTTCTTTTAAGGAAGGATACTCGCTCCTGTTCAATGTCGCTAAGGATCCCTGATCCTATGAAGATCTTGGATTCAAGATCATCAGGATCCATGAGAATTTCTTTCAAATCCTGCTCTCTTGCCTCCAAGACATCTCTTGAAGGATACTTTAATTACTATTGCTCCCTTGGTCTTGAGGCTGGCTTCATTGATGAGGTATAGCAATTCTTAGCTTCTTGTTGATCACTCTCAATTTTCACCACTCCCCAAGGACTTGGAAGCTTTACACATTGATGATAGGTGGATGGAACTGCCTTCATATCATGTATCTATGGCCTGCCAAGGATAACATTGCAACATGATAAGCAATCTATAACACAAAATTTTTTATAAGAATGCAATCCTTCAATATAGATTGGGAGTTTGATATCCCCCAATGTATTCTTAGTTTCTCCACTGAATCCCACAAGTACTGAGGATCTTGGGATAATATCAGACTCCGGGTTATTCATCTTCTTGAGGACATCAAGCTGAATGATGTTCACAGAGCTTCCTCCATCTATAAGAATCCTGCGAACAAAGTGGTTAGAAATAAACAATGTAATTACAAGACCATCATGATGAGGATCCTGGACATCAAGACGATCGTCCTCATCAAAAGTTATGATCTTATCCTCGGTGACAGTGGACGTCCGGATGGGTCTATCTCCATTATCCATCTTGGTTTCCTTGGCTGCTGAAAAGGAAGTACCACAAATGTCTGATCCACCGGATATAAAGTTTATGACTTGTGCATCTGCTGGAGGAGCAGGAGCCCTTTCCGGGATCCTTTCAGGATCCTGGATCCTTGACTTCTTTCGTCCCAAAAGCTCTTTCAAATGCTCCTTGCTCAACAAGTAACCAATTTCCTTTCTCAGTGCAATACACTCTTCAGTGAGATGCCCGAAATCCTCATGATATGCACACCACTTGGATTTATCCTTTGTAGCGGCTGGTTTATCACTTTTCCTTGGCCACCTAGCTTTCTCACCTAGATTCTGCATTGCAAGGATTAGTTCATTGTTATCAACAGAAAAACAGTATTCAGAAATAGGAGGATAATCCTCAACATCCTCTTCTTGTTCCACTGAATGCACATTCTGGTTATCAGACTTATTGTAGAACTTGGATTTGTTGTTCTTGAAGTAGGATCCTTGTTTCTCCTGTTTTGAGGATCCTGTCAATCTCTCCTGGATCCTTTTGTCATCCTCTAGGCGGATGAACCTAAGGGCCCTGGTTCTTACTTCATCAAGATTCCTGCAAGGTGTCATGACAAGATCATCATAGAATAATGAATCCCTAAGTAATCCCATTTTAAAGGCTTCTACAACCGTAGCAATATCCAAGTTAGGAATATCCAAGGATTTTTTACTAAACTTAGTGATGTAATCTCTAAGTGATTCATTTTGACCTTGTGTTACCCTATATAGATCACTAGTTAATCGTTCAAATTTTCTACTACAAGAGAATTGACTATTGAACAAGTTAACTAGATTAGCAAATGAAGTAATAGAGTAAGGGGGAAGACTTAGCAGCCATTTAAGAGCATATCCTGTAAGTGTGGATCCAAATTCCTTGCATAGACATGCTTCTTTTAACCTTTCAGGAATTGGATTGATCTCCATCCTCTCCCTGTATTGAGCTACATGCTCCTCTGGATCCGTTGAACCATCATACAGTTTCATGGATGGTATCTGGAATCTTTTAGGTATCTCAGCATCACATAAGGGTGGTGCAAAACGAGATATCCTATGGCTACCATCTGCAATTTTAGGAATGGGTTTAACCACTCCCGGTACACTGGATATCATATCCTTAAGCTTTTGTAGCTCTCTAGCCATAGCCTGATTAATACCTGTATCCTGCATTAAGCCATGGTTAGTGTTATATGAATTATTAAAAGTGTTACTTCCCACATGATTCGTGATTGGAATTGCGGATGTGAATCCATATTGGTGAGACTCTGGCATGATTGAAGGACCAGAGGGAGCAATGGTCTGCATTGGTATGAAGTTTCCTTGATGAACGTCCGAGCTCTGAGGCTGCATACTTCTCAAGAATCCTTGATCCTGAAAGACGTTGGATCCTTGAAGTTGAGATGATCCTTGAACCTGAAAGGATCCTGGAACCAGAGAGGATCCTGGGACAAGGGAGGATCCTTGGACCTGGATCCTTGGGCCTGGGAGGATCCTTGGACCTGGGAGGATCCCTGGACCTGGGAGGATCCCTGGACCTGGGAGGATCCCTGGACCTGGGAGGATCCCTGGACCTGGGAGGATCCCTGAACTGCATGCATTCCTAAATATCCTCCTGACGTGAAGTATCCCTGATGCTGAGTAGAGGATCATGATGGTTGAGAAGAGAATCCTTGAGGCTGGAAGTGAGAGCCAAATGCCTGACTCATAGTTGTTGTTCCATAACGCCTTCCTGGTAATTCACCCAAGTATTGCACGTCCGGAACTGCTGAGTGTTGGGAAGTTATGACTGGAGTGTCAAAGTTCAGCGATCTTGGCATTAGAAGGGAGTGATCCTCCACTGATTTCTTCTGTTTCTTGATCTCATCGATCTCCCGGAGGATCCTTTCGTTGGTTTTGTCCTGCTCTTGTGCATGATTCCTCATCTGCAAAATCAGAGCATAAAGATCATTAGTAGTAGGATTAGTTGAAACAGAAGAAGTTGGTGGTTTTGTGAAAATGTGGGTTTGTTTCTTCGCAGCATTCTCAGCATTCTTCTGGTATCCAGAAGGTGGTGGAGGCAAAGGAGGAACGCCTTGTGAAGAACTGAATGACGGCATTAAGTTTGAAGTGTTCTTCGCTGAAGAAGCCATCTGCCTGGTTGTTATGAACCGAAATGACCACAAAGGTATGAATCTTCTTAGGAATGAAGCACCAATTGCCCCACGGTGGGCGCCAAACTGTTTTGGTCAAAAATCAAGCAATGATAATGCAACCAAACTTTCTGTTGTGAGGTATGATGCTTGAATTGATGAACAACAATAAGGATCACTCTGAAATGTAATGAACAAGTGACACGAAGATTTATACGAGGAAAAAGCCCTTGATCAATGAATGATCTCCGGCATAAAAAACCTCGGGTGATGGAAACTACCGATCACTAACTCAAATTAAATAAGAAATGTGTTACAACTTCGGATGATAGCGAGCTAATTACAAGGATCACTATAGTGTAACGTGCAAAAGGTGTATGAAAAGTGTATGAAATTGCTAAGCGAACTACCGAGAGCTGGTGAGAGTAGTTGTTAGTGTGTGTGTAGCCAAAAATAGCCAAGTGTTTCTATATAGCTCGCTACCCCGTTTAAAAATGGAAAATATCTAAGCTAATAAACATTCCGCAATTCATGCAAGTTCCCCACGAACTCCATAACGTCCACTTCAGGTAAGCACGTGCGGAATAAGTCATGGAATATGCTCCAGGAATATCGCCAAGACCAAGTCCAAGCTGGTACTCATGCAAAACAACATTATATTCAAAGTAGACAATCGTTAGTATAAGGATCCTTAAGATGATCCATGATCCTGATCCTGAAACACTTCTGAGGATCACTAACTCAAACAGAAGTGAGGATCACCAAACCCAACAGTAATTGAGGGTCACAGGTCATTGAGAAATCCTCCCCTAACACCTGCATTTAATCTTTTTGGGAAAATACGTCAGTTTACACTGGTAAATACAATTAAACGACTCATTTTAAAAATGATTAAAAATTGATTTGGATGCACATGGCACAAACATTTTATAACTTGGGATAATTATTTAAATATATAAACTTGTAAAAGGATTACATGTTCCTTATGCGTTCAGTAGCCCGGTTCGTGCCGGGTTAAAGATCAATAGACACACCACATAATTTATTTATGCACTGACGAGTGTACGCCTACACTCCGCGCTTAGGTCGTGGCCATTTCGTAAAATGATGCCAAGGATATCCGGGACATGGTCATTAACCCCCTAAAGGCGTTAAGCAAACAAAACATATTTAAACGGGTCATCTCGATAATACTTAACCACCAATCGATTAAGGTCGAATGCCCGACCAAGCGGTATTTTATATACCGTACCCCAAGCCCGTATAAGGGAAAATAAGTTAAAAGTATTTACCTTTGCAAGTATAATTCACAATTAGCAAATGCGGGTAGCTTTTACCGGTTCTCCTATTCTGGAACAAAGGTTTATAATAACCTATTAGAATCATAACGGTCTTTAGTTAATCTTAAGCTTAGACCGGTTAGTTTTAAGGAATGATACGGTTCGAACGCGTGATTAAGCGAAGACCGGAATAGAATGTGATTTAGACCCGACAAGTTTGAAGACTTGTCTTATATGGGTAATCTAAACACATTCTGGATTTTGAGATAAAACCGATAAGGTTTGACCCGTTTCGGCTAATTTATGCAAACTAGTTACATAAACCGAACCGAACGCGCAAGAGGCGTAACGGGTAATCATTAGAGCAATATACAGGTTTCCTAAGTTAATATGCCTTAAATATTTTGTGACATCAGTAAGATATCTTTTATTATGCCCGAAACGAATTTAAACACACACTATGCCCCATAGGGGCATTTTGGTCATTTACAAGGTTATAAAAGAGTTTAAGTATTAACCTGAGTTACAGGTCTGATGTAAACAGAAAAAATACTTAATTTGATAATTTATAACAGTAGGGTATTGCATATATGTGAAATTTATCAATTATAACCAAACTATGCACCGTAGGGGCATTTTGGTAATTTCACATAAGCCGAAAAGCTCAAAACTGAAGTCTGAGTTGAACAACTTTTGTTTACTGTTAAAATATTATAATTTACCTAAAATATCAGTAGGTATCAACCCTTGTATGTTTAAAATAGTTTTAGTACATACTATGCGTTAAAAACGCTTAAAAAGGCGATTAGAAGCCGTTTCCGGGTTCTACATAGAAAGCTGATATTTTTATTATTCCAGTAGGTTTAAAATACTTTATTTATCATATAAAATCAGTAGTAAAAGGTTTGGGGTCAAAAATATATGTAAAACTCATTTAATAGCCCAAAATGGCAAAACCGACAATTACCGAATCAAGCTTATAACTCTAAGTTATGCTCAGCCTAAAATTAATTAAAAATCTTCAAAAATCCCAAAATAATATATTACATCAGTGGGTAAAAAGTTTGATATCAAAAAGTGGGTTTAAATAGGCTATATGCTAATTATGTCGTTTAATCGCTAAAAAACTTTCTAATTACGCTAATGAGCATAACTCTCAATCTACACCTCAAACTGATGTCAAATTTTGGGTACAAGTTTATATATCAGTATTTAAGGTTTCTACTCTTTTACATTTTAAAAAATCACATTTTATGGTGAAAAGGGCATAGCAGTTTCTAAGGTGCCATCTGCTAATTCCACCTCATACTTCACACTTAAAGTTCTAACAGGCAATTTCAACAAATCACAAAACTTATTATCTACGAAAGACTTATCAGCGCCTGAATCAAAAAGTACTCTTGCATAGACATCATTTATGAGGAAAGTACCTGTAATCACATTATCGTCCTGGACAGCTTCCTTTGCATCCATCCTGAAGACCCTAGCATTGGTCTTCTTCCCATCCTCAGTCTTCTTTGCAAGTTTTGGGCAGTTGGACTTGATATGCCCTTTTTCGTTGCAACTGTAGCACGTTGCGTCCTTCAACTTTTTGCAATCCAAGGTCTTGTGCTCCTTGGACTTGCATATCCCACATGCAAAAGTTCTCGACTGAGTCTGCGAGTTCGATTTATACCTGCACTTCCCGAAGTGCTGTCTCTTACAGATCTTACACTTGGGCTTATCACCAGATTGATGCCCATCCTTCTTTGACTCAGACCCCTTCTTGTGGTCACTATTTCCTCGGTGCTTCTTGTTTGACCTTCGTGAATTGTCATCTTCACGTTTCCTTTTCTCGGCATCCTTGTTCCTCAGCGATCTTTATCTGACCGCATCCAGAGTGAGGGACAAGGATATATCAGCTACGGATCTGAAAGTAGCTGGCCGAGAGGCCTTTACGCTTGCCTTAATTTCTGGGGCTAAACCCCCAATGAAACGAGATATTCTTTTGGGTTTCGGGGTCACCAGATACGGAACCAATCTTCACATTGTATTGAAGCTTGTAAGGTAAGCTTGGCAATCCAGGTTTGTCATCACCAAAGACAGAAAATCCGACTCAATCTTTTCGACCTCATGCTGAGGACAGTAGTTCTCCCTGATGAGGGTAACAAATTGTTCCCACGTCATATTGTACAGTGGGATTTTCCCAGTAGCTTGGATCAACGATCTCCACTAGGCTAAGGCCTCACCTTTGAACGATTGAGACACAAACTTGACTATATCCCTCTCAGCGCACCCGCTGATATCCACTACTGTGTCCATCTCATCTAACCACGTCATGCAGTCTACGGCTCCTTTTTCCCCAGTGAAATCCCTGGGTTTGCAAGAAACAAAGTATTTGTAGGAGCAACCCTTGTTACGGGGTTCTTGATTTAGTACAATCTGTTGAGATGGAGCACTGTTGTGGTTTGAGGAGTGTCGATCATCATATTTCTTTGGTTCTTCCTTCTTGGAGGGAGGCTTGCTATGAGCCTCAGAATGAGTCTTGGGCTTTGAATGCGGTGTAGATAGGGTCCTACTTCAAGTCCCACTATAATCATCATACTGCCGCTCTATGGCTTTTGTAACAGCGTTATCTATTAACGCTTGTAGTTCAGCACCCGTTATATTAATCCGGGCATCATTCTGATTCTCCATTGGGTGACTATTAATTTCATCCGAGTCAGCCATTTTAATTTGAACTGTTACATAAGACAAAGACAATATTTTACTTGGGAGCTTATTATGGAATTGTCTTTTATGGCAATTCATTAACCACGGTAAACATAGACCATATTTGGTTAATTTGTTACTCACATTTATTTAGGATTTTAGTATAACCTATCCTAATTATAAAATAATACAGTATTGTTAGCACAAAAGGCCTGGTCACGAGGACATTTTAAATTATAAGCCATGATTTCGGAGAATCAAGGCATGAAGGTTTGAACATAGTTCTTTACCTTTTTCAGACAGGGTCGCAGACTACTACTGTCTTTTGTCTCATATAAAAATGAGCAGGGCCCGTAGGCACTATATTACCAACGTATGGTCAAAATATGATCATCTTAATTGATGATTTAAACCCATGATTTATATATCATTAGTTTAAGTTAGGAATCTTTTGAAGAATCCTATTAAGAATGACGTGTGTAATTTTAACGAATCACTTCTGCCAGGAGCGTTAACGTGTTTTCAGATGTTAACAGGGATTTGAATCTTTTTAAACAGGTTTTACCATATTGGCTAAGCCTTTATAACGACCCACTAGCTAGGTTTTACCTTTTTAAGATTCTTATTAAAATTCAACGCAGAACAATCCTATATTGAAATGGTTAATATGGATCTGAATCTAATTGGAGAACTACCGTCTTGGCCCTGTCTTTAAAATGACATAAGGCTAGGTCTTGTCCCTTTAGATTTTATCATTCTAATATAATGATTGATCAAATATGTTATTTATTTAATTCACATTCTATGTTTATGCATAAAATAAAAATGAAAATTTCAATTTAACCATTTCACACAAAGTTCTGCACGAGTACAAGCTTGCCCTAAACGGGTCTTTTTAATAAGATATCATGCCCGCGCAGGGGCTCAAACAAACAGCATACCCACGCAGGGGTTTAAACAAAGACTTGCCCACACAGGGGCTTAACAAGCAAACATACCCACGCAGGGGTTAAAACAACAATACAGGCCCACGCAGGGGCTCAACTGAAACAAGGAAAGTACAATAAAAAATTGAAGGATTCAATGGTCCTTCTTGCTCTTCCCTTTTATTAGACGTGTCAATCCCTGGAAGAAACTTTATCGCTCCCAACGATCTCTTTGAAAATCTCGCTCGACTTGGTCCAATCTTTGAAGAATTTCTTCATGCTCTGGTGGGGAAAACCGTGGCGGCTGTGATTGTTGCCGAATTATAGGTCTAGCAGGTATTTGGTACCCATGAGTTGGGTACCCTACTCCCCAGGGAGCTCCATACGGTCCTTCAGGATGAAGGGCGTTATAGTTGGCCGCTACCAAGTATGGGTCGGCTTCAGCGTAATTATAGTTGGTGTGAGCCGGCTGCTCAAACGGGTTGTACGCCATTGAACCAGTGTAGGCAGGAATCGGGTTATCAAAACCCATCGGTGGTGGCTGCGGTGCAACTGGGTTTGAAGGTCCACCCATTTGCGGGTCTTCCTGTAGTGGCGGATAATGACTGCCACTTGAGTGACGAGGAGAGCTAAAGTGAAAGTCTCCTCCTCGCGCGGATATCCGTGCGCCTGTCCTCCTACGCCTTGGCGGTTCTGGTGGTGCTTGATGAACTGGCGGCGGTGGAGTGTAACACCTCGAAAATTCGTGTTCAGTAATATAACGACACGTGTCATGTAAGACAAAAAGGGTTGTAAACCCGGATTTAATAAAGATGTTTTGGCAGGATTTAAAAGTGGCGTCATGTTAATTTTTACCTCTGAACGACCTCATTTATAAATCCCAAGACCCAAGTATATATATCTTAAACATCTAATATATCTTGAATCCAGAAATTCTTGACAATAATTGAAATGGTGGACTCCTACGAAGAAAAGCTCGGTAAACCTTCTTGTTCGGCACTTTCAAATAAGAATTCAATGAAACATACCAAAGTGGTAGGGTATGTAATTGTTCAAGGCCATTTTGGGAGGTCCCTAACTGATAATTGAGGTCCCAACGTCGGAATATGAGGTTGCCCTTTCGAAATACTGAAAGAACAAGAAATTTTGGTCCCTGATGAAGGCTTGCGCACCGCAAGCATGAAGCCTTACGGTGCGCAAGCAGTGCCCAGCGACAGGAAATGTTTCTGTTTGCTGTTTAAACGCTTGGAACTAATTTTAAACGATTTTCCACATATTTCTTGGCCCCTAAACAACCCCTAAACATCTAGGACACCTGTGGGAATGTTGTGGTCAGTGCTAGACTTAGATGTCAACACATTGTGGTGATTAAATCCACTATAAAAGGGCCATGAGTTGCAACTTTGCAATCACACCTTCATCTGCATTTTTGGATCACTCCTGGAGCTCAAGTCTTCGCTCAAGTGATCACTAATCAAGCTTAGGACTTCAGTAAGTTTGCTAATCCTTTCTTAATTAAGTTTTAGCTTAGTTTTAGCTTAAAAGTCAAACCGTCGTAATTAACGGTTGACTTTAAGATTAATCACTCATGGTCCAGTGATTAGTCGAATCAAAAGTAGTTATAAGTAGGTAATTATGTGGGTAATAAACCCTTAAAAGGGTTCCCCCTGATTCCCACTCTATCTAGGTCAAATGTCGGGTCAAACGTGTAATTAAAAAGTCAACAGAATGTTTAAATTACAATTTATGCATGATTAGCAATGTAGAACACATACAACCTGTTTGATCATTAATATAACTTGGTAATTAGTGTAAGGACATGTTTAAACATGTTCAACCCGACAATTTCCTGTTTAGACCCGGTTCGGAACCGAAAGTCGCATAGTTTGACTTATACTTTGACTTTCAGTTCTGACCCGTTATGGTATGTTTTAGAAATGCCTTAGAGATTTATTTAGACCAGGTTACATGCTAGTATAACCCTCTGTGATTATACACCTCGGATCATTAGTTATCCAATCAATATGCATGATTCCGTTAATTGCTCATATGTTGACCATTATGCCCTTTTCACCTTAAAACGTGATTTATGAAAATGTAAAAGTGTAGAAACCTTAGCTACTGATATATAAACTTGTATGCAAAGTTTGACATCAGTATGAGGTGTAGGTTAAGAGTTATGCTCGTTAGCGTAAAATTAAAGCTTTATGTTAATTAAACGACGTAATTAGCATATAGCCTAATTACACCTACTTTTTGATATCAAACTTATTACCCACTGATGTAATATATTATTTTGGGATTTTTGAAGATTTTTAATTAATTTTAGGCTGAGCATAACTTATAGTCGTAGGCTTAATCCGGTAATTGTCGGTTTTGCCCTTACGGGCCATAAAATGAGTTTTACATATCTAAACGAATCCAAACCTTTTGCTACTGATTCTAAATGATAAATAAATTATTTTAAGCCTTATGGAAATATAAAAATATCAGATTTATGTATCAAACCCGGAAATGGCCTCTAATCGCCTTTTTAAGCGTTTTTAACGCATAGTATGTACTAAAACTATTTTAAACATACAAGGATTGATACCTACTGATATTTGAGGCAAATTATAACATTTTAACAGTAAGCAAAAGTTGTTTAACTCAGACTTCAGTTTTGAGCTTTACGGCTTATGTGAAATTACCAAAATGCCCCTACAGTGCATAGTTTGGTTATAATTGATAAATTTCACATATATACAATACCCCACTGATATAACTTAGAAAATTGAGCATGTTTGCTGTTTACATCAGACCTGTAACTCGGGTAAACACTTAAACTCTTTTATAACCTTAAAAATGACCAAACCACCCCTACGGGGCATAGTTTGTGTTTAAATTCATTTCGGGCATAATAAATGATATCTTACTGATGTCACAACATATGTGGAGCATATTAACTTAGGAAACCTGTAAATGGCTCTCATTATTACCCGTTACGCTTATTACGCGTTCGGTTCGGTTTATGTAACTAGTTAAATAAACCGAACCGAACGCGCAAGAGGCGTAACGGGTAATCATTAGAGCAATATACAGGTTTTCTAAGTTAATATGCCTTAAATATGTTGTGACATCAGTAAGATATCTTTTATTATGCCCGAAACGAATTTAAACACACACTATGCCCCATAGGGGCATTTTGGTCATTTACAAGGTTATAAAAGAGTTTAAGTATTAACCTGAGTTACAGGTCTGATGTAAACAGCAAAAATACTTAATTTGATAAGTTATAACAGTAGGGTATTGCATATATGTGAAATTTATCAATTATAACCAAACTATGCACCGTAGGGGAATTTTGGTAATTTCACATAAGCCGAAAAGCTCAAAACTGAAGTCTGAGTTAAAAAACTTTTGCTTACTGTTAAAATATTATAATTTACCTAAAATATCAGTAGGTATCAACCCTTGTATGTTTAAAATAGTTTTAGTACATACTATGCGTTAAAAACGCTTAAAAAGGCGATTAGAAGCTGTTTCCGGGTTCTATATAGAAAGCTGATATTTTTATTATTCCAGTAGGTTTAAAATACTTTAGAGTTAAATGCCATTTTAGTCCCTGTGGTTTGGGCCATTTTGCTAGTTTAGTCCAAAGGTTTCATTTTTAACCTGTGGGTCCAAAAAGGTTTCACAGTTGCCATTTTAGTCCACTGGGTTAATTTCATCCATTTTTTCTGTTAACCAGAAGGCCATTTCGGTCATTTTGTATGTAATTCTGTTAACTAAAAGGGCAATTCAGCCATATAAAATGACCGAAATGGCCTCCTGGTTAACAGAAAAAATGGATGAAGTTAACCCAGTGGACTAAAATGGCAACTGTGAAACCTTTTTGGACCCACAGGTTAAAAATGAAACATTTGGACTAAACTGGCAAAATGGCCCAAACCACAGGGACTAAAATGGCATTTAACTCAATACTTTATTTATCATATAAAATCAGTAGCAAAAGGTTTGGGGTCAAAAAGATATGTAAAACTCATTTTATAGCCCAAAAGGGCAAACCCGACAATTACCGAATCAAGCTTATAACTCTAAGTTATGCTCAGCCTAAAATTAATTAAAAATCTTCAAAAATCCCAAAATAATATATTACATCAGTGGGTAAAAATTTTGATATGAAAAAGTGGGTTTAAATAGGCTATATGCTAATTGTGTCATTTAATCGCTAAAAAACTTTCTAATTACGCTAATGAGCATAACTCTCAATCTACACCTCAAACTGATGTCAAATTTTGGATACAAGTTTATATATCAGTAATTAAGGTTTCTACTCTTTTACATTTTCAAAAATCACGTTTTATGGTGAAAAGGGCATAATGGTCAACATATAGGCAATTAACGGAAACATGCATATTAATTGGTTAACTAATGAACCAAGGTGTATAATCACAGAGGGTTATACTAGCATGTAACCTGGTCCTAAGGAAGCTCTAAGGCATTTCTAAAACATGCTTAAATGGGTCAGAACTGAAAGTCAAAGCAAAAGTCAAATTATGCGACTTTCTGTTCCGAACCGGGTCTTTACTGAAAATTGTCGGGTTGAACATGTTTAGACATGTTCTTACATTAATTACCAAATTATATTAATGATCAAACAGGTTGTATGGGTTCTACATTGTTAATTATGCATAAATTGGAAATTAAGCATTCTGTTGACTTTTTAATAACAAGTTTGACCCGACATTTGTCCTAGTTAGAGTGGGAATCAGAGGGTGCCCTTTTAAGGGTTTATTGCCCACATAATTACCAACTTATAACTACTTTCAATTCGACTAATCACTGGACCATTAGTGATTAATCGTGAAGTCAAACGGTAATTACGACGGTTTGACTTTTAAGCTAAAACTAAGTAAAAACTCAACTAAGAAAGGTTAAGCATACTTACTGAAGTCCTATGCACGATTAGTGATCACTTGAGTCTGCTTTGGAGCTCCAGAAATGATCAGAAATGCAGATGGAAGGTGTGGTTACAATTTTGCAACACAAGGCCCTTTTATAGTGCTTTAATCTCCTTAGATCATTGACAAATCATGCTAGGAATGGCCATGGATCGTCCACAGGTGTCCCTAAGTGCCTAGGACTGTTTAGGGGTCGCCCATGTAGTGAAAATATCTGATTAAAGTCAGTTATTGTGCATAAACAGGCTGTTGTCCCAACTTTCTGCATCTGGGCATCTGACGCGGCCCGCGTAAGATGTTGTTAAGGTTTACGCGGCCCGCTTGGGCCTCGTATTGAGATTTCACATTTTCTAGTTGTTGCATATTTGTCTCTTGGCCTTCCGAAAGGTCAACCAAACTTATTTCTTGCATTTTGAGCCCTCTAAATTGACACATAAGGGCTTCAAGACTTATACCCACTTTGTTAAATCCTTGGTCACTTTGTTATTACCCGAAAAGTCATAATTTTCAATGTTAACGCTTTAACCCCTTATATACGAATTTGATCGTAACTTTCTCATACGATAACTAAACCTTATGAAATTTTTATCATGTATTCTAGTGAGCATAATTAACCGTTACAAAGCTTCGGGTTTGCTAAAAGGTCACTCAGAGGTATAACTTAAACATGTTGACACATTTAACCCCTGTAGTTTGTAATCTCTCACTTTCTTTCATATTTAGCTTCTTATGATCCATGATTTATTCGTTTAATGGTATAAACATCATGTAGGGTTATTGTAAAGCGTATTTATTCACTGTTGACATTTTGAACCCGTATATTCACATACTTTCCATGTTTGTCAACTTTAGTCCTTCTAGAACATTCTTTCACACGTTCAAACCTATGACACGTGTCAACACATTATAGGACGTGAATTTTCGAGGTGTTACATCCACTGAATCCCACGAGAACTGATAATCTTGGGATAATTTCTGATTCAGGGATATTCATCTTTTTGAGGACATCAAGTTGAATGATGTTCACTAAGCTTCCTCCATCTATCAAGATCCTGCGAACAAAATGATTAGATATAAACAAAGTAATAACAAGACCGTCATGATGAGGATCCTGAATATCCACATGATCATCCTCATCAAAGGTTATAACTTTCTCCTGTGTAAGGGTCGAGGTTCGAATGGGTCTATCCCCATTATCCATCTTGGTTTCTTTGGCATGCCTCTTGGCTGTTGAAAAGGAAGTGCCACATATGTCTGATCCACCAGATATGAAGTTGATGATTTGTGCATCGGCAGGAGGAGCAGGAGCTCTTTCTGGAACCTTTTCAGGATCCTGGATCCTTGACTTTTTTCTTCCCAACAGCTCCTTCAAATGCCCCTTGCTTAACAAGTAACCATTCTCTTTTCTGAGTGCAACACATTCTTCAGTGAGATGACCGAAAGCTTCATGATATGCACACCATTTGGATTTATCTTTTGTTGCAGCTGGCTTATCACTCTTTCTCGGCCATATTGCTTTTTCACCTAGATTCTGCATTGCAAGGATTAGTTCATTGTTATCAACAGAAAAACAATATTCAGAAATGGGAGGATAATCCTCATCATCTTCCTGTTCTACTGCATGCACGTTCTGATTATCAGACTTGTTGTAAGATTTAGACTTGTTGTTCCTGAAGTATGATCCTTGCTTTTCCTGCTTTGAGGATCCTGCCAGTCTTTCTTGGATGCTTTTATCATCCTCTAATCGGATGAATCTAAGGGCCCTGGTTCTCACCTCATCAAGATTCTTGCAAGGGGTCATAACAAGATCATCATAGAATAATGAATCCCTAAGTAAACCCATTTTGAGGGCTTCTACAGCCGTAGCAATATCCAAATTAGGAATATCTAAGGATTCTTTACTGAATTTAGTGATATAATCTCTAAGTGATTCATTCTGACCTTGTGTTACCCTATATAGATCACTAGTTAAACGTTCAAATTTTCTACTGCATGAGAATTGGCTTTTAATCAAGTTAACTAGATTAGCAAATGAAGTAATAGAGTAAGGGGGAAGACTTAGCAGCCATTTAAGAGCTGATCCTGTTAGTGTGGATCCAAAACCCTTGCATAGACATGCTTCTTTTAACCTCTCCGGGATGGGATTGATCTCCATCCTTTCTCTGTATTGAGCTACATGTTCTTCTGGATCCGTTAAGCCATCATATAGCTTCATGGTTGGTATTTGAAACCTCTTTGAAATTTCTGCATCACAAATAGGTGGTGTAAAACGAGATATCTTGTGGCTTCCATCTGGAATTTCAGGAATGGGCTTAACCACTCCTGGAACGCTGGATATCATATCCTTCAGTTTCTGTAATTCCCTAGCCATAACTTGGTTGATACCTGTATCCTGCACAAAGCCATGGTTAGCATTATAAGAATTATTCAAAGTGTTACCTCCTGAAGGATTCAAGTTTGGAACTCCAGATGTAAATCTATATTGGCGAGATTCTGGTATAATTAAGAGACCAGATGAAGCAATAGTCTGCATAGGGATGAAGTATCCTAAATGAACATCTGAACTTCCGGGTTGTACACTCCTTAAGAATCCTTGATCCTGAAAGATGTTGGATCCTTGGTATGTTGTGACTGGGGGTCTTGGAGGATAATCCATGGATTCGTAAACCTGAGATGAGGATCCCTAAACCTGAGAGGAGGATCCTTGAACCTGAGAGGATCCCTGAACCTGAGAGGATCCCTGAACCTGAGAAGAGGATCCCTGACCCTGGAATGAAGATCCTTGACCTGTCTGTGCTCCCACATATCCTCCAGAACTGAAGAAGGATCCTTGATGCTGAGAGGATCCTTGAGGCTGAGAGGATCCAGCAGGATGAAAGTATGATCCTTGAGCCTGAGTCATTGCCAACGATCCATAGCGTATACTCGACAATCCACCTTGGTACTGAGAGCCTGATGCTGTGGAGTGCTGGGCTGTTATGGCTGGAGAATCAAAATTCAGTGATCTGGGCACCAATGGAGAGTGATCCTCCGCTGATCTCTTCAATTTCTTGATTTCATCAATTTCTCGAAGGATCATGTCGTTAGTTTTGTCCTGCTGCTGCATGTAATCCCTCATCTGCAAAATCAAAGAATAAAGATCATTATTAGTAGGGCTAGAAGTAACAGCAGAAGTCCCAAAACGGGGGTTTGTGTAACACCCGTCTAATTACTACTCGAATTTAACAATAATTCATAAGATTTATATAAGATATAACCCATTAAAAACATAAGTTTCAAAAGAACAAAGTTTTAAGGTAACAAGCATTAGCCAACTATCGACTAATTCAAACATTCATAAGTTGTTTTGCAAACTAGTTACATCATAAACATTTTCCAAACAAAGTAAATCAACTCGGAAGCTTCAAAAGTTGTGTTCGGTTCTTCAAAAGCTTGCTTGACCGTCATCCGTAATCCTTGAATACCTAGAAACTGAATTGTTTACATTAAACATTAGTATAGAATACTTAGAAATAATACATAATCGAAACTACGTTTAAAACGGATTCGATTTAACGAAGAATACAAAAATTTATCATTTATTCCAAGGCTCTATCGTAAGTTACGGTAGTACCGTAAGTTACGGTAGCTTCTGGAAAATTATGGTTCCACCGTAACACAGGGGTAAACCACCATAGCTCTCTGGTCTCTACCGTAAATTACGGTACTACTGTAAATTACGGTAGACTCTGGAAATCTATTATTTGACTGATTTTGTTTGTTTTTCCAAAACTAAGTACTCGGATTTCTCATTCTAACTGCCGACGTGTTAGATTCTCGTACTTCTGATATATCAACTATTTATCCACTAACAATGATCAATCCATCATATTACGAAACATTATCCATGTCTTAATTGATTATTCGACCCGTTTGGCTCATCTAAGGAATCCTCCCTTACGATGACTACCAACGAGTTTTAACCAATTTTGACCTATTATTCAATATAGCGACATCACCGCTTTAATTCAAAACAACACTTATTCTAGAATTCAACTACACATATGATAAATATCAAAATTTACTTAATGTAACGGGTCAAGTTACATACCTTCAAAGCACACCCTTTAGCCGTGCATCTACACCGGCTTGTCCGCTCGTAGCTCCGGCTTCCTTTCCTATAGAGTTCAATCACATTGTATTTAGAACTCCATTTTAAATCATATATCGCATAATTTGTCAAACCATCAAAATTATGCGTTTCGACTTTGAATTTCAGTTTTGAGCCTTCTTTGAGGCATTTCCACAAACACTATAAGGGCAGAATTTTATGTCATTCATATTCAAGTTCATAGCTTGCTATTTAGCTAAACTTAATCATCAATAAAACTTTCATATAGCATTTAAACATCATACTTTTCTGAAATCACTTTCTATGATCAAATTACACTAGAATAATCATTCTAAACCCTAGTGTTCATCATTATCTTGTAAAACCCATAACCCACCTTCAATGTGTTCATGGAATTTCCTGAATTTGGACATGATTTCACATGTAGTTGTCTAGGTTTTGCTTCTAGACACTATATCATCCCTAATCTAACCAAATCACAAACAGGCATCATCAAATTTTGAATCTCCCAAATTCATAAGAATTTCAAACAGAGAATTTTCATAGAATTTTACATACCTTACAACCCCCTTGCAATGAGGATCAGTAATCTATGTTTGATTTTCGTTTTGGGGCTGATCCTGACCTTCAATTTGTGAATTTAGACAAGAACTAGGGTTGGAGTTCTTCTCCTGGTCGCCCCCTGCTTGTGTCGACCGAACACACACAATTTTTGTGTGTTTGGTGTTTGTTTATTTGTTTTAATTAAATCAAATTTCAGTTTTAACAAGTTTGGCCCCTCTACATTACTTTTAGTTTATTTTTATGTCTTTAACTACACATAAGTCATCATCTAACTAGGTTAGTGTCATTCCTAGTTAGTTTATTTTACTCATTTATTTGCAATCTAATTGCAACTTTAAGAATTTATATTTTCGGGATGTTACAAGTCCACCCCCCTTAAAAGGGTTTCGTCCCCGAAACCAAAGTACGTACCGAATAGTGTAGGGTAGAGACGTTGCATCTCTTCTTCAGATTCCCATGTAGTGTCCGAGCCCTTCCTGTGCTCCCACTTGATCTTGACTTGATCGATTTGTTTGTTTCGCAAGTGCTTAATCTTTCGATCTAAAATTTCTATGGGCTTTACAATATAATTCAAGCGATCATCCACTTCGATATCATCGTAATGAATATAAGTTGTCTCATCCGCTAGACATTTCCGAAGATGTGACACATGAAATGTGCTATGAATTCTGCTTAGTTCCTCCGGTAGTTCAAGTCGGTAAGCTACCTTTCCTACCCTTTCTATAATCGCAAACGGTCCGATAAATCTCGGGCTTAATTTTCCTCTTTTTCTAAACCTGATAACACCCTTCCATGGAGATACTTTGAGCATGACTTTGTCACCAACCTGGAATTCGATTGGCCTGTTCCTTTTGTCAGCATACGCCTTTTGTCTATCTTGAGCCGCTTTCAAGTGTGCCCGAACCACATCAATCTTTTCATTAGTGGCTCGTACTATATCTTGGTGGGCGAGTTCACGTGGACCCACTTCACCCCAACATACCGGGGTTCGGCATTTCCTACCATAGAGCATTCGTACGGTGCCATCTTAATACTAGTATGATAGCTGTTGTTATAGGAAAACTCGACCAATGGTAGATAAACATCCCAACTTCCTCCAAAGTCGATTATACACGCCCGTAGCATGTCTTCCAATGTTTATATTGTTCTTTCACTTTGTCCATCTGTTTGAGGATGGTACGCAGTGCTAATGAACAAATTGGTTCCCATTTGCTCTTGGAAATCTCGCCAGAAATTTGAAGTGAACCGGGTATCTCTATCAGACACGATGGATACCGGTACTCCATGACGTGCTATTATCTCATTAGTGTAAACTTCTGACATCTTTTCTGACGTATAAGTCTCACGAATCGGAATGAAGTGAGCACTTTTCATCAATCTATCCACCACTACCCATATGACATCGAAACCGCGGTTTGTCTTTGGTAGTTTGGTTAGTAGGTCCATCGTAATATGTTCCCATTTCCAAACTGGAATTTCCAACGGTTGAAGTTTACCGTATGGTTTTTGGTGTTCCGCCTTAACTTGTAAACATGTCAAGCATTTTTCCACGTACTTCACCACATCTCTTTTCATTCCAGGCCACCAATAGTTTTGCTTTAAGTCGTTATACATTTTGGTCGCTCCCGGATGGATGGAATAACGGGACTTATGAGCTTCATCGAGTAGAAGCTTTTTAACTCCACGTGTGTTAGGAACCCAAATTCTGTTGAAACGTGCTTTCAAACCGTGGTTGCTCTCTTCGAGATCTTTAACTTGGCCAACAATCCTTTCCTTTTTCCAGTTTTCCGTCTTTACTGCTTCATCTTGTGCCTCTCGGATCCGTTCAAGTAAGCCCGAGGTCACAATGAGTTGCAATGATCATACTCGTATCGGGGCATAGTCTGCCTTTCGGCTCAACGCATCGGCCACCACATTGGCTTTCCCGGGGTGGTAATGTATTTCACAGTCGTAATCTTTGACCGTTTCTAGCCATCGCCTTTGTCGCATATTTAACTCCTTCTGATCGAAGAAGTATTTCAAGCTCTTGTGATCGGTGAATATGGTGCACTTTACCCCGTATAAGTAGTGCCTCCATATTTTTAATGCAAATACCACCGCAGCTAACTCGAGATCGTGCGTGGGATATTTCTTCTCGTGTATCTTTAATTGCCTCGGGCGTAAGCTATTACTTTGCCCCGTTGCATCAAAACGCATCCGAGCCCCGATAGTGAAGCATCCGAATAAACCACCATGTCTTCGACTCCGTCCGGCAATGTCAGTACCGGAGCTTGAGTTAACTTCTCTTTTAGCGTTTGAAACACTCTTTCTTGATCTACACCCCAAATGAACTTTTCTTCCTTCCGGGTTAGTTTTGTTAGCGGTGACGCAATCTTGGAGAAATCTTGAATGAATCTCCTATAGTATCCCGCAAGCCCCAAAAAGCTTCTAATTTCCGAAGGGTTCTTCGGGGGATTCCATTTTGACACGGCCTCGATCTTTGACGGATCCACCAATACTCCATCGGCACTTATGATGTGGCCAAGAAATTGTACCTCTCGTAACCAAAAGGCACACTTAGAGAATTTCGCATACAACCTTTCTCGTCTAAGTGTTTCTAACACCTCTTGTAAGTGGTGTACGTGTTCGGATTCGCTTTTCGAATACACCAAAATATCGTCGATAAACACGATGACCGACTTATCCAACATTGGCTTGCAAACCCGGTTCATGAGATCCATGAAACCCATCTAATTACTACTCGAATTTAACAATAATTCATAAGATTTATATAAGAGATAACCCATTAAAAACATAAGTTTCAAAAGAACAAAGTTTTAAGGTAACAAGCATTAGCCAACTATCGACTAATTCAAACATTCATAAGTTGTTTTGCAAACTAGTTACATCATAAACATTTTCCAAACAAAGTAAATCAACTCGGAAGCTTCAAAAGTTGTGTTCGGTTCTTCAAAAGCTTGCTTGACTGTCATCCGTAATCCTTGAATACCTAGAAACTAAATTGTTTACATTAAACATTAGTATAGAATACTTAGAAATAATACATAATCGAAACTGCGTTTAAAACGGATTCGATTTAACGAAGAATACAAAAATTTATCATTTATTCCAAGGCTCTACCGTAACTTACGGTAGTACCGTAAGTTACGGTAGCTTCTGGAAAATTATGGTTCCACCGTAACACAGGGGTAAACCACCGTAGCTCTCTGGTCTCTACCGTAAATTACGGTACTACTGTAAATTACGGTAGACTCTGGAAATCTATTATTTGACTGATTTTGTTTGTTTTTCCAAAACTAAGTACTCGGATTTCTCATTCTAACTGCCGACGTGTTAGATTCTCGTACTTCTGATATATCAACTATTTATCCACTAACAAGGATCAATCCATCATATTACGAAACATTATCCATGTCTTAAATGATTATTCGACCCGTTTGGCTCATCTAAGGAATCCTCCCTTACGATGACTACCAACGAGTTTTAACCAATTTTGACATATTATTCAATATAGCGACATCACCGCTTTAATTCAAAACAACACTTATTCTAGAATTCAACTACACATATGATAAATATCAAAATTTACTTAATGTAACGGGTCAAGTTACATACCTTCAAAGCACACCCTTTAGTCGTGCGTCTACACCGGCTTGTCCGCTCGTAGCTCCGGCTTCCTTTCCTATAGAGTTCAATCACATTGTATTTAGAACTCCATTTTAAATCATATATCGCATAATTTGTCAAACCATCAAAATTATGCGGTTCGACTTTGAATTTCAGTTTTGAGCCTTCTTTAAGGCATTTCCACAAACACTATAAGGGCATAATTTTATGTCATTCATATTCAAGTTCATAGCTTGCTATTTAGCTAAACTTAATCATCAATAAAACTTTCATATAGCATTTAAACATCATATTTTTCTGAAATCACTTTCTATGATCAAATTACACTAGAATAATCATTCTAAACCCTAGTGTTCATCATTATCTTGTAAAACCCACCTTCAATGTGTTCATGGAATTTCCTGAATTTGGACATGATTTCACATGTAGTTGTCTAGGTTTTGCTTCTAGACACTATATCATCCCTAATCTAACCAAATCACAAACATGCATCATCAAATTTTGAATCTCCCAAATTCATAAGAATTTCAAACAGAGAATTTTCATAGAATTTTACATACCTTACAACCCCCTTGCAATGAGGATCAGTAATCGATGTTTGATTTTCGTTTTGGGGCTGATCCTGACCTTCAATTTGTGAATTTAGACAAGAACTAGGGTTGGAGTTCTTCTCCTGGTCGCCCCCTGCTTGTGTCGACCGAACACACACAATTTTTGCGTGTTTGGTGTTTGTTTATTTGTTTTAATTAAATCAAAATTCAGTTTTAACAAGTTTGGCCCCTCTACATTCCTTTTAGTTTATTTTTATGTTTTTAACTACACATAAGTCATCATCTAACTAGGTTAGTGTCATTCCTAGTTAGTTTATTTTACTACTTTATTTGCAATCTAATTGCAACTTTAAGAATTTATGTTTTCGGGATGTTACAGTTTGTTTCTTCGCAGCATTCTCAGCATTCTTCTGGGATCCAAAAGGTGCTGGAGGCAAAGGTGGAATGCCCTGTGAAGAGGTGACCGCCGGCATGGAGCTTGAAGTGTTCTTCGCTTGAGAAGCCATATGGTTGAAGGTTATGAACCGAAATGGATGAAATGAACAAAATTTCTCAAAAATGAAGCACCAATTGCCCCACGATGGGCGCCAAACTGTTTTGGTCAAAAATCAGACAAGGATAATGCAACAAAATCTTATTTTGTGAGGTGTGATGCTTGAGTTAATGGACAAATGTATGAACAATATATGAATGAAATGAATGTGTGACACAAGGATTTATACGAAGAAAAAGCCCTTGATCAAGATATGATCTCCGGCACAAAAAACCTCGGGTGATAGAAACTACCGATCACCAACTATATCAAACAAGTAAAGGTTACAAATCGGGATGATAACAAGCTTGTTACAAGGATCACTAGTGTGCAAAAGGTATGAAATCGCCAATAAGTTGCAGAGAGTTCTCGAGTAGTGTGTGTTTGCTCACTTGTTCTATCTAATCAAGCTTGTTATCCCCTTATAAAAATAGAAATAATCTAGCTAACTAACAATCCGCAATTCATGCAAGCTTCCCACGACTTCCATAACGGTCATACAAGCCATGCATGTGCAGAATAATGGAGCATATTCCCCAAGAATCTCGGCAAGACCAAGTCCCATTCGAATACTCCTTGCAAAACAAGCTCAAATATAGTGGAAACAACCGTTAGTGTAAGGATAATAATGAGGATCCTGGATCCTTAAACCTGCAACGTCTTCTGAGGATCCTAAATTCAAACAGAACTGAGGATCCGTGATCCTGGCTGCACTTGAGGATCCGTGATCCATACATTAGAAAATCCATCCCTAATAGTTTGGTCGATTGTTTTTTAAGTGGCATGTAATCCGACCCAAAAGGTATATTTTCTTGTGTTGTGTCAATATTTGAGTTTTGAGGTAAAGTAAAAAGTGATAATTATTTGTAAGTCTTAAACAACGAGTATTTGAGTTTTGTGATAAAGTAAAAAGTGATAATTATTTGTAAGTTACGTAATTGAGCAATGTAATAACGAAGTTTATGAGTTTATTACTGGAAGTAAAGTTTTTGTAGTTTCTTCATATGATAAAACAAGTAAACTTTTTGTAGTTTCTGGATATAATGAAACAAGTAAAGTTTGTGTGGTTTCTCCGTATAATAAAACTACGGGTCTGGCTATTGTACAAAAGTGATTTCACGTATGAATTGTATGTAGGAACTTCAACCCTATATTTCCCAATAACAATGGTTCTAAATGACCCGATGACAATTACGTAAATAAGAAGATTATATAACTAAAATAACAAATAGAAAAGCAGTATTATGGTCTTTTCTTGCGTGAACTAACCCCCCTCTCCCAATCATGATTTTCAAACGGCTATAACTTTTTATACGGTATTTTTTTTTTTAAATTACACCATATTAACAAACATTTTATTCTCTTTAGTAGGCTATTACTATAGTTTTGTTAATTTTTAAATTTTTTTTATTTTACAATCTACAAAGTTCCGTGATCGTGTAACGTTACCTAAATCACGTACCATATGTAAATTCATTAAAAAAAAATCGTTCTAAGATCGCCTCTTACAGTGGGCGATCGATGTAAATTCAAATTTTTAATTTTTTTTGTCTGTTTGATAAAATAGCTTTTTCGCCAATGTGGGGCTCGCCCACTTGGTAAAGATATTGCCTTTTAAAAGAGAGTTACCGGATTCAAACGTAACATAGACTATTAATTTATAATTATTGGTATAATAATGTAGGAGCAAACATTATCATTAAAAAAATACATTTCAACCGGAAAAAAGAAAAGAGAAAGAATGAAGTTAATGGGTCAAACTTTCATGTTTGTGTCGACTTTGACCCGCTTACTTTGATTCATTTTAGATCTCAGGTTTAATTGTTTTCACTTCTAAGTTTTACAATTTTATTTAATCACTTCTAAGTTTTACAATTTTATTTAGGGTTATTGGATTTTAATAATCCTAAGTTTCAACTATTGGCCGATAATAATCTCAACTTTAAAAATTCTTTTCAATAATCCCAACTTGTAAAAGTTTGGCCGCCATTAATCATTTTCAGACATATATGAATTTGGTCTCTTCAATAGATTCAATTACACATAGAGACTCCTTAATTGATTTAAGTGCACCTTTGCTATAAAATGATCAATGGCGGCCAAACTTTTACAAGTTAGGATTATTGGAAAGAATTTTGAAAGTTAAGATTATTATCAGCCAACAGATAAAACTTAGGATTATTAAAGATTTAATAACCCTTTTATTTAAGAAAATAAAATTGGATACAAACATCACTTTCTTTTAATACATTTTTTCAAGAGTTAATTGCCCGGATGGCCCCTGTGGTTTCACGTTTTTTCATGTTTAGTCCCCACATTTTGGAAATAATAGGTATGCTCCCTATGGTTTGTCATTTTGTTACTCGGATACTCCCCTGACATTTACTCAGGGGACTACCCGAGTAACAAAATGCAAACGATAGGGAGCATACTTGTTATTTCCAAACTAACTGACATCTACTCAGGGGACTATCCGAGTAACAAAATAACAAACCATATGGAGCATACCTGCTATTTTCAAAAGGTGGGGACTAAACGTGAAAAAACGTGAAACCACAGGGACCATCCGAGCAATTAACTCTTTTTTCAACCTTATACTTTTCATAAATTTTAGAGAAAATTTCACTTTTTGTCCTTTATGTATTACCTGAATTTTGAAACATGCCATTTAAAAGTTTTAGTTTTAATTTATGTCCTTAAATCACATGTTTTGTATCACTTTAAGTCCTTTACACCAAACTGAGTTAAATAATTCAGTTAGGTTTATTTAATGCAAGGGTATTATTGGTATTTCACCTTATTTATTTTGTTTTTAAAAATAAATCAAAACACTTAAAGGTGGGACCCACTTTACAAAGTTTCAAGGATTCATCTTTCCCACACTCTCATCTTTTCCGGTCATCTTCTCCGGCGAACTCTTCATTTCCGGCAATAGTATATTGTACCCTGACTTTCCTTAAAATAAGTCAACTCTGACTTTCCTTAAAATAAGTCAACTCTCAACAAAAAATTTGCATAGTTGAAACAATTAAAAAATAGTAAATAGCTACTGATAGATTTTATTGCTGGAACTGAAATATAACAAGATAGAACGCCCAATTCGGAGTCGTTACCGGATCTAGGGTTCCACCCTCACCTTCACCCACCGCAACCGATTTCAACACAGAATCTGGTCATCATCAGCAGGTTTTTGATTTTGTGTACTGAAGCGTTAAATCTCCGTCACGTGGATTTGAATTTGGTACGAAGGTGCAAGATCCTTGTGGTTTCAGAGTTTTTGTTCATCTGCTTTGATGGTTCCACAATCGCCATGGCTTCCTCTAATCATCTGACCAGCATCCCACTTCCATCTGATCCCGTCGCAGACTTGCAGTAGGTTCTTGATCTGGAAAGTAATTGTCTTTTTGCCCAATTTGATTTATTTGTAACTGGGAATTGCCTACGCCATGCCTCAGGGGGGTCACAACCTACCACCATACATATTAATTGATCTCCACTGTTACTGGTGATTGTAGTTTTATGTTTTTATAACCGTTAATTTTTGACTTTATATGTTCACTGTTCGTTTTCTGGTTCGCCGGAATTTTTCTCCGGAAAACGATAATCTTCGATTTCGATCCTCTGTAACGATTCTGGTTATATATAAACGATCCTCCTTTGATCTTATGTTTGGGCGATGAATTCTAAACTGATAGAATTCCTTAACAACAATTATGGTTTCCAAATTCTGTGTCCTCTATTACAATTTGCAAAACAGGGGATGAACATGAACTGATATGTTCTTCGTGAATAGCCCGCCGGAGAAGATGACCGGAGCCGGAGAAGATGACCGGAAAACATGGGGGTGTGGGAAAGATGAAGCCTTGAAACTTTGTAAAGTGGGTCCCACCTTTAATTGTTTTGATTTATTTTTAAAAACAAAATAAATAAGGTGAAATACCAATAATACCCTTGCATTAAATAAACCTAACTGAATTATTTAACTCAGTTTGGTGTAAAGGACTTAAAGTGATACAAAACATGTGATTTAAGAACATAAATTAAAACTAAAACTTTTAAAGGACATGTAATTTTCTCTAAATTTTAACCTAAACCAGACATTTACGAAGGACATCCATCACTGATGTACACGCATTTGCATGACTCGCCATCATCAAATTTGGAAACCCAAGGGACCAACCAAGAAACAAAAAAATTCCAAACATTCAGTTGCCGCCTTCCATTTTTCCCAAATTTTTTCCCAAAAATTTTCCCTCCATCGTTCCAAAACCGTAATTGAAAAAATTCACCACACCCTCCCTCCCTCCAAAAACCCTCCTTGAATCATCATATTAAATCTCTCCATTGCCACACTTGAACAACATCTGGCAAACTCTCAGATCTCAATCTCAACCTCTCCTCACAAATGGCGATTGCTGCAACTGCAAGCCCTAACTCCAAACCTACCCTATCTACTCCCAAGAAGAAAACAACAACAACAACAACAACCGTCACCACCACCGGCGATGAGGAGAAGCAAATCACGTCTGAGATGAAGTCTAACAATCAGAGCTCTAAAACGCAGAAGAGGAATAGTAATCCAGGTGTTCGTGTTATTCACGGCAAGATTTACGACTCTCAGAACGGGACTACTTGTCATCAAGTATGTTTGATTTGTTTTGATTTTGTAGTGTAATTACTGTCATAGTGTTTATGTTTTGGGATTATATACTGTGTTTTAGGGTTTTCATGATTTTATATTCGATATGAGGTAGGTGTTTAATGTTTTTTTATGATTTGTGATTGAGATTGAGATTGTTTAAGCTGTGTTTTTAGGTTTAGATTAATGTTTGAAGTTTTGTTAGGACGTGTAGGCGAATTTGAAGCGATTTGAAATGAATATGAGATATGTGTTTCAGTGTTTGTACTATGTTCTAGATGGGAGTTGTGTTGACTTTTAGAGTCAAACTTTATTAATCACAGAGCAAAAGAACTTGTTAGTACTAATTGTCATAGTTGTAAAAATCACTAGCGCTACCGAGTACCGACTAGCTATTAATCAGAATTAATGATTATTTGGATTGGAAATTTATATGTAATTTTTCAAACTTATATATATATATTCTTCAAGCGCTTGGTTCTAATTGATAGATGATCAGTTCAGTTTGCATTCAGTCTTGTGTTATTTCTATTATTAATCTGTAATTTGTAATTTGTTGCATTCTTTTTGTAGTGCCGACAGAAGACCTATGCTGTATATGTTAACTGCAAGAATCAAGCAAAGGGTAAGCCATGTAACATCAAGTATTGTCGCACATGCCTCTTGAACAGGTTAGTTTTTCTCTGCTGTTTTTAACACTTTTATCAAACTATATGTTGGTTATTACTTCAAGTTTTTTGGATTTTTGGAGAATATGATTACTGGTTAAAAACTATTACTTCAAGTTATTGATATATATGCTTTATCTTTATCAAGATATGGGGAGAAAGTCGAAGAGGTGGAACTGTTGGAAAAATGGGATTGTCCCAAGTGCAAAGGTGTCTGCAATTGCAGCATCTGCAGGTAAGTATATAAAAACCACATTTTTGAAATCTATGATCTGTTAAACTAAGATAGAATCTAAGAGCTGTTTTAACCGTAGGAAAAAGCGCGGTCATCAGCCCACTGGTATGGTTGTTCAAATGGCGAAGGCAAGTGGATTTACCTCTGTTTCTGACATGATTGTTGCAAAAGGTGCTCAAAATGTTAGTAATTACAAGCGAGTGAAAGAAACAACTGCTTCACCAAGAAAGCTAGCTTCTCCAGCAGAGGTGATGGTTCCTTTTTTTTCTTCTCTAGTTTTTCTTTTTTTGGATAACAGTTACAGCTATCATGTTTGGAAATTTACTAAAGCACTAAATTTAATCAGGGAATTGTTACCAAGTCACCGAAGAAACCGGGCAAGGAAAATCTGTTTGATGGCAAAACAGATTTAAACGCAAATCCTATTGTTTCAGCCCAGTCGCCTGTTGAGAAGAAACCGAAGAAAGTGAAGCGGAAGGGGCTTGAAGTTAAGCCTGATGACAGTGGGGTTAATAATGTTACAGAAACTGAGATAACCAACACCCTGAATGAAAAGAACCACAAGAAACTAAAGTCAAATGGATCAACGGAGATTGTTGAAGGAACTGCTGTTGAGAAGAAACCAAAGAAGGTTAAACGGAAGGGTCTTGAAGTCAAGCCGGATGTCAATGGGGTTAATAATGTTTCAGAAACCGAGATGAACAATGCCCTAAATGAAAAGAACCAAAAGAAATTAAAGTCAAATGGGTCAACGGAAATTGTTGAAGGAAATGCTGTTGAGAAGAAACCAAAGAAAGTTAAGCGGAAGGGACCTGAAGTTAAGCCTGATGGCAGTGTGGTTAATGATGTTTCAGAGACTGAAATTAATCATGCCGTAAACGAGAAGAAGCAAAAGAAATTGAAGACAGATGGGCCGAAGAAGACTGTTGAAGGAAATGCTGTTGAGAACAAACCAAAGAAAGTTAAGCGGATGGGACCTGAAGTTAAGCCTGATGGCAGTGTGGTTAATGATGTTTCAGAGCCCGAGATTAATCATGCCGTAAATGAGAAGAAGCAAAAGAAATTGAAGACAGAAGGGTCAAAGAAGACTGTTGATGGAAATGAAGTTAAAGAAAGTAACATTTCACATGATCAACATGCAAACCAGCATTCAGAGGATAATCAATGTTTAGTAAAAAAGAAGACTTCAAACTTTTTTGAGTCTGTTATCCCTTTGCCAGCTGGAACTGAGTTGGTAACTGTAGCTGGGGTTGACCTTTCGAAAGAAGATGCTGGTAATGCATTGCAGTTTTTGGAATTCTGCTCTACTTTTGCAAAGGTAAGCTCATATTTTCTAAGTAGTTAATGCGGTAAAATATCGGATATTGGTCAGGGACTGATATTTGAGATTTATGTCATTGTGGTGAGATATCGGTAATTTTCATATCATGCAAAATTTATATATATAGCAATTTAACACTAACAGTTCAGTATACTCTCCTACCATTAATAAATTAACCTTTTGCAACTTGCAAAACACTAATAATTGTAGCTAGTAGGAATTGATGAATACTTAAAACACCAACATTTAACACTAAAAATTAACAATTAAGACTTAAAACACTAATAGCAGCAATAAGAAGACAGGTGAAAGGTAAAACTAAGAAGAAAGGTACTGATATCGGGAAAATTGGTGATATATTAGTCAAATATCGGTCAATATTGCTGATAATATCGGTACCGATATTTGACAGTTGACACCGACATTTCACATGGGGACCAATAACCGATATATTGGTGATATATCACCGATATTAACTGCATATAATTTATTTCATTTAATATAATCTGGAATGTAAGTTTCTTCTTGAATGAAACACACTATAATTAACCTTCTTTTTGCAGATTTTAGATGTAAGAAAAGGGCAGGCAGAAGCAGTTTT
Organism: Helianthus tuberosus; assembly: GCA_030545235.1. Classification (NCBI taxonomy): domain Eukaryota; kingdom Viridiplantae; phylum Streptophyta; class Magnoliopsida; order Asterales; family Asteraceae; genus Helianthus; species Helianthus tuberosus. The sequence goes on from CM060403.1 coordinate 157,857,796, forward strand.
GAGAGATCTAATTAAAGGCCGAAGTACACGCCGTGGGAAATTTACTTCCGTAATCCAGTTTCATATCCAGCTGCTGTCTGTTATTCAAGAGGAATTGGAATCTGACTCAGAGTATGTACTATATACTTTATTTCTGTTACTTTAGCTAGTATTGTTGTGTAAAAATTTACAGCATGGTAGATACACATATTTATACGGATGTATAATTTTTCAGATCACCAACACCAGATCTGAGTCATGGCAATGATTCATGGCTGAAAGCTCTAAAAAGTTGCATCTCTGACTCAAACGTGAAACACATGGACTCTATAGACTTGACAGCTGCCGGATATGATAATTTGGAATCATCGATGAAACTTAAGCTTTTAGTTTTCCTGTGTGATGAAGTTCTTGGAACTGAGTAAGATAATTATTTAATTATGCACACCTTTAATGATTTAACATTTATATTAACTTGTATAGTGATTGTTAACCACTGGGTGTCAGCCCAGTGGCCACCGGCACCCATCTAAACCGGTTTGGCAAGGGTTTGAATCCTGCTTCTGGCAGGCTCTTCGCACCCCCCAAATTTGGCTGGGTATTCACCGTTAGGCAGCGTTGCCGGGTCGCTAGCTTGGGAAGGGTTATCCCTTCCGTGATCAGGGGTACCGTGCATTTACCCTTTTTTTGTATAGTGATTGTATACTTGGTGTTATTCAACAGAAAGATAAGAAATTGGATTGATGATCAAAATGCGAAGTTTGCTGAAAAGAGAAAGGAAGCAAAGGAAAAACTTTTGGTTGCAAAAGACAAGGTATCAATAGTTGTTTATATAAAAGAATAACTTGAATTAGTTTGTTTTTAATGATTTGGTGTGTTCTGTTTTTGAATCTATAGGAGAAAACTATAAAGCAGAAAATGCAGGATGATATTGCCAAAGCAATCATAGCGAAAGAAGGTGTTCCTCTTACTTTAGCTGAACATGATGCTATTGTTTTTAAGATCAAGAATAAAGCAGCCGAAGCACATGCTGAAATGCTTGCATGTAAAGAAATGGTTCCAGTTGGTAAGTTTTTTTTTTTTTTTTATTTACATGACCAAAAAATTATAATACCTGATCTGTTAGGTTGATCCATTATCTAAAATGTGTGATTATGTAGATAAATCGAGGCCCGATGCTGTGAGAGCGGAGCCGATTTTCAGGGACAACAGTGGGCATATGTACTGGAGATTAAAAGGGTGTTCCGAGAATCCTGGAATTCTTCTTCAAGGTGAGATCTAGATGCAGTTTCTGAAGGTTTAATTTTATTTTTATTATTTCTAGTACTGTTAATTGTAACTACTACACAACATACAGATATAGGAACTGGGGATCCTACTGTTGAAGTGGTTGACAAATGGTTTGAATTCGATGATGAACAGATGGATTTGATTGAAAAACACATAAATGTCTTGAGGTAACTCTTATCCTTTTTCTTTTTTGCTTTTTAGATGTTTTATACTTGTATTATAGAGCACTATGGGCCTATGGGGGCATTATATTCCCATATTATAAATTAGCAAGTCTTTGTTGCATTGTGGTTTGTACCCCAAGCTTGGGGAGTATTTCAAAAAAAAAAACTTTGATTTTTCATTTTTAACCCAATTATTTGCATATTTTGTATTTTAGCCTCTTTTAACTTTTACTTTTAACCCAAAGTTTTCTATCTTTTATAATTTAACACAACACTTAATTATTTACAACTTTGGTCCCCCATACTTTTTATCTTTCGCAAGTTTTACGTTTCGTTCTAAATTTTGCGAGTTAACACGTCGTAGCGTGCATGTGAGGAAAAAATATTTGACAGACCCGTCGCAACGTGTCCATTTTTTCCATTTTGACAAGTTCGCCGCAACGAGCGGGTCCTAGATCGACTAAGTTATTATTTTCTACGTTTTACGTTTCTGGTTAATTTCTTCGCATTAATACACTCTAACGGGTGTGCGTGGTTCAACGATTTTAAATCTGCTTTTCGTTCAGTGTAATTTTTCCCATTTTATCTATTTTATTTTTACGATGTTGAGAGTCGATGCCGTTGTGGCATTGGTGCTACTTGGCACGGTTTACGAAAGTTTTTAACCAATTAAATTTTTTACTAATATTTTGTTTCGGTTTGCCCCTATACTTCCTTTACTTAAAAACTATTTTTTACGTGCATATTTTATGTACGGGTAGGTATAAATATGATTTGTTCTACATTCCGACGTAAACTTTTTTTATAGACGAGTCAGGTCAAATAATACGTTTTCGTTTAAAGAAACCTTTTTTACGTGCATATTTTTATGTACGCATTGGTATAAATTCAAGTTGTTCTACGTTTCGACGTAAACTTTTTTAGGAAATGATTTAGGTCAAATATAATATTTTTCGTGTTTATTTTATGTATGTTTCGTAAAGTTTGTTTCGAATCGAGTGGAGTCAAATTATGATTTCTTTTTCTCTCTTTTTTTCGAAAGCTCTAATTAATCCCTTTCGATTACATGTGCAGATTTTCCTTCATACCCGTTACGTTTTCTATGTATGAGTTGGGTCACATATAATACGTTATGATTGTTCGATATGAATTTGATTTACTTTATGTTTGATCCAATCACAATGCTTATACAAGTTACATTGAGTTCAACTGGATACGTCGAAAATATGTTTTCATATAGTTAATGCATCATATAACGTTTGGACCAATCCATTCAATGTTTACGATGTACCCGCGCCGCAACGCGGGCGGATCTTAATCCTAGTTCTAAATGAATTTGGGATAGAGAAAGACAACTATGTAACTGCCTTATGCATAGGGGTGTTCACGGTTTAGTTTAAAACCGTGAGACCGTCCAAACCGGTTACTAGTTTGTTTTGTGAACACTTTTTCAGTTTTTTCAAACCGTAGCAAACGGTTTGGTTTACGATTTATAGCAAAAACCAACCGTATAAAACCGTACCGGACCATAAGCTTAACAAATATTTCAAATTTTAATATATACCATATATGATGGCATAGTGACAATTTCAGTTTATTTTGTTGCATTTAAATTGCATAGTTGACTATTTTTTAAAACAATCTAGACATCTCTTGTTTATGTATTTTTATAACAATTTTATTTTATGTTTTATGCATTTATAGAAAAGGCCCAACAAAGGCCCAAACCGTTGGTGGCGGTTTGGTTTGGTTCGGTGTTTGAACGGTTTGGTAATCTTAAACTGTTACTAATAGTTTGGCTCATGGTTTGACGTAAAAACCGCCAAAACCAAACCGTGAACCCTCCTACTTATGCATCAATGTAAAATAAAAAATTCACAAGTGTTTATGCGGTTCAAATGCAAAAAGTGTTTATTTTCCAACAGGATACAATATTTAAAAAAAAATGTTTCATTTTATTGAAACATTTGTTAAGTAGCTGCTAAACAGGTTTGTGGTGTTATTTTGCAGGACCCGGTTTAGAAAGCACTACAAAAACTAGGGGATGTGCATTTTGTTGTTGCTAGGGGTAATGCTATGTTATTTTCAAGACTTATGTTAGTCGTAGCTTAATTCTGTTGTAACGCGTGAGGTTCTGTGTTTTGTTCATGTACAGTTCATGGAATATAATTTATATTAGCTCCATGAATTTAAACAAACTTTCTGTAACCTATATAGGGACATGATTATTTTGAAGGTCAAGTTAATTTGGTCATGTGAGGTAAGATGTATTTAGAGGTGTGATTTTCTTATACAACACAAATCTAACATTAATCTAAGACCATGAGGTATGGTGAGGATAGTCCCCAAAGGGACCATCCGTCACGTAGGCGCCAACTAAGCGAAGGTGGAGGACTATCTAGTGGTGCACAAATCGGGTTTTTTTAAAAACCGGGTTTCGGGTAGGATCGGGTAGAGGTGCACAAAATAACCGGTTAATTAACCGTAACCGGTTAATAACCGATTTAGGAATAACCGGCTAGTGGTTATTTTTAACTGTAGGTTAGTAACCGGTTATAAGTGTTTAGTATAATAACCGGTTTTTTTAAACCGGTTTTTTAACCGATAGACTAGTTAACCGAAAAAATAACCGAAAAATTCAAACACACCTATTAGATTATAACTAGGATTGCTAAAAATCTATCTATTTTAGGACATGATAATAACTAATTAATTATCCACTCTTTAATTAGTTTCCTTGCCTTGCACGCAAAGGAACCTTTAATTCGAAATTTCCAACAATCACCCTCGGAATTTCGAACTCGTATATGACAAGTCTTCAACTCCAAGCTTTTCAGTCATCTCCTTGAACTTGATCTTCCCAAGAGCCTTCGTTAAAATATCCGCCATTTGATCAATGCCACTAACATGCTCGACCACGATATCTTCACGATCAACACATTCCCGAATGTAGTGAAACCGGGATTTTATGTGTTTGCTTCTTCCATGGAAAACCGGGTTCCTTGCGAGAGCTATCGCCGATGTATTATCAACACGTAACATCGCCGCTTGAATTTTCTTGTCGAGTAATTCACCAATCAATTCTTTTAGCTAAACCTCCTGACACGCGGCTGCACTAGCCGCCATATACTCCGCCTCACACGATGATAAAGCAACTGTACTTTGCTTTTGAGAACACCAAGTAATTGGGGAAGACCCAAAATAAAACACGTGTCCCGTAGTACTTCTTCCATCATCCGGATTTATGTTGTGACTACTATCACTGTAACCGACCAACATATTTTCTCCTCGAGTATAGGTAATGCCATAACTAAAAGTACCTTTTAAATAGCGAAGAATTTGCTTGATGAGAGCTGCATGAGATTGCTTCGGGCATTGCATGTATCGACTGGCTACTCCGACCGAAAACGCCAAATCTGGTCGAGTCTGTAAAAGGTACCGGAGACACCTGACAATCTTTCGATATCTCCTTGCATCAAAATCTTCTTCGTCTTCAAATTTAGAAACTTACACGTTCGGGTCTATGGGAACACTAGTAGGATTGCAGTTAATCATACCAGCTTCCGTCAGTATTTTCTTTGCATACGCCTCTTGCTTAATTTTTATCCTGTCCTTGCTCTGCGACACTTCAATTCCAAGATAATAAGTGAGATTTCCCAAATCCGACATTTCAAACTTTTTAGCCATCCCGTGCTTAAATTCCATAATAAGTTTCAAATTTGAACCCGTCACAATTAAATCGTCCACGTACACACCGATTAATAAGACGTCCGTTCCAACGGTTCTTCGGTATACGGCTTGTTCTTGCGAGCACCTGTGAAATTTCATATCTAATAAAATATTATTTAATTTCGTATTCCACGCACGTGGAGCTTGCCTTAACCCGTATAACGCCTTCGACAATTTATAAACTTTATGCTCTTCGCTGTTTTTAACGAACCCTTCCGGTTGAACGACATAAACTTCTTCTTTTAATTCGCCATGTAGGAACGCGGATTTAACATCTAGATGATGTAATTCCCAACCTTCATTCGCTACGAGAGATAAAAGTAACCGAACTGTTTCAAGTCGAGCAACTGGCGCGAACACTTCGTCAAAATCAACTCCGGGTTGCTGAACATAACCCTTCGCCACGAGTCTAGCCTTATGTTTATTTAGTGAGCCATCCGTGTTTCTTTTAACCTTGAAAACCCACTTCAAACCAATCGCTTTTGCACCACGCGGTAACTCGGTTAACGACCAAGTATTATTTTTATTAATTGATTCAATTTCTGCGCGCATTGCTTTCATCCACTCCGGTTTAGATTTTGCATCGTCAAAACGAACCGGTTCATCATCCGTAAGCAATAAAAAATCTTCATCAATCGTACTCGAATTTAATACGTAATCATTAAAACGTACCGGGGTAACCGTAGCACGATTCGATCTACGAACAATTGGCTCCGAAGTAAAAAAAATATTATTTTCATTATTTCTACTGTTCACGGCTCTGTTCTCAGCCGTATGGGTCTGTCCTCTGATATTTTGGCCATGTGATTCACTTCTTATTCCAGCCGATTGCACCTCTTCATGCCCTGTTGGGCCTTGCTGATCTTCATAGTGGGAAACAACATCATCACTTTGACTTGGATTTGAGGAGCCCACAAAATCTTTAGTGGTGGCATGTTGTTCACGATGTGGGCATGATGTGCCCAACATATCACTATTTGATTTTGTTTTATTTGATACATGGCAAGTTTTATTTTTAACATTATCAACACCACATGGGCCCTCATTATTACTTGACCCGGTTGAATCTGACTCAGTTTGCATTCATGATCCACTGTCAGATTCGTTGGACTCCGTATTAACCGACCCATCTCCAGTGTCAATAACGCCATCAAACTCGACCCAAAACATACCCGGTTCGCGAGACTCTTTTTCATTAAAAACATTATTTTTCCCCAATTCCATCCACGCGTTTCATCAAACTCCGTATCTCCGTCTCGACCCACAACAATTCTACGAGTCGTCGGATTGTATAAACGATACGCCCCCGAACCTTTTTCGCTTCCCAGATAAACTAGACGAGTAGAACGATCGTCTAATTTTGGAAGATGTCCGCCAACAATTTTCAAATAAGCGGCACATCCGAAAACCTTAAGAAATTGAAGATCCGGTTTCTTTCCTTTTAACATCTCGTACGGTGTTTTGTCTTCGTGTAACGCTCGTGTTGGAATTTTATTTATCAAATTGGTTGAGTGCCTCACCGCCTCCCCCCACATAAAATTAGGAACTTGTCGCGCTTTTAATATACTTTGAGTCATCTCCATTAAGGTACTGTTTCGCCTCTCCACCACCCCATTTTGTTGAGGTGAATATGGAGCGGTTAAGTGTCGAATAATCCCTTTTTTTTTCACAGAACCGATTGAACTCATGAGACGTAAATTCTCCCCCTCGATCGGTTCGAAACGTCTTGATTTTTCTACTAACTTTCACTTCCACCATGACTTTAAACTTTTTGAAGGTTTCAAACGCGTCACTTTTTTCCTTCAAAAGAAAAGTCCACATGAAATGTGAAAAATCATCAATTAAGACAAATACATACCTATTTCCCGCCATTGTGCTCGGAGAAATTGGACCGCATAAGTCTCCATGACTAAGTTCCAAGGCACGCGTTGCCCGAAACGACGCCGTCTTCGGAAAAGATTGTCTCGTATGCTTCCCGACTAAGCACGAATCACATATTTGATTTTCATGATTGATTTTTGGCATCCCTACGACCATATCTTTATTCACCATTTGTTTCATGGACTCGAAATTTAGGTGACCAAGTCTCGCGTGCCATAACCAATTTTCATTATCAATCCGAGCTTTCAAACAAACGGGTTTTCCAACTTTTAATTTACTCGTATAAAGACGATTTTTAAATCGAGTAACATTCATTAATACCTTGCCTTGAGCGTCACGCATTAACAAATAATCGTCTTTCATACGAATATCACATCCACACTCCGTTGCTTGACCGAGACTAATTATATTACTACGTAAACTAGGGATAAAATAAATATCGGTCATTAACCTTTGCTCCCCCGTTTTACCCAATAGTAATATAGACCCTTTCCCGCATATTTCGACTTGAGACCCATCCCCGAATTTAACTTTGCCACCAACACGCTTATTTAATTCAGAGAAAAAATATATATTACCCGTCATATGGTTACTCGTGCCATTATCCAAATACCACAAGTCTTTTTCTTCCGAACCGCTCTCGTAATTTTTTGGAATAACCTTTTCTTCATTCAAGTAAACGATTTCTTGAACATCTTGCACCATAAACAAAGACGGGTCAATTTCTTCCGCATCGATCAAGTTTGCTTGTTTCTCTTTCTTTCGCTCTGGACATCTCGAAACAAAGTGGCCGAACTTGTCGCATCGAAAGCATTGAACCTTCGAATAATCCTTCTTTCCTTGTTGTTTATACCCTTCGTTGGACCCGCCTTGTGACCCGTGGTTTTGACCAGATTGGTTTCGACCGCGTCCACCACCACCACGTCCACGGTTCGAGCCTTTCCCACGTCCCTTACTCGAATCGCGTGAAGTCTGTCTAGAACTTGAAGAGGCATTAGAATTATTAAACATTAGTTTCGTTTGAGTACCTTGATTATCCGACTGCAATTCTTCATCTTTTATGCGTTCTTCATACGCCTTTATTCGACCAACAACATCGTCGAATGCAACTGTTTTTAGATCCACAAGTTGCTAGTTGCTCAACTGAGGCTACCATATGGATGACCGCCTTGGTAAACCACTGAGAAACTTTTTCACGATCATTTGTTCCTCTATTATAGAACCGAGAGACGCCGCTTTTGAAGACATTCCTGTTAACTGGCTAGAAAACTCATCAACGGTACTAGAATCCTTCATCTTTAACGCCTCAAATTCTGACATGAGTGTCTGTAGTCTTGCTTCACGTACCCGATCGGCTCCCAGATGGCGCGCTTTCAGTGCATCCCACATCTCTTTTGCCGTCTTCATATTACCAACTTGCAAGATCTATTCTTCCGGTATGGATTGAAACAATAAAGCAATCGCCATATTGTTTTTATTCACATCGGTTTCAGTTCCGGGTTCAATGGCCTCCCACACGCCATGAACGTTAAAAATGGCGCGGATACGCAACGCCCAAATTGTATAATTAACCTTATTCAACATAGGGCATTGAAGCGCTGTTGAATTTGGAACCGATTTCTCGGTATTCGAGCCGCTACCGCCATCGCTTCCGACCATATTTTTCTTTCGTCGACTATACGTAAGATTAAACGAACTCGGTGTAACTGGTTCAGTTTGTTCCAACCTACACGTTTAAAACTCGTCTGACCAAACCGCGTTTAAACCTTAATCACGTTTAAACCCACGAGATCACGTTTTCTTAAAAGCAAATCACGTTTTAATAAAGAAAACCAAAATCCTTTTGAAAAATTGTTGTTTTGTGCTACTGGGAATACACAAAACAATTAAGTATAATTGCCTCAATTAATTGTCTATGGGGAATCAAGACCACCGTTCCACTTTTTTTGAATAAGACAAACTGAAACCTTGCTTCCGTTTTCTCGAACACACTAGCGACCAACGTTGTAATTTCCGGCTACTCTCCTCGATTCGTCTGAGAACAGAACCAACAGCAACACTCCGCACTTGCTGTCACCTATTCTGATCCTTCTCTTCGAATTCGCAACAACCTGATCCGATTTCTGTTCCAGCTGCCCTCTCTTCTAGTCCGATTAAAGAACTCCGATTCTTTCCACGACAGGAAGCGACAACCTCCCTTGTTGCAGCTTACTGATCACAACCCCTTGGTTCGCAGGTTGCTGAATCGAAGACCCCAGGTATGCTTTGATACCCATTCAAGATGAATCGGTATTGAACGGAATAACAAATCGGAAAAAAATAGAACTTGGCTAAGCACCCAAATTTTATTAATGTCAAGAAACTATCACAAAACTTGACTCGTACAATCCCTAATACCCAAAGCATGGTATTTATAATCTAAACACACCTATTAGATTATAACTAGGATTGCTAAAAATCTATCTATTTTAGGACATGATAATAACTAATTAATTATCCACTCCTTAATTAGTTTCCTTGCCTTGCACGCAAAGGAACCTTTAATTCGAAATTTCCAACAGGAGGGGGCGGTGTGGGACGATCCGGGACGGGGGCGACGGACCGGGGACGGAGCCCATACCCTCCGGTCTAAGGGGTGTGATAAATACAACCCAAGATATGGATTAATATACCAATTAGTCAAACTTGGTAATGATTAAGCACTTTATTACATTGTTTTATTATAAAAGTTAAAAGTAATAATTATGTTTTTTATGTTATTTTATTTTATAATACTTTTGTTACTTTTTTTATATTTTGTTATACTATTATTAGTATTAATAGCAATATTAATAAATATAATCAAGACACTTTATTATAAACACAAAAGTGAAAAAGTTCATTATAAATAAATAAAAGTTTATCTAATAAAAAAGTAAACGTGTAAACATTAAAACAACTAATCACCTAGATCGACAAAACCACTTTCACGATGATAAAGCTGGGTATATAATTCTAGACGCCACCTATACATAGTCTCCCATCCAGCCGCAGACATGCTAATGTTGCGAAAATCCCAATAACGCGTGATTGTAGGCATTGGGTACCCTCCTTGTAATTCCACCATGACATAATGGTTCTTGTCATTTACTAGGGCAATTGTAAGAGCTCTGTAATGTTGAATCTCTTCTGGACCACTCCAAAACGGGAAAATAGTGAAACTGCCTGACATGCTTAAAGAATGGACGATTACGCCAAACTTATTGGCAATCAGAACAACTGCTTCAGGCATTTTCATCCAGTGTTCTTCTGGACAAGGCGACCCAAAGAAAAAAAAGTCATGATATAATGAAAATTGGTTAAACGACTACAATGACCTAAAAGATTGCTATATCTTCTAAAGAGGTTCTGCTCAATGTGCCACCTAGAAAGCAAATGAGCAGCATCTGGAAAAACTTCTTTGCATGCATTCATTAGTGCCATCTCCCTGTCTGTAACTATAACATGTGGGAGCATGCACTTGTCTAGTGTCAACTTTAGACAGTTTAAGACCCATGTATAGTTAACTGTCTTCTCATTATGCATAAAGGCGAAAGCTATGGAAAATGTTTTGCTGGTTGAAGTTACACCAACAACCTCAAGAAAGGGCATATTACAGTGGTTTGTTTTGTATGTGACATCTATAATCAACACATGTGGAAATGCAAGCCAAATATCAAATGATGTTGGATGAATGAAAAATAAATTTTCGAATTCGTTTAACACGGTTGTAGTAATTTCATAAACATAACCATTAGAATGCAAAAGGGACAATAGAACTTGCATTGGAGATTTGCCTTCTTGATCGACCATGCGAATTTTGTTGCGTGCGTTGTAAATAGTCCTAAGTGTAGACATGTTACTTAAATTCCCCTCTTTAAGTATTGCTAGAATATCACGTGGCGCCACATTCATCCTTGTCAATTTTGCAACCAAGTTAAATTCATCTTCGGAAAGCCGCTTTGCATATGAATGACCCTCCATAAATAGTACAGGTTGATGATTATGTCGATCACATGTCACCTTTAAGGTCCAACAATCATAGTCATCTAAATATGTTCCTTCTAATTCGAAAGGACAATTAGTTTTTTTGGTGCCGGTAACTTTACTTGAATCCTTAACTTTATATTCACCGCCACGATCACATTGGAGCACAACCCTATACACGAAACCATAAGGTCTTTTATTCGACCTTCTTTTAATGACTACAACACAGAGTGAGTATGCCAACTTTTGTACCTAATTCATCAATTCTTCATAAGGCCTGAATACCTATAAACGAAATTTGGAAATAACACAACCAATATATAAACAAATTGATAAACAACTTATATATAATAAATTAAAACGATCAAATGCAACAAATTATATAAACAAATAATATATAATAAACAAATCACAAGAGTATGCCAACTTTTTATACTTAGAAAAAAAAAGATGATCAAAGAGCCTGTTCAATAGAATTGTAACTTCTGCTTCATTTCGTGAATAAAGTAAATAACTTTTATAATAATCTATCTATACTTTCTATAAAAGGAGAAATCTCAGTGACATAAGAAAAGCTGATGTGTCAGTAGGAGAGGCTGTCCAACAATGCTTTTCTTATGTCATTATTACATCATAAACCTTAATATTAAAAGCCTTTAAATTTCAAAGTTGGCCCACATCCAAATCTCAAAGGTAAAAGTCTGCCCATTAAACCACTGGACCACATAACCACTGCCCATCAAAACCAGTTCCCTATAAACATATGTCGAGATTCAAATATCATTTAAAATTTGTTTAAACATCTGCCCTCAACATTTTATAATCAAACATCAGTTCCCAATAAACATCTGTCGAGATTTAAAATTCTGGCTCCACATTAAAAATTCAAAATTCAAACTATATATTCGAATCCTATAAATAAGATATAATTATCTGGTTTCACATTCAAATCTCGCTCACTCATATATGTGAGCGTATCTCTCTCTCTCAAATGCATTTTTCTCGTGATTCAGCCGCTAATCTTCGATTACACTTCTTTGTTCAAATGTTTGTTGATTATGTTTAAATGTTATCGTTCCAGTATCATTGTTCCAACATCGTCGTTTCAATGAAGCTTCCCATCACACATCAACCTTTCAATATCGATGTTGCAGTATCATTGTTGCAACATCGTGAAAAGTTGCATGTGCTATCTTCTTTGATGGGAGAGTTGCATTGTTGGATTTTCGGTAAATCGAAAGTCAGGTTTTCTTGCGTCAGTAAGATTTTCTTCTTTTATAGAAAGGATAGATTCGTGCAATATCGTGAAAAGTCAGATGTGCTACAACAGTTGAGAAGAGACCTTTGCATTTTAGGTTTGTTTCTTATTTTGATTAACTGTTAATGATGTTGAGAGTTTTTATTTACACTGACATTTTAGAATATGTTAAGATGCATGTTTATATTATTAAAAAAAACTACTACATAGAAAAATAGAAATTTAATGAAATATTTATAAAGTATTACACGCTAGAGTTAACACTTGCTAGGATTTCGTAGACTCTGGCCTTTCTCCATGTGATTTCATGCTCTCTTTTGAATTTCAGGTCAGTTAGCATGTTGCAGATTTTCTGATCCTGTTTTAGAAGTTGTGTCAGAAACTCTTCGGCATTCTTCTGGAACTCTGATGGAGGAGAGTGGAGGACTTCATCGAGCAATGCTATGTTGTTCCAGGTTTTGTTGTAATTAGTGTCATTGATTATGTCGACTTTCCTGTTTAGTTCTTCGTCTGTTCTTTGTTCTTTGAGTGACCACATCGAGAATCGCGTTTTAACATCGCTGGTGTCTGACCAGTGGTAGAAGCTGAAGTTTACCATGTAGATTTTTTGTTGGTTTTGTGATTTGGAACAATTTTTGACAGAAAGTGATTTGTATGACAATTTGTTGATGTTTTGAATCAAAAGTAATCATTGGTATTTTATAGAGTTTAAAAACGCGTCTACTTGGTAAATGAAGAGGTTAATTGTAATTGTGATAATCTGCTTTTGTTCTTTGAACTTCGAAATTTTGTCCCTTGGGTTTCTTGGTATTTAATTTTACAGTTTTCCCATAAAAGTTGGGGTTTAAAAAGGTTTTTGCATTAAAAGACTGATGTTTTGAAATATACATTAATATGTTTATATTAAATCTACACGTTTTCACAATTACAAATTTCAGTATATAAACTCATAGTCACTTCGCCTGTTTTTCATCAAGTTTTCCTACGAAGATATTATACTTTCAGGAAAGTCCAGTAATATAGTTTATTCAAATGGCGTCATTCACAAATGCAAAATCAGATGATTTAAAGCAACGTTTTGTCAGGAAAATTGAGGAACAAGTGTATGAAGATAGGGCTACTCTTCAAGAGCTGAAGAGATGTTTTGATGGATTGCAAGTTGGCCTGTTCACTAGAGAGCAGGTTTCCAGAGATCTTATGCGGATGCCTTCAACTTCCGTTCGTGAGCTTTGTGTTGTCAGTAATATAGAGTGCGGTGACAGAGACGTGCAGTTCATGGCGATGCTGAAGGACATACATCGAGAGGTTCAGCAATCGATGGAGTTGAAACTAAAGTTTCTTAATTCTTGCTGTTATTGTTAGATTTGAACTTTAATGTTGTTCAGTATGTGATGTAATTATTGGACTTTTAGTTTTAAGGTCATGAATAAATGAATAAATTTTAATTTTATGAATCTATGTTGTGTTTTAGTTTTACTTATTATTTAGTGTTTGAGTAAGATTTAGATTATGTTGATGTTGAATTGTGTCTGAACATCTGTTTTGGTTTGATGGTGAACAGATTATGTTGATGTTGAATTGTGTCTGAACATCTGTTTGGTAAGTCAACAGAGGTTTAATAGTATCAAGGGTTCGTTTGATGGTGAACAGATGAGTGCAAAGATAAAACAAATGTTTAGAATTTGATCATTGAGAGCAGTTTTTTGAAGAATCTGTGCTCCTGCAAATTACAGAGAGTCAATATTTAGAGTTGTAAAAAGGTCTGTTGTAGTTAAAGTTTGGTAAAAGAGAACATCTACTGATTATGAAACAACTGTGTATTCTAACTACTGTTGATTTACCACTGTTGACTAAAGTTTGACGAAACAGAAAATCTGCTGATTAATAAATGTCTGAAGATGCAAAGGTCTGCTATGTGTCAACAGATGTTAACGAACAACAGATGATATTCAATCTTAAAATGCTTAACAGAGGATTTGATACTAACAGTGGTTGGGCTAATGATGAATAAGTATTATTATATAACGTCTGCTATAAGTATTATTATATAATTTTGTTTATCAATAACAGTTTTTTGGAAGAATTTACGGTATATTTTGGTGTTATAAAAGGCGTGTTATAGCTAAAGTCTGACAAAAGAGAGCATCTGCTGATGAATAAATGTCTGAAGATGCAAAGTTCTGCTATGGGTCAACAGATGTTAACGAACAACAAATGATATTCAATATTAAAATGCTTAACAGAGGATTTGATACTAACAGTGGTTGGGCTAATGATGAATAAGTATTATTATATAACATCTGCTATAAGTATTATTATATAAATTTGTTTATCAATAACAGTTTTTTTGGAAGAATTTACGATATATTTTGGTGTTATAAAAGGTGTGTTGTAGGTAAAGTTTGACAAAAGAGAGCATTAGCTGATGAATAAATGTCTGAAGATGCAAAGGTCTGCTATGGGTCAACAGATGTTAATGAACAACATATGATATTCAATCTTAAAGTGCTTAACAGAGGATTTGATACTAACAGTGGTTGGGCTAATGATGAATAAGTATTATTATATAACATCTGCTATAAGTATTATTATATAATTTTGTTTATCAATAACAATTTTTTGGAAGAATTTACGGTATATTTTGGTGTTATAAAAGGTGTGTTGTAGCTAAAGTCTGACAAAAGAGAGCATCTGCTGATGAATAAATGTCTGAAGATGCAAAAGTCTGCTATGGGTCAACAGATGTTAACGAACAACAGATGATATTCAATTTTAAAATGCTTAACAGAGGATTTGATACTAACAGTGGTTGGGCTAATAACAGATGTTAGACTTACGACTGTTGAGTTACACCGATTGAAAAAAAAATGTTTTTGAAACTTCTGCTTGCCTAAAATACATCCACTGTTCAAGGGTACCGTCTGTTATCATAATTTCTGTTTATCCTAATTACTGTTGATTTACTATACTGCTGACTGTCATCCATTATGACAAAAGAGGTCCTGACATGGACAGATGTTAGCTAAAAATAAAACAACTGCTGAAAGTTATTATCAGTTCTCATAACTTCTGTTTATCTAACGAGTGTTTGACTCACACTGTTCCCAACGACCAACAGAGGTTTCCAAAAAACTGTCATCGGTTGTCGCAAGAAAGGTTCTGACGTGGACAGATCTTAGCCATCAAATATTTGTAACTACTGCCACGTCAGCATTCACTTATCTCTATATAAAAGTTGTTTCATCTCTAAATCGAGGTTCTACCACTGCCGTCTCGAATTCAAAACTCTCAAAAACAGTTTCCAACATATTAAAAACCCTCCAACTTAAACCCTGTTTCATCCCCAAATCACCTTCTTCTCCGATCATGTCTCTGAACATCAAAAAACCTCACAACTACCTCCCCATCTTCGAGAAAACCAGCAAAAAATACCAGCCATCACTCAATAATTGACCTTTTAACGTCATCAAAATACAAATCAATTCTTACTGCTGATGCTCCGGTTCATACAGAAACACTCCGACAATTTTGGTTTAATGCTGAAATAGAGGCTGAAGATAATAATCCAGTTGCCATCACATCTAAGGTCGGAGAAAGTGTGGTACGAATTTCTCCCTTTACAATTTCCACTACATTTGCATTGGACGACTTGGGAGATAAGAACAACTTTGAAAAACTTGAACTTCATACAGAGTTCATTGAAAGAGGGTATGATGCACAATTAAAGGAAGTTGCTATCTACAAACCAAACTTCCCTCCACCAATGAAATTTTTGTTTCATACTCTTTTAACTTGTCTCTCAGCCAAGACCACCACATTTAATGAGATACCTTTGAACATTCAGTATTTGGGTTATGCTATTTTAACAAAATCTGATTACAATTTATCACAAACACTGTTTTCTAATTTGTTGAATAATGTGAAAAAAGTGAAAAAAATGAAAAAATGTGTTCGTAGTAATGCTTTTCTGTTGTATCCAAGACTTCTAAGCTACTACCTACGAAAACAAGTGTCACAAACAGATTTTGAACAAGGTGTAGCTTTTCAAATAAATAGTCTTACAAGTAAAACTTTTACTAAACTTATGGATCAAAAGTCAAAAGTTTCAACAACTGAAACTTCTGTTTTAGATGCGTCCACATCAGTTGCTCAAACTTCCATTGTTGAGCAAACTGCTCCTGGTGATCATGATACCACAACCGGTGTTGTGAAACACAGACCAGGAAAACGCAAAAAGAAAGCTGTCACATCCAAAAAGCCCACCAAAACCAAACAAAATAAAAAGGTCCTTCTGGAAGATGTGATCCCAGAGGTTAATACAGTGACAACACAAATGTCCCTTGAAACCACTGCTGCTACTTCCTTACAGTTGTTGGAAAGATCTCAACCCATCCAAACTCCTCATGTATCCTCACAAAAGGATCATGTTGTAAGTACAGGGACACCACAACATGAAGTAGACCTTTCATATGAAAGTATGTTTAAAAGTCCCTCTCCCAGGGCAATCACGCTTTCTACACCACAACCCTCGACTCAAGTTCCATCAACAATATTACCTCTGTTTGAAGCAATTGAATTTCAGAAAGAAAACAGTTCCTCTAATGCACACATTACTGAGAGTAGATCGCAACAAATGACTGTGACTGAACCAATTCAATCTCCTATCCTACAAACAGTTGAGGAGGTTATCCCCGTTGAGTATTACGAAACTCTTGGTGGTAGTTCAAGTGGAGCAGCCACTACAACTGTTGAACCCATTGGTGATCAGTTGGACAATGGTTACATCATTAAGACTCCATTGAAGGCAACTATTGATGAGGTTACAACTGTAATCTCTGCTTCACTGGGAAGTCCCCAGAACGAAGAAAAATGGGCATCTGTTTCTGATGATATGGAAACTTCTCTTATTATCAAAACAAATACAACCACTACAGGTGGGAATTCAGATGATCCTATTAAAGTAGGTGATGAATTAACTTATAAGGATTTGACGGTTAGAGTGTCTACCATTGAAACAGATGTTGCTGAAATGAAAGAATTGATTAAGCAGATGATAGGCCTTTTTAAAAGTCAACCTACCTGACAGGAAATTGCCAATGAGCTTTGGAATTCTATGCAACCCATCCTTCAAGATCAGAGGAATTTGGCTGAAAGTAACCGCAATTTCAGTTGGAATTTTTCAGAAATTTGGTTGATGCCAGGTATAAAGACACACAAGCAGACATTATGAACATTAAGGAACATTTGTTGGAACTTACTGGCTCCACTTCTACATCAATTTTTGAGAAAGATGATGATGATGCTAATGATGCCAAAAGGGGGGGGGGGGGAGATTCACTGAGAAAGTTGCCACCAGATTCAAAAGCTAATCCTACAGAAATTGTATCCCCTACTCAACCTAAATCCCAACGTTCTCCAAAAAAACCACCACAAAAGAAGGAGAAAATACCTTCCACACCATCATCACCCATTTTCTCAATTGTAACACCTCAAAAATTTACGCCCAATAATGTACTGACACGTGTCATAAGCTTTGAATATGTGAAAAAGCACTTTAGAGGGACTAAAGTTGACAAACGGTGAAACTATGTGAAAATAAGGGTCCAAAGTGTCAACAATGGATAAATAGACTCAAAAATAACCCTACATGGTGTTTATAATCTTAAACGGATAAATCATGGATCATACGAAGCGGAAAATGAAAGAAGGTGAGGAATTACAAACTACAGGGGCTAAATGTGTCAACATGTTGAAAGTATACCTTTGAGTGACCTTTTGGCAAACCCGAAGCTTTGTAACGGTAAAATATACTCACTAGAATATGTGATAAAAATTTCATCAAGTTTCGTTATCGTATGAGAAAGTTATGATCAAAACCGTGCACGAAGGGTTAAACGCGTTAACGTTGAATTTCGTGACTTTTCGGGTAAGCACAAAGTTAACCAAGGACTTTACCATGTTTGTAAATGTCCCAAGGTCCTTAAAAATCAGATTTGAGGGTCTAATGAGCAAGATAAATAGCCAAAACCACGTTACAAAGGACAAGGACTGAATTGTAATTGTTGAAAACTTGTTAGGCTGGTCACCAGCTTGTACGCGGCCCACGTAAGGGGCCTCGCGGCCCGCCTACAAGTCGCCAGCGAACAAAACTCGCATATGTCAGTTCTTTCAGGTCTGTTTCGAGTTGTAAACAGCTGTATCCGATACCTGAGCCTCACCAATGGATGTACATGCATTTAGGGGCACTTGGACTCATCTTACAACATCAGTAGACCCTAGTGGCAGCTCCTAATGAGATCAAACTTGTTATAAAAGATCATTGAAGTTGCAACATTCAACACTTGCAATTACAAAAATTCACAAGATCACTTCTGGAGCCTCTCTGATCAACCTCAGGCTTTCTAGTGCTCTCTAAGCTTAATTAGGACTCTTGTAAGTGTTCATAACCTTTTCTAATTCGTTCTAGCTTAGTTAATTAAGCAAAAGTCAAACCATTGTAATTTAAGTTTGACTTTAAGATTAAACGAAATTTGCTCAGTCATTTCTCGAATTGAAAGTACCTACAAGTAGGTATTTATGTGGGTAACAAACCTTTAAAAGGGTATTTTCAGATTCCCACTCTAACTATGCTAATTGTCGAGTCAAAGCATACTTTAAAAAGTCAACATAATGATTATTTGCAAGTTTAAGCATAATTAGCAATGTAGGATGCATGCAACCTGTTTGATCATTAAAATAGCATGGTAATTAATGTAAGAACATGTCTCAACATGTTCAACTCGACAATTTTCAGTTTAAACCCGGATCGAAACCGAAAGTCGCATAATTTGACTTTTGCTTTGACTATCAGTTCTGATCCGTTTATGCATGTTTGAGATCTGCCTTAGAGCTTATTTTGGACCAAGTTTCATATAAGAATAACTTTCTGAGATTTTACAACTTGGTTCAATACTTATCCGATTCATATGCATGTTTCCGATTAATGCTTAAAAGTTGACTATTATGCCCTTTGGACTATAAAATGTGATTTTTGAAAAAATGAAAGAGTAGAAACATTTGTTACTGATTTATAAACTTGCACCTAAAATTTGATATCAGTTTGAGGTCTAGATTAAGAGTTATGCTCATTAGCGTAAATTGAAAGCTTTATGTTAATTAATTGGCGTAATTAGCGTATAGCCTAATTAAACCCACTTTTTGATATCAAAATTTTTACCCACTGATGTTATATAATATTTTGGGATTTTTGAAGATTTTTATTTAATTTTTGGCTGAGCATAACATAGGTCTCTAGGTTTGATTCGGTTATGACGGTTTTGCCCTTTTAAGCCATAAAATGAGTTTTACAAATCCTTTTGACCTCAAACCTTTTTCTACTGATTTTATTTGTTAAATAAAATATTTTGAGCCTTCTGGAATTATAAAAAAAATATCAGCTTTCTTTTAAAAACCCGAAAATGGCTCCAAATCGCCTTTTTAATCGTTTTTAACGCATAGTATGTGCTATAACCATATTAAATATATAAGGTTTATACCTACTGATGTTTTTAGTATATTTTTATATAATAATAGTAAGTAAAAGTTTTTGAACTCAGGTTTCCAGTTTTGACCTTTTTAGCCCTTGTGAAATTACCAAAATACCCCTAAGGAGCATAGTTTGGTTTTAAATGACAAGTTTCACCTATGGGTCATAACCTCCTGTTATAACATGTTAAATTAAGTATATTTACTGTATAAATCAGACCTGTAACTCAGATTTCCAATTAAACTCTTTTATAATCTTTTAAATGACCAAAATGCCCTTATGAGGCTTAATTTGAGTTTATATCCGTTTTGGGCATAATAGTAGATATCTTACTGATATTATAACATAATTAAGGCATATTAAATCAGGGAACTTGCATATGACTCTTATGGTTACCCGTAACGCCCTTTTCGCGTCCGGTTCGGTTTATGTAACTAGTTTGCATAAATTGACCGAAACGGGTCAAACATTATCATTTTTGTCTCAAAATCCAGAATGTATTTAGTATACCCATATTATACAAGTCTTCAAACTTGTCAGGTCTAAATCACATTCTATCCGGTCTTCGCTTAATCGTGCGTTTGAACCGTATCGTCCTTAAAACTAACCGGTCTAAGCTTAGGCTTAAATAAAGACCCGTTAGAAATCTAATAGGTTATTATAAACCTTTGTTCCAGAATAAGAAGAACCAGTAAAAGCTACCTTTACTTGCTAGTTGTGATTTATACTATACTCAGGTAAATACTTTTAACTTATTTTCCCTATACGGGCTTGGGTTACGGTATATAGAATACCGCTTGATCGAGCATCAAATCTTACATCTTTGGGTGGTTAATTGAATAATTTGATCGGCTCGTTTAAACAGTCTTGTTCACTTAAAGCCTTTGGGGGGTTAATGACCATGTCCCGGATATCCTTGGCATCATCTTACGAGATGGCCACGACCTGAGCACGGGGTGTAGGCGTACACCTGTCAGTGTATAACTCAATAATGTGGTGTGTCTATTGATATTTAACCCGGACAAGATCCGGGCTACTGAACGCACAAGTAACATGTAATTCGTTCACAAGATTATATATTACATAATTATCCCAAGTTATAAAATGTTTTGTGCCACGTGCATTCAAACCAATTTTCAACCTTTTCAAAATGAGTCAGTTAAATTGTATTTACCAGTGTAAACTGACGTATTTTTCCCAAAAGGTTAAAGTGCAGGTACTACTCGTACTAGGCTGGCTGTCTTCTAGAGCGTCCACAATAAGTCTCGCAAGCTTGGATGACAATAAATCTGTTGAACAATATCTTATTTTATTTTGATCCGCCTGTGGACCCGTTTCAACTATTTGTGATATTTAATATTACACTTTATTAAAGTTGAAATGAATCTATCTTTGCTTCCGCTGTGCATTTATATATATTGTGTTGTTTGTCTATGATGATACCAACTACGTCACGATACTCCCCACCGGGCCCACCGGTGACACGTGGAAAAATAGGGGTGTGACAGGTTGGTATCAGAGCCAGCTCTGAGTGAATTAAACACTAGCCTTTTGTGTTTAATCTCAGTTACACAATTGCACAATCCTCGATTCTCGAGTCTAGACAAAGAACTTAGGAAATTTCCAAATTTGTTTTATTTCTAACTTTGTCTTATATATATTTTGTTGTATCACTTGTTGTTTTTGACAGGTTCACAAAAAATGCCGCCACGTATGAGAGGAAGAGGAAGGGGACAAGGAGCACATGTAGCCCCGAACGACCATGAAGCCGGACCCTCACACCGGCGAACACCTTCAGATCCTCATAACTCAGATGCTCAAAATCTTTGGAGGTCTTTTATTGAACCAGCTAGGCGCTCAGTTTCACTGAGTACCTCACCTTCCATCCCACACTCCTTCGGGCCTCATTCGAAAAATGAGCCCCACAACTCTCACCAGTCCTACATTCCTCTACTAGGACACAATTCACCCTTTGACCATCCATCACCCATCTTCCAGGGCCAGTTCAACCCTGACGACTACTTAGGAGCAGCAGTGGGTTTTAACCCACTTGGACCCGAAGACCACTTTTCTGGTGGCAACCCGATGGATATCGATGAGGATACCGATCCTGCAATGCCACCATCCGGGTCCCCTAACCATCCCATTGAGATCTCTGATGGGTCACCGTTTGTGGGATCACCATACAATGGTCCCGATAGCTTTGAGGAGAAATTCAAGCAGTATGACTGGGTATTTACTCCCAGTTACCATAACTCTCCCCTTCACCAGTCTTACCATAACTCTCCTCTGCACCAGCCACACCACTCTCCCCTGCACCAACCACACCACTCTCCCCTACACCAGCAGCAGCCACAGCAGCAGCAGAATCCTTCTGAGGATTCCCGATTTGTCACGGTCACTCAGCCAGCAGCACCACCTCAGCTTCAGCCTCCCTCGCCCCCGAGGCGAAGGAGAACTACCTTGCGAATATCCGCGCGAGGGGGAGTGCGCATCAGCACCCCTCCATATTCTAGTGGCAGTCGGTACTCGCCAGTCCACGAAGAACCAGAGATGGGAGAATCTTCACACCCTGTCTCAGAAGTAGTCTCTGCGCCAGTCGCACCACAACCACCAATGGGTTTTGGAGACCCAATCCCTGCTTACACTGGTGCGGCAGCATACAACCCCTTCGAGCAGCCGATCCACACAGGTTACAACTTTGTAGAGGATCCCTACTGGTTAGCTTCAAGCTTCAACGTTCCCCGTCCGGAAGGTCCCTATGGAGGCCCCTGGGCCACGGGACACTCGACCTATGGATACCCACCATATGGGTATCAGCAACCGCCGCCTCCTCAACCTCAGCATCTTCAGCAACCACCGCGAACACCGGTGATGTCACCGCCACAAATTCAGGAAATCCTTCAAGGGATAAATGAGGTGCGACAGGACTTTCGGCAGGAGATGCGGCAAGAACGAAGGCATAACCGGGGGATGTTCAAGAAGATGGTGGATCTGATCAAGGGTAAAAGCAAGAAGGATCACTGAATCCTTTGTTTGTTTATTTATTTTAGTTGTACTCATGTCCCTGCGAGGACATTTATTTCTGTACTCTGCCCCTGCGTGGGCATATTTCCTTTTCTGTTCTGCCCCTGCGTGGGCATGTTTTTCCATTTTGACCCCTGCGTGGGTTTGTTGGTTTGTTAGTTGGCCCCTGCGTGGGCGTGTTGTTTATGTAAAAGTCCCGTTTAGGGCAAAACTCGTACTAGTTTAATTTTATTTGGAATGGTTAATTTAAAATTTTCATTTTTAAATTATATGCATGAATATAATATATAAATAAATGAAAAATAACATTTATTATTTTGATTTACCATTTCAATGAAATAATAAGAATCTTAAAAAGGTAAAACCTAGCTTGAATGTCATATTAAAGGCCTGGCCAATATGGTAGAACCTATTTAAAAAGATTCAATTCTCTGTTAACATCTGCAAACATGTTAACATTCTTGGCTAGTGTGATCCGCAAAATCACACATGTCACCCTTTTTAATAAATTATCCAATTTATATATATATCTGAGTGTGACATAATGCCTACGGGTTATAATTAATGTCATATAAAACAAAAGGCAGTCGTAGTTTATAGACTCCCTGCCAAGAAAGGGATTGATTTGTTTTATTTATTCAAACTGTAATCCTATAAAATCTAAATTTATAATTTAGAAATTTGTCTACGTGACTAGGCCTGTTGTGCCAATATTTTATTCTAGGATAAAATTACTAATAAAAAGTCCTGAATGAAATTACTTAACAAATTAACTAATATGGCTTTTATTTACCATGGTTAATAAATCGTCAAAAACGATAATACTGTTTAGGCTTTTAAATAGACCTTGTCCTTATTTTTATGTAGCAATTAAGACTACATGGCTAAGTCTGAAGAAATAAACAGTCATCCAGTGGATAACCCTGATAACACTAAAATACTTGTAATTGGTGCGGAACTACAAGCATTAGTAGAAAATGCTGTTACCAGAGCCATTGAAAGGCAATATAGTGAATCAAGCGGGACCCGAAGTAGGACCCGATCCGCGCCATATTCCAAGCCAAAAGTACATTCGGAGGCTCATAGCAAACCGCCCTCTAAGAAAGATGTACCTAAGAAAGATGAGCTCAAGAAGGATGATGATCGACATTCGTCCAATCACGACAGTATTCCCTCAAAAAGGATGGTGTTTGATGCCAAACCACATACCAAGTCCTGTACGTACAAATACTTCGTCTCATGTAAGCCCAGAGACTTTACTGGGGAGAAGGGAGCGATTGACTGCATGACCTGGTTGGACGAAATGGATACGGTTGTGGACATCAGCGGTTGTGCTGAAAGGGATGTAGTGAAATATGTATCCCAATCGTTCAAAGGAGAAGCACTGGCGTGGTGGAAGTTGCTCATACAAGCTGCTGGGAAGATCCCACTCTATAACTTGTCATGGGATCAGTTCGTTGCTCTTATTAAAGATAATTATTGCCTGCAGCACGAAGTTGAAAGAATCGAATCTGATTTCTTGTCGTTGGTGATGAAGAATTTAGATTGCCAGGCGTACCTCACCAATTTCAATACCCTATCTAGGTTGGTTCCGTACTTGTTAACCCCAGAACCTAAGAGGATTGCTCGCTTCATCGGGGGTTTAGCCCCTGAAATTAAAGCAAGTGTTAAGGCATTGAGGCCTGCAACCTTTAGATCAGCAGCTGATCTATCTCTATCTCTTACCTTGGACGTAGTCAGGTTGAGAGCACTCAGGAATTCAGAAGAGAACAAAAGGAAGCGTGAGGACGATACCTCACGAAGATCAGATAAGAGACACCGAGGAAATAACGACCATAAGAAAGGGTCGGGATCTAAAAAGGATGGGCAACAATCAGGGGATAAGCCCAAATGTAAAACTTGTAAGAAGAACCATTTTGGGAAGTGTCGATTTGAGTCGAAATCCCAGTCACACATGAGATCCTGTGGGATTTGCAAGTCTACGGATCATAAGACTTTGGAGTGTAAGAAGCTGAAGGATGCAACATGTTATGGTTGCAACGAAAAAGGGCACGTTAAGTCTAATTGCCCAAAGAACGCCAAGAAAACCGAAGATGGGAAAAAGACCAATGCAAGGGTCTTCAAGATGGACGCTAAGGAAGCTGTTCAGGATGACAACGTGGTTACAGGTACTTTTCTCGTAAATGATGTTTTTGCTAGAGTATTGTTTGATTCTGGAGCAGATAAGTCTTTTGTTGATGATAAGTTCTGTAAGTTATTAAACCTACCTGTTAGAACCTTAAGTATGAAATACGAGGTGGAGTTAGCTGATGGAACCATAGAAACCGCCTCAACTGTTTTAGATGGATGTGTTATATCCATTAGGAACCATTCTTTTCCTTTGTCCTTACTTCCCTTTAAGCTAGCTGGCTTTGATGTAGTTATAGGTATGGATTGGTTATCACATAACCAAGCCCAGATTGTGTGCAACAGAAAGCAAGTGGTAGTCAAAACTCCGTCTGGGGAGTCACTTACCATTCAGGGGGATACCCAGCATGGATTGCCTGAGCACGTGTCCATGCTCAAGGCATCCAGATGTCTACAGAAGGGTTGTGTCATTTATATGGCACAAGTTACTATTGATGAGCCAAAACCCAAGATTGAAGACATCCCTGTCATTTCGGAATATCCTGAAGTTTTCCCTGAAGAACTACCTAGCTTACCACCAGATAGGCAAGTAGAATTCCGAATCGACATCATCCCTAGTGCTGCACCAGTGGCGAGAGCACCTTATAGGTTAGCACCAATGGAGATGAAGGAGTTAAGGACGCAGTTAGATGATCTGCTAGCCAAAGGTTTTATTAGACCTAGTTCGTCTCCTTAGGGAGCGCCGATCTTGTTTGTCAAGAAGAAGGATGGATCGATGCGTCTGTGCATCGATTACCGCGAGCTTAATAAAGTCACTATCAAGAATAGGTATCCTTTGCCCAGGATCGACGATCTGTTCGATCAGTTACAAGGGGCAAGCTACTTTTCTAAGATCGATTTGAGATCAGGCTATCATCAGTTGAAGGTCAAAGATGAAGATGTGCACAAGACAGCGTTTAGGACTCGTTATAGACATTACGAGTTCTTAGTGATGCCTTTCGGGCTCACTAATGCACCGGCCGCATTCATGGATCTCATGAATCGCGTCTGTAAGCCTTACTTGGACAAATTCGTCATCGTCTTTATTGACGACATCCTTATTTACTCGAAGAACCAAGCTGACCACGAGAAACACCTTCGTTGTATTCTCAAACTTCTACATCATGAGAAACTCTATGCCAAATTTTCGAAGTGCGAATTTTGGCTTCGAGAAGTCCAATTCCTTGGACATGTGGTAAGTGAGCGTGGTATCCAAGTGGATCCCGCTAAGGTAGAAGCAGTTATGAATTGGCAAGAGCCAAAGACGCCTACTGAGATTCGTAGTTTCCTGGGTTTGGCAGGATATTACAGGCGATTTATCGAAAACTTCTCAAGGATTGCTGCGCCCCTAACCTCGTTGACACGTAAGAAGGTGAAGTTTGATTGGGGCCCTAAGCAGCAGGAATCCTTTGACATTCTTAAGAAAAAGTTGAGTAATGCACCAGTGTTAACATTGCCCGATGGTATAGAAGAATTCGTGGTGTATTGTGATGCATCACACACTGGTATGGGCTGTGTACTCATGCAGAAAGGCAAAGTTATTGCCTATGCTTCAAGACAGCTAAAGGTGCACGAGAAGAACTACACCACCCACGACTTGGAACTGGGTGCCGTTGTATTTGCATTAAAGCTATGGAGGCATTACTTATATGGAACCAAGTGTGTGATCTATTCAGATCACAAAAGCCTTCAACACTTGTTCAATCAGAAGGACTTGAACATGAGGCAAAGACAATGGATGGAAACTCTAAATGATTATGACTGTGAGATAAAGTACCATCCAGGCAAGGCAAATGTAGTTGCTGACGCCTTAAGTAGGAAGGAAAGAGTAAAACCGATAAGAATCAATGCCAAGCGCATTGAAATCAAGAATAGTTTGAATGAAAGAATATTGGCTGCACAGAAGGAAGCTGTGTTGGAAGCTAACTATCCTGAGGAAAAGCTAGGAGTAACTGAGGAGCAGTTATCCTATGACAAGGACGGAATGCTAAGATTGAATGGACGAATATGGGTTCCAGTTTTTGGAGGACTTCGAGAGGTTATCCTCCAGGAAGCCCACAATTCCAAATATTCCGTTCATCCTGGAGCTGATAAGATGTACCAGGATCTAAAGGCAAATTACTGGTGGATTGGTTTGAAAAAGTCTGTAACTGCCTATGTAGCTAAATGTTTGACTTGTGCGTAAGTCAAAGCTGAGCACCAGAAGCCGTCAGGTTTGTTGCAACAACCTGAACTTCCCACATGGAAGTGGGAGATGATGACAATGGATTTCATCACCAAGTTGCCAAAGACAAGAAAGGGAAATGATACTATATGGGTCATAGTAGATAGACTGACTAAGTCAGCACATTTCCTACCCATAAAGGAAACTTACAGCTCTGACATGTTAGCTCAATTATACGTAGATAAAATTGTAGCTCTACATGGAGTACCAGTGTCAATTATCTCTGATAGAGATACAAGGTACACCTCTCATTTTTGGAAAAGTTTCCAACAGTCGTTGGGCACGCGCTTAAATTTTAGTACGGCTTACCATCCACAGACGGACGGACAGAGTGAGCGTACCATCCAAACATTGGAAGACATGCTTCGAGCATGTGTAATTGATTTAGGTGGCAGTTGGGATAACCACCTACCATTGATCGAGTTCTCCTATAATAATAGCTACCATACTAGTATTAAGGCTGCGCCTTTTGAGGCATTATATGGTAGAAAATGCAGAACACCCATTTGTTGGGCGGAAGTAGGAGAAGTTCAATTATCAGGACCAGAATTGGTCTTTGAAACAACGGACAAGATTGTCCAGATTCGCGATCGCCTGAAAGCTGCCAGGGATAGGCAGAAAAGTTATGCGGATCCAAAGCGTAAGTCTTTTCACTTCGAAGTAGGTGACAAGGTATTGCTTAAAGTATCACCCTGGAAGGGGGTGATGCGATTTGGTAAGAAAGGCAAGCTAAGCCCGAGGTACATAGGACCTTTCGAGGTTATCGAACGTGTCGGGTCAGTTGCTTATAAGTTAAACTTGCCTGAAGAGCTTAGTGCTATCCATAATGTGTTCCACATCTGTAATTTGAAGAAGTGTTTCGCTGACGAATCGCTAGTCATACCGCATACGGATGTATATATAGATGAAGGCTTGAAATTTGTCGAAAGCCATTATCGATTGAAGATCGACAGGTAAAGAAGCTTCGAAGGAAGCATGTACCTATTGTTAAGGTCAAATGGGATGCCCGAAGAGGTCCCGAATACACATGGGAGGTAGAATCCACGATGAAAGAAAAGTACCCTCATTTGTTTCAGTAAATCTCGAGGTCGAGATTTCTTTTAAGGGGGTGAGGATGTAACACCTCGAAAATTTACGCCCAATAATGTACTGACACGTGTCATAAGCTTTGAATATGTGAAAAAGCACTTTAGAGGGACTAAAGTTGACAAACGGTGAAACTATGTGAAAATAAGGGTCTAAAGTGTCAACAATGGATAAATAGACTCTAAAATAACCCTACATGGTGTTTATAATCTTAAACGGATAAATCATGGATCATACGAAGCGGAAAATGAAAGAAGGTGAGGAATTACAAACTACAGGGGCTAAATGTGTCAACATGTTGAAAGTATACCTCTGAGTGACCTTTTGGCAAACCCGAAGCTTTGTAATGGTAAAATATACTCACTAGAATATGTGATAAAAATTTCATCAAGTTTCGTTATCGTATGAGAAAGTTATGATCAAAACCGTGCACGAAGGGTTAAATGCGTTAACGTTGAATTTCGTGACTTTTCGGGTAAGCACAAAGTTAACCAAGGACTTTACCATGTTTGTAAATGTCCCAAGGTCCTTAAAAATCAGATTTGAGGGTCTAATGAGCAAGATAAATAGCCAAAACCACGTTACAAAGGACAAGGACTGAATTGTAATTGTTGAAAACTTGTTAGGATGGTCACCAGCTTGTACGCGGCCCGCGTAAGGGGCCTCGCGGCCCGCCTACAAGTCGCCAGCGAACAAAACTCGCAGATGTCAGTTCTTTCAGGTCTGTTTCGAGTTGTAAACAGCTGTATCCGATACCTGAGCCTCACCAATGGATGTACATGCATTTAGGGGCACTTGGACTCATCTTACAACATCAGTAGACCCTTGTGGCAGCTCCTAATGAGATCAAACTTGTTATAAAAGATCATTGAAGTTGCAACATTCAACACTTGCAATTACAAAAATTCACAAGATCACTTCTGGAGCTTCTCTGATCAACCTCAGGCTTTCTAGTGCTCTCTAAGCTTAATTAGGACTCTTGTAAGTGTTCATAACCTTTTCTAATTCGTTCTAGCTTAGTTAATTAAGCAAAAGTCAAACCATCGTAATTTAAGTTTGACTTTAAGATTAAACGAAATTTGCTCAGTCATTTCTCGAATTGAAAGTACCTACAAGTAGGTATTTATGTGGGTAACAAACCTTTAAAAGGGTATTTTCATATTCCCACTCTAACTATGCTAATTGTCGAGTCAAAGCATACTTTAAAAAGTCAACAGAATGATTATTTGCAAGTTTAAGCATAATTAGCAATGTAGGATGCATGCAACCTGTTTGATCATTAAAATAGCATGGTAATTAATGTAAGAACATGTCTCAACATGTTCAACTCGACAATTTTCAGTTTAAACCCGGATCGAAACCGAAAGTCGCATAATTTGACTTTTGCTTTGACTATCAGTTCTGATCCGTTTATGCATGTTTGAGATCTGCCTTAGAGCTTATTTTGGACCAAGTTTCATATAATAATAACTCTCTGAGATTTTACAACTTGGTTCAATACTTATCCGATTCATATGCATGTTTCCGATTAATGCTTAAAAGTTGACTATTATGCCCTTTGGACTATAAAATGTGATTTTTGAAAAAATGAAAGAGTAGAAACATTTGTTACTGATTTATAAACTTGCACCTAAAATTTGATATCAGTTTGAGGTCTAGATTAAGAGTTATGCTCATTAGCGTAAATTTAAAGCTTTATGTTAATTAATTGGCGTAATTAGCGTATAGCCTAATTAAACCCACTTTTTGATATCAAACTTTTTACCCACTGATGTTATATAATATTTTGGGATTTTTGAAGATTTTTATTTAATTTTTGGCTGAGCATAACATAGGTCTCTAGGTTTGATTCGGTTATGACGGTTTTGCCCTTTTAAGCCATAAAATGAGTTTTACAAATCCTTTTGACCTCAAACCTTTTTCTACTGATTTTATTTGTTAAATAAAATATTTTGAGCCTTCTGGAATTATAAAAAAAATATCAGCTTTCTTTAAAAAACCCGGAAATGGCTCCAAATCGCCTTTTTAATCGTTTTTAACGCACAGTATGTGCTATAACCATATTAAATATATAAGGTTTATACCTACTGATGTTTTTAGTATATTTTTATATAATAACAGTAAGTAAAAGTTTTTGAACTCAGGTTTCCAGTTTTGACCTTTTTAGCCCTTGTGAAATTACCAAAATACCCCTAAGGAGCATAGTTTGGTTTTAAATGACAAGTTTCACCTATGGGTCATAACCTACTGTTATAACATGTTAAATTAAGTATATTTACTGTATAAATCAGACCTGTAACTCAGATTTCCAATTAAACTCTTTTATAATCTTTTAAATGACCAAAATGCCCTTATGAGGCTTAATTTGAGTTTATATCCGTTTTGGGCATAATAGTAGATATCTTACTGATATTATAACATAATTAAGGCATATTAAATCAGGGAACTTGCATATGACTCTTATGGTTACCCGTAACGCCCTTTTCGCGTCCGGTTCGGTTTATGTAACTAGTTTGCATAAATTGACCGAAACGGGTCAAACATTATCATTTTTGTCTCAAAATCCAGAATGTATTTAGTATACCCATATTATACAAGTCTTCAAACTTGTCGGGTCTAAATCACATTCTATCCGGTCTTCGCTTAATCGTGCGTTTGAACCGTATCGTCCTTAAAACTAACCGGTCTAAGCTTAGGCTTAAATAAAGACCCGTTAGAAATCTAATAGGTTATTATAAACCTTTGTTCCAGAATAAGAAGAACCAGTAAAAGCTACCTTTACTTGCTAGTTGTGATTTATACTATACTCAGGTAAATACTTTTAACTTATTTTCCCTATACGGGCTTGGGTTACGGTATATAGAATACCGCTTGATCGAGCATCAAATCTTACATCTTTGGGTGGTTAATTGAATAATTTGATCGGCTCGTTTAAACAGTCTTGTTCACTTAAAGCCTTTGGGGGGTTAATGACCATGTCCCGGATATCCTTGGCATCATCTTACGAGATGGCCACGACCTGAGCACGGGGTGTAGGCGTACACCTGTCAGTGTATAACTCAATAATGTGGTGTGTCTATTGATATTTAACCCGGACAAGATCCGGGCTACTGAACGCACAAGTAACATGTAATTCGTTCACAAGATTATATATTACATAATTATCCCAAGTTATAAAATGTTTTGTGCCACGTGCATTCAAACCAATTTTCAACCTTTTCAAAATGAGTCAGTTAAATTGTATTTACCAGTGTAAACTGACGTATTTTTCCCAAAAGGTTAAAGTGCAGGTACTACTCGTACTAGGCTGGCTGTCTTCTAGAGCGTCCACAATAAGTCTCGCAAGCTTGGATGACAATAAATCTGTTGAACAATATCTTATTTTATTTTGATCCGCCTGTGGACCCGTTTCAACTATTTGTGATATTTAATATTACACTTTATTAAAGTTGAAATGAATCTATCTTTGCTTCCGCTGTGCATTTATATATATTGTGTTGTTTGTCTATGATGATACCAACTACGTCACGATACTCCCCACCGGGCCCACCGGTGACACGTGGAAAAATAGGGGTGTGACATCAATAGATGCTGGGAACACAAAAGTATCAGCAAATGTTTACCAAACAGCTGCTGAGACACCAGTTGTTTCAGCAGAAGTTTCTCAAACATTTGCCATGATCATTTTCACTACACCAACTACAATCCAACCATCTCCAACGTCACAAAGATTTCCCATACATTCATCTTCACTACCAAAACATTCTCCTTCACCAGAAATCATCTCCACACGTAAGAGAAAAACTCATATCGATAGAATCACGAAAATGAACAATGATCCTCTGGTAAAGCCAACTCCACCTAATTGGAAGAAAGTCAAAACAGTGGATTCAGATGAGGTATTGAAGTTTAAAAGAATGAGAGCAGAGCTTGTGGCTGCTGATTATGGTCCAGTTAGATGCATTGCCAGATGGTCTAAACTGAAGATAGTTGACACCTACAAAAAGCTGAAAGAAATTAGAGCTGAACATTCAAATGTTCTTCAAAACCCAGTCTATTCTACAACTGCTGCTCTGTCTCTAAAAATCGGTACTTCGAAAATCCTTCTCTCATCATCTGATTTGTCTGAGTCAATTGGAAATTTAGTTAGCAGACCACAATCACCAAACTCATCTTCAATAATTCTTTGCCCAAGAAAACCAACTGATCCAAAAATAGTAAAGTGGAAGTCATGCTCAAAAACCCAAGTATTGACTTTGATCAGATCAGATGGTAGTGTTGAAGAGATTAAAATGGATAGTGCATATAATCTGAATGCATACGATCTCCAAGATTTGTTGGACCTTCAACTTGAGAGGGATGATGAAGAAGACATGTTCTCCCTGGACTTTGAACTACAATTCAAAGGACAAATCAGGGAGATGTTGATGAGAAATAAAAATTAGTAATAAAGAAGGGTTTTCGTATCATCTGTTGTATAGGGAGATTGTTGGATCAGCAGCTGTTACATTGTTTGCAGTAGCATATTTAACCAGATCACAACATGTAGCGAAGGACATGTTGCTGCGTAACAAATTCTTGAGTGAGGTTTGATGTGTGTTGTTTAGGCAGGTGATCGTATGTTCTTAGTTAATGTTTGTTAAAGTTAAGTTGTATTCGAATTTTATTAAGTTTGTTAGACATCTTTTATATGTACTTATGTTTATAACAATTTATATTGTCAATGGGTGGATACTCTCTTTTTTGAATAAGAGAATTGAAATAATCATATGAAACTGATGAATTTTATTAAGTTTGTTAGACATCTTTTAGACATCTGTTCTCATAACTTCTGTTTATCTAACGACTGCTGAAAGTTATCATCTGTTCTCATAACTGCTGAAAGTTATCATCTGTTCTCATAACTTCTGTTTATCTAACGACTGTTTGACTCACACTGTTCCCAACGACCAACAGAGGTTTCCAACAACTGTCATCGGATAAGTTGTATTCGAATTTTATTAAGTTTGTTAGACATCTTTTATATGTACTTATGTTTTTAACAATTTATATTGTCAATGGGTGGATACTCTCTTTCTTGAATAAGAGAATGGAAACAATCATATGTAAGTGATGAATTTTATTAAGTTTGTTAGACATCTTTTAGACATCTTTTATTAAGTTTGTTAAATATTTTTTATATTTACTTATAGTTGTCTTTTAGCTATAATAGATAACATGTTTTGATACAATATCTATACACATATATATATGTTCTATCAATATGTGTTATGCTTGGTTTTCTAAGAAACGACCCGTGTTTGCACACGGGTCTTACCGCCAGTACTATATAATAAAAGAAACCAGTGGATGGACACTTGTCATTATTCTAGACTATCCTTAATTGTAGATAATTATTATTTAATTTAAATTATTAAATATTAATTAAATTAATATAAATCTTATCAGCTCTAAATTATTGGCATAATCTTAACTTTAAATCGTAAAGTCTTATCTAAAATAAAAAGTATTGTTTCACTTAACAGCAGATAAACATGCATATTATTTATTGTTAATGTTATTATTGTTAACTATGAGAAATTATATTAAACGACTTATTAATAAAACAAAAAAATTAAAATAGTATTAACCTAATTTAAAAATAATAAAAAAATCCATTTTAATTTAGAAATATTTTTTTTAATAATAGATAAACCCGTGTAATACACAGGGTTTTTAAAGATATAACATTTTTTTATTATTTGCTTTATAAAATTAGATTTATTCAACCCGTACAATACAAATTATTTTCTTAAAATATAATTTTTTTATTATTTAGTATATAAAATTACATTTCTTCCACCCGTGAATACACAGGGTTTTTTAAAATATTTTTTTATTGTTTGGTATATAAAATTACATTTATTCAACCCGCACAATAAACGAGGTTCTTAAAGATATAACTTTTTTTATTATTTAATATATAAAATTATATTTACTCAACACTTGTAATAAATGAGGTTTTTAATTTTTTTTATTTAGTATATAAAATTACATTTATTCAACCCGTGTAATACATGGGGTTCTAACATAGTTATGTTTATTATATGAAAAGAAAACTTCTGTAATAAAGTGCCAACATAGGTGAGAGAAAACAAAGCAAGAAACATGAATGAGGACGACGAAAAGACAAGAAGGGACGACGGCTCCGACGAAATCAAATGGCGGTTCCGGTGAACATGAATGGTTCCGATCGACGGCTCCGACGATGATGATTCAAGAAAACAAAGCAAGAAACATGAATGAGTTTTTTTGTACCTGATTAGTGACAAATTGAGGTGTCCTCATGATAAAATCATCTTCTTCCATTGACCGGAGGTGTGCAGTGGGTGGTGGTGGCCGGACGGGTGGTGGAATATTGGGTTAAAAGCTTGTTCCATTAAAGTTGGTTTATAGAAAATTGAAATAAAATTGAAAAGTTTACTGAAATGGCTGATTTGTGGGTAAACGTAAAAAAAGTTTGACTTTCTGGGTGTATTTAACAATACCATCTAAATGAATCAGGTTGGTTTTTAAACATGTGAAACGTTTAGCTATATAGGGATTGGTTTGGGTCAAATTGATAGGTTTGTGGGATGGCTTGTTTATTTTGAAAAATTCTTGATGGTCGCGCCCTGAGCATAGTTCCACAACACTCATAACTGAGTTTGCATAAGGGCGTGAGGGGTGCTTTTGAGTGAACAATCGATTTCAGCGAGATGCTTGGGTACGTCGCCACAGTTGCTTTGGTAATCAAGATCAAGTTTTTGGCTCAGGAACCCGAAGGATGTTGGAAAAGGTTGAAAATTGGGTACGGGTTCATTCGGTAAATCGGGAACATTGTTGCAATCGAATCAAATTCATTCGGGTACTTTTGGGTTACAATGAGATGTCACTCCATGGTTGGTTGATTTGGGTTTGTCGAATAGCTTTGGTGTACGGTGGATCCTTACTAAAAATGAACGTAATAAAGTAATTTTTTTATAATTATGTATGTGTTATTTTAGTTTTGAATTCAATCTTAAAATAATTAATATTACTTGAAAATCGTAGTTGTACATCCTAGTAAATATACTGAAGTAATTTATAATTAACCTATTTCACACTTGATGAGTTATTAATTTCAAATTGTAGAATGAGTAAAATTAAATTTTATTTTGCAATGTATCTTGCATTTATTTACATCGTATTAATTAATGTTCATAAAATATGCAAGGGTAATTGTAAGAACAAATGAATTGTTAAGATGGAGTTTGCCTTTTAAAAGTAAATGCTATTTAAAAATACATGTCATGACTTGATAATTGTAAGGATAAAGCTAAGGAAGGATGTGTCGAATTTGTTTAAAGGTTAACTTAGCTGACATCAAATTGATTTTTGAGTTGAAATTACTTGACGAAAAGCTTGATTTTGGCTGTAGTTCACTACCTCTAACATGAATGATACGGCATATATTTATGGCAATAGTGTGATTCTTTTATATAATTCATAATACTATGTTTTACCATGCTATGGAAAATCTAGTTGTACAAAGTGGATGCAAGTAGCTGTGAGTAATTATAGTGTTGTGTTGGAATTAGGCAAAATAAATGTGTTTTGGGCTTTTTTGGGATTTGTGAATCTAGAGACAACATATCTTTTATATCTTTTTTTAACGGCTAAACTTCTATATAATAATTATAATATATACTAGTAAGGCTGACAAATCGTGTCTTAACAGGTTTAACAGGTTTCTGATGACGGCGCGCACAACATAAGTTTCAAACATGATTACGACTCGTTTAACTACTTTCTACCTCATGTTTATAAAACAGTTTTATGTTTTATGTACAAAGATGAATAAATGATACAGTAGATCCTAACATTGTAATTTTAATTATTTTAAAAATTAAAAAGTCAAAGGGTGTATTTTTCAGTCAAACATGTCTAATCGTGTCTTAACAGGTACCCAATTGCCAGCAGTCGGGGCCGTCCATATCGCGATTAGGTCCATTACGAGCGTCGAAACCTAAGACGTCGAAATATATATATATTTTTTTATTTTTAGTCAAAATCGTCCGTATCTCTCAAGCCGCCACTTGCAAAACTGCTCCGATAATTTTCTTCCACGCCTTTGATCCGTTCATATCCAAAGCCATACCTAGGATTTATTGGATGGGGGAAATCTGATCGGGATCGGTAATTTTAACCACGTAAAAACCATCCATATGAAACCAATTTTGCAAATAAACAATCTTACAAAATGTGAATCCTAGTTTCTTCCCTCATGTCACACAACAAACATGGAGATAGAGCATCATCTGTTTCAATGAAAGGACGGAAGCTAGACACAAAAGTCAGGATGGCCGAGTGGTCTAAGGCGCCAGACTCAAGTTCTGGTCTTCGAGAGAGGGCGTGGGTTCTCAAATCCCACTTCTGACATTTTATTTCTTTAATTTTTTTTGTTGAAATCAAACGAAAAAGAAAACATGCCTGCCTGCTCATGTATTTCCATTAAGCCCTTCTTCTTTTGTCAATGTCACAAAGGTACAAATGTCTGATACTCTCAACCGGTTTCTACTTGTTTAAGATTCTTTAACGTTTTGTTGTGTGCTTTGTTTGTGTTTCACTTCAAATGGCAAAGTCGTTTATTCAAGTAATGTGTGTGCATACAGGAGATTGAAGACGGAGAATTTGTTCGTGTAAGGACAGTCTGTTGGTTCAGTTCTGTTTAATCATGAGGGAAAACAGTAAACATACCTTTGGTTGCATCAGCACAGGTTAGCAGAGAATCCAGCAATGGAGACGCAGCCATTAGGGTTGACATGATTGTCATCTTGGTCTGGTTCCTCCTTAGGGTGCTGACTGATGATGGTGGCTGAGAAAAACCGATAAGGGAATCGGTATAGGAGAGGAGGTCGAAAATTGATGTTATGACTAATGGGGTGTTTCTAATGTGTATCTGTCTAACCCCTTAACCTCCACATAAATCTCCTTATATAAGCACCCAGGAGGAAACCCTAATTAGTTAATAAGGGTAATATGGTCCATCAACAATTACCAACTAATTATTTAATAGGATTGTTATATATTTTGATCTATATAATGTAAATGATTATATGGCTACTAGATTAAATATTAATACATAATATATTTAATCTTACATTCTCCCACTTAGCCGAGTAATCATTTACTATGAGTATTAGATAAGCCTGATCAGGAGTTAACACTCATTTTAGCCTTAAACAAGTACTATAGCAGAAAAATACAGCCGTTGAATCATTATGCGACTCAGGACCCCCATTAATCATACTATAGCCTTAATTTAAAACCTAATCGTCATGATCAAAATACGCATAAGCCCTTTGTTTGATTTGTAACTTTATTTGTCTATATGCCATTATGTCGACTTGACATATTCTTAGAGACGTACAAAATCAAACTGATGAGGAAAATTAACTAATACTTAGTCATTCATAGTACGATATGCAGTTGCGCATGGCCATTAACTAATACCCGTCTATGAGCTCTCTTAATAAGACTTATGGGTAATAACCATTCAGTTATAGGATCCTTAAGCATATCATGAATGTATTCGATACAAGCTTAGTTTCCTCAATTCGTTCATAAACGAATATTAATTGCGTATCGAAATTTAATGCAGCACCTCTTGAACTGTTAATGTTCAAGGAGTCATGGTAGCTGACTTTATCACACTAAGTCTTCAAAAACATTAATTATATGGAGTTAATAAACTTATGAGTCCACTGATATATTTCCAACAACATTTAGTGACTATATTATGTCGTTATAACTTAGGTTGTTAATATCAGTGCATTTTGACTCCTCCATGAGATATGTTTTGTCTGCTGACATAAGAATATACCCGAAATTACATTTTATCATCTTTGAATATCTCAAAGTTATAGTAATAAACCGGTTTTAATTCTCACTTCTTCAAATTATAGCCTCTCGTTTCTTTAAAGATATTGTAATACTCCATTAGATGCTTCACAATAATCTAGACATATCTAGCGTGTTGCAATGTGAGTAATATCTAAACGAGTATAGACTTAAACTTACATAAGGCTTCCAATTAATGAAGCGTAAATAAATAATCTCACTTATCCTATTATCCTCTAAAGGAGAGTAGTATTATTTGTTACATATGTAAGGACCCATTTAAGGTTAAACTTATGGAACATAACTAATATCCCATTGGGTCTATCTCAGTATGTTATGATATCAATTACGTAAGAGATATCTCTGAGATTTATTATATCAAAGTTTGTGTTAACAAATGCTTTGACTTATGTAACATATACTTGTCAAAAGAATGTCATCTATATAGACAAGTTTATCTTAGTTGCTCCCACTCATCTTGAGGTAGGTACATTAATCCACTAGGTTGTTGATGAAAATAATTACGTTAAGATTTCATCACATTATGATGTTTGCATTAACCCATACATGGATTTTATTGGCTTACAAATAAAGTGTTCTTTAACCTTCAGTTAGAAACTTTAGGTTGTTATCTAATGAACATGTAAATGTGTCAGCCATTTGTTATGGAAAATTGTTTATAATGTTCATCTAATGTAGCTTTAAACTATTATAAGCTACTAGAACAGTGATGATCCTTAAAGAAATCTTTTGTAAGATAGGTAAGAAAGACTCTTTCATAATTTTTCTCTTCCTGAGTATAACCTTTGACAATCAAACATGCTTCTTAGTGTCTTAACGTTTATATTAGGATTTGGTTTAGTTATGAACACTCTTAGGTAATTCAATCAAATCCCAAACGTTATACGAACACATAAAATCAGTTTTACTAGAAAACTGTTTTATTCCATTAAGAATATTGATTGACACTAATGGCTTAATTTGAAGAGATAGGATCAGTAAACATTTCCAAAATCCATTTCAACTTCAATTAGGGAGGTTATGTAATCATCAAAATTAGTAGGCTTTTAAACCTAGATGACCTCTTGAGTTGATTATTGGGTTCATTAGAAGTTTCAGTTTTATGGATTAGCTCTTGATTAGGTTGCTATCATTTTCATTCTAAGTTTATAATAGTTGGTGCAGTATGGTGTACAAGAGGTGTAATCGGAGTTAAATTTGGAATGAAATTTAATGACATTCTTCCCCCCGCCTCTTGTATTCCTTGCAAATCATAATAAGGACTTTTACTGCTCCCACTGACCTTAGGAATCTTTAGGAACTCAGCATGCTTAGGGTCAATGCTTAACGACCAACAAATTCTAATAGAGAAAACAAATTAATGACGTTAGTCGTTGTGATTTCTCTTGTTGAGGATTATGTTAGTGTAGGTAAGAAATCTAAGTGTGCCCACAATTAAGCAACTATGAAACTTTTGTAAGAGTAGCATTAGATTTTAAGGAGACAAATATTGATAGAACAGTGTCGTGATGGAGCGGTGTCTTGTACAAGATGTGCAAACTGAGGTAATGTAAAATTTTCACTCCCCACCTCTTGCAACTATTGCAAGTTATTATTAAAACACTTAATGCTCCCACTGATCTTTAATGTCTCTAGAATGCTATAAGAGAAGTTTCAATGAGCTACATGACGTGGGAACCTATCATATATACGTTAGACTTTATTTGATTTCTTTAATGTCCAAATATCCTAAGAAAGTTTAGGGACATATCTAATAGAAATCTTATTAAGTATATATATATGAATAGATTTCTTCTAAGAACGTGTGCCATATGCGACAAAATTTAGATACAAGTTGATAGTCTTTTAAATGATAAATGAATTATGTCTGAATATTCCATTTGGAATAAGTTCCACGAATGTCAAAGAATGACTTATGATGGACCCATACTTATTCCTTAAGCCAAGTCATATTTAGGGCTTTAACGTCATGATTTAAAATCACTTAGAATGAGATTAGTTGAAAAATCATCCTCATTAAGAAAGTCATAATGTCTCATGAATTTCGGTTATAATGGATGAAAATTTATAATTCTCATTTTCCTTTTGTCAAGTTCTCATTTGCATGATAACAAAAGTTGTGAAAATGTAAGGTATCATCTAGTTTCATTTTAATAATGTTTCAATCCAGATAGTTAGAACAAATAAGATGAGAGTTGAAGATAAGTGTGACGTTATGTTGACTATGCAAACCTCACAACCTTCATGACATAGCCTAAGTAATGATACTGTATTCTGATTAATAATCAGAACATGTAATGTATCGAAAAGCTTTGTTAGAAGACTGCTTATTATGGTTCTTATAGCCTTAACAATTAATTTTGTCACTAACTCTTATATTAGTTATTTGTCAAGTTCTGGGAAGGAAACGTATGGAACTAGAGTCAACTAATCATGTGTTAATTGGAATATTGAAATTACCAGACTTAAATATCATTAATAAGTGACTATCTAATTAATTTACTCAACTGTTCTTTAGAATAATGGATAGTCTCGTTGCTTATGTCTAGTCTAACAACATAATTATGCAGTGAGATTTTCCCTTGAAGAACCTTAAAGTTGGAATTAGCACTTGTAATTTGTCTATGGACCTTAGAACAATCCTCTTTTAAACTATTAGTGGTTGTAAGGTGAATAACAACTTATTTTCCAGCTTTAAACATGTATTTCTTTGTACATATGTTGCTTATCAACACACTCGTTATACTTTGGTATTTCTTGAGTGTTGTAGTTGATTTATAATGCATCAGATTGTACAAGTGAAAATCTTAGTATGTAATGTACTGGAAAAAATGTACTTATTTCCATGCGTAAGCCCTTTGCTTTATGGGTCATGGTTTTGTACATTATAATGTATTCACATATACCACTTAACTTTATAGTTTAGAGTTTCAAATTAAGGCATGCATCTTAGGAGTTCTAGTGATTATTCCATAAATAAAGATTAGTCTCAGGAAAGACGTAATCTGGAATAACTTTAGTGATAGCATTTACGTTAGAGAGTTCTTGATTATCATAATAGACATCATATTCGATTTTTCCTATTCATCATGCTCTAACTTTCTTCTTTATAATCTTTATTAGAAGAGAGCAATAGGATTATCGTGTCTTAGGAAATAATCAAGGATTTAATTTAAGAGCTAATTCTTATAGAAACTTTAAATACTTTAAATAAAGCAAACATTTTTGGGTTTAAAAATTTAGAGTGGATGAGATATTGATATAAAGAAGAAAAATTATAGTGAGTGACATTATGGGTACTAAGAATAAGGCAGACGAAATGATCATAAAAAACTAATTAAGGATCATTAAGCTAAGGATCATTATGTGAAGAGATTGTGATATGTCTATTACTAACATCAAAATAATAGACTATAGCTAAAAAATTCTACTTAAACGAAAACAAAACAGCTTTGGCCAGAAGTGTAATCATTTAAGCATATGTGCAAAGTGGTTGTAACAAATCAGCTTTGGCCAGAATTGAAACAATCACTTTAGTTATGCACTTGTTGAGTATGCCATCTATGAATGAATTAAATCAGCTTTGGCCAGAAATTAAGACATTCATGCTTATGATGCATACACAACATAGCTTTCGTAATACTTGAATAATAAGTAGATGTATCAAGTCAGCTTTGGCCAGAAATGATATATCAAAAGCTCATTCAAGTAAAGCCATTTTGGTTTTGTAAAACATTATTTGATCCTTATTAATTAACTAAGTAAATTACAAAACCATTTATTTAATAGCAAACTACCTGTTAGCGCGGATCGAACCACGATCTTTAGTTCACATTTAAATAGCTTAAAATAATGAGATTGCGAGTCGCAACCACGATCTCGACTAATGACGTTATGGTTGCGAGTCGCAACTACGGTCTCGACTAATCACGTTATGGTTGCGAGTCGCAACTATGGTCTCGACTAATCACGTTATGGTTGCGAGTCGCAACTATGGTCTCGACTAATCACGTTATGGTTGCGAGTAGCAACCTCATGGTCTCGAGTGATGACGTAATGGTTGCGAGTAGCAACCTCATGGTTGCGAGTGATGACGTTATGGTTGCGAGTAGCAACCTCATGGTTGCGAGTGATGACGTTATGGTTGCGAGTAGCAACCTCATGGTTGCGAGTAGCAACCTCGCTAACAGCTGTTAATTGTGATATCATAACCGAAAATTCGAAATCTAAGGGATTAAGAGATATTCTTTCCTGTTTCAAGCTGATCTAATTTTGTCAACAGATTTCGAAATTGCAATCTCTTTATCTTTTTAACAGTTTTCTAAAAACTTTAGAGGACAAAATAGATCAAAACCAGGAAAAACACCTAATAATCCGAATCATATTCCAAATCATAACAGAATACTTCGAATTTTCTCAAGAACATGATGAACCCTAAAACATAAAACATAAATTCTGGAACCCGAAACCTGAATTTTAATAGTTTTTTCTAAACAGATTTCGGCTAAACATAAACAAGTTAATTCCGAATGAACATATCATTAATCTTTTTCCGAAAATCATGATTTCGAGTCGATCTTCATGACTCGAAACCGGCTGTGACGGTTTTGAAAATTATAAAGAAAATAATCCGTTTTCCAAGTTTCAATCCCAGAATTATGGATACGAAAACAGAACTGACTAATCAACATATGCTCTGATACCACATGTTGGTTCAGTTCTGTTTAATCATGAGGGAAAACAGTAAACATACCTTTGGTTGCATCAGCACAGGTTAGCAGAGAATCCAGCAATGGAGACGCAGCCATTAGGGTTGACATGATTGTCATCTTGGTCTGGTTCCTCCTTAGGGTGCTGACTGATGATGGTGGCTGAGAAAAACCGATAAGGGAATCGGTATAGGAGAGGAGGTCGAAAATTGATGTTATGACTAATGGGGTGTTTCTAATGTGTATCTGTCTAACCCCTTAACCTCCACATAAATCTCCTTATATAAGCACCCAGGAGGAAACCCTAATTAGTTAATAAGGGTAATATGGTCCATCAACAATTACCAACTAATTATTTAATAGGATTGTTATATATTTTGATCTATATAATGTAAATGATTATATGGCTACTAGATTAAATATTAATACATAATATATTTAATCTTACACAGTCCACTTGAATGGGAGGCCAACGGTGCTGACACTGAAGCAGGACCTGCACTACTGGCCTACATGGGAGCTCAGGTTTGATCCTGAAACTACTACATGGCACAGAAGGATAATTAAATCATTGGAAACGGGAGATAGCCTATGAACATCAGATTCGTATTGCATTGATGATTTGATTCATACAAAGAATAAA
This sequence comes from Helianthus tuberosus, assembly GCA_030545235.1. Lineage (NCBI taxonomy): Eukaryota > Viridiplantae > Streptophyta > Magnoliopsida > Asterales > Asteraceae > Helianthus > Helianthus tuberosus. The sequence continues at coordinate 157,901,403 of CM060403.1, forward strand.
ATTATGGAGGGTATCTAGCTGTTTATTCAAGATTATGAGCTATGTACATATAATTTCAAATAATCATAGCAGTGTAAAGTATTCCAAACAGGTGGTGTGTGCTCTTTACCATACAAAACTGAATGCAAAATAAATTTGTGTTTTGGGCTTCTCTGGGATTTGTAAGCTGACAATTGCATCATCTGTTTCTCATCTTCTTCCTCAACTTCATCTCCTCCGCCCCTATCTTGCTCTCAGTTTCATTTATGCCATCACCATTCGCCTCTTCTCCAACTCCAATTCTTGATACTCCTTTTGGTTTCAGTAATCTCTCTCGCTCCTTCCTCTCCTCATCACACATCTCTCAGTTAGTTCCGACATTTGAGCACCCTCTAGTCATAACATCCTCTCATTGATCCCCTTTCGTCATTTCTTCACATGAATCATCGGTTTCCTCGTTATCCTCTCATTTTATTGATTTTATTACACTTGAATGAAACCCGTTTAACATAAAAGGAGTACATTAGGTGGCAAAATTTCCGTTTTAGTATTCAAAAGAGGGTGGCGGCGCAACTTGTTGCCCGACTACCTGCCATTGCTTTGTTGCCCTTTTTCGTGTGGAATGAAATACTTTTGTATTAAAAAAAAAGTATTCAAGCATGAGAAATTATTGCTATGGAATCTTTTCTTCACACAAAAGTCCAGGGGTGAGCAAATAACCAAATTAACTAACTAAACCCAACTAAACAATTAACTAATCGTTCGGTCAAGCCATAACTGATTAAACAAAAATTGTGGTTCTTTTTTGGTTTTTGTGTGTGACATAACCAAATCAAACCAATGTGATGTTCCTCAATGGGTTCTATATTATTACTCATTTCACATTTATTCTAAGAAGTATATGACTTCAACCATTCGAGCTTCACCCGAATTATTCAAGAATGTTGTTGTCTACTGTTGAAAATACCTTGATTTAACTTTGTGTTTGTTCACACGGCGTTGATAAATCATAAGGTAGTTTATAAATTCCGTCACTCAAACCAATTTTTTAACTACTATGAACATGAAATGGCATAAACTGATTTTTTTTCATAGGAAATAGTTTGTTTGTAAATACAAAGTTTGCAGATGACGACGTTGTCATGTTGAAGCAGGTGATGTCTATGAACCTTGATAAAAATAGAGCTCAAAACCAACCCTAACCACTCCATGCACACCCCTACAAAAAAACTAGTTAAAAAATAAGCAAACAAACATTTAAAGGCCAAATCGAGTTCATGGTTAACCGAACGGAACCAACATATAAAACCGATAAACCATTGGTTATTATTGTCTGGCTAACTAAAAGTATGGTTATGACAACGGTTTTGGGCTGAAACCTAATCAACCCATACACACCGCTAGTCCTTGTCATGTATGAACGTTAAAAAATAGTGTAAATCGTCACACAAAATCCTCTCTGTTCATATTATTAATCAATTATTTTATACTGATATGTTTCGTGTAATAAAACGAAAGGACGGAAGTTAGACACAAAAGTCAGGATGGCCGAGTGGTCTAAGGCGCCAGACTCAAGTTCTGGTCTTCGAGAGAGGGCGTGGGTTCAAATCCCACTTCTGACATTTATTTTTTATGCAAAAAGAAAACGAAATTATGTCTGCTCATGCATTTCCATTTAGCCCTTCTTCTTTTGTTTAATCTAACTCGTGCCCCTTCTCTACTAAAACATAAATATCGTGGTCCATATATATTCATTTCATAAGTTGTAAACTACTTTTTCACATAAATTATATGATTTCAGATGTTCATTGCTTAAAAAGTTCGCCTTTAGAATTTGTAATGCCATTTACAAAATATATACAAACAAAGTAATTTTATTTAAGGGGTTAATTTAAATAATGAGTTAAGTTGTGAAAGAAGATAGGCACTATCCATCCATCCATCCATCCATCCATCCATCCAGGAATGCGATATGAGGGAACCCTGATTCTAAAAAAATTCAAGGGCCCTCTAAATGTTATTAGGTTGTGAAAGAAGATAGGAAGCAAGAACTTATTCCTTGTTGAGCTAACTCACAAGTTCTTAGGTTATCTTTTACGTGTACACGACTCATCTAGTATTGGTCACTGAAGATAAAATGATGCTTATCTTTGGGAATAAGTTAAAACGGGTTTCTATGCATAATTGCATATATCCTAAAACTCGATTCGTATTAGTCATGCTAGCATGTTGTTGACTATCTTATTGATGATTAAGTGTTTTGATTGATGATGCTTCATAAGAGCTATAAAATGTCTTTCAAGGTGGGTTACTTAAATGGATTTGAAAAATAAGGCACATATTAAAATAAGACTTTTTTGTGTTTTTAATTGAGTATATAATATAATGAGTATGTTATAGCACCCAGATAAAATTTATGAAGTGTAAAACAATTAAATATTATAGTAACTAATTTGTTATGGCATATCGTTGTGGTGGGGTGTCTGTGTGTAACTGACTTAAGTAGTTTGATTCATAGCTAGCTATATTGAGCGATGGAAAGCACATGAAAACAATGAACTCTTGTATCTTTAATAGCAACATTCAAAGTGGGTGGATAAGTTTTAAAAAAGGTGGATGTTAACTTATCCATTTTGTGTCCTCTGTTTGGTATTGATCCTAAAACTTTTCTAATTCTTCTCTAAAAAATCTTCACTAAGAGCATCTTTCTTTAGGGCTGCAAACAAACCAAACGTTCGACGAACAGTTCGTAAACCGTTTGGTGGGAAGTTCGTTTGTTCGTTTATTAAACAAACGGACACGAACAAGAACTTTTGTTCGTTTAGTTAAATGAACGAACATGAACAGAGGTTGTGTTCGTTCATTTATGTTCGTGAACGTTCGGAACGTGTTTGATAGTTCATTAGCGTTTTTAGTTTTTATATTTTATTTAAATACTTTAAAATACCGACAAATAAAATATTTAATAAGTGTCAGTTGTTATATATTTTGCTCATGAACGCTTGTTTGTGTTCATTTGTGTTCAAGAACATTAGTTTGTGCTCATTTGTGTTCATCAACGTTCGTTTTCGTACGCTGCCTAAAAATAACAAACAAACACAAACAAGTTCATTTCCTTAACAAACGAACATGGACATAAAATCTCGTTCGGTAAGTGTTCATAAACAGTTTGGTTCGTAACCCTGAGCATCTTCATTTGATTCACCATATTATTTATTTATTTTCTGAGAAAAAAATTTAAGGATTTCACATACATTTTCACTCCTCACTCCTCATTATAGAGATGAAATTTAGTGACTCATTTCTTACAACATTCACATCTTATTTCTTAAAATGACCTCATCCTTATATTTAAAAAAAAGGGTTTTTACTTAATGTGAATTACATCTGGACATATGTCACAATCTCCATATTTGGGATTCACAATTCATTCCCCATATTCTTTCCTTGTACTTTTGTGAGTACTTGTATATGGAAGAAAGAGATAGGAAATGGGATGTAAGAGTTTTTAATTGAATAGGGATAGAGACAGAGACAGAGACAGAGACAGGGAATGTGATTTGTTAGGGGTTTTTTTTTCTTTTCAATTTTTTAAGTGAATACAATTTAGAGATAAGTGTGGTTTTAGTTAAATTATATAGATGGAGATGAAGAACCCAATGTGAATGGTCTCATTCCCTAAATCTAGGGACTTGCTATTCGTTCCTCATCCCTCAACCGCCTCAAACCTCATATGTGTGAGTGAAGGAAGAAGAAAAGGGAGTAAATAAAAAAAAAAGAATGTGCTTAATTAAAGAGAGATATTTGTGGTTCAAAAATAGGACATTATTATGAACAAGGAATGTGAATTGTGAACAAGGAAATTAGAGTCGGGGACATTATTAGTGAGGTGAAAGCCTTCGGTTATTTGTGGTTCAAAAATAGGACTAGATTTAAATATATCTTATGGGTTGATTTGTGTAAATTTGTAATTAAGTTGTAGTTTGTGTTTTGGGCCCCTCGGTTTTGAGGTGGTTCGGTTGTTTTAATGAAGTTTACCTTTTAAAAAAAAAAAAAATTAAAGAGAGATAAATAAGGGGAATGAGTTGCAGAAAGTTTTTATAATATAAACAAAATTTAGAGAGAATTTGAGTTTTAGCTAGATTATAGGGATAGAAATAGGAATCATTCTAAATGTTTTGAGTCGGTACAAATCTCCGTGACTGTTCCACCCAATTTTTTTTAAATTTTGTTAAGACCTTTTATCAGAGTTTTAGTCCTAGTTTAGTCCATATATACAATCACAAGTAGTGACCTACCGTAAATTTAAAACATCAATTTGTTTCATAGTTAATAAAACACATCTAGGGTGCCTTTCCTGAAATTATACAAAAAACTTGTATTAACTATTTATTTCACACTTAATGAGTTATTGATTTCAAATTGTACAATGTGTAAAATAAAATTTTCTGTATCTTGCATTTATTTACACCATATTAATCTATTTATGTACATAAAATATGCATAGATACTTGTAAGAACAAATGAATTGTTAGACCATGCGTAGTCGTTGGGGTGAATAATGCCCCACCCTTGGGCGTTGTCCGCCACGTGTCGCCCTAGTCAGCAAAGGGGCGTTATTCACAAAGGGGCGTAGTGGTGATAACGCCCAATAATGCCCCGTCAATCATTACACAATTATTTAATTAAATAAAACAAAAATCATCAAAAAATCTTATTGGACAAAGGATATGAAGATGAAGGCTGATTGGACAAGCAAATGGGGGCAAGGGCGTGGAATATACAACGCCAAACGCCAAACACCAAAAACTCAAAAAACCGCCCAGGGGGGCATATGGGGGCGTGGTTGGGGCGTTTTCCTCTCAAAACACGCCCAAAATTACATGACTACACATGGTGTTGAAAACTAGATACCATGGTGTGATAATTGCAAGCTAAGGATGTGTCGAGTTTGTTTAAAGCTGACCTCAAATTGAGTTTTGAGTTCAAATTACTTGATGAAAAGCTTGATGTTTCCTACAGTTCACTACTTCTAACATGAATGGCAATATATTGATTCTTTTATATGATTAATAGTACAATGTTTTCCCATGCTATGGAAAATCTAGTTCTAAGGAGGTACAAAGTGGATGCAAGTAGCTGTGAGTAATTACAGTGTTGTGTTGGAAATTAGGCTTACATCATACATGTTCTCTTCTTCTCCTTTCCCTGCATACAATACAAATCCCAATCAATGAATTTTAATTTAATTGTTAAACATTTTCTAAATTTGGTATAAAAACTAAATGTAACAAGTCAGAACTCACCAACTTTGGCTGTGATTCCCGGGCCAAAAAAGGAAGCAAATTTTTCCTGTGAAACGGAATTGTTTAACGTGAGTTATAATTCACATATATACATAGCCAAACCAAAACCATAGAGGTGGAACTCTCAAACTGTTCTTGTTTCCAATGGGTCAAACGGAAAAACATTAAAGGTTAACTAAACATCAAATGGTTCAAATCGGTTGAATGGGTAGAAAGTCGTCTAGAGTGCACTTAAACGCGTAAACTCTCCTAAATGATATTATTGAAAATATATATAGATTATATTTTAATACTATAGTTAGATTTTGCCACATCAAGATATGACCAATTTTGAAGTTGGGAGATATTTTAGTAGTTGTTAAAAAAAGGATTACCTGTCTCTTCTCAAAATCAGCCAACTCAAGTGCTTTTGCCTCAAACACCAACACTAAGCAGTATTTACCATCTTCAGTAACCTGAACCATCATACCCAGGAAGTGAGACGAATGCCCGAAAATAGTCATTAGCGAAAATCAGACAAAATCGTTCTCATATATAATTTGGGTTTTAAGTTTTAACAATATGTTGATGGAAGTCAAGAGGCTTACTTCTTCACGAATTTTTTGTAACACCGGAGCATTTCTTCTTGCTACACCTCCACCCTAAACCAAATGATGACATATATGATATACCAACATTAGCCAGTGGTTAACTGATAATCTGCAGAAAGTAATAACGAACACCTGCATAAGATGTATATAAAAGCAAGAACTTACCAGGCCATACTGGAATATACGTTTTAAAGCCTCATCCAAATGTTGCTCATCCCCATATCGGTATCTGATAACATCATCTCTAACCTAATACAAGGGAGCCAGTTTAATGGTAATGATGGAGAAAAAATTGCACAACACAGTCAACAAAACGTCAAAACTATCTCTAACCACATTGACACGTGTCTAAAGTAATAACTATTAAGCGTTAATAGCATATTGCAAAATTTATCTTTCTAACCTGCTTAAGGATTGGAGTTGCACATTTTTCTCTTAAATTCTGAGCATCAGCGTATGTCAAACATGGTACTGGTTTGAGTTCTGCATACTGCAAAAATGTAATACATTGATACATTAAACATGGAGGAATATAAATATCATTTACTTGTAATTGCAGTTGACATGTACTACAAAAGATAAGTACAAGTTTTAAATCATGTTGGCGTCAGGAACACGATGTCCCTCAAAGTCACAAGCATTTACAAACAAAGTTATGCTTAATGCAAACTCAACATGGTATTAAGTACCCCGAGAATGGGAGGATGATTAATAAAAGCGAAAAAATGGCTCACCTTAAGAGCCATCCCAATAATAGACAAAGGAAATCCATAGGTTAACATCAACGCAGACCATTCAGATCCAGGGAGAATATTGAAGTATGCCCCAAAACCATAACTGTAAAACACGTGCAACACAATGTTAGACTGTGCGTTATGGGCTAATGGCCCTTGCCAAGTGGCCCAAAAGAGCGTGAAACACCTCCCCGGTGGGGAGTGACCGAGGTGTGAGGGGAGGTTGTGGGCCAGACTTTTAGACTTTAACCAATCACAATGTTTTGTTTTATTTAATTTCTTTGTGAAACCATTAGAGAAATAAAAAGTGAGTGAAAGCCCTCCAGCCTACATGACAGTCACTTTTTCATTTTTTAGTGAAACCGTTATGCATGGTCTTAAAATGAAACCTAGGTTTACGTTTTCACTCTCCGTTATGTACTGCTTTGGACATGAAACCTAAAGCGTAAAGTATGATCAATGTGCTTACGATAGGAGCGATAATCCAACACCTAGTCCAATAACACCAAAAGAGATCTGCAGAAAAGAGGTCATAATAATAAATATACAATTCAGCAATATAGGCTTTTAAACAATTTAACATTAACCCACACCATAAACCTAAATTCTAATTTATTACCTGTTTCCTCTAAAAAAAGCATAATACAATAAAGATAAAATCCAATCAAATCATAAATTTTAATTAAAATAAAGATAAGTATGTAAGTATAATATCCAAAATTATATCAAATCAAATATAACATAATCATCAACTAGACTGCAAGCGAAAACTAGTACCTTTGCGAGCGAAAACTCATCGTCTTCAACTATCGATTTGCCACCGGTAGCGGCAGCAGGAACAGCCTGAGACGAATCAGCTGCTTTAGCGATAACAAACTTAAACTTAAGGTTACTTTTAGGCGGCGGCAACTGATCCTGAATAGTGAGGTATTTTGAGCTACGTCGGAGATTGACCGATGAAAGCGGATTGAAAGAGATTAATTGATGGTTGCCGGAGAGATTTAACCGATGAGAACAGAGGACGTTACCTCCTCCGACGATCGATGCAGTTACTGCTTTCATTGTTTTGGTGCTAGTGATTAATGTCAGGAATAATTGAATAAAAGGATACTGTTTGTTACTCGTTAAGAGGGAAGAAGATGGATTAAGTTTCGTTACAACCGCCAATTTCTAATGACGTGTCAATATGTCCGCTACAAATTAATTAATTTCAGGATCTTGATTTTACGGTTAATTTCTTTCAGGGCATATAAGCTATGGACTAGGAAATAAATAAGAAATTTATGTTTTTAAATAATTTAACATAACATTACTGTTAAAAAGGTGGCATGGACTTGAGCAGCAGTGTAAAAGGGAAGTCTTTTCGTGTTTGATGTAGTCTCGGTGGTGGTGGTGGTGTGGTTTATCATTCTTTAGAGTTGGAATAAATTTCGTAAGCGTGTTAGAATATCCATGGGTCGAAACCCTATGTGAAGATGCATATCCGAGGCCGGACATGATCCCCTGGGACGAACCGGACTCCACCTGAACGGACATCTCAGATATATCCGTTCCTCATAACTCCGAGGACGAATCTCCATTCAAGTGCGTCTGGACGAATGACGTCATGCCAGTTGACCATTATAAATACCCCATCAAGTACAAGGCCAAGTACGATTTTCTGAACCTTCGTCCTTATTTTATCTCTCTATTTTCTCTCTCTACCAATACTTATCCTCACGCCGGAGGGTGGTCGCAGAGGGGCCCTCCCATTTCTGCAGCGAGCCTAACGGTTTACTGTTTTGCAGGACGATTCTCCAGCTCTTCCACAATATCCAAACCCTCGATTACAGGCTCCGGCCTCAATTCGATTCTTTGGTTCTTCACTATGGATACTGACGGTTAAGTTAATTTACTAACTACACAAGAGGTATTAAGGCTGACATCTTTGTTTTTGAACGGCTAGAAAGGCTGATAGGGAAGAATAGCCATTGGATTAGAGGTGTAGAGAGGGGACGATTGATACAAAGATGATGCAAGAAGTGGCAAACTCATCCTTGGATTAGTATAGGCAAAATGGCAATTGGCAAACAAAGTAGAAAATAGTTCAGTAAAAAAGGACATGCTACGTTTGGAGTTATGGTCCATAAGGGGACCCGGGGCGGTCAACTTTTACCCCGTGAAGAAGTAATATAACAAGTTATACAAAACAAAACACCACCGCCACTAGCGTTTATCACGCGTCAAATTGAAAACGCGTCATAATTATCACGCATGAAGAAGTGTTGGTGATGAGCGAAATTGTTGGTTGTGAGGGAAATTGTTGGGTGTGGTGGTGAGTAATGGACATTTCCACTAAATCCATCACTAGTGATGAAATAATGCTTGAAGACATGGCGGAACTTGATTGGAAGTTGTGAGTGAGTGATGAGTGATAACCACCCCTACCCCCTAAGCAGTGGTTGAAAAGTTCTCAACGAGCCGGTCATGTGACAACTTACAAACGCCATAGATGGTCTGAGCTAACTGTTGGATTCGATTTAGAAAGCCCTGTTCCAATGTCAAAGACTTCCCTCAGATTTTAGTGATATTCAGTTATTTTCTTTAATACCCCAAAAAAGTGAATGTTTGGTTTCACAAACTCACACGTTTGTTTATGAAATTGCTTTTATTAGTAGCCGATTTCAGTTTATTTGCGCAACCTGATGGATACTCACCCTATAGAAGGGAGGCAGATATAATAATTTCAATATAGCCGGGGGTCGAAGTAACCTTTCTATTCCTACTGGATAGAGGTAACGCTATCTACATCTTACCCTCCTCAAACTCTATCTTAGCTTTGTTATTGGTAAGATTTAATTAGCATGATGATAATGAGTTATCAATTTTATTTGTTCGGCTCTTCTATATCAATGAAGCTAAACCCTGATACACCAATTATAAATAGACATGTGCCCACCGAACCAAATTAAGAATATAGATTCTATCAACAAATATTAGTACATTCATTTTTGTAACTTAACCTTGTTACACCTTATCTAAAGTATTGTTAAAGTAGAAGATTTCATCTTAATATGGATTATTGTTTTGTTAGCCTGAATCGTGTCCATTTTTTTCATGAGCTCAGTATGTCATTACATTAAATATGTTTGAAAAACTATATTGTTGGAATGATAAATAGCTTCTCTAAATCAAAAGATTTAGCATGTATGTACAATTTAGATCATGCTTTGAACATTTGAGTAATTTAATCATTTCAGTCCGTTCGACCCGTTTCAACTTAAGTAAAACCGACAAACACCAACCAACTCAATTTTTAGTTAATGAGTCGAAAATGAAACCTCCAAAACAACATTGCTGATATCCTTTACCCACCTACAAACTTAATTCATTAGATCCAAAACAGCATAATTGAAAACAAGAATTATAAATTAAAACCTAAGATTTTAGTTGCTTTTCCCGCTTTACCATGTTTGCTCGTTGATACAGATTCTGGACTGCATGCATGATCCTATTCTCATTAACTACTAAGGGGGTGTTTGTTTACATCTGAATGAATTCATTCAGACCTTACCTCTGATTCGGTCAGAGGCTGACCTGTTTGGTTCACAAAATGTTAACCTCTGAATAGAACCATTCAGATCTGAATGGTTCAGCAACTTGTAATCGCTGAATGAAACTTTTGACGCTCATACCCTTGCCCTTGCCATGACAAAACAAGCAGCCTCCTCTTCTCATTACCGACACCATATTTCTCCTCCATTTTTTCTGTAAGCTAAACTTCCATTTTCCCATGAGGATTCTACCAATCAACAAAGATTTGCTTCTGAGTTCTCATTACGAACCTGGCCCGTTTTGCACCACCAATCCATTTTGAAAAAACGGTTGCTGGCTTGCGGGCTTCACAAGGTTAAACGTTGGTGAAGTCGGTGTGGCTGAGGCAGTCATGCTCTGGAAGCTGACCCATCAGCCCGAATCCACAGTGGAAGCATCGGATTCGTCACACTCCGGAATCGTTGCTGGTGGAATACGGTGGCGACGAGTAGGGCTCGACGGAGCAGAGGCGGCAAAAAGGTGGGGGTTTGGTTGTCGGGTGATGTTCGGTGACGATGGTGTAGGTCGGAGGAGAAAGATGAATCAATATGCAAATAGTGAAGAACAAGAACTGAAAATTAAGGGAGAAAGATGAAAAAAAAAGGGCATGAATTAGGGTAATTGGTGTTGTGATGGATGAAGGGGTGGGACGGTGGGTTCTGTTTTGGTCTTTTGCAATAACTGATTGAGGAAGAAAGATGGAAAAAAGGGTAAACTGTGTGAAGTGATTGAACTTTGAAGTGGTTTTTGTAAACCGTGTAAACAAAGGGTAAAAATGTCATTATACATAGTCATTCAGACGTGCAACCAAACAGCACTTTACTGGTTCAGCACTTACTGGTTCAGAGCCTCTTAACCATTCAGACCTCTTATTCATTCAGCACTTAATGGTTCAGATGTTGCCAAACAGCCCCTAAGTAAAGAAAACTACCAACCAATAAGAAACTTCGGTCATCAAATTCACCAGTCCAAAGATCAAAGAAGCATTACGTCAAACAACCTAATACCAATGTAAATTTTGCTAATCGAATAAAAGCCAGGATTTCAAACTAGACAACGAAACATAACGATGGCATCAACGCTGCACTTTTGGAATAATAATAATAATAATGTCATATTATTTAATAAATCACACCTTTTAAACTTCTGGTGAATCATCCTCCCACTGTTGACTCGAGTCCCAGAAGCTCGAGTTCAATTCAATTAGTCATAAATATGTCTTTAATGTGTTTGGGAGCATGTTACTTGCTTAGGTGGCATGAACCGCTGACAAACTCGCTCCTGCTCACTGTAAAACTTAAACAGCACTCCACCAAACAGGTTCCACAACATTCTCTGTCCAGACGTAAAATGTGAACACGTATAAACTGATTAGTTTTAACAGTGTTGAATACCCTCTCAAAAAACACTTCCCATTTAAAATTACACATGTTCATTATCATTACCATAAAACCTTGATCTTTTGTCTTTACTGAACAGTATTTTGATATTTGACAAAATAGCACGAAATTAAATGTCGTGGAAAAGAAACGTAACAAATCAATATTAAGTTTGAATCTATAAATTACTAGGTTTAGATATCCATAATAAAAGATTAACTCTTCTTTGAAACCGAGGGTGTACAAATGAATAAAAGGGATGTTTTGGCCACGTCAACTTGGTTATTTTATATAAGAGCAGGGTTTTAGTCCATACCTTCCAGAGCTCGGTGTCGACAGAAACATTTGCACTATATTTAAGCATCAGAGACAACTGAAGCTCACAATTGGTCAAATATAACAATGAAACGGTGTGATTGGAAGAGAACAAATGGCATCCACCTGCAAAGGTATATAATTATATATTGTTATAGTACTAATCTTAACAAACATGCGTCCAATCAACAATTAGTTCAATCAAATTTAATGGCAAGATATGATTCAATTCAAGATCATTATCAGTTTACTGTTCTAAAGCTTGAAAAACTTGTTTAAAACCTTGAGAGACTAGATGGTGGTAAGCTTTAAATTAGTATGACACATCTAAAAGTAGTTTGCATGAGTAAACCGTTTGGTACGAATTGTGGAAATGCAAATAAAAAAAGGGTTTAACAGTCTTACCACCTATATTTGTAATGGTAATTGATGAGGCCAATGTAGAGAACTTACTCTTTAAACAAAAAGATCAATCAAGGAACTTCATAAGCGGAAAAACTCATCAATGTGTGATCGAAGATATACGCCCTAAAAATTCCAATTGAAAAAAAGAAAATGAAGGAGGATAAGGAAACTATTCTAGCAGGAAAAAAACCAAGATCAATTTACGAGTCACGTAATTAATTACTATAAACTGAAAATATGAATTGAGCATATATACCAGATTGGAAAGAAAATCAGCATCACTATGATATTGCATAAGCAAAGATGTTATTGGCTGCAAAAATAGCAAATGAAAAGGAAATCAATAGAAATATAAACAAACCAGCACTCAAAAAGGTGACAATAGAGATGAAAAAAGAATTGAATATCATAGATTCGTTTTAACAAAGGTACCTTGTCCAAGCAACAACATTGCACTTGCAGATAAGGGAACAATTTCTTGAATCTTTTCACTTGTAAATATCACTTGAGTGGCTGGCCAAAAACCAAAAATTCAGAATCGTCATAAAGGATACCAACGCTTTACAACATTCAAAGCAATGCAACTCAATTGATCTAACTAAAATCAATATCAAAGGTCCCGATATGCATACTGTTTAAACACATTGCAGCCGGCCCTAAGCCCAACCCGTTTAGTGATTTCTTAATCACGAAGTTATTAATTCTAAATTAATCTCTCTATATATGACATGTACTTGTAATCAAAATAATCACTCAATAAAGAATAACCCTAGTTGCCAACCATGAACGTAGGTCGGCTTAGACTGAACCACGTTATATCTTGTATTGTTTATTGCTTTCGGCTGTGTGTTCGTGTGTGCTTAATCCTAACATCCTTGTTATGATAACTATGGTGTAGTAAGAGAATAAATCTGTACTAAAAGCACCACCTTACAAAATTATGATTATTACAAGGATAAACGATATAAGAGAATAAATTTGTACTATAACAAACGAAGCATAATTATGATTATTAGAAGGATCAATGATATAAGAGAATAAATCATTATTAAAACACCACATCACAATATCTTTATTCTTTACCATAAGAATGACGTTAAGTCATTAAGTCATGTTTGTACCTAAGTCATTCAGTATACTACTTCAGGCAATAAGTCGATAACTGAATGAACAACTAGCGAACAAATTATACATATACACACACACACTATAAAGGGTTAAAAAAGCCGATGAAATCTATCAACAAAAGTTGCGAAACTCTGTTGAGAAATTCTGAGAAAGATCCTTTTTAAAAGTTTGAAAAAGCAGTTTAATACCTGAGCGTTGAATCTTTTCTTCAATGTCCTTGGTGTCATTTTCATTGGCAGTAGAATCCGTCGTATCAGATACAATTATAGCATGTATAGTATAGTGTCCATCTGATACCCAAACAGTTTGAGGACCTGCATATTAGGAAGAATTATGTACTAAAATACCATAATGTTTCAATCACTTTTGAACAACAATCAAAGCTGCATCAAATGTTGCATCAAGGATAACAAGTAAAACCAACATACTTGTAGAATCATCAGGAAAAACCGCTAGATTTTGAACCTTCATGGTGAGAGTCAACTTCTTCATCTCATGAACTGATTCAGACCCAGAGACATGAGGAGACAACGATAGCAGATACAGCTCTCCAACAGAGTCCAAAATCAGAAACTTATTATGACCTAAAAACTGGATGGAAATCGCCTTTATTGACATCTCCAATGGTACTTTTGAGGATTTGTAATCCTCAAACTCTTTGCTCTTAAATGGCACAAATCGAACACCACCTTCTTGAGAGCTTTGTCTCATTTTCACAGGCTTCAACTTTGCTGTCAGTATACAATGTATCAGCAGGCGGCATCATAGTTGTTAATAGCGAATACTAGTAAACAGTAACAAGCTACCTATACGCTACGTAGCTATAGCGATGAGATGGCGAGTGCTATTTGATGTTTAGCGGTAATGTATTAATTTTTTTTTTTAAAAAATAGGGTTTTATTCCCGAATTTAAGATATTTTTATGCAATTGGTGAAAAACTGAAAATTACAGCTGTTTGATTGATTAAAATGCCTAAAAATTCGGTTTTTAATAATTTATTTTAAAAAGAAAAAAAACCCTTATTGTCATTATTTCACGCTATTGAGCGATAAACATCGTATAGCGATGATCCAGCGCTACGCTATTCGCTATAGCGCTCGCTAACATCGTTATTAACAACTACGGGCAGCATTTATTAATCTTCTCAATCAACCATGATAAAATACATTTAAATAATCTATTATAATGTATGATCCTATGTTTATAGCTACAGGAATTCTGAATTCATAACCCTAGACTACAAGAAAATCAATCAGAGAATAACAGAATTGTAACTGATTAACCGTAAATACATTATTAACTTACCAGAATTATCATAATGTTTCCCAATCTTCTCTTCCAAATTACCATTAACTTTCCAAGATTTCGCATACAATACCGAGCTCCCATTGCTTCCCAGCATCATACCATTCCCCAAACTAAACTTCTGAACCTTTGGTTTATCCGATTTCTTAACCCGACCCTTAACAAGAGGCCTCAATGGCAAAACCCTAACTCCATTCACCTCCCCCAAAATCAAAAACCCTATATCAACACTGATCGAAAAAACCGGCAAATCGCAATCAATCACCGCAGTTTTCATCAACTTCACCACATCTCCCTCCATAACCTTCACCGCGAAAACCCTAACTTTCCGGTCCGAAACAGAGTACATCGCGAACACATTAATCGAAGCCGCTAGCTTAACCGAAACACCGTGATTAACCCTAATCAAAACACCGAATTTCCTCTCATCGAATTCCAAATCACTCTGATTGCATATAACCCTAACCCTAGCGAATTGATTGTCCGTACGAAGCATATAAAATCGTAGAAGTATCGAGCTTCCGGCGAGGTGCGGAGAGGCGACAAGGAAGATTACACGAATGGTGTCGTTACGGCGGAGGCGGAGGAAGGCGGCGGCGGAGGACGGAGGAGAAACGACGGTGGCGGCGGCGGTGGTGGTGGTGGCGGAGTGGAGAGGAGGAGGAGGAGAGAGAGGAGAGATGCGAGGATAGAGAGAGAAAGAGGAGTCGGAGTGCATGAGAGCAAGAGAGAGAGAGGTAGGGTCGTAGAGGATGGAAGAGACGGTGACGGAAGGTGGCGGAGAGAGGCGGAGCTGCCGTGCAACAACCATGAGATTTGGAAACGGAGCCACCAGTAAAGTAACGGAGTGCGACGGGGAGTTAACGGTAAAGTAACGTCATTAGAAAGTCAACTAATGGTCTTGAGAGGGTTTGGTTTTGGTTTTGAACCGAATTCCTCGCCGGCAGTTTAGTGTTGGGAACACGAACGAAAATATATTAAATTATGTGTAATTAATCCAAGATATTTGTTTGTCTATATGGGGAGGAGACGGAGACCCCCATTTGTTATTTTCACTATACCTCCTTTTAAGTTTTAGGCTTTTCAACTTTCTACCCCAGTTTAGAAAATTTAGCGGTGCAAACGATCAAGGCTAGAGCACGAGCATCTCGGATCGTTGGTAGTTTCTTAAGCTTCAGCTTGGCTCGTTTTTTATCTATTAATTAATATATTGAATAAAATTAGTATAAATAGACTCGTTTAGGCTTGCGAGCTAGATAAATGAAGTTCAGGCTTTTTTACTAACCAAGCTTATTTTATGGGTTCAAACTCGGCTCGTAAACAAGTTTACATAAGCTCGGCTTGGCTCGGCTCGTTTACTAGACAACTTTATATAAGGAGTAAATATTATTAAATATTAATAAAAAATTAATATTACGCTAAGGCTTGATAAGGCTTGACAAGCCTGACGAGCTTCAATTGCCAGGCTCGAGCTCGATCTCGACAAATAAACGAACTTTATTTTAGGCTCAAGCTTAGCTCGGCTCGTTTCGAGCATTTTTACGAGCCGTTCAGCTTGTTTACACCCCTAAAATTTGTTGAGTTTCGATGCCATCATGCATTCGTACTTGTTTTTTTTTCCAGTTTGATTGTGTTAGAAGTGTCCAAATCATGATTCACTTCGATTCGGTTTTTACGCCTAAACATAACCATAACCGATAGCTTGAGTTATGTGTTATATTTAATCCTAACCGAACTTCGATTGTGAAGCTTAGGGATGAGCTTGGTACCGACAATACCCGGTATGTACCGATTTGGTATCAGTACGGACCAGTATTTGAAGGTAACTAACGGTACTAAAAACGCGACATGTCGGTACCGAAAATCGAGCTGATTTGGGAAATTAGGTACCGGTACCCGGTATTATTTGCTCATCCCTAATGAAGCTTGGTTGTTGTTTAGGTTTACTTAATTTCAGTTAATCTATTTTTTTTTGTTCCATGTTTCCATTTTGAACGGCTTGGACTAAAATTAAAGCTAAATGAATATGGCTCGGGTTGTATTTATTGATACATTTTGTTATGTTTTCTTTATTTATTTTATAAGGGATAGGAATTTTAGTTTTGGTAGAAAAGATAAGAAGCAATTAGAGAAAGACATGTGGCAAAGATGAATTGGTAGAAAAGATAAGAAGCAATTAGAGAAAGACATGTGGCAAAGATGAAAAAACATAATGAGGGACATTTTAGTCATAACTCACTATCTTCAAAAAAACTCAGCATCTGCAATTCATTTCTCTTCGCCGTATATTTAAATCCACCATTTTCAAAACCATAAACTACCACATCACAACCAACACCACAACCTACGATCGCCACCATCTTGGCGGAAACTAGATCTGAAACCACCACCACCTTCAACCAACTGTTGGGTTTTTCAAATCTGAAACCACCATTCCACCATCCACCGCCACCGCTCCACCACAACAAGTTTCCCCACGGTGTATCAGAGTTCTTTATCCGTTTACTGTCGTTAATCGGAGTTCTTTTGTAAGTTGTGTTATTTTTTATTTTCATTGCGTTTTAGGTTATCTAACCCGCACAAGCAACAGATCGTCAGGTTCGCCGCAGAGGTGGGAGGGCCACTCTGCAACCACCCTCTAGTGTGAGGATAAATATTTGTTTAGAGAGAGAAAGTAGAGAGAGAATGAGGACGAATGTTCATAAAATCGTATTTGAAGCGTACTTGAAGAGGGTATTTATATCAGTTGGTTTTTAGATGACGGAATTCGGTTGGACGCACTTTATGATGTTCGTCCTTTTCGTGGGTAGGGGACGGGCCTTCTTTGTTATTGATCATGGTCTTCTGGGTATTCGGTCCCCTGGCGGGTATGCATTCGTCCGGCCTTCAAAATAGTCCGGACTCGGTTAGGTATCTACAAGTGGGGTAATTATGGTGGTTCGAGGCAGTAAAAGATGATGGTTGAGTTGGCCATCGACATTCATCACCCCCATCGGCATTTATCATCCTCCATCTCCAACTCACCCACGAATCGGACGACCAATTCGACATATCGAACTCCAAGGTAATCGACATCAATCCTGTTGAAAAAAAAAACAGATCTATACATAAAAAAGAACCTGTTAGTATGAACATTTGTCCATCTATCAGATCTATACTTTGAACCATAATATGAAGGGTTTCAATCCTATCGATTTCAGCTGTTGGTGTGAATGTTTGTCAAATGTTTTGAGATGATTTGTTTAAATGATGGGGTATAAAAGAGCAGATTTCTAATTTGTTATGTGTGTATAAAAGAGCGGATTTGATTGAATGAGGTTTGTTTATCTATCTATACTTTCTATAAAATGAGAAATCCCAATGACATAAGAAAAGCTGATGTGTCAGCCATAGAGGCTGTCCAACAAGTCTTTTCATATGTCATTTTTACATCATAAACCTGAATATATAAATCACTTTAAAATACATTTAATTTAATTTCAAAGCACTGCCTTGTGTATTCAAATGTTAAAGGTCTGGCCCACATTCCAAAGGGCAAAGCACTGCCCATCTACAAGAAACTAGCAGATGGTTCCTTTGGCAAACGTATACGTTAGCAGATGTTTTGAAATTGCGGGTAATTTGAAATTCAAAATGCATGGGGAGATGTAATTTTCCATTAATGCATGTCACTCACTCACTGTCGCAACCGCCGCCCCCTATCTGTCCCGGGAACGAGCGGCCGCGAGACCAGTTTTGGTGGTATCAATATTTTATTATTTTGGCAGCGGAAATTTCATCAGGACCGTAGTTAGGAAATATTTATCAGAGTAAAACCACCATATTTTATATTAATAATCACATGGGTAAAACCCAAGTTTCTTATTACAACATATTTATAGGGATAAACCCTATTTTATTTAAAACGTCGTCTTTTAGGTAACTTTTATAGCCACATTTTTCCAAGCCGTCAGTGCTCTCCAGCTAGCTTTCTTCTAATTTGGCTTTTACATTTTGTTACCTGAAACGCGTTTTAAAAACATTTGTCAGTGGGAAATACTAGTGAGTGAATCCCAGTTTAATCAAGAAAAGTTTCATCCATTAACAGTATTGAGAGAAATCACATTGTTTATTTCTACACAATTACTCATTCAGTATTGTCAATCCTGACTGGTGGGTCATATTACACATTGGCTATCTCGTTGTCCAATGGTAACGTGCTCCACATTTTGTATACAAAACCCCAACCTACCGGCAGTAATTGAAGAACTACAAAGACTCAATCACGGCTTAATTACATTGTAAAACATTTAAGGTTTTGTAAAAACAATTTATAAAAAAGGAGATTACTCACATTGCTGACTTAGGTTTCTTCTAAGGTTTCCTGGTGATTATCTATAATTTACACAATGCACACGCGTTAGCATAATAACCCTTTATATTTACATTAGTTATACCCTCCTCGAGACGGTATTCCAACGACTACGTCGGGCAGAACCCTGACAGCCGTTACGGAACCCTAGATCAATCGGGCAGCGTATCTAATACGTAACCGGGGTTATAACACTTACATCGGGGCAGAACTTCGTTAATTAGGGGGATATTATACCCGAGTATAGTGCCTACTATATAGTAATTCGAGAGAGAAAGTAAGAATTGAGCGAGTTTTGACTGAAGGCCCGATGCCCTCTTAAATAGGGCCTGATTTTGGGTTTCACGCGGCCCGCGTAAAGTGAGACTAAGGGCTACGCGGCCCGTGTAGTAGACTGGGTAGGCCCTAGCCTGGCCCAGTCAGCGCACTAGCCCCGCCACGATCATGACACGTGTCGGCCTGGGGTCTCGCCTGATCTTATAGCTGTCGCGCCCCACGTAAGATCCTTAAGGGATCTACACGGCCCGCGAGCGACATAGAAATTTTGTTTTTATTTTATTTTTAATGCTAGATCGTATTTAGGGATCAGTTTTCACATACGGGGTGTATTTTAAGACATAGGAGAATATTTTAATATATTTTAGGGTGTCGGAAAAAATTCAGGAGGGTTGTTATATCCTCCCCACCTTGTTTTAGAGCTCGTCCTCGAGGTCTACTGGAACAGGTGTGGGTATTTCCTTTGCATTTCTGATTCAAGCTCCCATGTGTATTCTGGTCCTCTTTTGGAGTCCCACTTCACTTTGACTAGAACTAGGCTTTTGTGCTTGAGGTTCTTAATCTTCCTGTCTTCAATCTGTAGAGGTTTCTCTACAAACTTTAACTGTTCATTTACCTCTATATCCTTAAGAGGCATTACTAGCGATTCATCGGCTAAACACCTTTTGAGATTAGATACAAGAAATATATCATGTATTCCTTCCATTTCCTCTGGCAGTTGTAGCTGATAGGATACTGGTCCTATTCTTTTAATAATCTCAAAATGTCCAATATACCTGGGGCTTAGCTTTCCCCTTTTGATGAATCTTACTACTCCTTTCCAGGGAGAGACTTTCAATAACACTTTATCTCCTACTTGAAATTCCAATGGCTTTCGTCTGTTATCAGCATAACTCTTTTGTCTATCTCGTGCTGCTTTCAGTCGTTCTTTGACTTGAGTGATTTTGTCTGTTGTTTCTTGTACTATCTCAGGTCCAGATAGTTGCTTTTCTCCAATTTCTGCCCAACAGACTGACGTTCGGCACTTTCGTCCATAAAGTGCTTCGAATGGTGCAGCATTGATACTTGTGTGATAACTATTATTATAAGAAAATTCTATCAATGGTAAGTGATCGTCCCAATTACCTCCGAAATCAATTACACAGGCTCTAAGCATGTCATCCATTGTCTGAATTGTCCATTCGCTTTGTCCGTCCGTTTGAGGATGATAAGCAGTGCTTAGATTCAACTTGGTTCCCATTGCTTTTTGGAAACTTGTCCAAAAATGAGAGGTAAAACGACTATCTCTGTCAGAAACAATTGATAGAGGAATTCCATGTAATGAAACTATTTCATTTACATATAATTTAGCTAACTGTTCCATACTGAACGTTTCTTTCATTGGTAGGAAATGAGCTGACTTGGTTAATCTGTCTACAATCACCCAGATTGTATCATTACCTTTTCTTGTTTTGGGTAATTTGGTAACAAAATCCATTGTTATCAATTCCCATTTCCATACAGGCATTTCTAACTGTTGCAATAAACCTGAGGGTTTCTGATGTTCAGCTTTAACTTGTGAACAAGTTAAACACTTTGCAACATATGCTGCTATATCCTTTTTCATTCCTATCCACCAGAAATTCTTTCTTAAGTCCTGATACATCTTATCATTTCCAGGATGCATCGTATACTTAGACTTATGGGCTTCTTCTAATATACGGTGGCGTAGGTTCCCTAATTTAGGTATCCACATTCTTTTCTTATGGAATCTCCAAATTCCATATGTTCCTTGTTCTAATTCCTTAATCATTCCTTTTAACTTTTCAGTATCATCCTTGATTACTGATTCTTGTGCCTTTCTAATCTGATCATTTAAATCTACTTGCAGATTTAACTTAAAAGAACGTACTTTTTTTGGCTTTTCATGATATTTTCGACTTAAAGCATCAGCTACTACGTTTGCCTTTCCTTCATGATACTGGATATTACAATCAAAATCACTAAGTATCTCCATCCAGCGTCTTTGTCTCATATTCAACTCCTTTTGCCCAAAAACATACCTTAAACTTTTATGGTCGGTGAATATGGTGAACTTACTACCGTAAAGGTAATGTCTCCAAATTTTAAGGGCAAAAATTATAGCTCCTAATTCCAAATCATGGGTTGAGTAATTCTCTTCATGATTCTTAAGTTGTCTAGAAGCGTATGCTATAACCTTTTGACGTTGCATTAACACACATCCATAACCTAACTTGGAAGCGTCACAATAGATTACAAAATCTTCAGTTCCTTCTGGTAACGCTAGTATGGGTGCATGAGTTAATCTTTGCTTAAGAATTCTAAAGGCTTCTTCTTGTTTTGGTCCCCATTCAAACTTAATGGATTTACAGGTTAACTTAGTTAAGGGAATGGCTATTCTGGAAAAATCTCGAATGAATCTTCTATAATAACCAGCTAATCCTAAGAAACTTCTAACCTCGGTTGGTGATTCAGGGGTTTTCCATTTGGTAATCGCCTCAATCTTGGTGGGATCTACATGAATTCCTTCATGATTGACTAAATGTCCAAGAAATTGTACTTGTTCTAACCAAAACTCACACTTCGAAAACTTAGCATAAAGCTTTTCTTTTCTTAGTAAACTTAGAAGTGCGTGCAGATGGGCTGCATGTTCCTCCTTGCTTTTAGAATAAATAAGAATATCATCTATAAAGACAATTATGAATTTATCCAAATATGGCTTACATATTTGGTTCATCATGTCCATAAATGCAGCTGGGGCATTGGTTAAACCAAATGGCATGACAGTAAATTCATAATGGCCATACCTTGTTCTGAAAGCGGTCTTAGGAATTGTTAGGGGAGGATTTTTGAATCCTAAGGATCACGGATCCTCAAATGCTGCCAGGATCATGGATCCTCAGTTCTGTTTGAATTAAGGATCCTCAGCATGTCACACCCCCAAAATACCACATGCGGACTTACTGCGGGGCGTGTGACGTACCAGGATCCAAGCCACCAATCACATTGAACTCATGATCATAATTAAATAAAACTTCCATTTATTAACATAAAGTGTTACAAACGTTACATATCATTCATTGTGTACAGCGGAAGCATAAATCAGTTGTTAAGTGCTTAGTAAACCAAGAGTACATAAACCATTGAGCTTGTATTGAGATTCCACGTATCTCGACCCATGACTACTCCAGCTTCCCAGACAGCAAGTTCTAACAATATGCACCTAAAGGCCTGCAAGGCATGTAACAACGAATCAACAACAAAGTTGAGCGAGTTCACAGTTGGGTGTTCGTTTTATGTCGTTTCAAAAACATAGTTTTTCTTTAGCTGGCTTACTTGCCGTGGGGGTTACCCCATAGTTAAAAATATGATTAACCAATTCCTTCTTTCCCAAACCATAACCAGTGGGGGCTTCCCCATGTGAACCACTAGACCCTTTACCATATCGACCACTGACTGAAGTAAGTTGGTGCCCTAGCGTCAATGTCTATCATCATTGACGTGCCCAGATCCATTAGTTCACGCCCGTCCTCTACGGCACGGTGTGAGGCTTGTCAAACCTAAATAGCGCTATCAAACTAATGACCCGCTCGCCATTGGCCCGGCGATTAAGTCGATATAAAAGGAGGGACTTCATGATAGAGATTTTGGTCTAGTATCCGTGTTGTCACCCTTCAATAAAGAGGGTGTGTACGAAATCCCCAAACCAGGAGATTACGTAGTTTCCAATCTATTCCTTATCACATGTTGTCACCCTTCAATAAAGAGGGTGTGTACGTGTTCCAAACCAGGATATCACGCAGTTTTAGTTTAAATCCTTTACCCATTCCCATCCCTTGGGAATCCCATGCCTTGTGAAAAGTGAGAACTCACCTTTGGTTTGCTCGGTAAGATTAAAGTATGTGTTCACAGTTTGATTAATCCAATCCTAGTATAGTTTCAATGCCAGTCAGTTACTTACACACATAATTCACCTATTCCTATTATGTAATTATGAACAAGCATGGCACATATCATTACACAAACTATAATAAGTGTTCGGACCCTATGTATTTTCATATTACATGAACATATATCACATTAACAGTTCACAACTCATGAATATGCATATAACCATAGTTCATAATATTCCATATTCACTTAGACTACCAAATCTTGTTAAAATTGCATATGGTCGGCCATCATTTGGCGGCCCAGATCCTTTAGCCCGCTACCAAGTGTACCGCCCACTCAATAGGGCCCAAATAAACAAACAAACCGGTGACTGGGCTTGAATGTGCAGTCCACATCCGTGTGAGCCCAAATATTTTGGGTGCGGTTCTAAACATTTCAAGGCCCAATATGTGACTAACATAATGATTGTGCAATCATGCAGGGAGTGTGTGACTTAATTCCCTTGTGCGACCAGCCCCCTTTTTGTGCGACCAATCACATGGATGACATGGATGTGGGGCCCAGGAATGAGTGTACAATGTAAATAACAAGTTATCTTATTACTACATGAATCAATCAGAATAGGGCAAAACATTCTCATCATCATTACAAGACACAACGACTACAAGAATATCATGACCATTACAACAGAAGCCGATACAATTCATCACTTATTCAGCCATTATATTTGACTATAAATCAACCGTTTGTTACTATCACCATTAATAGGAGGACACCATTATTTCTTATGGTTTGTAATCCATTTAACAGGAACTACTTAGAGACATAAGCAAAGATTTGTTCCTTATTTCTCATTATTCAAATATGCATGACCAGGTGTACACTATGCATAATCAGTTGTACTCTTGCAAGAACTCAGCAACTACAAAGCATCAACATCCTAACTTCACTATTATCTCATTATTCACATTAACTTCAACAATTAACGGACGTAAATATCAACATTCATTGCAAAGATTCTTGCTATCCAGTTGGACCATTATTTACGTAAACAAGAAAATTATGAATCTCATCATTACACTATTAGCAAATATCAAGATTTACACAGAATCATCAATCATCGAGCACCCAATAAAGACGACATTCTAACCTGATTTTGATGCCGTAACAGAGTGCGCATTAAGAAGAGACGTGAACAGAGTTCTGAGTCGGAGTGTCGTGAGTTACCGGAGGTAGAACGGAGAGCACCGGTGTCGTCGGGGTTTCGAACTCACCGGAGAAGAAAGTGGCAGTGGTTGTCGTGGAGTTTCGGGTGAGGGTGAGCGGATTATGTGAAACGGCTGGTAGGGTTTGTGAGGGTTCCATCCAAGTTGCATGCTACACGACATAATATATAAAGAGTTCATGATGGCGGTTTGGTTAATGCTTGGGCTGAAAGACAAGGAGCTTTGGCTGGGGGAGGGGTGGGCTGAGAAATATAGCTGAGAAGTATAGAGGAAAAGAAAGATTGGGCTGGGTCATATAGTCGGCTGCAACACTGTTGTTACATTACCTTACAACTTATATATATAGTGTTGTTATTATTATTACTATTATTATTATTATTATTATTATTATTATTATTATTATTATTATTAAACTAATGAACAATAAATAACCACTAAAAATGCATAATATTTGCCATGGTTCGGACCTCATGGGTTTCGAGTTACACGAGCGGGTTTGATCAAAAGCAAGACAGTTGTTTTGGTTCAAATGATTAGGGTCAACTAGCCAGACATAGGCTACGGTTCGGGTTGGTTTCAAATGGATAAAGATTTAGTATCTAGTTAATCGCTTGAATAGAATGAACTTAAAATATAATTTAGTTACGTAAAATTTACTCGTCAAATGAAATAAATAGAAGACTCGACCTATAAATGCAAAATGAACGGTTCTAACCTCGAAATTACGAGTTGTCACATCATCCACAAGTTGAAAGAAATTTCGTCCCGAAATTTAGCACGTAGTCACTGAGGAAGCTAGTTAGGTTGCGTGGTTTCCTGGTTTTTCCTGGGGTGTCACATCATCCCCCCGTTGGTTTGGAATTTCGTCCCGAAATTCCACAGTAGCTTCGGCCTCAGTAGTGGTTGCACTTTTCTCGAACAACTGGGGATACTTGTGTTTCATTTGGTCTTCTCGTTCCCAGGTAAACTCTTGGCCACAACGGGAGTTCCAACGAACTCGGACAAGAGGAATTCTGGTACGCTTGAGAACCTTAACGTCTCTGACTGTAATCTCTACCGGTTCCTCGACGAATCGCAACTGATCGTCGATAGTGAGTTCCTTCCAAGGAACTATGAGGGTCTCATCTGACAGACACTTCTTCAGATTTGACACGTGGACTACGTTGTGAACTCCGCTGAGTTCTTCAGGTAGATTCAATTTGTAAGCGACATTGCCAACTATCTCAATGATTTCGAACGGTCCGACATAACGCGGATTGAGTTTGCCTCGTTTTCCAAAACGAACTACACCTTTCCAAGGTGAGACTTTGAGTAGCACTCGATCCCCAACCTGGAACTCGAGTGGTTTCCTGCGCTTATAAGCGTAGCTTTTCTGACGGTCACGAGCTGCCGCCATTCATTGTCGCATCTGAGCAATCTCCTCTACTGAGTCTATGATGAGTTCTGGGCCAGTGATTTGGCCGTTTCCGACTTCTGCCCAACAAAGAGATGATTGGCACTTCCGTCCGTACAATGCCTCGAACGGAGCAGCCTGAATGCTGGTGTGGTAACTGTTGTTATACGAAAGCTCCACTAAAGGGAGGTGTCTTCCCCGACCGTTGCCAAAGTCGATTTCACGTGCTCGAAGCGTGTCTTCAAGAGTTTGGATGGTGCATTCAGTCTGTCCACCCGTTCGTGGATGATATGCTGTGCTCATGCCTAAACGCCAGCCAAAGGATTTGTGCACCGCTTTCCATAAATCAGATGCAAATCGTGGGTCACGATTAGAGGTAATGGAGGTGGGCACCCCGTGCCTAGCCACCGCTTCTTTCAGGTAGATGACTGCAAGTGTAGAAAACTTATCCGATCCTTTGATGGCTAGAAAGTGTGCTGGTTACGCAAGATAATCAATGAGCATCCAGGTGATATTGTTTCCATCTCGAGTTGAAAGTAGACTATTGACCAAATCCATGGCAATCTGTTTTTATTTCCATGTGGGTATTGCTGGTTGCTGATACTTCACCTTGACTTTCCACAAGTCGATCCATCATTCACCTACCTAACTAGGTGAGCCTTCATGTTCGATTACCAGAACAAGGTTTATAAATCCTAATGCCTCTCATCAAAACCCAGACGACTAGAATGTCGAAACTGGTGTGCCTACAGTTGCCTTGTAATGAGACCTGCGTTCGTCTCATGAGGTAACGAGTATCGTCCGACCGGTCAAAGGTTGCTTCTCCACGCCCCGCATGGGTTCAACTTGAAGATTCCTCTTCCTTCAGTTCTCCAGTTTGAATTGCTAGGATTCCAAGTACTGTCGTTGTTCCTTTGATCGTTGTCCTCTTAATATAACTATGGCCAATCCATGCTGTAGGCACCTTTATTTCCATACTGTAGGCTAGGGTTACGAATACCTTGTTGTCGCTGTGACTGTTGCCCTCAATGTCGTTGCTCGAAACGAAGCGCTACGATTCCTCACCATCATAGTCCATCTTTTCACATTCTGAGCCACGTCCTAAAGCACTACTCACTGTGCTGGCAGTTACGCTTACCACACTAAGGTCAATTATCATCATTTATGCCCCGTTTGATTCGTAAGAGTTGACTCCCATAATTCGCTGACTAGAGTTACGGACACGATTGAAATCAATCCGCTGATGTTCGTTGCCGGTAATCAGGGTCATCAAAGTACTGGGCTTGGTAAGGTACTACGCTCAACCTCCTACCCATCGATGTTGCAAGCGCTTCAAGTAATACGCAGTACGTTGCGGGAGTGTTGCAGAAGTGACCGCACTTCGGAAACTAAGGCGTCAATATGTTAAGTTCCAGCAAGCGAAGAAAGGTGAGAAAGATATCGATCAATCATTCGACAATGCGACATCCAACACATGGACGTTCGTATAAGCACCTAACATACTACCCGGTTCGCTGAGTTCAGATGGGTGTTCAGGTAACACTCGATAGCATCGAGATTTGAAAGGATCCAGGGAGGAATGGAAAGTTCACGTTCGAGTAGGGGACAATCACTACTATGACCCCTATAGGTTGGTTATGTTTCACATTGATCAAATAACGGAACGGAACCCCTTTTCCACTTGTTAAGCCTCACTGGGACTCACATGCACCCCACAGTATTATTATGTGTGCACCCACAATAATATTGTGATTTGCATGCTCATCTCAGCTCCTCTTAACTCATGTCAAATGGTTCCTCAAACTCGAGTAGCAAACAAAGAGTATCACGAAGCGTAAGTCATGAAGGTTTAGGGAAATACCACCCTATCAGTCACATAACACATGCAAGTATACATGAATTCATATTGTTGTGCTAAACGTGCAATCACATGCAATATCATATGTAGGTGTTCACTAGTTATGCAGTACAATGAGTATACGAGAGACGAACCTTGCAATCTGGAGCTGAGTGTCATGGTCGTATTCACGTCTTCAGAACTGTTCGGTTATAGTCTGGTTTTATAAAAAACGTTTTCCCCCATTTTAAATAAAACCAAGTTCACTATAACCAATGGCTCTGATACCAATATGTCACACCCCCAAAATACCACATGTGGACTTACTGCGGGGCGTGTGACGTACCAGGATCCAAGCCACCAATCACATTGAACTCATGATCATAATTGAATAAAACTTCCATTTATTAACATAAAGCGTTACAAACGTTACATATCATTCATTGTGTACAACGGAAGCATAAATCAGTTGTTAAGTGCTTAGTAAACCAAGAGTACATAAACCATTGAACTTGTATTGAGATTCCACGTATCTCGACCCATGACTACTCTAGCTTCCCAGACAGCAAGTTCTAACAATATGCACCTAAAGGCTTGCAAGGCATGTAACAACGAATCAACAACAAAGTTGAGCGAGTTCACAGTTGGGTGTTCGTTTTATGTCGTTTCAAAAACATAGTTTTTCTTTAGCTGGCTTACTTACCGTGGGGGTTACCCCATAGTTAAAAATATGATTAACCAATTCCTTCTTTCCCAAACCATAACCAGTGGGGGCTTCCCCATGTGAACCACTAGACTCGTTACCATATCGACCACTGACTGAAGTAAGTTGGTGCCCTAGCGTCAATGTCTATCATCATTGACATTCCCAGATCCATTAGTTCACGCCCGTCCTCTGTGGCACGGTGTGAGGCTTGTCAAACCTAAATAGCGCTATCTAACTAATGACCCGCTCGCCATTGGCCCGGCAATTAAGTCGATATAAAAGAAGGGACTTCATGATAGAGATTTTGGTCTAGTATCCGTGTTGTCACCCTTCAATAAAGAGGGTGTGTACGAAATCCCCAAACCAGGAGATTATGTAGTTTCCAATCTATTCCTTATCACATGTTGTCACCCTTCAATAAAGAGGGTGTGTACGTGTTCCAAACCAGGATATCACGCAGTTTTAGTTTAAATCCTTTACCCATTCCCATCCCTTGGGAATCCCATGCCTTGTGAAAAGTGTGAACTCACCTTTGGTTTGCTCGGTAAGATTAAATCGATCAATCATTCGACGATGCGACATCCAACACATGGACGTTCGTATAAGCACCTAACATACTACCCGGTTCGCTGAGTTCAGATGGGTGTTCAGGTAACACTCGATAGCATCGAGATTTGAAAGGATCCAGAGAGGAATGGAAAGTTCACGTTCGAGTAGGGGACAATCACTACTATGACCCCTATAGGTTGGTTATGTTTCACATTGATCAAATAACGGAACGGAACCCCTTTTCCACTTTTTAAGCCTCACTGGGACTCACATGCACCCCACAGTATTATTATGTGTGCACCCACAATAATATTGTGATTTGCATGCTCATCTCAGCTCCTCTTAACTCATGTCAAATGGTTCCTCAAACTTGAGTAGCAAACAAAGAGTATCACGAAGCGTAAGTCATGAAGGTTTAGGGAAATACCACCCTATCAGTCACATAACACATGCAAGTATACATGAATTCATATTGTTGTGCTAAACGTGCAATCACATGCAATATCATATGTAGGTGTTCACTAGTTATGCAGTACAATGAGTATACGAGAGACGAACCTTGCAATCTGGAGCTGAGTGTCATGGTCGTATTCACGTCTTCAGAACTGTTCGGTTATAGTCTGGTTTTACAAAAACGTTTTTCCCCATTTTAAATAAAACCAAGTTCACTATAACCAATGGCTCTGATACCAATATGTCACACCCCCAAAATACCACATGCGGACTTACTGCGGGGCGTGTGACGTACCAGGATCCAAGCCACCAATCACATTGAACTCATGATCATAATTAAATAAAACTTCCATTTATTAACATAAAGCGTTACAAACGTTACATATCATTCATTGTGTACAGCGGAAGCATAAATCAGTTGTTAAGTGCTTAGTAAACCAAGAGTACATAAACCATTGAGCTTGTATTGAGATTCCACGTATCTCGACCCATGACTACTCCAGCTTCCCAGACAGCAAGTTCTAACAATATGCACCTAAAGGCCTGCAAGGCATGTAACAACGAATCAACAACAAAGTTGAGCGAGTTCACAGTTGGGTATTCGTTTTATGTCGTTTCAAAAACATAGTTTTTCTTTAGCTGGCTTACTTGCCGTGGGGGTTACCCCATAGTTAAAAATATGATTAACCAATTCCTTCTTTCCCAAACCATAACCAGTGGGGGCTTCCCCATGTGAACCACTAGACCCGTTACCATATCGACCACTGACTGAAGTAAGTTGGTGCCCTAGCGTCAATGTCTATCATCATTGACGTGCCCAGATCCATTAGTTCACGCCCGTCCTCTGCGGCACGGTGTGAGGCTTGTCAAACCTAAATAGCGCTATCTAACTAATGACCCGCTCGCCATTGGCCTGGCGATTAAGTCGATATAAAATGAGGGACTTCATGATAGAGATTTTGGTCTAGTATCCGTGTTGTCACCCTTCAATAAAGAGGGTGTGTACGAAATCCCCAAACCAGGAGATTACGTAGTTTCCAATCTATTCCTTATCACATGTTGTCACCCTTCAATAAAGAGGGTGTGTACGTGTTCCAAACCAGGATATCACGCAGTTTTAGTTTAAATCCTTTACCCATTCCCATCCCTTAGGAATCCCATGCCTTGTGAAAAGTGTGAACTCACCTTTGGTTTGCTCGGTAAGATTAAAGTATGTGTTCACAGTTTGATTAATCCAATCCTAGTATAGTTTCAATGCCAGTCAGTTACTTACACACATAATTCACCTATTCCTATTATGTAATTATGAACAAGCATGGCACATATCATTACACAAACTATAATAAGTGTTCGGACCCTATGTATTTTCATATTACATGAACATATATCACATTAACAGTTCACAACTCATGAATATGCATATAACCATAGTTCATAATATTCCATATTCACTTAGACTACCAAATCTTGTTAAAATTGCATATGGTAGGCCATCATTTGGCGGCCCAGATCCTTTAGCCCGCTACCAAGTGTACCGCCCACTCAATAGGGCCCAAATAAACAAACCGGTGACTGGGCTTGAATGTGCAGTCCACATCCGTGTGAGCCCAAATATTTTGGGTGCGGTTCTAAACATTTCAAGGCCCAATATGTGACTAACATAATGATTGTGCAATCATGCAGGGAGTGTGTGACTTAATTCCCTTGTGCGACCAGCCCCCTTTTTGTGCGACCAATCACATGGATGACATGGATGTGGGGCCCAGGAATGAGTGTACAATGTAAATAACAAGTTATCTTATTACTACATGAATCAATCAGAATAGGGCAAAACATTCTCATCATCATTACAAGACACAACTACTACAAGAATATCATGACCATTACAACAGAAGCCGATACAATTCATCACTTATTCAGCCATTATATTTGACTATAAATCAACCGTTTGTTACTATCACCATTAATAGGAGGACACCATTATTTCTTATGGTTTGTAATCCATTTAACAGGAACTACTTAGAGACACAAGCAAAGATTTGTTCCTTATTTCTCATTATTCAAATATGCATGACCAGGTGTACACTATGCATAATCAGTTGTACTCTTGCAAGAACTCAGCAACTACAAAGCATCAACATCCTAACTTCACTATTATCTCATTATTCACATTAACTTCAACAATTAACGGACGTAAATATCAACATTTACACAGAATCATTACACTATTAGCAAATATCAAGATTTACACAGAATCATCAATCATCGAGCACCCAATAAAGACGAAATTCTAACCTGATTTTGATGCCGTAATAGAGTGCGCATTAAGAAGAGACGTGAACAGAGTTCTGAGTCGGAGTGTCGTGAGTTACAGGAGGTAGAACGGAGAGCACCGGTGTCGTCGGGGTTTCGAACTCGTCGGAGAAGAAAGTGGCAGTGGTTGTCGTGGAGTTTCGGGTGAGGGTGAGCGGATTATGTGAAACGGCTGGTAGGGTTTGTGAGGGTTCCATCCAGGTTGCATGCTACGCGACATAATATATAAAGAGTTCATGATGGCGGTTTGGTTAATGCTTGGGCCGAAAGACAAGGAGCTTTGGCTGGGGGAGGGGTGGGCCGAGAAATATAGCTGAGAAGTATAGAGGAAAAGAAAGATTGGGCTGGGTTATATAGTCGGCTTCAACACTGTTGTTACATTACCTTACAACTTATATATATAGTGTTGTTATTATTATTACTATTATTATTATTATTACTATTATTAAACTAATGAACAATAAATAACCACTAAAAATGCATAATATTTGCCATGGTTCGGACCTCATGGGTTTCGAGTTACACGAGCGGGTTTGATTGAAAGCAATTGGTTCAAACGATTAGGGTCAACTAGCCAGACATGGGCTACGGTTCGGGTTGGTTTCAAATGGATAAAGATTTAGTATCTAGTTAATCGCTTGAATAGAATGAACTTAAAATATAATTTAGTTACGTAAAATTTACTCGTCAAATGAAATAAATATAAGACTCGACCTATAAATGCAAAATGAACGGTTCTAACCTCGAAGTTACGAGTTGTCACACAGAAGGTGTTGCAGGATCAGGATTCAGGATCCTTATTGTTATCCTTTTACTAACAATTGTCTACCTTGTACGTAAGCTTGTTTTGCAGGAGCAAAGGCATGGACCAAGTCTCACCGAAATTCCTGGAGCATATTCCCTCAATATTTCACACGTGCTTGGCTCTTGTGGACGTTATGGAGATCGTGGGGAGCTTGCACTATTTGCGGATAGTTAGTTAGTTTAGTTATTTCTATTTTAAAATGGGGATAACAAGCTTGAGTTAGAACACTTAGCTAATTTTGGCATACACACATTCTCGCAACAGCTCTCAATCAGCTCTCAAACACTACTTGGCGATTTCATACATTTTTTGCACATTGCATACAAGTGATCCTTGTAACAAGCTTGTTATCATCCCGAGTTGTAAACTACTTTTGATTAATCTTAGTTGGTGATCGGTAGTTTCCATCACCCGAGGTTTTTTATGCCGGAGATCAACTCTTGATCAAGGGCTTTTTCCTCGTATAAATCCTTGTGTCACTTGTTCATTACATTTCTGAATTATCCTTAACATTGTTCATTGATTCAAGCATCACACCTCACAACAAAAGATTTGGTTGCATTATCCTTGCTTGATTTTTGACCAAAACAGTTTGGCACCCACCGTGGGGCAATAGGTGCTTCATTCCTGAGAAATTATTGTTTTTGTGATCATTTCGGTTCATTACAACCAAGCAGATGGCTTCTTCAGCAAAGAATACTTCAAGTTCAATGCCGGCAATGAGTTCTTCACAGGGCGTTCCTCCTTTGCCTCCACCACCTTCTGGATCCCAGAAGAATGCTGAAAATGTTGCGAAGAGACAAAGCCCCATTTTTCCAAAACCACCAACTTCTTCTGTTTCTTATAATCCTACTACTAATGATCTTTTTACTCTGATTTTGCAGATGAGGGATCACATACAAGAGCAGGACAAAACCAACGAAAGGATCCTCCGTGAAATCGGTGACATCAAGAAACAGAAGAAATCAGCGGAGGATCACTCCCCTCTGATACCAAGGTCACTGAATTTTGACACTCTAGCCGTAACTGCCCAACAATCTGCAGCCTTAGACATCCAGTACCAAACTGAACCATTAGGAAGGCGTTATGGAGCAACAACTATGAGTCAGGCTTTTGGGTCTCACTTCCAGCCTCAAGGATCCTGTTTCCAGCCTTCAGGATCCTCTTTTCAGCATCAGGGATCCTTCGTCAGCTCAGGATGATATTTGGGAATGCACACAGTTCAAGGATCCTCATTTCAGGTTCAAGGATCCTCTCAGCCTCAGGGATCCTTTCAAGTTCAAGGATCCTCTCAGCCTCAGGGATCCTCTCAGGTTCAAGGATCCAACATCTTTCAGGATCAAGGATTCTTAAGAAGTGTACAACCCCCAAGCACAGATGTTCATCAAGGAGACTTCATTCCAATGCAGACCATTGCCTCTTCTGGTCCTTCAATCATACCAGAATCCCGTTAATATGGATTCACATCTGCAATTCCTAACTTGAATCCCCTGGGAGGTAACACTTTCAATAATTCTTATAACACTAACCATGGCTCTATGCAGGATACAGGTATCAATCAAGCTATGGCTAGGGAATTACAGAAGCTGAAGGATATGATATCCAGCGTTCCAGGAGTGGTTAAGCCCATTCCTGAAATTGCAGATGGGAGTCATAGGATATCTCGTTTTGCACCACCTATTTGTGATGCTGAGATACCTAAAAGGTTTCAGATACCAACTATGAAGCTGTATGATGGTTCAACGGATCCAGAAGAACATGTAGCTCAATATAGAGAAAGGATGGAGATCAACCCCATCCTAGAGAGGTTAAAAGAAGCATGTCTATGCAAGGGTTTCGGATCCACACTTACAGCATCTGCTCTTAAATGACTGCCAAGTCTTCCCCCTTACTCTATTACTTTATTTGCTAATCTAGTTAACCTGTTTAATAGTCAATTCTCATGTAGTAGAAAATTTGAACGATTAACTAGTGATTTATATAGGGTAACACAAGGTCAAAATGAATCACTTAGGGATTATATCACTAAGTTTAGTAAAGAATCCTTAGACATTCCTAACCTGGATATAGCTACGGCTATAGAAGCCTTTAAAATGGGTTTGCTTAGGGATTCATTATTCTATGATGATCTTGTTATGACCCCATGCAGGAATCTTGATGAAGTGAGAACCAGGGCCCTTAGGTTCATCCGTTTAGAGGATGATAAAAGGATCCAGGAGAGATTGGCAGGATCCTCGAAACAGGAAAAGCAAGGATCCTACATCAAGAATAACAAGTTCAAGTCCCATAACAAGTCTGATAACCAGAATGTGCATGCAGTAGAACAAGAAGAGGATGATGAGGATTATCCTCCAATCTCTGAATACTGTTTTTCTGTTGATAACAATGAAGTAATTCTTGCAATGCAGAATTTGGGTGAGAAAGCTAGGTGGCCAAGGAAGAGTGATAAACCTGCTGCTACAAAAGACAAATCCAAATGGTGTGCATATCATGAGGATTTCGGGCATCTCACTGAAGAGTGTATTGCACTTAGAAAAGAAATTGGTTACTTGTTAAGCAAGGGGCACTTGAAGGAGCTTTTGGGAAGAAAGAAGTCAAGGATCCAGGATCCTGAAAGGATCCCAGAAAAAGCTCCTGCTCCTCCGGCAGATGCACAAGTTATAAACTTCATATCCGGTGGATCAGACATTTGTGGTACTTCCTTTTCAGCAGCCAAAAGACACGCTAAAGAGACCAAGATGGATAATGGAGATAGACCCATCCGGACCTCCACTGTCACACAGGATAAAGTCATAACTTTTGATGAGGATGATCGTGTTGATGTTCAGGATCCTCATCATGATGGTCTTGTTATTACTCTGTTTATTTCTAACCATTTTGTTCGCAGGATCCTGATAGATGGAGGAAGCTCAGTAAACATCATTCAGCTTGACGTCCTCAAGAAGATGAACATTCCTGAATCAGACATTGTCCCAAGATCTTCAGTTCTTGTGGGATTCAGCGGAGAGACCAAGAATACATTGGGGGACATCAAACTCCCCATCTATATTGAAGGACTCCATTCTTATCAAAAAAATTTTGTTATAGATTGCTTATCTTGTTGCAATGTTATCCTTGGCAGGCCATGGATACACGACATGAAGGCAATCCCATCTACCTATCACCAATGTGTAAAGCTTCCTAGTCCGTGGGGAGTGGTGAAAATCGAGAGTGACCAGCAAGAAGCTAAGAATTGTTACACGTCATCAATGAAGCCAGCCTCAAGACCAAGGGAGCAATAGCAATTAAAGCATCCTTCAAGAGATGTCTTGGAGGCACGAGAACAGGATGTGAAAGAAATCCTTATGGATCCTCATGATCCTGAATCCATAGTCTTCATAGGATCAGGGATCCTCAGCAACATTGAACAAGAGCTAGTATCCTTCCTTAAGAGGAGGAAAACTACCTTTGCCTGGAAGCATGAGGACATGACAGGTATATCTAAAGATATAATTACTCATAAGCTTGGCATTGACAGGTCATTCAAGCCTATACATCAGAAGAGGAGGAAGTTTGCACCTGAAAGGAATGCTATTATCCAGGAAGAGGTAGATAAACTACTTCGGGCAGGTATGATAAGAGAGGTTAAGTATCCAAGGTGGTTAGCCAATGTGGTTGTTGTTAAAAAAAAACGGAAAGTGGAGGGTATGTGTCGATTTTACTGATTTAAACAAGGCATGTCCCAAGGATCCTTTCCCATTACCCCACATTGACTCCATGGTGGATGCTACCGCAGGTCATGAGTTGTTGACTTTTATGGATGCTTCATCTGGATTTCAACAAATTCAGATGGAACCATCTGATCAAGAGGATACAGCCTTTATGACCTCAACTGGTATATATTGTTATATTGCTATGCCATTTGGACTAAGGAATGCAGGTGCTACTTATCAAAGGCTAGTCAATATGATGTTCAAGAAACAAATTGGACACACTATGGAAGTCTACATAGACGACATGGTGGTTAAGTCCAAGAAAGCTGAGGATCACCTTAGAGACTTGGAGGAAGCATTCAATATCCTTGATAAATTTAATATGAAACTAAATCCTTCCAAGTGTCACTTTGGTGTTAAAGCAGGTAAATTCCTAGGCTATTGTTAGGGGAGGATTCTCCAAAGATCAGTGATCCTCAATTACTGTTGGGCTTAGGGATCCTCAATTATGTTTGAATTAGTGATCCTCAGAGAGTATTGTAGGATCAGGATCCAGGATCATCATAGTGATCCTTACACTAACGACTGTCTGCTTTGAATATGAAGTTGTTTTGCAGGAGTACGTGCTTGGACTTGGTCTTGGCGATATTCCTGGAGCATATTCTTTTTTTATTCCGCACGTGCTTGACTAATATGGACGTTATGGAGGTCGTGGAAGACTTGCACGAAATGCGGATAGTTAGTTAGCTTAGATATTTTCCAAATTTAAAAGGGGATAGCGAGCTAGATTAGAACACTTGGCTATTTTTTGGCTAAACACACACACTCGTAACTGTTCTCATCAGCTCCCGACAGTTTGCTCGGCGATTACACACTTTTTTGCACATTACACTCTAGTGATCCTTGTAACAAGCTCGCTATCATCTAAAGTTGTAATACATTTTCTGTTTAATCTGAGTTGGTGATCGGTAGTTTCCATCACCCGAGGTTTTTTATGCCGGAGATCAACTCTTGATCAAGGGCTTTTTCCTCGTATAAATTGTTAGGGGAGGATTTTCTAACAATTAGTGATCCTTATTCGTTATCCTAACTGGTGATCCTTACTTCTGTGACAGGTGGTGATCCTCAAACGAGCTTCAGGATCAGGATCATGGATCACTTTAAGGATCCTCGTACTGACGATTGTTTACTTATGTATTATACTATCTCGCAGGTATGACGAGCTTGACCAGGTCTTGGCGACATTCCTGGAGAATATTCCTAAACTATTCTGCACGTGCTTGACCAAAAATAGACGTTGTGGAGAACGTGGAGGCTTGGCACGAAAGTCGGATAGTTAGTTTAGGTGGTTATTTCTATTTTAAAAGGGAGTAACGAGCTAGTAGAAAACAGTTAGTCATTTTTTGCAGTTACACACACTCGTACAAACGCTCATACAAGCTCTCGTTCAAACACTTAGCAATTTCATACACTTTCTACACATATCACCGTAGTGATCCTTGTACCTAGCTCGTTACTATCCGAAGTTGTAAACATTAATTCATTTATTTGAGCTTGGTGATCGGTAGTTTCCATCACCCGGGGTTTTTTGTGCCGGAGATCAACTCTTGATCAAGGGCTTTTTCCCCGTATAAATCCTTGTGTTGTTTGTGCAATTTACATTGAAGTGATCTTCTTCGCTGTTACACATTTTGAGCATCATTCCCCGTAACAAAGAGTTTGGTTGTAATATCCTCAACAGATTTTTTTGACCAAAACAGTTTGGCGCCCACCGTGGGGCAATTGGTGCTTTGTCCTTAGAAGAATTCGCATTTCTGTGCTCATTCCGGTTCACTACAACCAAGCAGATGGCTTCCTCAGCGAAGAATACTTCAAACTTGATGCCTTCATTCACTTCTTCACAAGGCGTCCCTCCTTTGCCTCCACCACCTTCTGGATCCCAGAAGAATACTGAGAATGCCGCGAAGAAACCAACTCCCATTTTCTCAAAACCACCTACTTCTTCTGTTTCAACTAATCCTACTACTAATGATCTCTATGCCTTGATTTTGCAGATGAGGAATCATGCACAAGAGCAGGATAAGACCAACGAAAGGATCCTCCGGGAGATTGACGAAATTAAGAAACAGAAGAAAACGGCAGAGGATCGTTCCCCACTGATGCCCAGATCTTTGAATTTTGATACCCCGGTGATTACTTCTCAGCCATCAGTGGTTCCAGACATTCAATATGTGGGTGGACCAAAAGGAGTGCACTACGGAACAACAACAATGACCCAGGCATCAGGTTCATATTTCCAGCCAGCGGGATCCTATCCTCAGCATATGGGATCCCTTACGAGTTCAGGAGGATATTCAGGAATGCAGCAGTTTCAAGGATCCTCCTTCGTTCCAGGATCATCCCAGGTTCAAGGATCCTCCTTCGTTCCAGGATCATCCCAGGTTCAAGGATCCTCCTTCGTTCCAGGATCATCCCAGGTTCAAGGATCCTCCTTCGTTCCAGGATCATCCCAAGTTCAAGGATCCTCCTTTGTTCCAGGATCATCCCAGGTTCAAGGATCCTCCTTCGCTCCAGGATCGTCTCAGTTTCAAGGATCCTTCCAGATGCCAGGATCCTTGAGGAGTTTGCAAACAGGAAGTTCAGATGTCCATCAGGGAGATTTTATTCCAATGTAGACCAATGCCTCTACTGGTCCCTCGATCATTCCAGAGCCTCAACAATACGGATTAACATCTATTCTTCCTAACTTGAATCCAATGGGAGGTAACACTTTTAATAATTCTCACACTACTAACCATGGTCTTATGCAGGATCCAGGTATCAATCATGCCATGGCCAGAGAATTGCAAAAGCTAAAGGATATGATATCAAGTGTTCCGGGAGTGGTCAAACCTATCCCAGAGATTGCAGATGGGAGCCACAAGATATCTCGTTTTGCACCACCAATCTGTGATGCTGAGATACCCAAGAGGTTCCACGTGCCTACAATGAAGCTGTACGATGGTTCGACTGATCCTGAGGAACACATAGCACAATATAGGGAAAGGATGGAAATCAATCCAATCCCAGAAAGGTTAAAGGAAGCATGCCTGTGCAAAGGATTCGGATCCACTCTTACTGGATCAGCTCTTAAATGGCTGCTAAGTCTTCCTCCCTACTCTATTACCTCATTTGCCAACCTAGTTAACTTGTTTAATAATCAGTTTTCTTGTAGTAGGAAATTTGAACGATTAACTAGTGATTTATATAGGATAACCCAGGGTCATAATGAATCATTAAGGGATTACATTACCAAATTCAGCAAAGAATCCTTAGACATCCCCAACTTAGATATAGCCACGGCTGTTGAGGCCTTTAAAATGGGATTGCTTAGGGATTCGTCTTTCTATGATGATCTTGTTATGACACCATGCAGGAACTTAGATGAGGTAAGAACCCGAGCACTTAGATTCATTCGGCTAGAAGATGACAAGAGGATCCAGGAGAGGTTAGCAGGATCCTCAAAGCAGGATAAGCAAGGATCCTCATTCAGGAACAACAAGTTCAGATCCTACAACAGATCTGATAATCAGAACGTGCATTCTGTTGATCAAGAAGAGGATGATGAGGATTATCCTCCAATTTCTGAATATTGTTTTAGTGTTGATAACAATGAACTAATCCTTGCTATGCAGAACCTAGGTGATAAAGCTAGATGGCCGAGAAAGAATGATAGGCCAGCTGCAACTAAGGATAAATCAAAATGGTGTGCATATCATGAAGATTTTGGGCACCTCACAGAAGAATGCATTGCATTAAGGAAGGAAATTGGATACTTGTTGAGCAAAGGGCACCTAAAAGAGTTGTTGGGAAGAAAAAAGTCAAGGACTCAGGATCCTGAAAGGATCCCTGAGAAGGCTCCAGCTCCTCCAGCAGATGCACAAGTGATAAACTTTATTTTTGGAGGATCCGACATTTGTGGCACATCCTTCTCAGCAGCTAAAAGGCATGCAAAGGAAACTAAAATGGATAATGGAGAAAGACCAGTTCGAACATCAAGTGTCTCCGAAGGAAAAGTCATAACCTTTGATGAAGAGGATCGTGTTGATATCCAGGATCCTCATCACGATGGTTTAGTTATCACTCTTTTTATATCTAACCATTTTGTCCGCAGGATCCTTATAGACGGAGGAAGTTCAGTGAATATTATCCAGCTTGATGTTCTAAAGAAGATGGGTATTCCTGAATCAGAAATCATACCAAGATCCTCCGTGCTCGTGGGGTTTAGTGGTGAAACTAAGAACACCCTGGGGGACATTAAACTCCCAATATATATTGAAGGCTTACACTCTTATCAAAAATTTTGTGTTATTGACTGTTTATCTTGTTGTAATGTTATCCTTGGCAGGCCCTGGATACACGATATGAAAGCAGTCCCATCAACTTACCACCAATGTGTGAAGCTCCCTAGTCCTTGGGGAATAGTAAAGATTGATAGTGATCAGCAGGAGGCTAAGAATTGTTACACTTCGTCGATGAAACCAGCCTCGAAGTCAAGGGAGCAATAGCAATCAAGGTATCCTCCAAGGAATGTCTTGGAGGCCAGGGAGCAGGATGTGGTAGAAATCCTCATGGATTCCGATGATCCTGAATCCAAAATCTATATCGGATCAGGGATCCTTGGCGAAATGAAAGAAGACCTCGTATCCTTCCTCAAAAGGAGAAAGACTACCTTTGCATGGAAACACGAAGACATGACTGGTATATCCAAGGATGTTATCACTCATAAACTCGGCATTGACAGATCCTTCAAACCAATCCATCAAAGGAGAAGAAAGTTTGCACCAGAAAGGAATGCCATCATCCAAGAAGAGGTAGAGAAATTGCTCCGGGCAGGTATGATTAGAGAGGTCAAGTATCCAAGATGGTTGGCCAATGTGGTTGTTGTTCAAAAGAAAAACGGAAAGTGGAGGGTATGTGTCGATTTTACCGATTTAAATAAGGCATGTCCCAAGGATCCTTTCCCTTTACCCCACATTGACTCCATGGTGGATGCAACCGCGGGTCATGAACTGTTAACTTTTATGGATGCTTCATCTGGATTTCAACAAATCCAAATGGAACCATCCGACCAAGAGGATACAGCCTTCATGACTCCAACTGGTATATACTGCTATATTGCTATGCCGTTCGGATTAAGAAATGCAGGTGCAACATACCAAAGGCTGGTGAATATGATGTTCAAGGATCAGATTGGACAAACTATGGAGGTTTACATAGATGATATGGTGGTAAAATCCTTAAAAGCTGAGGATCACCTAAGAGACTTGGAGGAAGCATTCGATATCCTTGATAAATATAACATGAAACTTAATCCTTCAAAATGTCACTTTGGTGTTAAAGCAGGTAAATTCTTAGGATATATGGTGACAAAGAGAGGCATTGAAGCTAGCCCGGAACAAATCAAAGCAATAGTGAACATCAAATCTCCGGCAAATGCTAAGGATGTTCAAAGGCTAACAGGAAGGATAGCAGCCTTGAACAGATTTATATCCAAGTCCTCCGAGAAGTGTAAAGAATTCTATGATATCCTAAGGAAGAACAAGAAATTTGAGTGGACGGAGAAGCATGAAAATGCTTTAAAAGCCCTCAAAGATTACCTATCCTCGGCCCCGGCTTTAATGAAACCAGAAAAAGGTGAAGTGTTATCCTTGTATCTTGCAGTATCCTCAAAAGCAGTAAGTGCGGTCCTTGTTAAGGATCATCAAGGTACACAACATCCTGTTTATTATGTAAGTAAAAGTTTACTTGATGCCGAGTCCAGGTATTCACACCTTGAAAAGCTTATTCTTGCATTAATTATGGCATCTACCAAGTTAAGACATTATTTTGAAACTCATATTATCATTGTTAAAACTAATTTTCCAATTAAGAATGTCCTCAGGAAACCAGAGATGTCAGGAAGGATGGCTAAGTGGGCAGTAAAGCTGAGTGCATATGATATAAGATATGAGCCTAGGACAGCCATCAAATCCCAAGCATTAGCTGACTTTGTGGCTGATTTCAGTAGTGATTTACAAGAAGAAGCTGAGCTAGAAGTCCAGCAGCTAGAAGAGACAAAGGATCCTTGGATACTCTATACTGATGGATCCTCAAACGTCAAAGGCACAGGGCTTGGAATACTACTAAAATCGCCACAGGGGGACATAATACCCCATTCTATAGCTTGTGAGTTCCAAACCACTAATAATGAGGCTGAATATGAAGCCTTAATTGCTGGTTTGCAAATTGCAAAGCATATGGGGATCAGGTATCTTGAGGTACACGTAGATTCTTTGTTGATTACAAACCACTTTAATGGATCATATGCTGTTAAAGGTGAAAAGCTAACCAAATATTTGGAGATAGTCAAAAGTTTGGCACTCTCTTTTGTTTCCTTTAGTTTGTCACAGGTACCAAGGGAAGAAAATACAGAAGCTGATGCATTGGCTAACTTAGGATCATCTTTAAAGATCCCAGAGGATATCAAGATCCCTATTATTCATATCCTGACCCCAGCTATTGAGGATCATGTGGCTATGGAGATAGGGAATAATTCTGCAATGATCCCTAGTGAGGATACTCGATCCCATTCAGGATCAGGATCATGGATCTCACCAATTATGAGATACTTACAACATGGAGAGATTCCTACAGGAGAAAACCCTAGGGCTTTCAAATCTAAGGTATCTCAATTCACAATTTTAAATAATATGTTGTATAGACGATCTCTTGCAGGACCATACTTGAGATGCATTGAGGATCCTGAAGTTCAAGAAGTTTTAAAAGACTTCCATGAAGGAGATTGTGGAAACTACACTGGGGGCAGGGCATTATTCTCAAGGATCCTGAGGACAGGATACTACTGGCCAACCATGAAGAAAGATGCTGTGGAGTATGCCAGAAGATGTGATCCTTGCCAGAGACACAGCAATATCCTTCATCAACCAGCTGAATTATTGCATCCTATATCCTCCTCTTGGCCATTTATGAGATGGGGTATGGATATAGTTGGCAAGCTCCCTAAGGCACCTGGTGGAAAAATATTCATGCTAGCTATGACTGACTACTTCTCCAAATGGATAGAGGCTGAAGCTTTTGCCCAAGTTAGAGAAAAGGAAGTTATATCCTTCATTAAAAGAAATATTATAACTAGATTTGGAATTCCTTCTGAGATTATATGTGATAATGGTTCCCAATTTATTGGGGGCAGAACCACTAACTTTTGTGACAGCTGGGGGATTAGGATGATAACATCAACACCAGTCCACCCACAAGCTAATGGCCAAGCAGAATCATCCAACAAGATCATCATCAACAATTTGAAGAAGAAGCTTGGATCCAAGAAAGGGAAATGGGCAGAAGAACTACCCTATGTGCTTTGGGCTGACAGGACAACCCCTAAGAATGCTACTGGTCAAACACCATTCTCTTTGGTGTTTGGGGCAGAATCGGTGATCCCAACAGAAATGATGGTTCCAACTGCTAGAACAACTACTCGTGATCCTGAGGAAAATAATGAAAACTTGGCTCAAGACCTGGATACTATTGAAGAATTCAGGGGTATGGCTAGGATAAGGATGGCCAGTTATCAGCAAAGAATGGCTGGTGCTTACAACAAAAATGTCAGGATCAGGAGGTTTCAAGTTGGAGATATGGTATTAAGGAAAGCATTTCAAAATACTACCAATCCTGCTGATGGAAAACTGGCTCCAAAATGGGAAGGCCCTTATTTGATTGAAGCTGAAGCAGGAAAGGGGGCATATAGATTGCTAACCATGGAAGGTGATCTGCTACCAAGAGCTTGGAATGCTGTCCACTTGAAGAAATATTTTATGTGACCAGGATCCTCATGGCAGAGGTGATCCTAGCGAGAAGGGATATCCTTAAAGGATCCTCAAAGTATCGGTGATCCTTACTTAGGTAATATCCTAAACTTGAGCTATTTCATTTCATTATTTTCTCTTATAAGGATAAGGATCGTGTATCCTTTATCCATCTCTCACGTGAGTTCAAGTTTTGAAAGTTCAGGTATCCTTAGCATAACGTTGGTTATCCACAGAAGTAATCCGTCTTTTGGGCTTGTCCCCAGTTATCCTTGGGCTTGTCCCCAGATTCCGCCTGTAGCGCACGATGATCCTGGTGTAGTTCAAGGCTTTGGGACCAGTACTCGTTCTAGGGGCTGATAATTCCATTGTTCTGGCTATGCTTAGGATCCTACGTATAATGGTAGACGTACCATACATCCGTTCATAAGGTTTCTAACGTTTTCACGTTAGCTAAGGTTTCTAACGTTTTCACGTTAGCTAAGGTTTTGGCATCTTCATGTCACTAAGTTTGGATAGTCGCCAGTCAGGG
This sequence comes from Helianthus tuberosus, assembly GCA_030545235.1. NCBI lineage: Eukaryota > Viridiplantae > Streptophyta > Magnoliopsida > Asterales > Asteraceae > Helianthus > Helianthus tuberosus. The sequence goes on from CM060403.1 coordinate 157,945,989, forward strand.
CCATACTCCAGTTTACACACGATCCTTGGGCTTGTCCCCAGTTATCCTTGGGCTTGTCCCCAGTTATCCTTGGGCTTGTCCCCAGTTATCCTTGGGCTTGTCCCCAGTTGCTAACTCTTTTCTTATATTGGCTTAGTCCCAAGTTATGCTCTATTTCAGGTCCTTGAAGATAGGCAGCTAGGGATCCTTGATCCTTATTTCACTCTAAGGTTTACCTTATAGTTATCCTTATTATGGTTAGGATTCTAACTTGGATCCTCAGGTATGATCCTTAACTCTTTTGACTTTATTCATTATTCTTTTAAATAACCCTTATACTTGACAGCTGAACTTGTGTTTCTTAAACCATATCACTTTTTAGAACCTATCGGTTATGGGATATGTGATCCTTGATCATATCCTAAACTTTTTGGATATCTTTTCTAATTTTTCAAGGCTTGATAAGTATAAACAGATTGAACATTATAACAGTTGGAAAGTAAGATATTAAAAAGGATAACAACACATGATAAGCGACAAAAGGTTAAGTTTTTATTTATCAACATAAGGCTAACCCTTTAAAGGTTGTCAAAATTACCTACCCGAGCATCTACCAGCAAAACGTGGCCCGTCCGCTGGGGTAGGTAAAGGGTGTCCATGATAATGAGTTCAAAGATAGTGCAGGAATATAAAGGCGGCAGGATCACAATGGCTTCATCCCCCAAACAGAGGATCCCTCCACCAATTGCAATCCTGCCTATTGTCCAAAGGATCATACATGACCCTTAATCCTAAAAACCTATTGTTTAGTACAACCCATCATTGTTCAACAAAAGACATCATCACCAAAACAAACTATCAAACTTAAAAAAATTGGGCTCCGGCTACGTCTAGAAATGTCCATCATTGCCCAATCAAGCAGCCTAAACCTTCGCTGCATCACCACCTCCGGCTCCACTTGCTTCACCAGCTTCATCCTTGCTACCAGCCTCGATTGTCAAGATCTCTCCAGCCTCCTCTTCATCACCCAATTCAGCCAGCCTTGCCTTCCATTCTTCAATTTCCCGGCTACTTTTGTCAAAGGCAGGATCCTGAGCTTCCAAGGCCATTTGAAGCTTGGTTTTGTACATTGCTATGGCGGCAGAAACTTTAGCATCATCTGTGATCTCCTGCCTTTCATAGTCAAAGTTAACCAGCACCTTAGTCATCTTCTGTTTGGTATCCTGGAGTTCCTTCTGAAGATCAGCAAGTGCAAGATCCTTGAGCACGGCAACCTGCTGGAGGTCGGCAATCTTTTTATCTTGATCCTCAACGTGGCCTACGTAATCCTCAATCTCAGCAAATTTCTGCAAAAGAAAAGGATAAAGCAGTTCAAGACCAAGTGATCCTTAAATCAGCAGGATATGATAGCAGGATATACGAGCAGAGACGGTAATCATTACATCATTAAAGTACTCGAGGAACTGGTGGCGAATTAAGGGCAGACCCTGCAAATCCTCAGCCTCGGAAGTCTTTCTTTTCTTGATTCCCTTTCCTTTGAGGGGTGCCTTGGGGATTGAAGCTGTGGGGCTGGTAGGAACCTTTCTTTTGGAGGATTTGACAGTGGTGAGATCGGTGACACTGAACCTTGAAGCAGCTTTGGCAGATTTTCCAGCACCTACACAACCAAAACAAGATAAGTATCTTTTCTTAATATACATTTAACTATTTATTTAAATTTTAAACAAGGATACTTACTTGACATTGTGACAGAGCCTGAGGATACCTCCTGTGAGTCTTGGGTTATTGTCTTAAAAGTTCTAGTTTCAGGGTCGAGTCCCCAGAAAGCAGCAAGTCTCTCCCTGGTTGCGGGTGTTGTGATGAGATGTGAAACAGAGATGGCTGCATGACACAAGACAAAGAAGGGGTTAGTGATCCTATTACAAAAACATGATCATCTGGTGATCCTTCCCAGGATCCTCCGGCCTACCATGGGTGGACCATGTTCTTGGTAAATGCTCTCCATCTGAAATGGTATCCCTTCTTACAAAGAAGAAGCGACGTTTCCAATCTTTGTCGTTTTTGGTGACTTTGAGAAGAGGATGATCTGCACTGGGTTTTCGTTTGAACAAATAACGGTGGGATCCAAAGGTAGTAAGATCATACAGTTCCGCCAATTCTGACATTCCTAAATCAACGCCTTCCTGCTCGATGATCCTCTCCAGGGTGTATAAAACCCTCCAAATCATCGGCATGGCTTGAATGTAAGATATGCCGGTAAGGGAAAAGAAGTATTGTGTGAATTCCGGGAAAGGATAGGTGTACCCTATAGCAAATGGAGTAACTGGAAAGGCAACCCATGTTTCTGAAACATAGTCGCTCAGGGCAGTTGGATCGAAAGGTTTGAAAAAGACATTCGCCGGAAAACGGTGACGGATGTTATCTATTTGTGCATCGTTAAAGCAACACCTCTCGTTCACTGAGTCCTTGATGATCTTCTGACTCTTCAAAGGGCTATCCTTTTTGTGATCCTTGGCCGGGGAACTTCGGAGCAACATTTTCGAAGTGATGAAGATAAAGAAAGAAGAACAGAGTAAGAAAGGAAGAAAGAGGAGAAAGAGATACCTGATTGATCTTCAACTGAGATTATAAAGGGAGTTTCTTTCGGATTTGAATGCATATTGATCCTATCTATATCTCTATTTATAATTATGATTCTGCAGGATTGTCACTTCCGTGACATCATCATCGCAACGGCTAGTTCTATTTTAACGGCTATATATCCGTTAGTTTGTTACGGATAAGATCAAGAAAACATAACTCGCTAATTTTACAATTTCACTCCTTATATTTTGGGGGCAATTGTTAGGGGAGGATTTTCTAACAATTAGTGATCCTTATTCGTTATCCTAACTGGTGATCCTTACTTCTGTGACAGGTGGTGATCCTCAAACGAGCTTCAGGATCAGGATCATGGATCACTTTAAGGATCCTCGTACTGACGATTGTTTACTTATGTATTATACTATCTCGCAGGTATGACGAGCTTGACCATGTCTTGGCGACATTCCTGGAGAATATTCCTAAACTATTCTGCACGTGCTTGACCAAAAATAGACGTTGTGGAGAACGTGGAGGCTTGGCACGAAAGTCGGATAGTTAGTTTAGGTGGTTATTTCTATTTTAAAAGGGAGTAACGAGCTAGTAGAAAACAGTTAGTCATTTTTTGCAGTTACACACACTCGTACAAACGCTCATACAAGCTCTCGTTCAAACACTTAGCAATTTCATACACTTTCTACACATATCACCGTAGTGATCCTTGTACCTAGCTCGTTACTATCCGAAGTTGTAAACATTAATTCATTTATTTGAGCTTGGTGATCGGTAGTTTCCATCACCCGGGGTTTTTTGTGCCGGAGATCAACTCTTGATCAAGGGCTTTTTCCCCGTATAAATCCTTGTGTTGTTTGTGCAATTTACATTGAAGTGATCTTCTTCGCTGTTACACATTTTGAGCATCATTCCCCGTAACAAAGAGTTTGGTTGTAATATCCTCAACAGATTTTTTTGACCAAAACATAAATCATTGTGTCACTTGTTCGTTACATTTCTGAGTGATCCTTAATATTGTTCATTGATTCAAGCATCACACCTCACTACAAAAGATTTGGTTGCATTATCTCTGCTTGATTTTTGACCAAAACAGTTTGGCGCCCACCGTGGGGCAATTGGTGCTTCATTCCTAAGAAGATTCATATTTTTGTGATCATTTCGGTTCGTTACAACCAAGCAGATGGCTTCTTCAGCAAAGAACACATCAAGCTCTATGCCGGCAATGAGTTCTTCATAGGGCGTTCCTCCTTTGCCTCCACCACCTTCTGGATCCCAGAAGAATGCTGAAAATGCTGCGAAGAGACAAACCCCCATTTTTCCAAAACCACCAGCTTCTTCTGTTTCCTCTAATCCTACTACTAATGATCTTTTTACTCTGATTTTGCAGATGAGAGATCGCATGCAAGAGCAGGACAAAACCAATGAAAGGATCCTCCAGGAGATTGGTGATATCAAGAAACAGAAGAAATCAGTGGAGGATCACTCTCCTCTGATACCAAGGTCATTGAATTTTGACACTCCAGTTGTAACTACCCTACAATCGGCAGTTCCGGGCATCCAGTATCAAAGTGGTCCATCAGAAAGGCATTATGGAACGGCAACTATGAGTCAGGCATTTGGCTCTCACTTCCAGCCTCAAGGATCCTATTCTCAGCCATCGGGATCCTCTTCTCAGCATCAGGGATCCTTCGTCAGCTCAGGAGGATTTTTGGGAATGCACACGGTCCAAGGATCCTCCCAGGTCCAAGGATCCTCTTTGGTTCCAGGATCCTTTCAGGTTCAAGGATCTTCTCAGCCCCAAGGATCCTTCCAGGTTCAAGGATCCTCTCAGCTTCAAGGATCCAACATCTTTCAGGATCAAGGATTCTTAAGAAGTATGCAGCCTCCAAGCTCGGATGTTCATCAAGGGGACTTCATACCAATGCAGACCATTGCTTCCTCTGGTCCTTCAATCATACTGGAACCCCGTCAATATGGATTCACATCGGCAATTCCAAACTTGAATCCCATGGGAGGTAACACTTTTAATAATTCATATAACACTAACCATGGCTCTATGCAGGATACAGGTATCAATCAGGCTATGGCTAGGGAGTTACAGAAGCTTAAGGATATGATATCCAGTGTTCCAGGAGTGGTCAAACCCATTCCTGAAATTGCAGATGGTAGCCATAGGATATCTCGCTTAGCACCACCTATTTGTGATGCTGAGATACCCAAGAGGTTCCAAATACCAACTATGAAGCTATATGATGGTTCAACGGATCCAGAGGAACATGTAGCTCAATACAGGGAGAGGATGGAGATCAATCCAATTCCTGAGAGGTTAAAAGAAGCATGTCTATGCAAGGTTTTTGGATCCACACTCACAGGATCTGCTCTTAAATGGCTGCTAAGTCTTCCCCCTTACTCTATTACTTCATTTGCTAATCTAGTTAATTTGTTTAATAGCCAATTCTCTTGTAGTAGAAAATTTGAACGATTAACTAGTGATCTATATAGGGTAACACAAGGTCAAAATGAATCACTTAGAGATTACATCACTAAGTTTAGTAAAGAATCCTTAGATATCCCTAACCTGGATATAGCTACAGCTGTAGAAGCCTTTAAAATGGGTTTACTTAGGGATTCAATGTTCTATGATGATCTTGTTATGACCCCATGCAGGAATCTTGATGAAGTAAGAACCAGGGCCCTTAGGTTCATCCGTCTAGAGGATGACAAAAGGATCCAGGAGAGATTGACAGGATCCTCAAAATAGGAGAAGCAAGGATCCTTCTTTAAGAATAACAAGTTCAAGTCCTACAACAAGTCTGACAACCAGAATGTGCATGCAGTAGAGCAAGAAGATGATGATGAGGATTATCCTCCAATTTCTGAATACTGTTTTTCTGTTGATAACAATGAACTAATTCTTGCAATGCAGAATCTAGGTGAGAAAGCTAGGTGGCCAAGGAAAAGTGATAAACCAGTTGCTACAAAGGACAAGTCTAAGTGGTGTGCATATCATGAGGATTTTGGGCATCTCACTGAAGAGTGTATTGCACTTAGAAAAGAAATTGGTTACTTGTTAAGCAAGGGGCACTTGAAGGAGCTTTTGGGACGAAAGAAGTCAAGGATCCAGGATCCTGAAAGGATCCCGGAAAAGGCTCCTGCTCCTCCAGCAGATGCACAAGTTATAAACTTCATATCCGGTGGATCAGACATTTGTGGTACTTCCTTTTCAGCAGCCAAAAGACATGCCAAGGAAACCAAGATGGATAATGGAGACAGACCCATCCGGACCTCCATTGTCACCAAGGATAAGATCATAACTTTTGATGAGGATGATCGTCTTGATGTTCAGGATCCTCATCATGATGGTCTTGTTATTACCCTGTTTATTTCTAATTATTTTGTTCGCAGGATCCTTATAGATGGAGGAAGCTCAGTGAATATCATTCAGCTTGATTTCCTCAAGAAGATGAACATTCCTGAATCAGGCATTGTCCCAAGATCCTCAGTACTTGTGGGATTTAGCGGGGAACTCAAAAATACATTGGGGGACATCAAACTCCCTATCTATATTGAAGGACTCCATTCTTATCAAAAGTTTTGTGTTATAGATTGCTTATCTTGTTGTAATGTTATCCTTGGCAGGCCATGGATACATGACATGAAGGCAGTCCCATCTACTTATCATCAGTGCGTGAAGCTTCCTAGTCCATGGGGGTGGTGAAAATTGAAAGTGACCAGCAAGAAGCTAAGAATTGCTACACATCATCAATGAAACCAGCCTTGAAACAAAGGGAGCAATAGCAACTAAAGCATTCTCCAAGAGATGTCTTGGAGGCAAGAGAGCAGGATGTGAAGGAAATCCTTATGGATCCTCATGATCCTGAATCCATAGTCTTTATAGGATCAGGGATCCTTAGTGACATTGAACAGGATCTAGTATCCTTCCTGAAGAGGAGGAAAACCACCTTTGCCTGGAAGCATGAGGATATGACAGGTATATCTAAGGATATAATTACTCACAAGCTTGGCATTGACAGGTCATTCAAGCCTATACATCAGAAGAGGAGGAAGTTTGCACCTGAAAGGAATGCTATTATCCAGGAAGAGGTAGACAAACTACTACGGGCAGGTATGATAAGAGAGGTTAAGTATCCAAGGTGGTTAGCCAATGTGGTTGTTGTTCAAAAGAAAAATGGAAAGTGGAGGGTATGTGTCGATTTTACTGATTTAAACAAGGCATGTCCCAAGGATCCTTTCCCATTACCCCACATTGACTCCATGGTGGATGCTACCGCGGGTCATGAGTTGTTGACTTTTATGGATGCTTCATCTGGATTTCAACAAATTCAGATGGAACCATCTGATCAAGAGGATACAGCCTTTATGACCCCAACTGGTATATATTGTTATATTGCTATGCCATTTGGACTAAGGAATGCAGGTGCTACTTATCAAAGGCTAGTCAATATGATGTTCAAGGAACAAATTGGACACACTATGGAAGTCTATATAGATGACATGGTGGTTAAGTCCAAGAAAGCTGAGGCTCACCTTAAAGACTTGGAGGAAGCATTCAATATCCTTGATAAATTCAATATGAAACTAAATCCTTCCAAGTGTCATTTTGGTGTTAAAGCAGGTAAATTCTTAGGCTATATGGTGACAAAGAGGGGCATTGAAGCAAGTACGGAACAGATTAAGGCTATTGTGAATATCAAATCTCCTGCCAATGCCAAGGATGTGCAAAGATTGACAGGCAGGGTCGGAGCCTTGAACAGGTTCATATCCAAATCCTCAGAAAAGTGCAAGGAATTCTATGACATCCTGAGGAAGAACAAGAAATTTGAATGGACTGAGAAGCATGAAAGTGCTCTCAAAGCTCTTAAGGATTACCTATCCTCGGCCCCTACCTTGATGAAACCAGAGAAAGGGGATATATTATCCTTGTATTTAGCGGTATCCTCTAAAGCAGTAAGTGTGGTCCTTGTTAAGGATCACGAAGGTACACAACATCCTGTCTATTATGTAAGTAAGAGTTTGCTTGATGCTGAATCCAGGTATTCACATTTAGAAAAACTTATCCTTGCATTAATTATGGCATCTACTAAGTTAAGACATTATTTTGAAACTCATGCCATTATTGTTGAAACTAATTTCCCAATTTAGAATGTTCTCAGGAAACCTGAAATGTCAGGAAGGATGGCTAAGTGGGCAGTGAAGCTTAGTGCATATGATATAAGATATGAACCAAGGACTGCAATCAAATCCCAAGCCTTAGCTGACTTTGTGGCAGATTTTAGTAGTGACTTGCAAAAGGAAGCTGAGTTAGAGGTCCAACAGCTAGAAGAAACTAAGGATCCTTGGATACTCTTCACTGATGGTGCTTCTAATGTCAAAGGAACAGGGCTTGGAATACTACTAAAATCGCCACAGGGGGACATAATACCCCCCTCCATAGCTTGTGAATTTCAAACTACCAACAATGAGGCTGAATATGAAGCCTTGATAGCTGGTTTGCAAATTGCCAAGCATATGAGGATCAGGTATCTTGAGGTACATGTAGATTCATTATTAATTACTAATCACTTTAATGGATCCTATGCTGTTAAAGGTGAAAAGCTAATCAAATATTTAGAGATAGTCAAAGAATTGGCACTCTCTTTTGTTTCCTTTAGTTTGACACAGGTACCAAGGGAAGAGAATGCAGAGGCTGATGCATTGGCCAATCTAGGATCATCCTTAAAGATCCCGGAGGATATCAAGATCCCTATTATCCACATCCTGACCCCTGCTATCGAGGATCATGTAGCCATGGAGATAGGAGAGGATTCTGCAATCATCCCTAGTGAGGATACTCAATCTCATTCAGGATCATGGATCCTTCCAATCATGAGATACATACAACATGGAGAGATTCCTACAGGAGAAAACCCTAGAACTTTCAAAATCAAGGTATCTCAATTTACAATATTGAATAATGTGTTGTATAAACGATCTCTTGCAGGACCATATTTAAGATGCATTGAGGATCCTGAAATCCAAGAAGTCCTAAAGGATTTCCATGAAGGAGATTGTGGAAACCACACTGGGGGCAGGGCATTATTCTTAAGGATCCTGAGGACAGGATACTATTGGCCTACTATGAAGAAGGATGCTGTGGAATATGCCAGGAAGTGTGATCCTTGTCAGAGACATAGTAATATCCTTCACCAACCAGCAGAGCTATTGCATCCTATATCCTCTTCCTGGCCATTCATGAGATGGGGAATGGATATAGTTGGAAAGCTTCCTAAAGCACCTGGTGGAAAAGTATTCACGCTTGCTATGACTAATTACTTCTCCAAGTGGATAGAGGCTGAAGCCTTTGCTCAAGTCAGAGAAAAAGAAGTGATATCCTTTATTAAAAGAAACATTATTACTAGATTTGGTATCCCTTCTGAAATTGTTTGTGATAATGGATCCCAATTTATTGGGAATAGAACTACTAACTTTTGTGACAGCTGGGGGATTAAGATGATAACATCAACACCAGTCCACCCACAAGCTAATGGTCAGGCAAAATCATCCAACAAGATCATCATCAACAATTTGAAGAAAAAGCTTGGATCCAAGAAAGGAAAGTGGGCAGAAGAACTACCTTATGTACTATGGGCTGATAGGACAATTCCCAAGAATGCCACTGGCCAAACTCCATTTTCTTTGGTATTTGGGGCAGAATCAGTGATCCCCACAGAGATGGTGGTTCCTACTGCAAAAACAAGCATTCGTGATCCTGAAGAAAATGCTGAAAACTTGGTTCAAGATTTGGATACTATAGAAGAACTCAGGGATTTGGCAAGGATAAGGATGGCCAGTTATCAACAAAGAATGGTTGGAGCCTACAATAAAAATGTCAGGATCAGGAAGTTCCAAGTTGGTGATATGGTATTAAGGAAAGCATTTCAGAATACCACCAATCCTGCTGATGGGAAGTTAGCACCAAAGTGGGAAGGCCCCTATTTGATCGAAGCTGAGGCAGGAAATGGGGCATATCGATTGCTAACAATGGAAGGTGATTTGCTACCAAGAGCTTGGAATGCTGTCCACTTGAAGAAATACTTCATGTAATAAGGATCTATGATCCTTACCTGACAAGTATCCTTTAAGGATCCTTACAGGATGGAGGATCCTCATTTTGGTAATATTCTAATCTCAAACTATTTCATTCTTTAATTATCTTATATAAGGATAAAGATCCTGCATCCTTTATCCTCCTTTCACTTGATTCTGAGTTTTGAAGGTTCAAGTATCCTTAACAAAGGATTGAGTATCCATAGAAGTATCCGGTTATTTGGGCTTGACCCCAGTTATTTGGGCCTGACCCCAGTTTGGGCCTGACCCCAGTTTGGGCCTGTCCCCAGTTTCGCCAGTAGCGCATGATGATCCTGGTATAGTTCATGGCAATGGGACCAGTACTCGCTTTAGGGGCTGATAATTTCATTGTACTGGCTGTATTTAGGATCCTACATATAATGGTAGACGTACCATACATCCATTCCTAAGGTTTCTAACGTTTTCACGTTAGCTAAGGTTTTATTTATTCACAAAACGTTAAACCCTTCAAGGTTGTCAAAATTGCCAACCCACGTTTCTACCAGCAAAACGTGGCCCGTCCACATGGGTTGGCAAAGGGTGTCCATTGTTAACGGGTCTTAAGAGTGCAGGAAATAAAAGATGGTAGGATAACAGGTGGCTTCATCCCCCAAATAGAGGATCCATCTGCTACCCATTATCCTACCTATTGTCTGAGGATCCATGATCCATAACCCTAGAAACTATTGTTCGAGTACAAACCATCATTGTTTCAAAACACCATAACCAAAATAAAACTACTACCAAGTCCTAAAAAATGGGCCCCGGCCACGTCTAGAAATATCCATCATCGCCCATTCCAGCAGCTAAAATCTTTGCTGCATCACCATCACCTTCACCAGCTCCTCCAGCTCCGGCATCACCCACATGATCCTTAACCCCACTGCTGCCAGCCTCAATTGCTAAGACCTCACCAGCCTCTTCTTCGTCATCCAGCTCAGCCAACCTAGCCTTCCAGCCCTCTATGTCCCAGTTGCTCTTGTCAAAGTCAGGATCCTGAGCTTCTTGGGCCATCTGCAACTTGGTTTTGTACATAGCAATGGCAGCGGAGACTTTAGCATCATTGGTGATTTCAGCCTTCTCCTGATCAGCAGTGATATAAGCCAGGACAAGTTCCCTCTTCACCAGATTGACATCGTTTTCGAGGGAGGCAATTTTCTGATCCTTGGCCAGCATGATCTTTTGGAGGTCCAAACACTTTAGCTCAACCTCTTCAAGACTCCCTATGTAATCTTGGATTTCAGCAAATTTCTGCAAAAGAAAGGATACAATTCAGGATCCCTTACCCTCAGTATGGAAGGATCATGTATAAGAATCACATTTAAGGATCAGTTATTCTTACCTCAGCAACGTATTCCTCGAACTGATGCTGGATCAGAGGCAGACCTTCAAGGGTATCAGCAGTCTTCCTTTTCTTTCCGCCCCTTCCCTTAGAAGTGGTTGCCTTGGGGATCGTGACAGATGGACTAGCAGCAGGCTTCTTCTTTGAGGATCGGATAGCATCAAGGTCAGTGACACTGAAACGAGTAGCAGACTTCGATGATTTTCCAGCACCTACACATCCAAAACAGATAAGTATCCTTATTTCATTTTAATTTAAACATTTAGTTATGCACAAAATGGGATACTTACTTGACATCGTAACAGAGCCTGAGGATACTTCTTGAGAATCCTGGGTATTTGCTTGAAATGATCTTGCTGCAGGATCAAGCTTCCGGAAAGCAGCAAGCCTTTCCTTCGTTGCAGGTGTTGTAATAATGTGTGAAACAGTAATAGCTGCAAAATAGAAGCAAAGGGGTCAGTGATCCTCAGCGGAGACAAGGTATCCTGTGATCCTTCTATAAGGATCCTCTATCCTACCATGAGTAACCCATTTTCTTGGAAGATCCTTCCCATCAGGGATGGAATCCCTTCTTACAAAGAAGAATCGCCTTTTCCAGTTGGTGTCATTCTTAGTGGTTTTGAGGATGGGCTTTTCTTCACCGGGTTTGTGTTTGAATAGATATCGATGAGATCCATGGCTCACAAGGTCGTACATTTCTGCTAACTCCGATATTCCCAGATCAATACCTTCATGCTTAATGATTCTTTCAAGGGTATACAAGACCCTCCACATCATTGGCATCGCTTGGATGTAGGAGATGTCGGTGAGAGAGAAGAAAGATTGGGTGAAATCAGGAAAAGGATACGAGTATCCTATCGTAAATGGGGTGACCGGAAAAGCTACCCAGGTTTCAGAAACAAAGTCGCTTAGGACGGTGGGGTCAAAAGCTTTAAAAACGGTGTTCGCCGGAAAACAATGGCGAATCCTGTCTATCAGCGGATCGGTAAAGCAGCATCGTTCCTTCGCAGAGCCTTCGATGATCCCTTGGCTCTTCAAAGGACTGTCCTTTTTGTGATCCTTAGCCGGTGAAGATCTTAGCATCATCTTGGTCATGATGATGGTGAAGGAGAAGAAACAGAATGAGAATATGAAGAGAGAAAGGAAAGAGAAGTACCTGATCAGATCTTCGAATGAGGATTTAAAGGATGAAACGCACAAATTTAAATGCTTCCTAACCCTTATCTCTAATTTCAATTTATAATCATGATTTTGCAGGATAGTCACTTCAATGACGTCAGATTGGCAACGGCTAGTCAGGATGCAACGGCTATATATCCGTTGGTTTGTTACGGATAAGAACGAGAAAATATAACTCGTTTATTTACACTTTACTCCTTATATTTTGGGGGCAATTGTTAGGGGAGGATTCTCCAAAGATTAGTGATCCTCAATTACTGTTGGGCTTAGGGATCCTCAATTCTGTTTGAATTAGTGATCCTCAGAGAGTATTGTAGGATCAGGATCCAGGATCATCATAGTGATCCTTACACTAACGATTGTCTGCTTTGAATATGAAGTTATTTTGCAGGAGTACGTGCTTGGACTTGGTCTTGGCGATATTCCTGGAGCATATTCTCTTTTTATTCCGCACGTGCTTGACTAATATGGACGTTATGGAGGTCGTGGAAGACTTGCATGAAATGCGAATAGTTAGTTAGCTTAGATATTTTCCAAATTTAAAAGGGGATAGCGAGATAGATTAGAACACTTGACTATTTTTGGCTAAACACACACACTCGTAACTGTTCTCATCAGCTCTCGACAGTTTGCTCGGCGATTACACACTTTTTTGCACATTACACTCTAGTAATCCTTGTAACAAGCTCGCTATCATCCAAAGTTGTAATACATTTTCTGTTTAATCTGAGTTGGTGATCGGTAGTTTCCATCACCCGAGGTTTTTTATGCCGGAGATCAACTCTTGATCAAGGGCTTTTTCCTCGTATAAATCATTGTGTCACTTGTTCGTTACATTTCTGAGTGATCCTTAATATTGTTCATTGATTCAAGCATCACACCTCACTACAAAAGATTTGGTTGCATTATCTATGCTTGATTTTTGACCAAAACAGCTATATGGTGACAAAAAGAGGCATTGAAGCAAGTCCAGAGCAAATTAAGGCTATTGTGAATATCAAATCTCCTGTCAATGCCAAGGATGTGCAAAGATTGACAGGCAGGATCGCAGCCTTGAACAGGTTCATATCCAAATCCTCAGAAAAATGCAAGGAATTCTATGACATTTTGAGGAAGAACAAGAAATTTGAGTGGACTGAAAATCATGAAAATGCTCTCAAAGCTCTTAAGGATTACCTATCCTCAGCCCCTGCCTTGATGAAACCAGAAAAAAGGGGATATATTATCCTTGTATTTGGCGGTATCCTCTAAAGCAGTAAGTGCGGTCCTTGTTAAGGATCACGAAGGTACACAACATCCTGTCTATTATGTAAGTAAGAGTTTGCTTGATGCTGAATCAAGGTATTCACATTTAGAAAAACTTGTCCTTGCACTAATTATGGCATCTACTAAATTAAGACATTATTTTGAAACTCATGCCATTATTGTTAAGACTAATTTTCCAATTAAGAATGTTCTCAGGAAACCTGAAATGTCAGGAAGGATGGCTAAGTGGGCAGTGAAGCTTAGTGCTTATGACATAAGATACGAACCAAGGACTGCCATTAAATCCCAAGCCTTAGCTGACTTTGTGGCAGATTTTAGTAGTGACTTGCAAAGGGAAGCTGAGCTAGAAGTTCAACAGCTTGAAGAAACTAAGGATCCTTGGATACTCTTCACTGATGGTGCTTCTAATGTCAAAGGAACAGGGCTTGGAATACTACTAAAATCGCCACAGGGGGACATAATACCCCCCTCCATAGCTTGTGAATTTCAAACTACCAACAATGAGGCTGAATATGAAGCCTTGATAGCTGGTTTGCAAATTACTAAGCATATGAGGATCAGGTATCTTGAGGTACATGTAGATTTATTGTTAATTACTAATCACTTTAATGGATCCTATGCTGTTAAAGGTGAAAAGCTAATCAAATATTTAGAGATAGTCAAAGAATTGGCACTCTCTTTTGTTTCCTTTAGTTTGACATAGGTACCCAGAGAAGAGAATGCAGAAGCTGACGCATTGGCCAATCTAGGGTCATCCTTGAAAATTCCAGAGGATATCAGGATCCCTATTATCCATATCCTAACCCCCGCTATTGAGGATCATGTAGCCATGGAGATAGGAGAAGTTTCTGCAATCATCCCTAGTAATGATACACAATCTCATTCAGGATCATGGATCCTTCCAATCATGAGATACATACAACATGGAGAGATTCCTACAGGAGAAAACCCCAGGGCTTTCAAAATTAAGGTATCTCAATTTACAATATTGAATAACATGTTATATAAACGATCTCTTGCAGGTCCATATCTAAGATGCATTGAGGATCCTGAAATCCAAGAAGTCCTAAAGGATTTTCATGAAGGAGATTGTGGAAACCACACTGGGGGCAGGGCATTATTTTCAAGGATCCTGAGGACAGGATACTATTGGCCTACTATGAAGAAGGATGCTGTGGAATATGCCAAGAAGTGTGATCCTTGTCAGAGACATAGTAATATCCTTCACCAACCAGCAGAGCTCTTACATCCTATATCCTCTTCTAGGCCATTTATGAGATGGGGAATGGATATAGTTGGTAAGCTTCCTAAGGCACCTGGTGGAAAAGTATTCATGCTTGCTATGACTGATTACTTCTCCAAGTGGATAGAGGCTGAAGCCTTTGCTCAAGTCAGAGAAAAGGAAGTGATATCCTTTATTAAAAGAAACATTATTACTAGATTTGGTATTCCTTTTGAAATTGTTTGAGATAATGGATCCCAATTTATTGGGAGTAGAACTACTAACTTTTGTGACAGCTGGGGGATTAAGATGATAACATCAACACCAGTCCACCCACAAGCTAATGGTCAGGCAGAATCATCCAACAAGATCATCATCAACAATTTGAAGAAGAAGCTTGGATCCAAGAAAGGAAAGTGGGCAGAAGAACTATCTTATGTATTATGGGCTGATAGGACAACGCCCAAGAATGCTACTGGTCAAACTCCATTTTCTTTGGTATTTGGAGCAGAATCAGTGATCCCTACAGAAATGGTGGTTCCTACTGCAAGAACAAGCATCCGTGATCCTGAAGGAAATGCTGAAAACTTGGTTCAAGACTTGGATACTATAGAAGAACTCAGGGATTTGGCAAGGATAAGGATGGCCAGTTATCAACAAAGGATGGCTGGAGCCTACAACAAAAACGTCAGGATCAGGAAATTCCAAGTTGGTGATATGGTATTAAGGAAAGCATTTCAGAACACCACCAATCCTGCTGATGGGAAGTTGGCACCAAAGTGGGAAGGCCCCTATTTGATTGAAGCTGAAGCAGGCAAGGGGCATATCGATTACTAACAATGGAAGGTGATTTGCTACCAAGAGCTTGGAATGCTGTCCACTTGAAGAAATACTTCATGTAATAAGGATCCATTTTCCTTAGCTAACAAGTATTCTTGAAGGATCCTTAGAGGATGGATGATCCTCATTCTGGTAATGATCTAATTTCAATCTAATTAATTCTTTAATTATCTTATGTATAAGGGGAAGGATCCTGGATCCTTTATCCTTCTTTCACTTCATTCTGGGTTTTGCAGAAGGTTCATATATCCTTAGCTAAGGATTGAGTATCCACAGAAGTCTCCAGTTATTTGGGCTTGACCCCAGTTATTTGGGCTAGTCCCCAGTTTTTGGGCCTGTCCCCAGTATCGCCAGTAGCGCACGATGATCCTGGCACAGTTCATGGCAATGGGACCAGTACTCGCTTTAGGGGCTGACAATTTCATTGTACTGGCTGTATCCGGGATCCTACATATAATGGTAGACGTACCATACATCCGTTCCTAAGGTTTCTAACGTTTTCACGTTAGCTAAGGTTTTGGCATTTTCATGTCACTAAGTTTGGATAGTCGCCAGTGAGGGCCATACTCCAGTTTACACAAGATCCTTTGGGCTTGTCCCCAGTTATCCTTTGGGCTTGTCCCCAGTTATCCTTTGGGCTTGTCCCCATTTATCCTTTGGGCTTGTCCCCAGTATATTGGGCTTGTCCCCAGAATTGTTGGGCTTGTCCCCAGTCACTAACTCTTCTCTTATATTGGCTTAGTCCCAAGTTATGTTCTGTTTCAGGTTTTCGAAGTTAAACAGCTAAGGATCCCTGATCCTTACCTTTTACTAAGGTTTGTCTTTTGATTATCCTGATTATAAATGTTAAAGGTTAGGATCCTAACTTGGATTCTCAGGTATGATCCTTAATCACTTTTATTTTATTCATTATTTATATAAGTGACCCTTATCCTTTGACAACAGAACTAACGATCCTTAAATTGCATAACTTTTCTGAATTTATCGACTATAGGATATTTGATCCTGGATCATATCCTAAAACTTTTAAACATGATTTACTAAACCTTTATTCTTTACTTACAAATTCAGAGGAAGTGAATAACTACAATAGAAAAATAAAGAATTCACAAGGATAACAACACGGGAAATAGCCAAAAAGTTAAAGTTTTATTTATTCACAAAAGTTAAACCCTTTTAAGGTTGTCAAAATTGCCAACCCAAATTTCTACCAGCAATACGTGGCCCGTCCACTTGGGTTGGCAAAGGGTGTCCATTGTTAACAGGTCTTAAAAGTGCAGCAAATATAAGATGGCAGGATAACAAGTGGCTTCATCCCCCAAACAGAGGATCCCTCCACCACCTATTATCCTACCTATTGTCTAAGGATCCTTGATCCATAATCCTAAAAACTATTGTTCAAATTACAACCCAACATTGTTTCAAAACATCACAACCAAAAAACTTCCAAATCCTAAAAAATGGGCTCCGGCTGAGTCTAGAAATGTCCATCATCGCCCATTTCTGCAGCTCACACCTTGGCTGCATCACCACCAGCATCGTCACCACCAGCTTGATCCTTTCCGCTGCCGCTTGCCTCAATCGTCAAGACCTCGGTAGCCTCCTCCTCATCGTCCAGCTCAGCCAGCTTCGTTTTCCAGCCCTCTTTGTCCCAAGTGGTCCTGTCAAAATCAGGATCCTCAGCCTCCTGGGCCATTTGCAGCTTGACCTTGTACATGGTGATGGCAGCAGAGACTTTAGCATCCTCCAGCAGGTCGTGCTTCTCATGATCAGCATTTATTTGGGCCATGACCACCTGCTGCTTTGCCAGAGTGAGATCCTTTTCAAGGCGAGGGATGGTTTGATCCTTGGCCAACTTCTGGAACTCCACATGCTTCTGCTCCGCCTCCTCAACATATGCATCAAACAACATTTCGACCTCAGCGAATTTCTACAAAAAAGACAAGGTGAAGTTCAGGATCCGTGATCCTCAAGTGGGCAGGATAATCAAGCAGAGTTAGGTGCTGTTTGTTTTTTCTGCGGGAAAAGGTCTGCAGTCTGCGGACCACATCTGCAGGCATCTGCAGGAGAAGAGGTGGACCAAATGTCTGCAGTCTGTAAGGAGAAGAGGGTTTGTTTTTTTTCTTCTACAAAAACACCTTTCACACACAACACACACTTCTACACTTCTGCCCTCAACTCTCTCTCTCTACTCTCTCTCTATAATCTGCAGACCACCACCGCCCATAGCACCACCACCACCGCACCACCTCCGCCATCACACCACCGCCATCATCTTCGTCGTTCAACCACCACCACCGTCTTCGTCGTTCAACCACCACCACTGCCGTCGTCTTTCAACCACCACCACCGCACCACCTCCGCCATCTCACCACCGCCATCATCTTCGTCGTTCAACCGCACCACCGCACCACCTCCGCCATCATCTCCGATCTGGGTTCGATTTGGGGGTTTCGATTCAAGCACCACCATCGATCTCCGATCTGGTAGCACCACCACCACCGATCTCTCTCTCTCTACGGTATCTCTCTCACTCTCTCTCTCTACGGTATCTCTCTCACCGATATTGATTTGGGGGTTTTGGTTCGATTTGGGGGTTTTGGGCAGGGATGTGGTGGTGGAGGTTTGGGCATGGATGTGGTGGTGGAGGTGGTGGCAGGGATGTGGGGGTGGTGGTGGAGGTAGTGGCAGGGAGGTGGTGGAAGAGGTCTGCCAAGAAGAGGTTCCAAGAAGACATGGAATCATGTCTGTGTGGTGAAGAGGTCTCACAGACCTTTTTTAATGAAAGGTCTGCGAGAAAACAAACAAGCTGCGGACTCCAAACCTCTGCGCGCGTCTGCGCGGCGCAGACATAAGTGGCCAGAAGTGCTTCTGGCCAAAAAACAAACAGCACCTTAGTGATCCTTACATCAGCAAAGTATTCTTGGAACTGGTGGCGAATGAGGGGCAGGCCTTCGAGATTGTCAGCTTCAGTGGCCTTCATCTTCTTTCCTCCTTTGGAGGTGACAGGCTTTGGAACTATGGCACTCGGGCTAGCAGCAGTCTTCTTCTTCCCGGACCTGGGAGCAACAGCAGTAAGATTGGTAACACTGAAGCGGGTGGCAGACCTTGAGGATTTTCCAGCACCTATGCATCCAAAACAATAGATAAGTATTCTTGTTTTATTTACATTTTAACATTTACTTAAATACAAACTTGGATACTTACTTGACATTGTAACTGAGCCTGAGGATACTTCTTGAGAATCCTTGGTGTTTGCTTGAAATGATCTTATAGCAGGATCAAGACTCCAGAAAGCAGCAAGCCTTTCCTTTGTTGCAGGTGATGGGATGATATGAGAGACAGAGACAGCTGCAAAATCAATAAAAAGATATTAGTAATCCTCAACAGAAATAGGGTTATCCTATGATCCTTCTATAAGGATCCCCTATCCTACCGTGGGTGGCCCATTTTCTTGGGAGATCCTTCCCATCCGGGATGGAATCCCTCCTAACGAAGAAAAAACGTTTCTTCCAGTTGGTGTCATTCTTGGTGGTCTTCAGGATTGGGTGTTCTTCGCCGGGTTTGTGTTTGAATAGAAAACGATGTGAACCATGGCTCACAAGGTTGTACAGTTCAGCAAGTTCAGACATTCCCAAATCTATACCTTCCTGTTCAATGATCCTTTCCAGGGAATACAAAACCCTCCACATCATCGGTATAGCCTGAATGTAGCATATGCCGGTGAGAGAGAAGAAGGATTCGGTGAAGGCAGGGAAAGGGTAGGAGTATCCTATCAGAAATGGGGTGGCCGGGAATGCAACCCAGGTTTCAGAGAAAAAGTCACTCAAGACAGTAGGGTCAAAAGGTTTAAAAACAGTGTCCGCCGGAAAGCAATGGCGAATCCTGTCTATATCCGGATTAGTGAAGCAGCAACGTTCCTTCGGAGAATCTTTGATGATCCCTTGGCTCTTCAAAGGACTGTCTTTCCGATGATCCTTAGCAGGGGATGATCGTAACTTCATTGTGATTCAGAGATGATGAAGAAAGAAGAAACAGAGTAAGAATGTGAAGAGAGAAAAGGAGAAAGAGAAGTACTTGCTTGATCTTCGAATGAGGATTTAAAGGGTGTAACGCACGAATTTAAATGCCTCTAGATCCCTATCTCTAACTTGAATTTATAATGATGATTTTGCAGGGATGTTACTTCAATGACGTGTGATCTGCAACGGATAGTTAGATCCTAACGGCTATATATCCGTTAGTTTGTTGCAGATAAGATCAAGAAAATATAAGTCGCTAATTTACACTTTACTCCTTATATTTTGGGGGCAATTGTTAGGGAAGGATTTTTGAATCCTAAGGATCACGGATCCTCAAATGCTGCCAGGATCATGGATCCTCAGTTCTGTTTGAATTAAGGATCCTCAGCAGGTGTTGCAGGATCAGGATTCAGGATCCTTATTGTTATCCTTTTACTAACAATTGTCTACCTTGTACGTAAGCTTGTTTTGCAGGGAGCAAAGGCATGGACCAAGTCTCACCGAAATTCTTGGAGCATATTCCCTCAATATTCCGCACGTGCTTGGCTCTTGTGGACGTTATGGAGATCGTGGGGAGCTTGCACTATTTGCGGATAGTTAGTTAGTTTAGTTATTTCTAATTTAAAATGGGGATAACAAGCTTGAGTTAGAACACTTAGCTAATTTTGGTATACACACACTCTCGCAACAGCTCTCAATCAGCTCTCAAACACTACTTGGCAATTTCATACATTTTTTGCACATTGCACACTAGTGATCCTTGTAACAAGCTTGTTATCATCCCGAGTTGTAAACTACTTTTGATTAATCTTAGTTGGTGATCGGTAGTTTCCATCACCCGAGGTTTTTTATGCCAGAGATCAACTCTTGATCAAGGGCTTTTTCCTCATATAAATCCTTGTGTCACTTGTTCATTACATTTCCGAATTATCCTTAACATTGTTCATTGATTCAAGCATCACACCTCACAACAAAAGATTTGGTTGCATTATCCTTGCTTGATTTTTGACCAAAACAGGAATGTCTTCTTCCTGTACCTTTAATTGATGATATCCTGACCTTAAATCGATTTTTGAGAAAAATCGTGCTCCTTGCAACTGATCAAATAGGTCATCTATTCTTGGTAATGGATACCGATTCTTAATCGTGACTTTGTTTAATTCACGGTAGTCGATGCACATACGCATTGATCCGTCCTTCTTTTTAACGAATAATATCGGTGCTCCCCATGGCGATGAGCTTGGCTGTATGAATCCCTTCTCCAACAATTCATCTAATTGTTTCTTTAGTTCTTGCATTTCTGCGGGTGCCAAACGATAAGGTGCTTTGGCAATTGGTGCGGTTCCTGGTATCAAATGGATTCTGAATTCTACTTCCCTGTCTGGAGGTTGCCCTGGTATCTCTCTTCTGGAAATACATCTGAAAACTGGGATACTACTGGAATATCCTTTAATTCTTTTCCTTTAGTGTTAGTGATTATAGAAATCAAATACACTAATTATCATTTCCTTATATAACTTGCTGTTTTCATCACAGAGATGAATTTTGTGGATTTAGAGGTTTTATTTCCTTTAATTGTGATCTTTTCACCCCTTGGTGAATTTACTTGAAATAACTTTTGATCACATAAAATACTGGCTTTATTGGCTATTAACCAATCCATTCCTAACACAACATCAAATCCTACCAGATTCATGGGGTAAAGGTTTGCAATAAATTTCTGATTTAAAATTTCTATTCTTGCTCCTTGCAAGATCTCAGAAATCTTAATGGTTTCCCCATTTGCTGTCTCTACTAGACATTCTAGTGGGAGTTTAGTTAATGATTGATTAAGAAGTTTGCAAAATGAAGTATTAATAAAACTTTGGTTCGCGCCAGAGTCAAATAATACTTTAGCAAAAACATCATTAACTAAAAACGTACCAGTTGTTTTGGTCAAAAATCAGACAAGGATAATGTAACCAAACTCTCTGTTAAGGGTATGATGCTTGAATTGGTTAATAGCAATAAGGATCACTATGAAAAATAAATAACAAGTGACACAAGGTTTACACGGGGAAAAACCCCTTGATCAAGAGTTGATCTCCGGCACAAAAAACCCCGGGTGATGGAAACTACCGATCACCAACTCAAATTAAACAAATAATGTGTTACAACTTCGGATGATAGCGAGCTAAGTACAAGGATCACTATAGTGTAATGTGTAAAAAGTGTATGAAATTGCTAAGTGAATGAACGGGAGCTGTTGTGAGCGGTTGCAAGAGTGTGTGTAGCCAAAAATAGCAAAAAGTTGTGTCTAATTAGCTCGCTACCCCATTTAAATCTAATAAAAATCTAAGTAACAAACTATCCGCAAATGGTGCAAGTCCTCCACGACTCCACAACGTCCATTTCTGACCAAGCACGTGCGGAATAGACTTAGTATATTCTCCAGAAATATCGCCAAGACCAAGTCCCAATTGATATTCCTGCAAAACAGTTACGAATTCAAAACAGACAATCATTAGTATAAGGATCCTTAGGATGATCCATGATCCTGATCCTGAAGCACTTCTGAGGATCACTAACTGACACAGAAGTAAGGATCACCAAACAGGATAATATTTGAGGATCACGGGTCACTTAGAAATCCACCCCTAACAATTGCCCCCAAAATATAAGGAGTTATATTGTAAATAAACGAGTTATATTTTTTCGATCTTATCCCCAACAAACTAACGGATAACTAGCCGTTGGAGACGGACTAGCCGTTGCAAATCTGACGTCACTGAAGTGACAATCCTGCAAATCATCATTATAAATAGGAGTTAGAGATAGGATCAATATGCATTTAAATTCGAAGAAACTCCCTTTAAATTCTCAGTCGAAGATCAATCAGGTATCTCTTCTTTTATCTCTCCTTCTCTTACTCTGTTTTTCTTTCTTTACCAACATCAATGATGCTCCGGTCCTCCCCCGCCAAGGATCACCAGAAGGATAGCCCCTTGAAGAGTCAAGGGATTATCAAAGACTAAATACATGGGAGGTGTTGCTTTAACGATGCTCAAATAGATAAGATCCGTCACTGCTTTCCGGCGAACGCCTTTTTCAAACCCTTCGATCCCACTATTCTGAGCGACTATGTTTCTGAAACATGGGTTGCCTTTCCAGCTACTCCATTCACCATAGGATACACCTATCCTTTTCCAGACTTTACACAATCCTTCTTTTCCCTTACCGGCATCTCTTACATCCAAGCTATGCCGATGATTTGGAGGGTTTTGTATACCCTGGAGAGGATCATAGAGCAGGAAGGGGTTGATTTAGGAATGTCAGAGCTGACACAGATGTATGATCTTACTACGTTTGGATCACACCGATATCTGTTTAAGCGGAAACCCGGCAAAGAACATCCTATTTTTAAAGCCACCAAGAACGACACAAATTGGAAACGACGCTTCTTCTTTGTCAGGAGGGATTCCATTCCAAACGGAAAGCATTTACCCAGGAAGTGGTCCACCAATGGCAGGACTGAGGATCCTGAGAAGGATCATCAGGTAATCTGGCTCTTGTGAAAGGATCACTAACCCCTTTTTGTCTTGTGTTATGCAGCTATTTCTGTTTCACACCTCATCACAACACCTACAACCAAGGATAGGCTTGCTGCTTTTTGGAAGCTTGATCCTGAAATAAGGTCATTCAAGATAAACACCCAAGACTCACAGGAAGTATCCTCAGGTTCCATCACCATGTCAAGTAAGTATCCTGCTTTTTGTATAGTTGAACATTAAAATAAATAGTTATATTGAAATGGGATAAGGATACTTATCTTGCTTTAAATGTGTAGGTGCCGGAAAATCTTCCAAGCCTGCCTCCCAATTCAATACGGCCGACCTTGATGTTGTTCGATCCAGGAAGAAGAGGTCCACTACCAGTCCTAGCATCTCCATTCCCAAGGCACCCACTAAAGGAAGAGGTGGCAAGAAGAGGAAAACTTCTGACACAGAGGACCTACAGGGCCTACCACTGATCCGCCACCAGTTCCTTGAATACTTCAATGACGTGAGGATCATCAATTCTGCCTAGGTATCCTACTCATTTGAGGATCATCTGATCTTGAATTGCTTTGTCTTTTTCTTTGCAGAAATTTGCTGAGATTGAAGATTATGTGGGAAGCGTCGAGCAGCAGGATAAGAAGATTGCTGACCTTCAACAAGTTGCAGTGCTTAAAGATCTTAAGATTGCTGATCTTGAAAAATCCCTTCAAGATGCCAAAACTAAGACAGCTAAAATCCTGATCGACCTTGACTATGAGAAGCATGATCTCATAGAAGGTGCAAAGGTCTCTGCTGCCATCACAATGTATCAGACAAAACTAAAGATGGCCCAGGAAGCTCAAGATCCTAACTTCGACAGAAGCAGCTGGGATGTTGAGGGCTGGAAGGCAAGGTTGGCTGATCTTGAAGATGATGAAGAGGCTGAGGAGGTTTTGGCGATCGAGGCTGGAGGCAGTGGGAAGGATCAGGTTAAGGATACCGAAGCTGGAGGGGACGAGGATGCAGCGAAGGTGTAGGCTGCACAATTGGGCGATGATGGACATTCTTAGACGTAGCCGGAGCCCAATTTTTAAATTTGGTAGTAGTTTTTTGTGGTTGTGATGTTTTTAAAACAATGATGGTCTGTAATAACTAAACAATAGCTATTAGGGTTAAGGATCATGAATGATCCTTTGGACAATAGGTAGGATTACAACTGGTGGAGGGATCCTCTGTTTGGGGGATGAAGCCATTGTGATCCTGCCATCTTTTTAATTCCTGCACTACCAAGACCTTTAGACAATGGACACCCTTTACCTACCCCAGCGGACGGGCCACGTATTGCTGGTAGATGCTCGGGGTAGGTAATTTTGACAACCTTTGATGGTTAAACTTTTGTTAATAAAATAACCTTAATCTTTTTTGGCTTATCTTGTGTTGATATCCTTGTTGTTGTTTTATTTTTCAATTGTTTTGATTTACACTTGTCTGAGTAAGAAAAGTTGAACAACTTAGATAAAAACTTAGGATATAATGCAGGATCAAATATCCTATAGTTGAAAAATTCCAAAAAGTGGTATATTTTAAAGAGCATGAGTTTAGTTGTCAAAGTATTAGGGTTATTCAAATAATCAATGAATAAAATCAAAATAGTTATGGATCATACCTGAGGATCCAAGTTAGGATCCTAACTCTCAATATTATTATAACCAGGATAATCACAGAACAAACCTTAGTAAAAGGTAAGGATCAAGGATCCTTGGTTGTTTAACTTCGAAAACCTGAAATAAAACATAACTTGGGACTAAGCCATTATAAGATAAAGGTTAGCAACTGGGGACAAGCCCAAAGGATAACTGGGGACAAGCCCAAAGGATAACTGGAGTATGGCCCTAACTGGCGACTATCCAAACTTAGTGGCATGAAAATGCCAAAACCTTAGCTAACGTGAAAACGCTAGAAACCTTAAGAACGGATGTATGGTACGTCTACCATTATACGTAGGATCCTAGGTATAGCCAGTACAATGGAATTATCAGCCCCTAAAATGAGTACTGGTCCCACTGCCATGAACTATACCAGGATCATCGTGCGCTACTGGCGGAACTGGGGTTAAACCCAAACAACTGGGGTCAATCCCAAGTAACTGGTTGCTTGTGTGGATAATCATGCTTTTGCTAAGAGTACCTGAACCTTCAAAACTTAAAATCTTGTGAAATGGGGATAAAGGATGCAAGATCCTTATCCTTATGTGAGAAAGTAAGGAAATGAAATAGTTTAAGATTAGAATGTTACCAAAAATGAGGATCATTCGTGCTTTAAGGATCCTTTAAGGATGTTTATCATGTGAGGATCCTTATCACATGAAATATCTCTTCAAATGGACAGCATTCCAAGCTCTTGGTAGTAAGTCACCCTCCATTGTTAGCAATCGATATGCCCCCTTTCCTGCCTCAGCTTCAATCAAGTAAGGGCCTTCCCATTTTGGTGCCAACTTTCCATCAGCAGGATTGGTGGTATTCTGAAATGCTTTCCTTAGTACCATATTACCAACTTGGAATTTCCTGTTAGGGGAGGATTTTCTAACAATTAGTGATCCTTATTCGTTATCCTAATTAATGATCCTTACTTCTGTGACAGATAGTGATCCTTAGAAGAGCTTCAGGATCAGGATCATGGATCACTTTAAGGATCCTCGTACTGACGATTGATTGTTTGTGTTTTGTATTACTTCGCAGGAGTAACAAGCTTGATTTGGTCTTAGCAACGGTACTAAGGAATATTCCACGGGCATTTCGCACACGTTTGACTGGAAATGGACGTTGTGGAGAACGTGGGAGCTGGGCACAAAAGTCGGATAGTTAGTTATTGTAGTTAACTTCTATTTTTAAAAGGGGTGACGAGCTAGAATTTAGAACACTTAGCCATTTTTCAGCTGCACACACTCTCATACAATCGCACTCTTGAAGCTCTCGACGAACACTCATTAGTTTTCACTCACTTTTACACATTTCACGATAGTGATCCTTGTACCTAGCTCGTTACTATCCGAAGTTGTAAACATTTATTGATTTATTTGAGCTTGGTGATCGGTAGTTTCCATCACCCGGGGTTTTTTGTGCCGGAGATCAACTCTTGATCAATGGCTTTTTCCCCGTATAAATCCTTGTGTCATTTGTGCAATTTACATTGAAGTGATCCTTGTCATTGTTCTACACTATAAGCATCATACCCCGTAACAGAGAGTTTGGTTGCAATATCCTCATCAGATATTTTGACCAAAACAGTTTGGCGCCCACCGTGGGGCAATTGGTGCTTCATCCTTAGAAAAATTCGTATTTCTGTGCTCATTTCAGTTCACTACAACCAAGCAAATGGCTTCCTCAGCGAAGAATGCTTCAAATTTGATGCCCTCATTCACTTCTTCACAAGGCGTTCCCCCTTTGCCTCCACCACCTTCTGGATCCCAGAAGAATGCTGAGAATGCTGCGAAGAAACCAACTCCCATTTTCTCAAAACCTCTAACTTCTTCTGCTTCTTACACTCCCAATACTAGTGACATGTTTACTTTGATTTTGCAGATGAAGGATCAGATACGGCAACAGGATAAGACCAATGAAAGGATTCTCAAAGAAATCGGAGATCTCAAGAAACAAAAGAAAACGGCAGAGGATCATTCCCCACTGGTGCCAAAATCTTTGAATTTTGATACTCCGGTGATTACTTCTCAGCCATCAGTGGTTCCAGATGTTCAATATGTGGGTGGACCGAAAGGAGTGCACTATGGAACAACAACAGTGACCCAGGCAACAGGTTCCTATTTCCAGCCAGCGGGATCCTATCCTCAGCATATGGGATCCCTCACGAATTCAGGAGGATATTCAGGAGCGCAGCAGATTCAAGGATCTTCCTTTGTTCCAGGATCGTCCCAGGTTCAAGGATCCTCCTTTGGTCCAGGATCATCCCAGGTTCAAGGATCCTCCTTTGGTCCAGGATCATCCCAGGTTCAAGGATCCTCCTTTGTTCCAGGATCAACCCAGGTTCAAGGATCCTCCTTTGTTCCAGGATCATCCTAGGTTCAAGGATCCTCCTTTGTTCCAGGATCGTCCCAGTTTCAGGGATCCTTCCAGATGCCAGGATCCTTGAGGAGTTTGCAAACAGGAAGTTCAGATGTCCATCAGGGAGATTTTATTCCAATGCAGACCAATGCTTCTACTGGTCCCTCGATCATTCCAGAGCCCCAACAATATGGATTAACATCCATTCTTCCTAATTTGAATCCAATGGGAGGTAACACTTTTAATAATTCTTATACTACTAACCATGGTCTTATGCAGGATCCAGGTATCAATCATGCCATGGCCAGAGAATTGCAAAAGCTAAAAGATATGATATCAAGTGTTCCAGGAGTGGTCAAACCTATCCCAGAGATTGCAGATGGGAGCCACAAGATATCTCGCTTTGCACCACCAATCTGTGATGCTGAGATACCCAAGAGGTTCCATGTGCCAACAATGAGGCTGTATGATGGTTCGACGGATCCTGAAGAACACATAGCACAATACAGGGAGAGGATGGAGATCAATCCAATCCCAGAAAGGTTAAAGGAAGCATGCCTGTGCAAGGGATTCTGATCCACTCTTACTGGATCAGCTCTCAAATGGCTGCTAAGTCTTCCCCCTATTCTATTACCTCATTTGCTAATCTAGTTAACCTGTTTAATAATCAGTTTTCTTGTAGTAGAAAATTTGAACGATTAACTAGTGATCTATATAGGATAACCCAGGGTCATAATGAATCATTAAGGGATTACATTACCAAATTCAGTAAAGAATCCTTAGACATTCCCAACTTATATATAGCCACGGCTGTTGAGGCCTTTAAAATGGGATTGCTTAGGGATTCGTCGTTCTATGATGATCTTGTTATGACACCATGCAGGAACTTAGATGAGGTAAGAACCCGAGCACTTAGTTTCATTCGGCTAGAGGATGACAAGAGGATCCAGGAGAGGTTAGCAGGATCCTCAAAGCAGGATAAGCAAGGATCCTCATTCAGAAACAACAAGTTCAGATCCTACAACAGATCTGATAACCAGAACGTGCATTCTGTTGATCAAGAAGAGGATGATGAGGATTATCCTCCAATTTCTGAATATTGTTTTTCTGTTGATAACAATGAACTAATCCTTGCGATGCAGAATCTAGGTGATAAAGCTAGATGGCCCAGAAAAAATGATAGGCCAGCTGCAACTAAGGATAAATCAAAGTGGTGTGCATACCATGAAGATTTTGGGCATCTCACAGAAGAATGCATTGCACTAAGAAAGGAAATTGGATACTTGTTGAGCAAGGGGCATCTAAAAGAATTGTTGGGAAGAAAAAAGTCAAGGACTCAGGATCCTGAAAGGATCCCTGAGAAGGCTCCAGCCCCTCCAGCAGATGCACAAGTAATAAACTTTATTTCTGGAGGATCAGACATTTGTGGCACATCCTTCTCAGCAGCTAAAAGGCATGCAAAGGAAACTAAAATGGATAATGGAGAAAGACCTGTTCGAACATCAAGTGTCTCCGAAGGAAAAGTCATAACCTTTGATGAGGATGATCGTGTTGATATCCAGGATCCTCATCACGATGGTTTAGTTATTACTCTTTTCATTTCTAATCATTTTGTCCGCAGGATCCTTATAGACGGAGGAAGTTCAGTGAACATTATCCAACTTAATGTTCTAAAGAAGATGGGTATCCCTGAATCAGATATCATACCAAGATCCTCCGTGCTCGTGGGATTTAGTGGCGAAACTAAGAATACCCTGGGGGACATTAAACTCCCAATATACATCGAAGGCCTACACTCTTATCAAAAATTTTGTGTTATTGACTGTTTATCTTGTTGTAATGTTATCCTTGGCAGGCCCTGGATACACGATATGAAGGTAGTCCCATCTACCTACCATCAATGTGTGAAGCTCCCTAGTCCTAGGGGAATAGTGAAGATTGATAGTGATCAGCAGGAGGCTAAGAATTGCTATACTTCATCGATGAAACCAGCCTCGAAGTCAAGGGAGCAATAGCAATCAAAGTATCCTCCAAGGGATGTCTTGGAGGCAAGAGAGCAGGATGTGGTAGAAGTCCTCATGGATCCTGATGATCCTGAATCCAAAATCTTTATCGGATCAGGGATCCTTGGCAAAATGAAAGAAGACCTCGTATCCTTCCTCAAAAGGAGAAAGACTACCTTTGCATGGAAACACGAAGACATGACTGGTATATCTAAAGATGTAATCACTCACAAACTTGGCATTGATAGGTCCATCAAAGGAGAAGAAAGTTTGCACCGGAAAGAAATGCCATTATCCAGGAAGAGGTAGAGAAATTGCTCCGGGCAGGTATGATTAGAGAGGTCAAGTATCCAAGATGGTTGGCCAATGTGGTTGTTGTTCAAAATAAAAACGGAAAGTGGAGGGTATGTGTCGACTTTACCGATTTAAATAAGGCATGTCCCAAGGATCCTTTCCCATTACCCCACATTGACTCCATGGTGGATGCAACTGCGGGTCATGAACTGTTAACTTTTATGGATGCTTCATCTGGATTTCAACAAATCCAAATGGAACCATCCGACCAAGAGGATACAGCCTTCATGACTCCAACTGGTATATACTGCTATATTGCTATGTCGTTTGGACTAAGAAATGCAGGTGCAACATATCAAAGGCTGGTGAATATGATGTTCAAGGATCAGATTGGACAAACAATGGAGGTTTACATAGATGATATGGTGGTAAAATCCATAAAAGCTGAGGATCACCTAAGGGACTTGGAGGAAGCATTCGATATCCTTGACAAATATAACATGAAACTTAATCCTTCAAAATGTCACTTTGGTGTTAAAGCAGGTAAATTCTTAGGATATATGGTGACAAAGAGAGGCATTGAGGCTAGCCCGGAACAAATCAAAGTAATAGTGAACATCAAATCTCCGGCCAATGCTAAGGATGTTCAAAGGCTAACAGGCAGGATAGCAGCTTTGAACAGATTCATATCCAAATCCTCAGAGAAGTGCAAAGAATTCTATGATATCCTAAGGAAGAACAAGAAATTTGAGTGGACTGAGAAGCATGAAAATGCTTTAAGAGCCCTAAAAGATTACCTATCCTCAGCCCCGGCCTTGATGAAACTAGAAAAAGGCGATGTGCTATCCTTATATCTTGCAGTATCCTCAAAAGCAGTAAGTGCGGTCCTTGTTAAGGATCATGAAGGTACACAACATCCTGTCTATTATGTAAGTAAAAGTTTACTTGATGCCGAATCCAGGTATTCACACCTTGAAAAGCTTATTCTTGCATTAATTATGGCATCTACTAAGTTGAGACATTATTTTGAAACTCATGTTATTGTTGTTAAAACTAATTTTCCAATTAAGAATGTCCTCAGGAAACCAGAGATGTCAGGAAGGATGGCTAAGTGGGCAGTGAAGCTAAGTGCATATGATATAAGATATGAGCCTAGGACAGCCATCAAATCCCAAGCATTAGCTGACTTTGTGGCTGATTTCAGTAGTGATTTACAAAAAGAAGCTGAGTTAGAAGTCTAGCAGCTAGAGGAGACCAAGGATCCTTGGATACTCTATACTGATGGATCCTCAAATGTCAAAGGCACAGGGCTTGGAATACTACTAAAATCGCCACAGGGGGACATAATACCCCACTCTATAGCTTGTGAGTTCCAAACCACTAACAATGAGGCTGAATATGAAGCCTTAATTGCTGGTTTGCAAATTGCAAAGCATATGGGGATCAGGTATCTTGAGGTACATGTAGATTCATTGTTAATTACAAACCACTTTAATGGATCCTATGCTGTTAAAGGTGAAAAGCTAACCAAATATTTAGAGATAGTAAAAAATTTGGCACTCTCTTTTGTTTCCTTTAGTTTGACTCAGGTACCAAGGGAAGAAAATACAGAAGCTGATGCATTGGCTAACTTAGGATCATCCTTGAAGATCCCGGAGGATATCAAGATCCCTATTATCCATATCCTGACCCCGGCTATCGAGGATCATGTGGCTATGGAGATAGGAAATGATTCTGCAATTATCCCTAGTGAGGATACTCAATCCCATTCAGGATCAGGATCATGGATCTCACCAATCATGAGATACTTACAACATGGAGAGATTCCTACAGGAGAAAACCCTAGGGCTTTCAAAATTAAGGTATCTCAATTCACAATTTTAAATAATATGTTGTATAGACGATCCCTTGCAGGACCATACTTGAGATGCATTGAGGATCCTGAAATCCAAGAGGTTTTAAAAGACTTCCATGAAGGAGATTGTGGAAACCACACTGGGGGCAGGGCATTATTTTCAAGGATCCTGAGGACAGGATACTACTGGCCAACCACGAAAAGAGATGTTGTGCAGTATGCTAAGAGATGTGATCCTTGTCAGAGACACAGCAATATCCTTAATCAACCAGCTGAATTATTGCATCCTATATCCTCCTCTTGGCCATTTATGAGATGAGGTATGGATATAGTTGGTAAGCTCCCTAAGGCACCTGGTGGAAAAGTATTCATGCTTGCTATGACTGATTACTTCTCCAAGTGGATAGAGGCTGAAGCTTTTGCCCAAGTCAGAGAAAAGGAAGTTATATCCTTCATTAAAAGAAATATTATAACTAGATTTGGAATTCCTTCTGAAATTATATGTGATAATGGTTCCCAATTTATTGGGGGCAGAACCACTAACTTTTGTGACAGCTGGGGGATTAAGATGATAACATCAACACCAGTCCACCCACAAGCTAATGGTCAAGCAGAATCATCTAACAAGATCATTATCAACAATTTGAAGAAGAAGCTTGGATCCAAGAAAGGGAAATGGGCAGAAGAACTACCCTATGTGCTTTGGGCTGATAGGACAACCCCTAAGAATGCTACTGGTCAAACGCCATTCTCTTTGGTATTTGGGGCAGAATCAGTGATCCCAACAGAAATGGTGGTTCCAACTGCTAGAACAAGTACTCGTGATCCTGAGGAGAATGATGAGAACTTGGCTCAAGACCTGAATACTATTGAAGAAATCAGGGATCTCGCTAGGATAAGGATGGCCAGTTATCAACAAAGAATGGCTGGTGCCTACAACAAAAATGTCAGGATCAGGAAGTTTCAAGTTGGAGATATGGTATTGAGGAAGGCATTTCAGAATACCACCAATCCTGCTGATGGAAAATTGGCTCCGAAATGGGAAGGCCCTTATTTGATTGAAGCTGAAGCAGGAAAGGGGGCATATAGATTGCTAACCATGGAAGGTGATTTGCTACCAAGAGCTTGGAATGCTGTCCACTTGAAGAAATATTTCATGTGACCAGGATCCTCATGGCACAAATGATCCTTACGATAGGGATATCCTTAAAGGATCCTTAAAGTATCGGTGATCCTTACTTTGGTAATATCCTAATCTTAGACTATTTCATTTCTTTATTTTCTCATATAAGGATAAGGATCATGTGTCCTTTATCCATCCCTCACGTGATTTTAAGTTTTGAAAGTTCAGGTATCCTTTGCATAACATTGGTTATCTGCAGAAGCAATCCGTTCCTCGGGTTTAACCCCAGTTATTTGGGCTTGACCCCAGTTCCGCCTGTAGCGCATGATGATCCTGGTATAGTTCAAGGCAGTGGGACCAGTACTCGTTTTAGGGGCTGATAATTCCATTGTACTGGCTATGCCTAGGATCCTACGTATAATGGTAGACGTACCATACATCCGTTCCTAAGGTTTCTAACGTTTTCACGTTAGCTAAGGTTTTGGCATTTTCATGTCACTAAGTTTGGATAGTCGCCAGTTAGGGCCATACTCCAGTTTACATACGATCCTTGGGCTTGTCCCCAGTTATCCTTGGGCTTGTCCCCAGTTATCCTTGGGCTTGTCCCCAGTTGCTAACTCTTATCTTATATTGGCTTAGTCCCAAGTTATGATCTATTTCAGGTCCTTGAAGACAAGCAACTAGGGATCCTTGATCCTTACTTCTCTCTAAGGTTTATCTTATAGTTATCCTTATTATGGTTAGGATCCTAACTTGGACCCTCAGGTATGATCCTTAACTATTTTTAATCCTATTCATTATTTATTTGAATAACCCTTAAAAAATTTGACAACTAGACTTGTGATCCTTAAAACATATTGCTTTTTGGGATTTTTTAACTATAGGATATTTGATCATGGATCATGTCCTAAATATTTTCAATCTGACTTATTCAAAATTGTTTATTCAATAAATATGCATCAAAACAAAGGAAAATTAAAGAAACAAAAGGATAACAACACAAGATAAGCGACAAAAGGTTAAGATTTTATTTATTAACAAAGGATTAACCCTTAAAAGGTTGTCAAAATTACCTACCCCGAGCATCTACCAGCAAAACGTGGCCCGTCCGCTGGGGTAGGTAAAGGGTGTCCATGATAATAAGTTCAAAAGTAGTGCAGGAATATAAAGGCGGCAGGATCACAATGGCTTCATCCCCCAAACAGAGGATCCCTCCACCATATGCAATCCTGCCTATTGTCCAAAGGATCATACATGATCCTTAATCCTAAAAACTATTGTTCAGTACAAACCATTAAATTGTTCAACATCACGACCACAAAAAACTACTACCAAATTTAAAAAATTGGGCTCCGGCTGCGTCTAGGAATGTCCATCATCGCCCAATTGTGCAGCCTACACCTTTGCTGCATCCTCTTCCCCTCCAGTTGCGGTATCCTTCACCAGATCCTTCCCACTACCCCCAGCCTCGATCGCCAAAACCTCCTCAGCCTCCTCATCATCCTCAAGATCAACCAACCTTGCTTTCCAGCCCTCAACGTCCCAGCTGCTTCTATCGAAGTTAGGATCTTGAGCTTCCTGGGCCATCTTTAATTTTGTCTGATACATTGTGATGGCAGCAGAGACCTTAGAATTTTCTATGAGATCATGCTTCTCATAGTCAAGGTCAATCAGAAGTTTAGCCGTCTTAGTCTTGGCATCTTGGAGTTCCTTCTGAAGGTCAGCGATTGCAAGGTCCTTAAGCACTACAACCTGTTGGAGGTCAGCAATCTTCTTGTCCTGCTCCTCGACGTTCCCCACATAGTCCTCAATCTCAGCAAATTTCTGCAAAGAAAAGGACAAAGCAGTTCAAGATCAGGTGATCCTCATACGAGTAGGATACCTAGGCAGAATTGGTGATCCTTACATCATTGAAGTATTCAAGGAACTGGTGGCGGATCAGTGGTAGGCCTTGGAGGTCCTCAGTGTCAGAAGTTTTCCTCTTCTTGCCACCCTTTCCTTTAGTGGGTGCCTTGGGAATGGAGATGCTAGGACTGGTAGTGGCCCTCTTCTTCCTGGATCGAACAACATCAAGGTCAGCCGTATTGAACTGGGATACAGGCTTGGCAGATTTTCCGGCACCTACACAATCAAAGCAAGATAAGTGTCCTAATCTTATTTCAATTTAATTATTTATTTTAACATTCAAACTATAAATCAAGCAGGATACTTACTTGACATGGTGATGGAACCTGAGGATACTTCTTGTGAGTCTTGGGTGTCTATCTTAAATGTCCTTATTTCAGGATCAAGCTTCCAAAAAGCAGCAAGCCTATCCTTGGTTGCGGGTGTTGTGATGATGTGTGAAACAGAAATAGCTGCATAACACAAGACAAAAAGGGGTTAGTTATCCTTATCAAAAACAAGACTACCTGGTGATCCTTCTCAGGATCCTCTGGCCTACCATGGGTGGACCATGTCCTTGGTAGATCCTTTCCGTTTAGAATGGTATCCCTCCTGACAAAGAAGAAGCGACGTTTCCAATTTGTGTCATTCTTGGTGACTTTAAGAAGGGGGTGTTCTCCGCTGGGTTTTCGTTTGAACAAATAACGATGAGAACCGAAGGTAGTAAGATCATACATTTGTGTCAGCTCTGACATTCCTAAATCAATGCCTTCCTGCTCGATGATCATCTCTAGGGTATACAAAACCCTCCAAATCATCGGCATGGCTTGGATATAAGAAATGCCGGTAAGGGAAAAGAAGGATTGTGTAAATTCTGGGAAAGGATAGGTGTACCCTATGGCAAATGGAGTAACTGGAAAGGCAACCCTTGTTTCTGAAACATAGTCGCTCAGAATAATAGGATCGAAGGGTTTGAAAAAGGCACTCGCCGGAAAGCAGTGACGAATTTTGTCTATCTGAGCATCGTTAAAACAACACCTCTCATGTATCGAGTCTTTGATGATCCCTTGACTCTTCAAGGGACTATCCTTCTGGTGATCCTTGGCGGGGGAGGACCGGAGCATCATTCTTGAAGAGATGATAGAAAGAAAGAAAAATAGAGTAAGAGAAGGGAAGATAAGAGAAGAGATACCTGATATGTAACCACCGTGATTTTATACTATTTAACAAGACTGCATAAACTATAAGAGCCTAACGTGTCATTATGTGAAAGTATAAATTTAGGGTCCTTTATGACATTTTTGAAACCTATTTTATAAATAAAATAATTAAATTTTTAAACTTTTAAGAGTCTAGGGTTCAAAATGTCATTTTTAAAACTTATATTTTAAATAAACTAAATACATGCATTTTCAATTAAAAGTCCAAGGACCTTTTAGTCTTTTTCTTAAACTTGAACCTTAGGGACTGTTTTGGTCACTTATCAAACATTTATAACTGAAACACACTAACCGGGTTAGTGGCTTGTGAAGGGTTTTCATCCTATGAACTAACCTAGTTAGATAAGTCAGTTAACTGCTTCAAGGGGCTGTTTGTATCATCTCGGAATCACAGGGACCAGAGTGTAAATATTAAAAATAAAACAAAAAAAGGGGTTTTATAACCCAAAGAACCGGCCACAACTAGGATCGAACTCGAGACCATCAGGTTAACAAACAACATCACAACCACTCGGCCGGGCATGCCACATCCAATCTATAACTGATTCAAGTTATATTTATAAACTAATTAGAAACTTAAAATATATTATTTTAAAACCTGCATTTAGCGCCTGCCGACCGGACTTAACCCAAAGCACGTGATGCAATGGTTTTCTCTGCCCAAGAACTTGCACGTTTATTCTCCCCGACATTCTGGACACGTACAAAACTTGATTATAACCCTCACATGCTTTCATGTTCTCAAAACCGACAAATATATAAGATTTAAAAGTGGAATCAAACCACGTTGTTCGGTCGGATTTCGAATCAATTGAAACGTTATTTAGATCCATTGAACCCATACGAACCTCACACACCCTTCAAAACACACAAAAACCTTCGAAATCGTTTCTGTTCGTCTCTGCAAGCCAAGCCGGAGCTCGGTCGCCGGAAACTTAGTCGAGCCGCCGTTCGGATCGCTACCGGAGCCCTTTTTCTCGTTCAATCGGTACACCTACCCTCATTTAACGTACCTGCAAATTTAATTAAATTATAATCGGGTTCTGATCGGGTAATTGGGGAGTTGACTTTCGGTTGACTTATTTGGGGAAGATGATGAATCTCCTTTTTATTTTAAATTTTATTTTTTTACAAATTAATTCATATTAATTCGATGACAATGTTATAAAATCCGGAATTTTTATCATATATTCTTTACATACTGAAGTACTTATAAAAAATGTGAAACCTGTAAAAATATTTATAAAACTAATTTTTATATTATTAAAAACAGTTTTACACTTTAAAATTGATATTAAATAAAATATTTCGAATTTAAATCTGAAAATTTTAGGATAATTATTTTGAATGTTAATCTTTATAAAAATAATGTTATTACTGATATTGCATATAATTTCGATATTTATATGAAATAAACAGTATTTGCACTTTAAAAGTATAATTTAATATTATACATTTAAATTAAATAACTATATTATTTCTATCCGAAATTATTTTTATGATATGACACACTTTATCCTGAACTTATATAAATTAGGTTACTGTTTGGTTATTTACAGAATATTTTATATAATTAAATCAGTTAAATCATTTAGTTAAACTTAACAGTTTTAATTATATAAATATACAAATTCTGCCTAAAAATATTTTTATGATAAAATACATATATTTCTGAGTTTATAAATCCAGAAACTGTTTTGGGTATTTTTAGACTATTTTTAATAATTAATCTGTTAAACTCAAATACTGTTATTTTATCCATTTTAATTCCATTTATTTATATAAAATCATTCAAAGGCCATGTTACTTATTTTAAATCAGTAATATTACTTATTCCTAATTAAAAATGTTATTTTTAATTATTCTGATTTAAACCAAACGTTACCAAACCCTATGGATTTAGGATTTCCAATTATCCAATCAAACATTATTGTTGACACATATTCCGTATTATTGCATGTTCTATCAATTAGAGTGACGTGGAATCCTATTTCCAAGAACTCTCACACTTTGCATACTTGTTTGGACTTACCTTAAATCAAGGTGAGTATACTCGCAACCCCTTTTTATGTTTACCACTTTTTGGGGTGTAACATGTTTACTTATCAAAACTTACACATGAACATTTTGCGTAAACTTATGGACTTTCATAGCGACGAAATGATGACATGCGCTATGAGAAGGGCCTTTTACTTAAACACATGAACATTCCTATAACATGCTTGTATACGTGATTGCTTGATACTTTAGACTTGGGTAAAACATTGTCGTGTCCGTATGAGCCAATCCTTGACATATGTAGCGCTATAGGATTAACGACCCGCCATCTTATCTCGTGGTAATGTCAATTGCATGTTGCGTTTCTTTGGTTTGATATGTTGACACATGCCAAATTTATTGTTTATCTTGAATCACATGCTTGCTATGAGGAATCGTTCGAAACTTATCTTTTGCTATGTACGTATCAAACTTGTATACTCGCCATTGCTTTTGCATTGAATTGTATTTTTAAACATGTTACAGGATGATAATGAGGATGCCATGAAAAGAAGTAGCGTTGATGCCTAGATACACATATAGACGTTTAGGCTAATATGTCGTATCAACTTTGCTTATGTTATCATGTATTTCTCTTGAACTTGTTGCTATTTGAGTTTATGTATTGTTGACAATTTGAGGTTATGAAATGAAATGGGAATATTTAATTATTGTCACAAATAGTGTTATGATGTCTCGAGCAATCTTCACACTTCGTCTCATCCCGATGTTTCCGCCATTGGTTGGGGTGTGACATGATAGATCTTCGACCAAGAATTTAAAGGGAGTTTCTTTGAATTTAAATGCAATCGATCCTATCTCTATCTCCTATTTATAATCATGATTATGCAGGGTTGTCACTTCTGTGACGTCACGGTTGCAACGGATAGTTCAACAATAACGGCTATATTTACGATAGTTAGTTGCGGATAAGATCAGGAAAACATAACTCGCTCATTTTTACATATCACTCCTTATATTTTGGGGGCAATTGTTAGGGGAGGATTTTCTAACAATTAGTGATCCTTATTCGTTATCCTAATTAATGATCCTTACTTCTGTGACAGATAGTGATCCTCAGAAGAGCTTCAGGATCAGGATCATGGATCACTTTAAGGATCCTCGTACTGACGATTGATTGTTTGTGTTTTGTATTACTTCGCAGGAGTAACAAGCTTGACTTGGTCTTAGCAACGGTACTAAGGAATATTCCACGGGCATTTCGCACACGTTTGACTGGAAATGGACGTTGTGGAGAACGTGGGAGCTTGGCACAAAAGTCGGATAGTTAGTTATTGTAGTTAACTTCTATTTTTAAAAGGGGTGACGAGCTAGAATTTAGAACACTTAGCCATTTTTCAGCTGCACACACTCTCATACAATCGCACTCTTGAAGCTCTCGACGAACACTCATTAGTTTTCACTCACTTTTACACATTTCACGATAGTGATCCTTGTACCTAGCTCGTTACTATCCGAAGTTGTAAACATTTATTGATTTATTTGAGCTTGGTGATCGGTAGTTTCCATCACCCGGGGTTTTTTGTGCCGGAGATCAACTCTTGATCAAGGGCTTTTTCCCCGTATAAATCCTTGTGTCATTTGTGCAATTTACATTGAAGTGATCCTTGTCATTGTTCTACACTATAAGCATCATACCCCGTAACAGAGAGTTTGGTTGCAATATCCTCATAAGATTTTTTGACCAAAACATTTCCTGATCCTAACATTTTTGTTGTAGGCACCGGCCATTCTTTGCTGATAACTGGCCATCCTTATCCTTGCCAAATCTCTGATTTCTTCTATAGTATCCAGGTCTTGAACCAAGTTCTCATCATTTTCCTCAGGATCACGAATACTGGTTCTAGCAGTTAGAACCACCATTTCTGTAGGGATCACTGATTCTGCCCCAAATACCAAAGAGAATGGAGTTTGGCCTGTAGCATTCTTAGGAGTTGTCCTATCAGCCCAAATCACATAAGGTAATTCTTCTGCCCATTTCCCTTTCTTGGATCCAAGCTTCTTCTTCAAATTGTTGATGATGATCTTATTGGAGGATTCTGCCTGACCATTAGCTTGCGGGTGGACTGGTGTTGATGTTATCATCTTAATCCCCCAGCTGTCACAAAAGTTAGTGGTTCTGCCCCCAATGAATTGGGAACCATTATCACATATAATTTCAGAAGGAATACCGAATCTAGTTATAATATTTCTTTTAATGAATGATATAACTTCCTTTTCTCTGACTTGGGCAAAAGCTTCAGCCTCTATCCACTTGGAGAAGTAATCAGTCATAGCAAACATGAATACTTTTCCACCAGGTGCCTTAGGGAGCTTACCAACTATATCCATACCCCATCTCATAAACGGCCAAAAGGAGGATATAGGATGCAAAAGTTCAGCTGGTTGATGAAGGATATTGCTGTGTCTCTGACAAGGATCACATCTCTTAGCATATTCCACAGCATCTCTCTTCATGGTTGGCCAGTAGTATCCTGTCCTTAGGATCCTTGAGAATAACGCCCTACCCCCAGTGTGGTTTCCACAATCTCCTTCATGGAAGTCTTTTAAAACTTCTTGGATTTCAGGATTCTCAATGCATCTTAAGTATGGTCCTGCAAGAGATCGTCTATACAACATATTATTTAAAATTGTGAATTGAGATACCTTAATTTTGAAAGCCCTAGGGTTTTCTCCTGTAGGAATCTCTCCATGTTGTAAGTATCTCATGATTGGGAGGATCCATGATCCTGAATGGGATTGATTATCATCGCTAGGGGTGATTACAGAATCCTCTCCTATCTCCATAGTCACATGATCCTCGATAGCCGGGGTCAGGATATGGATAATAGGGATCTTGATATCCTCCGGGATCTTCAAGGATGATCCTAAATTGGCTAGTGCATCTGCCTCTGCATTCTCTTCCCTTGGTACCTGTGTCAAACTAAAGGATACAAAAGAGAGTGCCAATTCTTTGACTAACTCCAGATATTTGATTAGCTTTTCCCCTTTAACAGCATAGGATCCATTAAAATGATTAGTGATTAACAAAGAATCTACATGTACCTCAAGATACCTGATCCTCATATGCTTAGCGATTTGCAAGCCAGCTATCAAGGCTTCGTATTCAGCCTCATTGTTAGTGGTTTGGAACTCACAAGCTATAGAGTGGGGTATTATGTCCCCCTGTGGTGATTTTAGTAGTATTCCAAGCCCTGTTCCCTTGACGTTTGAGGATCCATCAGTGTAGAGTATCCAAGGATCCTTGGTCTCTTCTAGCTGCTGGACTTCTAATTCAGCTTCCTTTTGTAAATCACTACTGAAATCTGCCACAAAGTCAGCTAATACTTGGGATTTAATGGCTGTCCTGGGCTCATATCTTATATCATATGCACTAAGCTTCACTGCCCATTTAGCCATCCTTCCTGACATTTCAGGTTTCCTGAGGACATTCTTGATTGGAAAATTAGTTTTGAAGATAATAACATGAGTTTCAAAATAATGTCTTAATTTGGTAGATGCCATAATTAATGCAAGGATAAGTTTTTCTAAGTGTGAATACCTGGATTCAGCATCAAGTAAACTCTTACTTACATAATAGACAGGATGTTGTGTACCTTCGTGATCCTTAACAAGGACGGCACTTACTGCTTTTGAGGATACCGCAAGATACAAGGATAACACATCTCCTTTTTCTGGTTTCATTAAAGCCGGGGCCGAGGATAGGTAATCCTTAAGAGCTCTTAAGGCACTTTCATGCTTCTCAG
The DNA here is from genome assembly GCA_030545235.1 of Helianthus tuberosus. Classification (NCBI taxonomy): domain Eukaryota; kingdom Viridiplantae; phylum Streptophyta; class Magnoliopsida; order Asterales; family Asteraceae; genus Helianthus; species Helianthus tuberosus. Next base: position 157,987,318 of record CM060403.1, read on the forward strand.
TCCACTCGAATTTCTTGTTCTTCCTTAGGATATCATAGAATTCCTTGCACTTTTCTGAAGATTTGGATATGAATCTGTTTAAAGCTGCAATCCTGCCTGTTAATCTCTGAACATCCTTAGCATTGGTAGGGGACTTGATGTTCACTATTGCTTTGATTTGTTCTGGACTGGCTTCAATGCCTCTCTTTGTCACCATATATCCTAAGAATTTACCTGCTTTGACACCAAAGTGACATTTTGAAGGATTAAGCTTCATATTATATTTATCAAGGATATTGAATGCTTCCTCCAAGTCTCTTAGGTGATCCTCAGCCTTTATTGATTTTACCACCATATCGTCTATGTAAACCTCCATAGTTTGTCCAATCTGATCCTTGAACATCATATTCACTAGTCTTTGATAAGTTGCACCTGCATTTCTTAGTCCGAATGGCATGGCAATATAGCAGTATATACCAGTTGGAGTCATGAAGGCTGTATCCTCTTGATCGGATGGTTCCATTTGAATTTGTTGAAATCCAGATGAAGCATCCATAAAAGTTAACAGTTCATGACCCGCAGTTGCATCCACCATGGAGTCAATGTGGGGTAATGGGAAAGGATCCTTGGGACATGCCTTATTTAAATCGGTGAAATCGACACATACCCTCCACTTTCCGTTTTTCTTTTGAACAACAACCACATTGGCCAACCATCTTGGATACTTGACCTCTCTAATCATACCTGCTCGGAGTAATTTCTCTACCTCCTCCTGGATAATGGCATTTCTTTCTGGTGCAAATTTCCTTCTCCTTTGATGGATTGGTTTGAAGGACCTATCAATGCCAAGTTTGTGAGTGATTACATCTTTAGATATACCTGTCATGTCTTCGTGTTTCCATGCAAAGGTAGTCTTTTTCCTTTTGAGGAAGGATATGAGGTCTTCCTTCATTTCGCCAAGGATCCCTGATCCTATATAAACTATAGATTCAGGATCATCAGGATCCATAAGGATTTCGACTATACCCTGTTCTCTTTCCTCCAAGACATCCCTTGGAGGACACTTTGATTGCTATTGCTCCCTAGACTTTGATGCTGGTTTCATTGATGAGGTGTAGCAGTTCTTAGCCTCTTGCTGATCACTATCAATCTTCACTATTCCCCAAGGACTAGGAAGCTTCACACATTGATGATAAGTGGATGGGACTGCCTTCATGTCGTGTATCCAAGGCCTGCCAAGGATCACATTACAACAAGATAAACAGTCAATAACACAAAACTTTTGGTAAGAATGTAGGCCTTCGATATAGATTGGGAGTTTAATGTCCCCCAGAGTATTCTTAGTCTCTCCACTGAATCCCACGAGCACAGAGGATCTTGGTATAATGTCGGATTCCGGGATGTTCATCTTCTTGAGAACATCAAGCTGGATAATGTTCACAGAGCTTCCTCCATCTATAAGGATCCTGCGAACAAAATGGTTAGAAATAAAAAGAGTGATAACCAAACCATCATGATGAGGATCCTGGATGTCAACACGATCATCCTCATCGAAGGTTATAACTTTTCCTTCGGAGACGCTGGATGTTCGGATGGGTCTATCTCCATTATCCATCTTGGTTTCCTTCGCATGTCTTTTGGCTGCAGAGAAGGATGTTCCACAAATGTCTGATCCCCCAGATATAAAGTTTATAATTTGTGCATCTGCTGGAGGGGCTGGAGCTTTCTCTGGGATCCTTTCAGGATCCTGAGTCCTTGACTTCTTTCTCCCCAATAATTCTTTCAAGTGCCCCTTGCTCAACAAGTATCCAATTTCTTTTCTCAATGCGATGCATTCTTCTGTGAGATGCCCAAAATCTTCATGGTATGCACACCACTTTGATTTATCTTTAGTTGCAGCTGGTCTATCATTTTTTCTGGGCCATCTAGCTTTATCACCTAAATTCTGCATCGCAAGGATTAGTTCATTGTTATCAAAAGAAAAACAATATTCAGATATTGGAGGATAATCCTCATCATCCTCTTCTTGTTCAACAGCATGCACATTCTGGTTGTCGGATTTATTATAAGATCTGAACTTGTTGTTCCTGAATGAGGATCCTTGCTTCTCTTGCTTTGAGGATCCTGCTAACCTCTCCTGGATCCTTTTGTCATCCTCTAGCCGGATGAACCTAAGGGCCCGGGTTCTTACCTCATCTAGATTCCTGCATGGTGTCATAACAAGATCATCATAAAATAACGAATCCCTAAGTAGTCCCATTTTAAAGGCTTCAACAGCCGTAGCTATGTCCAGGTTAGGAATATCTAAGGATTCTTTACTAAATTTAGTGATATAATCCCTTAATGACTCATTATGACCCTGGGTTATCCTATACAGATCACTAGTTAAACGCTCAAATTTCCTACTACAAGAAAATTGGTTATTAAATAGGTTAACTAGATTAGCAAATGAGGTAATAGAGTAAGGAGGAGGACTTAGCAGCCATTTAAGAGCCGATCCAGTAAAAGTGGATCCAAATCCCTTGCACAGACATGCTTCCTTTAACCTTTCTGGGATGGGATTGATCTCCATCCTTTCCCTGTATTGAGCTATGTGTTCCTCAGGATCCGTTGAACCATCATACAACTTCATGGTAGGTACATGGAACCTCTTGGGTATCTCAGCATCACAGATTGGTGGTGCAAAACGAGATATCTTGTGGCTCCCATCTGCAATCTCTGGGATAGGCTTGACCACTCATGGGACACTTGATATCATGTCCTTTAACTTTTGCAATTCTCTGGCCATGGCATGATTGATACCTGTATCCTGCATAAGGCCATGGTTAGTAGTATAAGAATTATTAAAAGTGTTACCTCCCATTGGATTCAAATTAGGAAGAATGGATGTTAATCCATATTGTTGGGGCTCTGGAATAGCCGATGGACCAGTAGAAGCAACGGTTTGCATTGGAATGAAATCTCCCTGATGGATGTCGGAACTTCCTGATTGCAAACTCCTTAAGGATCCCGGAATCGGGAAGGATCCTTGAAACTGTGAATATCCTTAGACCTGGGAGGATCCTGGAACATAGGAGGATCCTTGAACTTGGGAGGATCCTTGAACTTGGGAGGATCCTTGAACATAGGAGGATCCTTAAACCTGGGAGGATCCTTGAACCTGGGAGGATCCTTGAACCTGGGAGGATCCTTGAACCTGGGAGGATCCTTGAAACTGGGAAGATCCTTGAAACGGCCAACACCCTTGAATCTGCTGCGCTCCCGAGTATCCTCCTGAGCTTGCAAAGGATCCTATGTGCTGAGGATGGGAACCTGATGGTTGAAAGTGTAACCCTGATGCCTGAGTCATTGCCGACGACCCGTAATGCACTCCTTTTGGTCCTCCAACATATTGAACGTCTGGAACCGCTGAAGGCTGAGAAGTTATAACCGGAGTATCAAAATTCAAAGATCTGGGCATTAGTGGGGAATGATCCTCTGCCGATCTCTTCTGTTTCTTGATGTCTCCAATTTCTCTAAGGATCCTTTCATTGGTCTTGTCCTGCTGCTGGATATGCTCCTTCATCTGCAAAATCAGAGTAAACAAGTCACTAGTAGTAGGAGTATGAGAAGCAGAAGAAGTTGGAGGTTTTGAGAAAATGGGAGTTGGTTTCTTCTCGGCATTTTTCTGAGGTCCAGAAGGTGGTGGAGGCAAAGGTGGAATGCCCTGGGACGAATTGACTGCAGACATCGCACTGGAGGTATTCTTTGATGATGAAGCCATCTGCTCGTATGCAATGAACCGTAATGACCACAAAGATGAGAATTTCTTAGAAATGAAGCACCAATTGCCCCATGGTGGGCGCCAAACTGTTTTGGTCAAAAATCAGACAAGGATAATGTAACCAAACTCTCTGTTAAGGGTATGATGCTTGAATTGGTTAATAGCAATAAGGATCACTATGAAAAATAAATAACAAGTGACACAAGGTTTACACGGGGAAAAACCCCTTGATCAAGAGTTGATCTCCGGCACAAAAAACCCCGGGTGATGGAAACTACCGATCACCAACTCAAATTAAACAAATAATGTGTTACAACTTCGGATGATAGCGAGCTAAGTACAAGGATCACTATAGTGTAATGTGTAAAAAGTGTATGAAATTGCTAAGTGAATGAACGAGAGCTGTTGTGAGCGGTTGCAAGAGTGTGTGTAGCCAAAAATAGCAAAAAGTTGTGTCTAATTAGCTCGCTACCCCATTTAAATCTAATAAAAATCTAAGTAACAAACTATCCGCAAATGGTGCAAGTCCTCCACGACTCCACAACGTCCATTTCTGACCAAGCACGTGCGGAATAGACTTAGTATATTCTCCAGAAATATCGCCAAGACCAAGTCCCAATTGATATTCCTGCAAAACAGTTACGAATTCAAAACAGACAATCATTAGTATAAGGATCCTTAGGATGATCCATGATCCTGATCCTGAAGCACTTCTGAGGATCACTAACTGACACAGAAGTAAGGATCACCAAACAGGATAATATTTGAGGATCACGGGTCACTTAGAAATCCACCCCTAACACCAGTGATCACATCCGGGATCATCTTTGCTTCTTCTGCAGCTAGAACAAATGCTCTAGCATTTTTAGTTTTCTTGGGGTTTGTAGCTGGAGCTAATTTTGGACAGTTAGGCTTGATATGACCTTGTTCTCCGCAATTGTAGCATATTCTGTTGCTAGGCTTTTTCCTGCAATCTTCCTCCTTGTGTCCAGATATTTTGCAAAAGTTACAGTATATGGAGCATCTTCCTGAATGCTTCCTTTTGCAAAACTTACAGTAGGGTGCAGAGGTAGAACCTACATTTCTCCCAAGGTTAGAATTTCCAGAACGGAATTCTTGAGTAAGCTTCTGGGTTAGGTTCCTCTTTTGATCCTCTTCTCGTGTACGGACTAATTCATATGTCAAGGTGTTAGCTAGTTCTACAGCTTCTTCTATGGTTTAAGGTCTAGTTGCCTTGACTACATGTCTAATCTCTCCAATTAATCCCCAGATGTAACAGGAGATTAATACTGGTTCAGGTGAAGCAAGGGTTGGTACTATTCGGGCATATTCAAAGAATAATGTAGTATAACCCTTACTATCTACCCCAATCATTCTAAGATTTAGAAATTTGTTTGCTATCTGTTCTTTTTCATTAGGAGGCAGAATTTCCTTTCTACCATGTTTTTAAACGCCTCCCATTCCATATTGTAAGTTCTATCACTTCCCCTTGACTGGAGGATAGTGTTCCACCATTCTAGTGTTGAATTCTTAAACAGATTTGAAGCAAACATTATTTTATCCTCTTCAGCACATTTACTTATCCTTAAGACTGCCTCAGTCTTTTCTATCCAGCGTAGAGATGCAACGGCCCCTTCATTGCCCGAGAATTCCATTGGTTTACAAGACCAGAATTCTTTATAAGAACAACCGTAAGACACAGTTCTTCTTCTTTTGGGAATGGGCACTTGAAGTACGGGTCCATTGTTTACGCTGTTTTCAGGTTCAGAGGGTCGCTTACTATCATGTTTATTTTTATTTTCAGCTTCCCTAACCGTTTTGATAATATATGGCATTACATCTATTATCCCTTGTGCCACTATATGCTGCATGGCACTGTTATCCACTTGGTTTCCATTATTGTTGTTGTTCGGGTTCTCATTAACCAAGTTATTGTTACTCTGGTTATCGTTATTCTGGTTTTCCTGGTTTACCTCGTCGTCCATCTGAATTTTAAACATTCACCAATTAATAATATCACAAAATAATTAATAAATTGGGCAACAATCACACAACACACATATTGGCCAAAAACGTCGAGCATTGCGACTTTACTCTTTTCTATTATAGTATGCGTCAAATACACACTAAGACTAGAATTAAAAATTATAATACTATTATGCATCGCTAACCACAAAGTGGTCTATACTACAACATATATTATTATTATTACACACACACATATATATATATATATATTATATATATATTTTTTTCATACAAACATATTATATATTATTATATTATTATTATTATTAATATTATTACCAACTCCACCATCTCTTTCACTGGTCTGGATTCATGCAGTAATCCATATTGCGCTCGTCGTATTTCCAGATGAGTCGTTCTCCTACCTGCCTCATCCTCTCACTACTCTCTAAAATCTCTTCTCCGAAAGTTCGGAGCTCGTGCACATTATCTGCACTCATTGGGGGTGCAGGTGCTGGTACTGGGTCTTGATACTGGGGCATGGGATTCTCCTGAGGGTACGGATTCTCTAAGATCTCCCTAATGTATTCATAGTTATCGTAGTAGTAGGGATCTAGAGGGTCCAAACCTGGATAGGCTGCTGAGTTCGGCATGGGTTCATCGTTTAGGTGGTAGCGCGGCACATAATCCCTATGATCATCGAACCATGGATCATAATCCGGGTCTAAGGGGTTAGGGGTGGTATCCTAGGTATCTCCTCAGGGTTGAAAGCATGCATTTCTACTTGATTTTCGGGGTTATCCTCTATCTCCATCGGCTGAGTGGGGAACAAAGGTAAGGGTTGTGGGGCTACTAGTTGTTCCTGGTTTGGGTCGGCATCAGTTGTTGCTAGGATATGAAAATTGGCTATGCTCCTATTAAGCATATCCTGTGTATGGGCATCTGACTCTCGCTTAGCGGGTGCTAGGACTCTCTTCTGTTGCAACTTTCGCATTCTTTTCCTACGCTAGAATGCTCCCTTACTGAACCATCCTCTCTTTTTCTGAGGGAATGGCTCTTCAGACTGAGCCTTAAAGACAAACATCCCTTTTTCATTATCAGCGGCATACGCAGAGAGGGCAGGCTGTGAAGAGGTACCTTCACTCATAGGTGAATCAGACAACTGACGATATGCGTCTGAGGGTCCTTGATCACTCATACTGTAAACTAACAAATAGTCAAATAACACACAACAGTAAAATACAGATATGCACGTATTTTCATAATTAATTTCCTAACAATTTGAATAATATTGGTGTCAGCAGAACACTTCTGTGGCTGAATCAGTGGCTTAGCTCTGATAGCACTTTCTGTCGCAAGCCCCGCCCCCTATCTGTCCCGGGAACGGGAGGACGTGAGACCAGTCTTGGTGGTATCATTATTTTATTATTTTGGCAACGGAAATTTCATCAGGACCGTAGTTAGGAAATATTTATCAGAGTAAAACCACCATATTTTATATTAATAATCACATGGGTAAAACCCAAGTTTCTTATTACAACATATTTATAGGGATAAACCCTATTTTATTTAAAACATCGTCTTTTAGGTAACTTTTATAGCCACATTTTTCCAAGCCGTCAGTGCTCTCCAGCTGGCTTTCTTCTAATTTGGCTTTTACATTTTGTTACCTGAAACGCGTTTTAAAAACATTTGTCAGTAGGAAATAATGGTGAGTGAATCCCAGTTTAATCAAGAAAAGTTTCATCCATTAACAGTATTGAGAGCAATCACATTGTTTATTTCTACACAGTTACTCATTCTGTATTGTCAATCCTGACTGGTGGGTCATATTACACATTGACTATCTCGTTGTCCAATGGTAACGTGTTCCACATTTTGTATACAAAACCCCAACCTACCGGCAGTAATTGAAGAACTACAAAGACTCAATCACTGCTTAATCACATTGTAATACATTTAAGGTTTTGTAAAAATAATTTACAAAAAGGAGATTACTCACATTGCTGACTTAGGTTTCTTCTAAGGTTTCCTGGTGATTATCTATAATTTACACAATGCACACGCGTTAGTATAATAACCCTTTATATTTACATTAGTTATACCCTCCCCGAGACGGTATTCCAACGACTACGTCGGGCAGAACCCTGACAGCCGTTACGGAACCCTGGATCAATCGGGCAGCGTATCTAATACGTAACCGGGGTTATAACACTTACATCGGGGCAGAACTTCGTTAATTAGGGGGATATTATACCCGAATATAGTGCCTACTATATAGTAATTCAAGAGAGAAAGTAAGAATTGAGCGAGTTTCGACTGAAGGCCCGATGCCCTCTTATATAGGGCCTGATTTTGGGTTTCACGCGGCCCGCGTAAGGTGAGACTAAGGGCTACGCGGCCCGTGTAGTAGACTGGGTAGGCCCTAGCCTGTCCCAGTTAGCGCACTAGCCCCGCCACGATCGTGGCACGTGTCCGGCCTGGGGTCTCGCCTGATCTTATAGCTGTCGCGCCCCGCGTAAGATCCTTAAGGGATCTACGCGGCCCGTGAGCGACATAGAATTTTTGTTTTTATTTTATTTTTAATGCTAGATCGTATTTAGGGCTCGGTTTTCACGTACGGGGTGTATTTTAAGACATAGGAGAATATTTTAATATATTTTAGGGTGTCGGAAAAAAATTCAGGAGGGTTGTTATACTCAATTCTGTCAATCATCTTCTTATATAAACTGATTTATATTCTCGTTTCACTCTTCATATTTACATTCTCGTGTTCTCTTCTTTTGTATTTTCAAACCACATTTCTAATGTATCTCTCCCTCAAATCTCTTCTTCTCAATACTCGACATTTGTTCATAAAGGATAAGAGAAAACGGAAGCTCTCTCTGACCCACTTTCAGAATAAATTTTGGGGATATGTGGTTTGCCTTGATGATGGGAATGTGATATATATGATTATGTTTGTTTTTGTTTTTGATTTTTACTAAAGTTTTTTTATCCGAGTTATGACTAAATGATGATTGTGAATGATCTGAGCAGATGATGATGATGATTGTTCTACGGTTGTTTCCAGCATCATTGTTCCAACATCGTTTAAAGTATGTTTTTTTTTGCTACTCTAATTTTGAAATTTTGAATTTATAATTTTGAAGTGGTATACTCTAATTCTCGCTTTATATTTCAGTCTAATCACAGTTGTTTCACATTCATACAATCATCTGCGGGTTATTATAGGTTTGTATTAAAAGAAGCATAAAGTTAAATTAAACACAAAGAAAGATTATTAAATGTACATTTAAAATAATTTTTGCTTATGACTAAATGATGATTATATATGACTTTGGGCAGATGATGATGATGTAGAACCCACAGTAGTTCCTACTAAACGCAAGAAATGATCTGCTACTGCTGTAAGATAAGATTTTATCTTACTAGAGCAATGTTCTTTCCTGCCTTTTTTGTATTAAAAGAAGCATAAAGTTTGGTTTAAAGCAGCTCTTTATGAAGCAAGTTAAGGATTAAGGATAAGGCTACTCTTCAACAGCTGAAGAAGTGTTTTCATGTACTGCATCTTTGTCTGTTCACGAGAGACCAGGTTTCCAGAAATTTGATGGTGATGCATTTAGTAATTCCGTGGAGTTCATGGCGATTGTCGAAGATATACATTGAGAAGTTCGGTACTCGATGGAGTTTAAGCTAAAAGCACTAAATTTTTGCTGTTAGATTCGTAAATTTCTTGGTGTTGTTTTTAGGTTTTAAAGTTTCGTTGTTCAGTACTCGATGTAATTGTTGATCTTTTAATCCTCATAATGTTTGTGGAGCATTTAATCCTCATAAAGGTGAATAAGTATTATTATGTAATTTTTAATATCATCTGATTATTACAGATCGATACTTTTGATGTAGAAGTGAAATTGTCTCTGAGTTTAATTAGATTATGTTGATGTTGTATCAATTTCTGTTAGTGTATAGATCTGTCAAAGTTAAAGTTTGCCAAAAGAGAACATCTGCTCTAAATCATCATCTGCTGATCTAACGACTGTTTAACTTGCTACTGTTGCCAACATCTGTTGTTGCCTAATAGAGCTTTTTGAAGAATTTCCTCCTCTCAATTGTAAATACTGATGCATTTGTTACTTTAACTCTCTGTCAAAGGTAAAGTCTGCCCAAAGAGAACATTTGTTTACTGGTGATCTTCTGCTAATCTAACGGTTGTTTGACTTGCTACTGTTGGCAATATCTGTTGTTGGCTAACAGATGTTCGCAATATTTTTGTCTGCTGGAGTTGCAGAAGCATTTGTTTAATATGTATGTATAGTATTGCTGGTCTTTAAATGAATAGATTTTTTATCTGAGTTGTGACTAAATGATGATTGCAAATGAAGCATTTTTTTATCTGAGATATTTTATTTGAGTTAAAATACATTTAATTTCAAACCACTACTCTATATTCAAATGTCAAAGCTCTGGCCCACATTCAAGAGGGCAAACCACTGCCCATCGCAAGAAAGTATAACTTAGCAGATGTTTCCTTTGGTAAACATATACCTTAGTAGTGGTTTTGAAATTGCCGGTAATTTCAAATTCAAAATGCCTGGGGATATGTACTTTGCAATTAATGCACGTCTCTCACTCAGTTTTGTCTTATGGTAAAGGCGTGTTATGGTAAATGAAGAGGTTAATTGTAATTATAATAACGTGTTTCATTTTATACTTTTCCCACGGAAATGCATTAAAAGTCTAACGAGTGTCGCATCATATTCTTTTGTCTGACGATGTATTTAGTCATAACCGCCTTCATTGGGTATATAAAATACATTGGGCAGAGGTTTTCATCATTACCGTTTTCATCCATCTACTCAATCATCTTCAAAAGTTTTTTGTTTATCAATATCATTACAGTTTCTTTTACTTTCAAAGACGCATTGGTTCACTGCAAAATGGAAAACATTGGGTTTCAAGTGATTGTTGACGAAATTTTTACAAGGCTCTCTGCAGAAGATATTGGTCGTTTAAAATGTCTTTCCAAGAATTTTTATAGGGAACTGTCAAGTCATGGATTTCAGATGATGCATGCTCTCCAAAGTGGAGATTCACTACAAAAGAAACTACTCTCCTTTAAAGACACGTCAATTGTCATTGACGACGTAGTTGCTGGTAATTTGGATGTTGTTAGAAGTAAAACCTTAAGTTTTCCTAACAATGTCCACCCTAGCTTCTTACGTATTCTATCGTCATTTAATGGATTGTTGTTAGTTTGCAATGAAGGCATTTGCTGTGAGCTGATTCTTTGGAATCCAACTACCAGGCGCTATAAGGTTTTGTCTGATGACTACTTAAATTACAATCATGATCGAAATTCTGATACTGGTGGAATTTATTTTGATCAATTCAATGATCTGAAAGTGCTGAACATCAGACGTTACCGTAATGTAGCCACTGCTCGTGTTTACTCACGACGTCGTGAGTCATGGAGAACAATAAATTTCGGTAGCGTAAATAATTATGGTTCAAGTGGTTATTCATGGTCTACAGGAGTTTATGCTGATAAAACCATATATTTTATGGTTTCAAATTATTGGTATCCACTAGGTGAGAGGAGCATCGTTGCTTTTGATGTACTGAGTGAGACTTTCAGAATGCTTCGTTTTCCAGAGACTATTGTAGTCAATCCTTGCCAAGGGCATTTTTTGACCATCGCAAAGAGGCTGCATTTGATTGTTATTGGAAAGTCTGCTGAGCTAACTGCTGATTTGCTCAGATATGAAGAAGAAGGCTGGATGAAGGTGTTTGCTTTCAATAATTCTCGTGTAGTTGATTATGTAGATAGGCGCCAAAGGACTAATATAATTGAAAACAACAAGTGGCTGATAACAAGCAATTGGGGGGATATGGTTGAAGTTGATCTGAGCAACGAACTTCTGAAATGCCTCCAACATGTTGACAACTACAATGGTCCGAAAGGAGCTTTACTTATCGAGACTACTGTTTCGCCCATTGATTAGGAATTAGTATGCTGTATTTTATTGAATGTTGTTTGCTGTTTTAAAATTTGTTTATTATATAGTTACCTCTGTTTGACACTTGTAGTTTTTATATAATTAGTTGTGTTAAAATTATTAACCATGTTTGTTATTTAAATTAACTAAATGAATATTTATGTTTGAGAGTGTAAAAGCTTGTAATATTGGCAAAGGTCTGTTTAAATGATCAAAGCTCTGTTATTGTGAACATATGTTTGAAAATAAAACAGTGGTTGATACATCTGTTGACTTTGGTCAACAGATGGATGAACTTTGTATGCTGTTTCGCCCATTGATTAGGAATTAGTATGTTCTATTCTATTGAATGATGTTTGCTGTTTTGAACTTTGTTTATTATATAGTTACCTCTGTTTTACACTTGTACGTTTTATATAATTAGTTGTGTTAAAATTATTAACTATGTTTGTTATTTAAATTAACCAAATGAATATTTAGGTTTGAGAGTTTAAATGATGAAAGCTCTGTTGTTGTGAACAAATGTTTGAAAATAAAACAGTAGTTGATACATCTGTTGACTTTGGTCAACAGATGGATGAACTTTGTATGCTGTTTAGCCCATTGATTAGGAATTAGTATGCAGTATTTTATTGAATGTTGTTTGCTGTTTTGAACTTTGTTTATTATATAGTTACCTCTGTTTGACACTTGTAGTTTTTATATAATTAGTTGTGTTAAAATTATTAACGATGTTTGTTATTTAAATTAATTAAATGAATATTTAGGTTTGAGAGTTTAAATGATGAAAGCTCTGTTGTTGTGAACAGATGTTTGAAAATAAAACAGTAGTTGATACATCCGTTGACTTTGGTCAACAGATGGATGAAAACAGATGTTTGAAAATAAAACAGTAGTTGATAGATCTGTTGACTTTGGTCAACAGATGGATGAAAACAAATGTTTGAAAATAAAACAGTAGTTGATACATTTGTTGACACTTGTAGTTTTTATATAATTAGTTGTGTTAAAATTATTAACGATGTTTGTTATTTAAATTAATTAACTGAATATTTAGGTTTGAGAGTTTAAATGATGAAAGCTCTGTTGTTGTGAACAGATGTTTGAAAATAAAACAATAGTTGATACATCTGTTGAATTTGGTCAACAGATGTTTGAAAATAAAACAGTAGTTGATACATCTGTTGACTTTGGTCAACAGATAGATAAAAACAGATGTTTGAAAATAAAACAGTAGTTGATACATCTGTTGACTTTGGTCAACAGATGGATGAACTTTGTATGCTGTTTCGCCCATTGATTAGGAATGAGTATGCAGTATTTTATTGAATGTTGTTTGCTGTTTTGAACTTTGTTTATTGTATAGTTACCTCTGTTTGACACTTGTAGTTTTTATATAATTAGTTGTGTTAAAATTATTAACGATGTTTGTTATTTAAATTAATTAAATGAATATTTTAGGTTTGAGAGTTTAAATGATGAAAGCTATGTTGTTGTGAACAAATGTTTGAAAATAAAACAGTAGTTGATACATCTGTTGACTTTGGTCAACAGATGGATGAAAACAGATGTTTGAAAATAAAACAGTTCGGTTAAATGTATTTGTTGTGGAGAAAACTATGGTTGAAACGATTGTTGGGTTAAAACGGTGGTTTAAAACTACTGTTGGGTTAAAATAGTGTTTTGTGGAGGTTGAAAGAACATGTTTGAATGCAAATGTTATTTCGTTTACAAAAGATTAATAAATTGTATTATTTTATATTTTTTATACTCTAAACTTTAAGTATTTACCGACTGACTTATTTATGTATAAGTTTATATAAATATAACAATATTCATCGTTTATATTTGTTATGCATGGTTTTCTGAGAAACGACCCGTGTTTGCACACGGGTCTTACCGCTAGTACTACATAATAAAAGAAACCATTTTGGGGACACTTGTCATTATATTAGGCCATCTCTTATAGATACTTATTATTTTAGTTTAATCTCTTATAGATAATTATTATTTTAGTTTAATATTATTTAGTTTAATATCTTATATTATTGATAATCTTTCTACTAAATATTATTAGTTTAATATCTTATGGATAATTATTATTTAGTTTAATCTCCCTCTCATTTATAATATTACCAATTTGAATTAATTATATTTGAACGTTTTGTTTAGTTTGGTATCAAATAGATTTTACGAAACTTAAAATAAAAATAACTAATATTATTTAACATTTATGCATTTACGGAGTTTTAAATAAAGGATTAAATTTATTGAGACTTTGTTAACAATTTTTGCAACAACAGAATAATCTATTTTTATCATGACAACCAAACTTTGTATTAATATATTAAATATTTTTATTTTCACTATACAAAATTACATTTACTCGACCCATGTAATACATGAGGTTTTAAGATATAACTTTTTATTATTTGATATATAAAATTAGATTTATTATTCATACAATACACGGGGTTTTTTAAGGATATATATTTTTTATTATTTAGTACAGAAAATTACACTTATTCAAACCATGTAATGCGCATATTTATAAAGATGTAAATTTTTTTATTATTTGGTAAACAATATTACATTTATTCAACCCGTGTAATACACATGGTTTTAAAGATATAACTATTTTATCTGGTATATAAAACTACATTTATTCAACCCGTACAATATGGTTCTTATAGATATAACTTTTTATTATTTAATATATAAAATTATATTTATTCAACCCGTGCAATAAATGAGGTTTTTAAAGATATATTATTTTATTATTTAGTATATAAAATTTATTTATTCAACCCGTGTAATATACAGGGTTATAACCTAGTGTGTGTATAAAAGAGTAGTTTTCTAATTTAGTTTTTTTATATTTTATATTAATGTTATGGACTTTTTGGGGATAAAAATTGCAGATTTTATAAAAGAGCTCGAATAAGGTTTGTTTATGAATTTTTATGTATTTTTGAAACTTAAAAATTTAAGAGTTACAAAAATTATTGTCTAATTTTTGTTTTCCTAACTAAAAAATTTTAGAGTTACAAAAATAGTCTCTCATTAATTACATAGTTATATAATTAGTCCTTTAAATATCAAATGGCATAAATGCTCTGACACCTAACAGTAAAAACTAATATATTGTTAGTCTTAGTAATTGTTACAAAACGAGTTAGTAGTACCCGCGCGTTGCGGCGGGATTGCTAATCTAAACAAATAAATAAACTTGAAACGTTAAATCACGCATGCACCTTGCGGACAATTATATAAAACTTTTTATATATAGAATAATAAATAAATTGAAACTATAACATTGGTTCGTTATGCAACGGGCAATCGCCACAACAGAGAACCCAAATGCTCAAAATGATACACATTAATCGAGAAGCATAAAAACAAATATAGAAATGGATCATAAATTAAAGTTTTTCACATCAATAATTGTTATACTGAGATCATACAGAGGAAAAATAATTCAAAAGATCTTTATTAGGAAACCCTTTTCTGTACATATGAAAAGAGGGTTGTTTTGATTTTTACAAAACTAAATTATTTGTTTATAGCCTAACTCGATTGGTTTCAATAATTAGTTTCATTTTTTTTTTATTAATATTAGGAGTGATGATGCGGTTTAGGCATTTTTAAGCAAACATTGTATTTTATGAATAGTTAAGTAAAAGCAAAATCTCAGTCCAATTTTTATACGTGCCTTATTAATTTTACTTTGTTCATAAGTTTATTTAAAGCAAAATCAAAGTCCAATTTATATACGTGCCTTATATTGAATTTTGCTTTGTACTCGATTTTGAATAAATACATTGTATATAATATTTGAGAAAATTGTATAACATGGCGAGACAACAACACTTATATCCAATACCATAAAATAAAACACAAACAATTTGTATCGTCCAATTACCACAATTAAAAGTCAAAACTAACATCTCCACTTTTCAATCTTTTCTTTCTAATTTCTTCTTCACACACAGTCACACAATCAACACACACATAATAACTAAAAAAATTGGCAAAAAAGGAATCGTAGATGAAAACCGTACCACATCACCGCAACTACTACACCACCACCGAACCACAGCCAGGACAGCACACAGGACAGCACCACCATTGAACCGCCGCCCAATTTTTGTAACAACACATCTCTAGTTTCATCTCTCTCTCTAAATAAACTCTTCATCATCTATTATTATTGGCTCCATTTTGAAGGAATTCAGTAGGTGATAACATTGCCGGAGGAGATTCGTGGGGGTTATATATTGTGTGAAACGGTGGCCAACGATGGTGGAAACTGCGATATGAGGAGACGGGTCTATATGGTTTCTTCCCTTTTTGCGAATGGCGATGTTTTATTGTTTGCATAACGGTTCATGTAAAGTCCCGACGGTGTTTTCGTTTTTTTATTGGTTCTATAACGGGGTGAACACCACTGTAACGTCTGACTGTGTTTTCTTGTTTTTATTGGTTCCACAACGGTGTGAACACCACTGTAACGTTCCACCACCAATGTAAAGTCTTGACCGTTGTATATTATATCTACAACGAAGCATCGCGTCGGTCGGTAATTGTACATTTCTTTGTTGTTAACCGACATGAGTTGGTAATGCAACGTTTCGTTGATCTTTTGTATCATATAGATTAATATAATGAATGAATCGGTGCCTTACTTGGAGTGATTCGGTGCCTTTCTAATGAAGCGGTGCAATGGTGTCGGTGTCTTACTTGTTCTCATCAACACAACCGTTAATTATTAGAGGAAGTCAAAGGGACATGTCTCAAATATAACAGAGAAGTCGCGTCCCTTGAAGTTTATCGTAACCAATATGATGAAAAGGTGCCAGTTGGTTTTTGTATAAGAGTATAATTGAAAGTTGTACCTGAAACTATGACTTTAAAGTATTTAGGTATTGTTTGGTATGAGGTAATGAGGGTGGGAATGGAATACTCCATTCAAGAGTAATGAAAATAAGATTGTTTGGTTGACACATGGAATGTAATGGACCATTACTTAAGTCATTCCATTTCATCTAAAGTATTCCGGCGACCCCCCCCCCTCTTTTTTTTTCATTCCGTTCCATATTTTCTCTATATGTCGATTTTGCCCTCCCTCCTCTCACTCTATCCATCTCGCCCGAATCATAATCTCACTTCTGTAAAAAAACCCTTCCTCGTCATCTCGGTTCGTCTTCTTCCTCCAAATTACTAGTGTCTTCAAAATTACTATTTTCTTCCATTGTTGTTTCCAAATCCCCCACCCACCTATTTTTTCACAACTTTGGTTTAACCCCAGTTGTTACTCTGCCACTGCATCTCGCAGTCGTCGTGCTTTCACCGTCCAAATTACTCTTGGAAATTCGAGTGAACTAAACCTCATGTCAGCATCGGAACTATCGGCTATGTGGACCACAGAAAGACCACACCCACCGACGCACTTATCAACGCCCTAACCCCCCACCGTTGGCGGCGTCGCCAAAAGTAGGACAAAATCGAGGCGGTGCCGGAAGAACGCCCTCGCGGTGTCGAAGAAGATAGTATTTTTTTCGTAATCAGTGTTCGATACGTTTGTTACTTAGATCCTTATTTGGACGATATATTAAAATAGAGCGATCTTGTGTGGTTGTTTTTGAAATCCATGTGTTCATACCAAGTTAGTTATTGTGTTTACTGAAAGCTTAATTTCACTTGATAAAAATTCGATTTACTTGTGTTGAAGAATTTATGATTTTTGATGTTTTAATTGTGTTTATATGCTGCTGTTGGTTGAATTGGTTCTTCCACCGTATATGCTAATTCCAGAAGTTGCTCTTGAGTTTTGAGATTTTGAAGTAAATATTAAATAGCAGAATACAAGTATGAAGTTGAAGTTGTTCTTGGGATTATTGAATTGATCTATTTAAATGATTATAAATATGAAGATTATGATCGTATTATTCTTGTCATATGTTGGAAATGTGAAATAGTCAAAATTTATAAAATCATATAAATGATTTTATATATTACATATACATATAAGGCAGGGGTATTTTCGCAATTTATAATATTTCATTCCTTTCCTGCAAGTATAACCAAATATGGCACTGGAATAGTAATGTTCCATTTCTTTCTTTTCTCCATTTCATTACCCCGTTCATTTCATTCTCTCATCAATTCTATTACCTCAAACCAAACAGACCCTTATACTTGACTTTATTACTTCATATAAACCACATGAACTAACCATGTAATTAACTCTTAGGTGGTGTTTGTTTTTCTAAAAATAATTTGTGCAGTCTCTTCTGTCTGCAGCGCGCAGACACTGTCATCTGCAGACTGTTTGTTTTTCCGGAGACGTTTCATTAAAAAACGTCTGTGCGAACTCTTCTTGGCGCAGACTTGGCGCAACCACTTTTAAGATCTTCTAAGGTTTGCAAAGGGTTAAACACCATCGTCTACCACGAGCATCGTCCACCATCCATCACCACCTACCACAGACTGCAAAGATTTGATTCACCTCTTCTTCTACATATGTTTACAGATGTGTTTCGCAAACTATAAACTTTTTTAACTCTTAAAAAACAAACAACACCTTATTCTTACAATAATAAAACAGAAATAAAATTCTTCACATAAGTACATTTGATTTTAGCGTTACAATTTACGTGGTACTTCTCGTCTCATGTGGAGCCCGTGCATGTGCACTTTGTCTTACCACAAAAGGATTTCTTAATCAAGGGATAAGATAAACTATGTTCATATATGTGCATTTGATTGCACATCCATGTTGGCATGTTCATTCGATAGATGTAAAAATTTAAATGAACATTTTAATAAATAGTTCATTTATAATTAACGCTATATGTATCGATTTATTTGTCTCAAAATTTCGTGATATTTAAATCTAAGATCAAATGGGGTCGGCTAAAAGCTAAAACTTAGACTACCATCAACCCTAATTTACTACTAATCTTTACTTCTATTGATGGGTACTTGTATCTCCACACCAAATGAAAATTTTCATTTAATAGTAACAAGGTTTCTTAAATGTTTCACTACTGTCATTTTTTCCCTCTAATTCTACTTAGCTTATTTTTCCATATATAAATTAGCAAGTTATATATGTATCATGTACATTATGCATTGGGCATTATAACCTTATAAAGAAGCAACAAACTTATGCATATCAAGGTTGTACAATTGGCTTTGGGAGATTTTCAAAAAAAATTGGAATTTTCCTTTTTAACCCTAAGGTTTTAATCTTTCACAATTTAAGTTTAAAGTTTTAATCTTTGTTTCATTTTTAACCTTAAAGTTTTAATATTTGACAATTTAAGTTTATAGTTTTAATCTTTGTTAATTTAACCCCTTTGATTAATTTTATTTTTCACTTCTAATTCAAAAGTTTTCATCTTATACAATTTAACCCCTTTGATTAATTTGATTTTTCACTTCTAATTCAAAAGTTTCAATCTTTTGCGATTTAACCACTTTGATTTTTTTTTACTTATTTGTTGTAATCTTGCCTTTGAGAGTTTTCCAAAGAAAAAATGGTTATGCATATGGTTGTTGTAACCTTGGCTTTGAGGGTTTTTAAAAAAAAATAATTTTTTAACTTTTCACTCAAATGTATTTCATATGGTTATGCATATGATTGTTGTAACCTTGGCTTTGAGGGTTTTTAAAAAAAAATGATTTTTTAACTTTTCACTCAAATGTATTTCATAAATTACCTTTAACGCAAAACTATTTGTTTTTTACTTTTAACATAAAACTTTTTATCTTTTGCAATCTATCCTCACAACTTTTTTTACTTTCAACTTTGTTCCTTTATAATTTTTATTTTCCGCAAATTTTTCGCTTTATGCTTCGTTCTAAATTTTGTGACTAAACACATCGAAACGTGCGTCTTTGGTTTAACGTTTTTACGTTTCGTTCTAAATTTTGCGAGTTAACACGACGCAACGTACATGTGTGGGTGAACGTTTTTACATCGTCTATTTTTTCCCGTTTGAAAGGTTCAACATAACATGCGCGTCCTAAATCGACTTAGTTATAACTAAAGAATCCCCGCCGCATTGCGGCGGGTCGTATTTCTAGTTTAAAAAAAAAAGTTGATTTTTTACTTTTAACCCAAAGGTTTTTGCCTTTTGCAATCTAACCCTACATAATTTGTTTTTTTAACTTTAACCCAAAACTTTTCATTATTTGCAATTTAACTTCACAACTTTTGTCACTTATACTTTTCGTCTTTCGCAAATTTCCGTTTTACGTATAGTTCTAGATTTTTCGAGTTAATACGACGCAACGTGCATGTGTGGTTCAATGTTTTTACCTCTATTTTTCCATGTTTGACAGGTTCGTCGCAACACGCATATCCTAGGCCGAGTCAGTGTTGGTGGTCGATGACGGTTGTGTGACATTAGTACTATTTGACACCGTTTTACGCCCCGTTGCAACGAGGGGTGTGCTTTGGGGGGTTTTCAAAGAAAAAATGGTTATGCATATGGTTGTCGTAACATTGGCAAAAAAATGATTTTTTTTACTTTTCACCCAAAAGTATTTCATAAATTACTTTTAACCCAAAACTATTTGTTTTTTTACTTTTAACCCAAAACTTCTTATCTTTTGCAATCTATCCTCATAACTTTTTTTACTTTCAACTTTAGTCCTTTATAGTTTTCATTTTCCGCAAATTTTTCGCTTTATGCTTGGTTCTAAATTTTGTGACTTAACACATCGCAACGTGCGTCTTTGATTTAACGTTTTTACGTTTCGTTCTAAATTTTACGAGTTAACACGACGCAAAGTGTGTGTGTGGGTGATGATTTAACGTTTTTACGTTTCGTTCTAAATTTTGCGAGTTAACACGACGCAACGTGCGTATGTGGGTGAACGTTTTTACATCGTCTATTTTTTCCGCGTTTGACAGGTTTAACATAACGTGCGGGTCCTAGATCGATTTAGTTATAACTAAAGAATCCCCGCCGCATTGCGGCGGGTCGCAATCCTAGTTCCTCTAAATATCTTTGTTAACATTTAAATTTGTTGAAGTTAAGTGAGACAAAGAAAACATATATTAAAATATGAAAATAATGTTCTATTTCACTAATAATCACTCATATAAAGTAATATATTTTTATTTATAAGCTACCAACTTCCTTAATTATAATATCATCTTTAGACATGATGTTAACACGTATCTATATAATATATTTCTCTTATCATCTACTTAATTAATTTTGTTCGTGTCATCATCACATTGTGTAGTCACAGATTGAAACTTGGAAGAAATTGCATTCTTAGAGTTAATTACTGTTTTCGTCCCTGTGGTTTATCAAAAATCACTATTTCAGTCCATTAGTTTAAAAATTGCGATTTCAGTCCCTGTGGTTTCATTTTCGTAACCATTTCAGTCCACCTCGTAACCATTTCAGTCCCTGTACTAACAGAATAAATGGATTGAAATGGTTACGAAAGTGAAACCACATGGACTGAAATGGTTACGAAAGTGAAACCACATGGACTGAAATCGTAATTTTTAAACTAATGGACTGAAATAGTGATTTTTGACAAACCACAGGGACGAAAACAATAATTAACTCGCATTCTTATATAAAACAATTTTAAGGCTTGAGAAATGTTATATTTCAAGGAAATGGTATATGCATATCTTAAATTAAAAATGGTTTTAAGTATATTGTTATAACGGTTTGGGCTCATCGTTATAATCGCATAGTTCAAGTAGGGTTGTAAGCAACAAACGATCACGAATTTTTTTCGCTAAACTCTAACAGAACAAATAAAGAAACACATATTTTTGTTCGTGATTATTGTTATGGAAATGCATGTATTCATGTTTGTTTATATACGTCCATTTGTGTATGTTTGTTAATACATTCAACAGATATAAACTTTTTTGTAATTTGAACACAAACAAATAAAAGTTAATTTGTATAAATGTTCAACATTTTGAATCCCTTAATGTTCAAAATAACATCACTATACAACATAATGATTTAAAATTAAGTAAAAAATAAAGTCAAATTAACATCATTATCTATAATATCTTCTAGAACACCAATTCACCATCCACAACGAATATTATAAAAAATTAAAATATGTAATGTTCAAAGTTCAAACCATAATGTTCAAGGAGACGACTAATTAGACACATGGACCATGAACCCATCATTCCACCAATAAACAAAATCCTCCTACCAATACAACAATAATCAAATTCGTTGTTCGAGTCATTAGAGTGTGTTGGTTCGCAAAATTAAACAATTAGGATATGAGTTTTACTATTTAATGTGTTCGGTTTACAAAATTTGTTGGAATTGAAATCTAAAATCTATTATATATGTGTTTAGTTGAGAGATAAACTGTGATCGAAGTTAGAATTCATTTACTCAAACTCTATCGTAACGAAATTCAATATCCCTTTCAAATTTTGAAGGAATTTAACCAAAAGAACTGAAAACTTCGACCGCTCACTGTCATCACATATGTCACCCCATCATCACACCCACCCTTGTTGTAGCCATTACTAACACAACCAATGGTGGCGGTGACGACGACTGTGGCAATTACTGGTAGGTGGTACTGGTTGCACCTTGTAGGCTAGGGCGATGAAGGTGGCAAATGTGTAGAGGTGATGATGATGTCGGTGATAGCAACCGGTAAACATAGGTGTTGAAGGCAGCAACCGGGGACAATGAGTCAAATGCTAAAATTAACCATAGACGTAAGGATATTCATTAAAACAGAGACGATTACAGACTAAAGTAATGGCAGGTAGACGAAAAACAAGCTGTGCCGCTACCCCCTTCTGAATAGCAAACACTACCCTGCTAAACACAAAATTCTGCCCCTTAACATGCACAGTGTCACTGCTTACCACCTGCTGAACCCGCTTGAAAACCGCACCACGTAAGAGGCGAGAACGCCAAAGGTATTGAAAACGAACGGGACGAACATGTGCTGAAATAGACTAAATCCTATTTCATTTTTTTATTCTAACATATAAACGTCACAAACATGGTTATTACTTAATTAACCGCACTCTAATACCACAATACTTGCCCAAGATAATATACATTGATTCCATCATCACCATGTTCATTTATTCTGTCATTATAATATAATATTATAGAAAAGTTGATAGTGGCTGGAGTCAGTAATGCAACCCTTTTGCAGTGGTCAGAGAAAAGAAAATATAAAACAAAGTAATTCAATGACATTCGATGCCTAAAGTCGAGAAATCAAAGTATATGACAAAATCTAAAGTCCACAAACATCAATGGCGTAAACTAGCGATGTTGTTTGATATATATTCGTTCAAAATAAATTTACTAACCAAATTCACCCGTACACTTCCAAAAAATATAAATGAAGTGTTTAAAAAAACGTTGAAGATTGTATTCTATCATTTATTCTTGGGAAAATGAACTTTAGAATATGTCAAGTTTGAACTTTGAATTGCGTGTTTGCATGAAACATAAAGGCAAGTTGCAACAAATATTTATGTATGAATATACGGTGTGGGTGTGGAAAACCGGCATTGTTGTCTCTATACGTCGCGTATACCGGCCCGTTAACGACGTGGAGGGCGGCGTGATGTTGGAGACGCGAGGTCTTCCACTGGCGTGGAAGGAAATGTGATGGCAACGTGACGTTAATTGATTGGCTTGTGATTATACCCATTGCCCCCAACGGCTCGTAAAAAAATAATTTTCAAAAAAATTACTCTTCTTAGTATATAATCTACACCATTTTTTACCTTTAAAATCTCACAACTTTCATTTGCATGCGTAGGGGTGAGGCCATCTGAATCGTCGACGCACTTTGTTCACGTTTTCGGATGATTCGTACTGATAGTTCGAGATTTGAGATGGTTGTCAACGCTGTGGACAACGACGATGGTGAGCTCAACGAAGACGACGTCATCCAAGTTGCCCTCGTCGAGTACAATACCATGTCCGGTCATGACTTCAAACACTTTACGACGTGGCAAATAATAAGATTCTTTGCTTAACGTTTAATGTTCATTATGTTAGTAGCGTTTTTTTAAGTTATGTAATGTGTTTTTAAATGTATTTAATTTTTAAATTATATGTTTTATTATTAATGTTATTTGTTTAAATGTTTTAATTTTGAATAACTAGGGTTAAGACCCGCCTGCGTTGCGGCGCGGGTACATCGTAAACATTGAATAGATTAATCCAAACGTTATATGACGCATTAACCATATGAAAACACACATTTCGACGTATCCAGTTGAACTCAGTGTAACCTGTATAAGCATTGTGATTGGATCAAACGTAAAGTAAATGGAATTCATATCGAACAATCATAACGTATTATATGTGACCCAACTTATACAAAGAATATATAACGGGTATGAAGGAAAATATGCACATGTAATCGAAAGGGATTAATTAGAGCTTTCGAATAAAGGGGAGAAAAAGAAACCATAATTTGACTCCACTCGGTTCGAAACAAACTTTACGAAACGTACATAAAATAAACACGAAAACATATTATATTTGACCTGAATCATTTCCCAAAAAAGTTTACGCCGAAACGTAGAATAGCTTGAATTTATACGAAAACGTACATAGAAAGATGCACGTAAAAATGGTTTTTTTAAACGAAAATGTATTATATTTGACCTGACTCGTCTATAAAAAAGTTTATGTCGGAATGTAGAAGAAATCATATTTACACATACCCGTACATAAAATATGCACGTAAAAAATAGTTTTTAAGTAAAGGAAGTATAGGGGTAAACCGAAACAAAAAATTAGTAAAAAATTTAATAAGTTAAAAACTTTCGTAAAACCGTGCCAAGTAGCACCAATGCCACAACCACATCGACTCTCAACATCGTAAAAATAAAATAGATAAAATGGTAAAAATTACACTGAACGAAAAGCATACTAAATCGTTGAACCATACACACCCGTTACAGTGTCTTAATGTCGCAACCCCCAATCCCTGCCTCGGGAGGCGGGCGGCCGTGACCTACTCAGAGATGGTGGTATATGTGTTTATCATTATTTGGCAGCGAAATTTACATCAGGACCGTAGTTAGGAAATATTTTATCAGAGTAAAATACCACATTTTCATAATAGTAAACACATGGGAAATTCCCAAGTTTTTATTACAACATGTTATAGGGATAAACCCTATTTTATTGAAAAAAACATCTTTCTTTATTTAGGTAACTTTTATAGCCACATTTTCCAAGCCTTCTGTGCTCTCCAACTGGCTTCTATTTTGGCTTTCACATTTTATTACCTGAAACGCGTTTTAAAAACATTTGTCAGTGGGAAATACTAGTGAGTGAATCCCAATTTAATCAAAACAGATTTTATCCTTGTACAACATTGAGGGCAATCAACAATTACATTTGTTTATTATTCTACTTTAATTACCACCCACGGTACTGTCGACCCGACTTGTGGTCATGTTACTACTCACAGTGTAGTAACAAATTTTGTATACAAAACTCCAACATACCCACGATAATTGTAGAATTACAAATACTTAATCACTGTGAAATATAATTTAAAACATTGAGGTTTTGTAAAAACAGTTTGCAAACAAGTTTACAAAAAGGAGATTACTCACATTGCTAGTTTAGACTTTTTCCTGTGGTTTCCTGGTTATAATCTAATAAATTAAACAATGCACACGCGTTAGTATAATAAACCAATATTTACATTAGTTATACCCTCCCCGAGAGAGAACTCCAACGACTACGTCGGGCAGAGCCTCGACAGCCGTTGCTATATCAATCGGGCAGCGTATCTAATACGTAACCGGGGGTTATGATACTTACAACGAGGCAGAACTTCGCTATTTTAGTGGGTATAATACCCGGGTATAGTGCCTATACTACAGAAATTTGAGAGAGAATTCGTTTGTGAGCGATTTGTGAACTGAGGCCGATTGAATCTATTTATAGGGCTGGAATTTGAGTTTGTCGCGCCCCGCGTAAGCCGAAGGCTAAGCCTTCGCGGCCCGCGACATAGGGTACGTAGGGCTTAGCTTGGCCCAGTCACCACTATAGGCTCGACACGCGTATGACACGTGGCACCTCAGGGTGCGACCTGATCTCCCAGTTGTCGCGCCCCGCGTAAGAGACCACAATGGTCTTCGCGGCCCGCGAGCGCTACCAGGATTTTGTTTTTATTTTATTTTTATGAAATTAAAGTTATATAGGGTCAAATTTTGTATACGAGGTGTATTTTAAGACATATACGGATGTTCTAAATATTTTAGGGGTGTCGGAAATATTTTAGGAGGGTTGTTATACTTAATACGAAGAAATTAACCAGAAACGTAAAACGTAGAAAATAATAACTTAGTCGATCTACGACCCGCCCGTTGCTGCGAACTTTTCAAAAGGGAAAAAATGGACGCGTTGCGACGGGTCTGTCAAATATGAAAAAATAGAGCAAAAACGTTGAACCTCACATGCACGCTACGACATGTTAACTCGCAAAATTTAGAACGAAACGTAAAACGAAAAACTTGCGAAAGATAAAAAGTATGGGGTACGAAAGTTGTAAATAACAAAGTGTTGTGTTAAATTATAAAAGATGGAAAACTTTGGGTTAAAAGTAAAAAAATGAAATGTGGTTAAAATGTAAAATATGAAAGGTTTGGTTTAAAAGTGAAAATCAAGTTTTTTTTTGAAACACTCTCTAAGCACAAGATACAAGTCATGATGCACATATAAGTTGCTTATTAATATATGGTTAAAAATATGGGGTACGAACGTTGTAAATAACAAAGTGTTGTGTTAAATTATAAAAGATGGAAAACTTTGGGTTAAAAGTAAAAAAATGAAAAGGGGTTAAAATGTAAAATATGAAAGGTTTGGGTTAAAAGTGAAAAATCAAGTTTTTTTTGAAACACTCCCTAAGCACAAAGTACAAGTCATGATGCACATATAAGTTGCTTATTAATATATGGAATAATAACTTTAATAATAAAAAGTGGGTGTCAAGTGTTAGAAGAACAACACTCTTTCACCCCCCGTCTTACTCCTTCCGTTTTTGCACCATGCCACTACTTTTCTGAAGTATACTGTCGTGACTTCCACATGTCGCATAACGCTACTTTTTCAAGGCCTCCACACCGTGTAGCCTAACTAAAATTCAAATCACATCACTTACTATTATTATCGAATATAAAGTGGTGAGAGTTTAAGCGTAAAACAAGATAGTATGTAAACGTAACACATGTTCATTTTCTTTCGATAATCTTGGTCTAGAGATCATTGGCACTTATAAGTAGGATTAATTTAGAAAATCCAACACAAAAAAGAAAACAATCATAAATTCCTTCCATTATTTATGACTTGAAGCCAAATCTCATACCATCTTATTGATGACCAAGTTAAAAAAACAACCCTAATACCTCACTTTCATACAAAAAGTACAACCCACAAAGCTAAACGTACAACTCACCCCCACTATATCCAACCCCTCAAAGCAACGGCGGTTCCATGAATGCACATCACCATCACTACTTTAATCAGTCAGTATAGTTAGGGCACGTTGCCCCAGGCTCAGCTGCCTTCGCCGCCGGCGACGCTTCCACCGCCGGAGATGGAGGAACCGGCGTCACCAACAGCTCCGACGGCAGATCAGCAGACAACCCTTGCAAATAAAAAGTATAAAACAACTTAAACGGAAACACCAGCTGCTGAAGCTTCACTTGACCGTACGCTCCGGCGAACACTCCGGTACCGCCGGTGACGGAAAGGTAGGTATCCTCCGTTGTGACGTAAGCACCCTGTACGGATATCTGCCCGTAATCTCCCAAGTGGAAGCTGTAAATAGCTTCGTACCTGTCACCTTTCTTTTCCGGCATGTTTTTGATCAGAATACATATTCCGGCCGTGATCCCTAATCTTGTTTGAAGATCCGCACTGTACACCTGTACCGGTTTTGGTAACTTTAGATCTTTGTTCTGGAAACAAAACCAATCAAAATAAATGAAAAGTTACCTTGTTGGTAAAAGGAACAAGATCTCCAAGGGAATTCACAGGTTTTTGACCCAATCTGAGATACATAGGGCTGCCACGGTCCCTTTCGTTGATCTCATACACACATAGTTCGTGCACTTTCGCTACAAAAATTACACAAAAACCAAACAAACGAACAAACAAACAAACCATAGTTAGTAATATCTTACTCATAAAGACTTAAGGACAAATAATAGCAAACTTTTAAATGATCAAATCAATCAGATTCAAAAACCAGTAAAGTAAATTACTTACTGGGTCTAGAAGAATCTGAGGGGCTGCTTTGACTTTTGATAGTAAACGATCTCCGACTGCCGGAAACATTAACGTTGGTGGTCAGTTTCTTTGAGAAAACCGGGTTAACGGAGCTTCTGAATGAAAGGAGACTAGGAGCTGCTCCGGTGGTGGTGGTGGTGTGTGATTGTTTTACATATGAAGGGATTGATTGCAAAGAAGCTGAAGCTGAAGCAGATGCAGCCATTAGAGCAAATAATAATAGAGTTTGTGATGAATAAGAAGATAGTGAGTGTGATTGTGATTGTAACTTTTGGAATGTGTTAATGGTGGATAGATGAGTGTGTATATTATATATAGGGAGGTGTAATCAAAAGGAGGATGAGTGTGGTGGAGAGTTTGGTGGACGGTGGGGACGGAGAATGGACGGAAAATTATGGTCGTTACTTTTAACAATTAAACGTTGTTTTGTTCTTTCTTGATGTTATACGGATATTTAAATTTGACCCACGTGAAATTTGAATACACGCTACGACCGGCCAGTTTACGTTTGAAAAACATTTTTTTAACATGCAACTATGCAAGTCTTGTTCATATGACATAATTCTTCTTCTTTTTTTTTTTTTTAATAAAACAGGTTGTCTAATTGAAAAATTAAGAATGATTTATGTAAAAAGAATATTATTGGTTTAGTATATATCTTTTGAATTATGAAGTATTTAAAAATGTTAATATGTCTAGAAAAGTCAGCTTACTAACACAACTAACTTAACACGGGTAGATAAAACAATAAAAGCTTGAACTGTTTTGAGTCTAAACGAGTTCAAGGCTGATTGTCCGAATTTGAGCACATTTAGTAAATGAGCTCGAGCCTAATATTCATATATTGTGCTTGTCTAGAAGCAAACTTAAATGTGTCTACTATTACTATAAGGGTAATATATTTTATTTAGTATAATAAATATATTTTTTTTTGAACGACCAACGAAATAAAAGCTCGGCTACCTGAGATAACCCAATGGTAAAAGGTGGCTCCATACGCTCGTGACCACAAACAACGTTGGATAGCCTAAGCCCACCATCTCTGGTTCCAGGGAAAACTTGCCACCCAAAGCCCCACTACGTTAAAACTCAGTTAGGATTAGATTCGAACTTGAGAACTATAAACATATTACATGAAAAACATTATTTTATACACAATTATAATATAATATCTAAATAATATATAATATAATTATATAAAAAAATAATTGAATACTTAACTAATTGAACTCGAGCTCAAACTTTAGACATAAAGCTAAAAGAGTCAAGTTCGATGTCATCAAGTTGTCCCTCGAGGCCCTGCGTGACATTTTTGGTTGCTTGAGGGCTAGGCATTACTCTCGCTTATTGATATGGGCTCACTGGTTTCATCGATGAGCATCAAGTACCTGGTACCGGTTCGGTACCGTACCGGTACCGTACCGAACCGGTACCGGGTATATTCGGTACAGGTTCCTATTTTACTCGTTTTTCGGTACCGGTACCGGTATTTTTGGGTAAAACAGTAGTAAAGTACCGAAAGTACCGGTACCGGTACCGAACCGGTATATTCGGTACCGGTACCGGTACCACTTTTCAACGTTTTTCGGTACCGGTACCGGTTCGGTACCGGACCGATACCGAGCTCATCCCTAGTGTTCACTTTAGCAGTTGGCTAAAGGTATAACAACCCTCCTAAAACCCTTAAACACATCCCTAAACGTTCCTTATATACCCCGTATACGAGAAACGAACCCGAATAACCTTAATATTAAAAATCAAATAAAAACAAATAATTAAGGTTGTCGCGGGCCACGACCCGGACTCCCATAGCTATCGCGGGGCTCGAGGCCCAGTAACTTGCCGGACACACCAAAGCGCCATGTGTCAACACGTGGCAAGGCTATATTCGTTGACTAACTAAGGCTAGATCCTACCCTACGATCTCGCGGGCCGCGAGAGAGTTAGAGGGGGGCTTCGCGGGCCGCGAGCCACCTCTCGACATGCCTATAAATAGAGGCTTCAGGCCTCATTTGAAACCGTTCATTTTATGATATTCTCTCTCAATCTCTGATAGTATAAACTCTCACAATAATACCCTATAAAGCGAAGCTCTGCCTCGTTGTAAGTATTATAACCCTATTTGTTACCCTACACAATGGATCTAGGGCTCCGTAATGCATGTCAAGGCTCTGCCTGACTCAGTCATTGGAGTTCTGTCTAGTGTTACACCTGATTGATCTAGGACTCCGTAATGCATGTCAAGGCTCTGCCTGACTCAATCATTGGAGTTCTGTCTCGAGCTGTACGGTTAATGTGATTTGGGTTATCTTACTAACACGTGTGCAATGTTTAAATTTTAATAGATAATAACCAGGAGATACACCAGGAAGCTTTAGTTTTACCTAAGTAAACAATGTGAGTCATTCTCCTTTTTGTAAACTGTTTTTACAAAACCTCAAATGTTTTCAATTATAATTAACAGTGATTGAGTATATGTATTCTACAATTACTGTTGGTATTTTGGGGTTTTGTATATATTACTTGACACTCGTTACTATTGCAAATAGTAGCATGACCACAAGTCAGGATTGACAGTACCGAAAGAGTAATTGGATAGATATAAACATTGTAATCGTGGATGCTCTCAATCCTGTGAAGTTATAAAACTATTTTGATTAAACTGGGATGCACTCGCCAGTATTTCATGCTGATAAAACCTTTTTAAAACGTGTTTCAGGTAACTAAATGTGAAGCCAATAGAAGCCAGCTGGAGAGCACTGAAGGCTTTGAAAAGTGGCTATAAAAGTTACCTAAATAAAAAAAAAGACTTTGTTTTCAATAATTAGGGTTTATCCCTATAAATGTATTGTAATGGAAACTTGAGTTTTATCCCATCTATTTATTATAAAAAGTTTGGTGTTTCAACTCTGATAAACATATTTCCTAACTACGGTCCTGATGAAACTTTCCGCTGCCAAATTAATAGACATCGATATATAAAAACCCTCCTGAATATTTTTCCGACGCCCTAATATATTTTAAATGTCCCAATATGTCTCAAAATACACCCCATACGCGAAAACGGACCCCGAATACCTTTATTTTTATAAAAATAAAATAAAAACAAGAAAAATAGGTTTCTCGCAGGGCGCGTAAGCCACCCCCTTGACTTACGCGGGCCGCGATAACTAAATTCTCAAGCGAGACCCCATGCCGCCACGTGTCGGACTCGTGTTGAGGCTACGTGTCGACGCAGCAAGGCTACGGCCTAGTCTAGGGAGCCTCGCGGGCCGCGTAGCCCGAGGTCTCACCTTACGCGGGCCACGAGAGAACAAAAATCAGGCCCTATATAATGGGAGCTCGGGCTTTCAGTTTCAATCGTTCAAAATCTTTTCTTTCTCTCGAATTTATGAGTAATAGACATAATTTTCGGGTATAATATCCCCCTAATTAACCAAGTTCTGCTCCGTTGTAAGTATTATAACCCCGGTTACGTATTAGATACGCTGCCCGATTGATCCAGGGTTCCATAACGGCTGTCGTGGTTCTGCCCGACGTAGTCGTTGGAATGCCGTCTCGGGGAGGGTATCATTAATATAAATAATGGGTTATTATACTAACACGTGTGCATTTGTGTAAATTATAGATAATCACCAGGAAACCCTAAAGGATAATCTAAGACAGCAATGTGAGTTCATCCTCTTTTTGTAAACCTTTTTGTGAACTATTTTACAAAACCTTAAATATTTTACAATATGATTAAGCAGTGATTGAGTCTTTGGAAATTCTTCAATTACTGCCGGTATGTTGGGGTTTTGTATACAAAATGTGGAAGACGTTACCATTGGACAAAGAGTTAGCCAATGAGTAATATGACCCACCAGTCAGGATTGACAGTACTGAATGAGTAATTGTGTAGATATAAACATTGTAATCGCTCTCAATACTGTGTTAATTGATAAAACTCTTCTTGATTAAACTGGGATTCACTCACCAGTGTTTCCCACTGACAAATGTTTTTAAAACGCGTTTCAGGTAACAAAATGTAAAAGCCAATTAGAAGAAAGCCAGCTGGAGAGCACTGACGGCTTGGAAAAATGTGGCTATAAAAATAACCTAAAAGACGATGTTTTAAATTCAATAATATAGGGTTTATCCCTATAAACATGTTGTAATAAGAAACTTGGGTTTTACCTATGTGGTTATTAATATAAAATATGATGGTTTTACTCTGATAAAACATTTCCTAACTACGGTCCTGATGAAATTTCCGCTGCCAAAATGATAAACAAATGATACCACCAAAACTGGTTTCGCGGTCGCCCGTTCCCGGGACAGATAGGGGGCGGGGGTTGCGACAGAAGGTGGTATCAGAGCCAAGACACTGATTCAGCCACAGAAGTGTTCTGCAGACATCAAAATATTATTTAAATTGTTATGAAATTAATTACAGAAATACGTACATATCTGTATTTTATTGTTATATGTTATTTGACTATTGGTTAGTTTACAGTATGAGTGATCAAAGACCCTCAGACGTTTATCGTCAGTTGTCCGATTCACCTAGGAGTGAAGGTACCTCTTCCCAGCCTGCCCTCTCTGGGTATTCAGCTGATCAGGAAGAAGGGATGTTTGTCTTTAAGGCTCAGTCTGAAGAGTCATTCCCTCGGAAAAAGAGAGGATGGTTCAGTAAGGGAGCATTCGAGCGTAGGAAAAGAATGCGAAAGTTGCAACAACAAAGAGTCCTAGCAGCCGCTAAGCGAGAGTCAGATGCCCATACACAGGATATGCTTAATAGGAGCTTAGCCAATTTTCATATCCTAGCAACAACTGTTGCCAACCCAAATCTAGAACAACTAGTAGCCCCACAACCCTTACCTTTGTTCCCCACTCAGCCGATGGAGATAGAAAACAACCCCGAAAATCAAGTAGAAATGCATGATTTCAACCCTGAGGAGATACCTAGGATACCAGCCCCTAATCCCTTAGACCCAGATTATGATCCATGGTTCGATGATCATAGGGATTATGTGCCACGCTACCACCTAAACGACGAACCCATGCCAAACTTAGCAGCTTATCCAGGCCTGGACCCTCTAGATCCCTACTACGATAACGATGAATACATTAGGGAGATCTTAGAAAATCCGTACCCTCAGGAGGATCCCATGCCCCAGTTCCCAGACCCAGTACCAGCACCTGCACCCCCAATGAGTGCAGAAAATGTGCATGAGCTCCGAACTTTCGCAGAAGAGATCTTAGAGAATAGTGAGAGGATGAGGCAGGTAGGAGAGCGACTCGTTTGAAAATATGACGAGCGCAATATGGATTACTGGATGAATCCAGATCAGTGAAGGTGATGGTGGAGTTGATAATAATAATAATAATAATAATAATATAATATAATATAATATAATATAATAATATATAATATGTGTGTTTGTTGAAAAAAAAATTCCATAACTATAGATGCCTACTAGTAGTGTAATTTTATTTCAGTTGTATTGTAATTTTAATTTCCAGTTCTGGTTTGTAATAGATGCATACTTGATGCGTGTGAAGTGTGTATGGTTTTTAATGTATATTTTAAGCCCTTTTACACTTTTTTAGTCAAGTTTTAAATTTATAAAACACGATATTTACTAACACTAAACACACATATGGGCAAGTGCACCCATCGTGAGCGTAGTATAGTGTTGGTAAGATACCGAGGTCGTCCAAGGACACAAGAGCTTTTAGTACCGGTTTATCCTCAACGTCTAATCAAATCAAAAGTTTAGAAAAAGGTTTTTAAACTAGAAAAATAAATGCTGAAAAATAAAATAGAAATAAAACAGATAGACAAGATGAATCACTTGGCTCCGACTCGTGTTTAGTGTAACCTTTGATTATTTCCGCACTTTTGCACTTTTTAAGAGATTATCTTAGTTATTGTAGTAGGCCCCTCTTTTGAAGGTGACGTTACCCTCAACCCAGTAGTTTGAGTCAGCAAGGATACAATCCTAAAGGGTCGGATTATTGAAAGATAATTAATTAAGTTATTAATTCATATTATGGTAGGCCCCTCTTTTGAAGGTGACGTTATCCTCGGCTAAGTAGTCTGAGTCAGCAGGGATACAGTCCTAAGTAGCCGGGTTAAAGTATTAATAGTAGCTTACATATGAGGGGATCAAAGAGTTTGGACCCCCGCCATCCAATACCGGTGGGTATTGAAGGAGGTCCTACTAAATTTGACCCAGGTTCTTGCAGGATCTATACACTGAACAAGGCAAGACTCTTACCAAACCGTTCCCTTAACCCCCGACCAGGTAGCCAACATACCTCCATATAGACCGTGGAGATATGAATGGTGAAAATCTTTTATTTTATATAGACAGTAAAATAATGCCAAGACACCACGGACAAACGATAAGGAAGAATCACCTTCAACATAAGAAACTAGTTATTAAAGTCATTAATACATAACCAAGTAAAAAGTGCGAAAAGATTAAAAATAAAAAGTATTACACTAGACACTTGTCTTCACCAAGTGATGTAAGAGACTTAGGCAAACATGGCCTTTGATCGTCAAGAACTCTTACGATCAATCATGGATCCCGAGACGACTCACACACTCTATGATGGACAATGGATGATGGTGGTGGATGATGGTGTTATGGTGATGGTGTTATGGTGGTGGGTGTGCCAAGGGATGGTTTGCAAAGGAGCCAAGCACCCCTATTTATAGCCTGAACAGTAGCTCGGGCACGACCCCGTGTCCAGTGGGCACGGCCCCGTGTCCATCCTCGTCTCTGTCTTCATTAATTGCAGTTTGTCTGCATTAGTTGACCACGCCCCCGTGTCCACTGGGCACGCCCCCGTGTGCAGAAGCGTATCTGTACTATCAAGATTTTCCTGGATTCTGCGAATCTTATAGTTGACCACGGCCCCGTGTCCACTGAGCACGGCCCCGTGGTGGGCGATAGAAGCTTCTATAGCTTTGTCTTTTATGCTGGCACTTGGGCACGCCCCCGTGTTCACTGAGCACGGGGCGTGTTCACCCTTCTGTTCTCTTGTTTTGCTTGGGAAGATGCTTTCGGGGAGGTCGGGCATGCCACGTTTGTTCCTTTTCTTGTATTTATGTTAGATTTAGCTGCCTTTTTGCTTCTTTTGTTAATTTGAGCTCACTTAATCTTGAAAATACAAAAGGAAGACAAAAACACACTTTTTCCAACATTAGTACTAAAAAAAGGTTAGTTTTATGCCACAATTGATGTAATTTATATGTTGCATTTTGCACACATCAAATACCCCCACACTTGAATCTTTGCTTGTCCTCAAGCAAAACTCTTTATAATGTAGCTTTACACTCCCAAAATGGAATGGGTAGAAGAGAAGGTTTTTGGGCTTGTCATAGAGTGTTGGGATTTCCAAGATTCTTTATTAAGTTTTATTTTTATTTATTTACAATCATATTCGTCATGATTTATTTAAAACTTTTCATAAGATAAATTACTTATTAGGGCATAACATGCCTTTTTAAAATTCTATTTATATACAAGTTCACATAACTCACGGGGGATCACTCAACACTCGGCCGAAGATGTATTTTAGTGAATCACTCGAGAGCGGCATGGAACTTATTCCTACCATAGGCTTGCCAAGCAATCAATCCTCCTCCTTTTTAACTATAAACCTTTGTAAATATCTAGAGGACTTTTGGGTGAAGGGTTAGGCTTGGGTTAAAGGTAGGTGGTTGGGTTAGTGGTTAGTAGAAAAGGGCGAAAAAGTGTAAAAAGCGTCGGTTTTCGTAAGACTTTTTATTTTTGCACTTTTTATTTTGATGAAGCTACTATTCAAACAAAGTTATTTTTGATGAACTTGCTTGTTTATTTCTTTTGCTTCATCATCAACATTTCAATTTTTTTTTTCAAAAGTCATACGAAAAACCGAGCTTGTTACTAAAACAAAGGGTTAAAAATAAAAAGGGTTTTGGTGGGTGAAAGGGTGTTTGGTTTGGGTTAAGAAATGAAAAGGTTTAGGCTCAAAGGGGTTAACTAGGGGGATTTTGGGTAGGTGGTAAAAAAAAGAAAAATAATGGTGTAGAAATAAAAAGGGTTAGTCCTAATGCCTCCATCATTTACTTACTCGGGTTTAAGTTGGTAAGGACCGGGAATGTATCGTCATGGCAAGTTCTAGAGTTGTGAGAACCAAGCGGCTATTCACACAAGAAACGAAAAATGAGCATTTAGTTTAAAGATATGTATTTGTATGCTCAATAAAGGCTCAAAACTCACTTTTGTGGGAATGGATTTTTATGTGATCAAGTATATATAATCAAATTTTAACTAAAATTGTCATGCCTTTTCATAATTTTCTTATGTTGGTTCTTTTTATCACGACGCTATCGGTTGTAAATTTGTAAAAATATAACCTTTATAGAATTTGAAATTCCCAAATTAAACCTAGACAAGTAAAAAAAAATGAAAATTTTTTGAAAAAATTTGGGGTGATTAGCGGTTCCAATAGAGTTTTGTGTAAGGCTTGTAATTAGGACTTGCAAGATTCAAAGTTTTAGCACCCCCCCCCCCACACACTTAAATTACACATTGTCCTCAATGTGTCCCAAAAATAAGTTTTCAGGTTGATTGAATGCGTAAAAAGGAGTGAAAAGCAAAATTTTATGTTACTGGGCGTCTGGACACGGCCCCGTGTTCAGGTGCCAGTAACAAAAAGTTGTAAAAAGAAATAGAAGCCTGGACACGGGGGCGTGTTGGGTGAACACGACCCGTGTCCAGTTTACCTGAACTGGGCATTTTCTGCAGACTGTGCAGCATGGGGCCGTGTTGGGCGGGCACGGCCCGTGCTGAACTTGCTGTAATGAAGAAAATTTGTCGGATGGCTCTGTTTTCGTGCATGGGGTGCTGGTCCAAGTTTCCCTTGTTATCCTTCATCATCCCGAGTGTGTTTTATTCCTGAAAATTAAAACTAAACTAGAAAACATAAAAAGTAATCTAAACTAAACTAAGGATAGTTCCGCGGAATGCCTCCGTGGTGCGCCACGTTTATAAGAGTCCTTGGCTAGACCCAAAGCCTGGTCATATGTTACCCAAGTGGGATGTTTTGCATCCCATGCTACACCGTTCGAGAGCATCATCCAAACTTGAGTCAATGACCTTCATGTAGTTGACCGGGTCTTCGTCTTCTACTCTTTTTCCGACTCCAAACTTTACTTCCTCGTCCCCAACCCTCAATGTTAGTGTCCCATCATTCATATCTACCACTGCTTTGGCCGTAGCTAGGAATGGCCTCCCTAGGATGAGTGGTACTTCGGTATCTTCCTCCATATCTAGTTTGACAAAGTCGGCCGGAAAGACAAATTCGCCGACTTTGACCAATAGATTTTCAGCGACACCTTATGGATATTTGACTGATCTATCGGCGAGTTGTATGCTTATTTTTGTAGGACTTGTTTTTCCTAAGCCGAGTCGATTGAACATTGATGAGGGCATGAGGTTGATGCTTGCCCCGAGATCGGCTAGTGCATTACGAATGGGGGATTTCCCAATTGAGCAAGGAATTGTGAAGCTTCCGGGGTCAAGCTTCTTTTGCAGGAGTTTCTTGAGTAGTAAGGCGGAGCATTCTTCGCTTAAGTTAACTAATTGAAATGATTCAATTTTCCTTTTATGAGTGAGGAAGTCCCTCATAAATTTTGAATATTTAGGCATTTGAGTGAGGACTTCGATAAATGGAATATTAACATGCAATTGTTTTAGTAAATTTTTGAACTTTGCGAATTGCTCATCGGTCTTTTGACGAATTAACCGACCGGGGTATGGAACTGGAGGAGTCTTAGTAGGCTCATGAACTGGTGGAGAAGCCTTTTCTTGTTGGGGCGCGGGTGGAGTTGTGGTTTGGCTAGATTGGCTTCTTTCAGTTGGTGGGAGTGGAGCCTCTTCGGGACCCACGGTACGGTTTCTCAATGTTATGAGATGTACTTGCACCTTTGGGTTGGTCTCGGTATTACTTGGTAACGCGCCTTGTGGTCTCTCGGATAAACTTTGAGCAATTTGATTTAATTGTTTTTCAATGTTTTGAATGCTAGCTTGTTGATTTCTAAAATTCGATTCCAATTGCTGAAATCGATCCGAGTTTTTCTTTTCGGTGTCGGAGAAGAGGCGAGATACAGTATCTTCAAGCCTTTCTCGTCCACCTTGTTGTTGAGAAAAATTTTGTGGTTGTTGAAAGTTAGTTCGTTGGTTTTGTTGGTTACTACTATTACCGGGATCTCTCCAACCAAGGTTAGGGTGGTTACGCCATCCTTGGTTGTAGGTACCCGTTGGAGGACCCGACGGCCTAGGTCTATTATCAATGTAGTTTACCGTTTCCGTTTGATCATCTATTTCTTTCATACAACTCCAATTTTCATGTGGCCCACCACACCCTTCACAAGCCATAACCGAGGCCGTTTTTGCCATTTCTAACTTTTTGATTTTTGAAGAAAGGGCCTCGATTTGGGCTTGTAAAGAAGTGCTTTCATCAACCTTATGGGCGCCCGGGGCAATAGATTTATTGCCTCGGGGAGTGTGCCATTGAAAATTGGTTTGAGCAATTTCCTCAATTTGATTATATATTTCATTTGGGCGACGATTACCTAAAAGTCCCCCGGAGCTAGAATCAAGTGTTTGTCTTGTGTGTGGCAACAACCCATTGTAGAAAGTGGATACTTGTTGCCATACCGCAAGACCGTGATGAGGACACTTTCTTAGTAGCTCCTTGAACCTTTCCTAAGTTTCATATAAGGATTCCCCATCCTCTTGTGAATATGTATTAATTTCAGTCATTAGTTTAGCCGTTTTAGTAGGAGGGAAATACTTATATAGAAACTTTTGGGCTAGTTCATCCCAGGTGTTTACCGAGCCAACTGGGAGGGTGTTAAGCCAAGCCTTTGCTCGGTCTTTTAGTGAAAATGGAAACATCCGAAGGCGGATGGCGTCGTTTGATGCTCCATTGATCCGAAAGGTATCACATATTTCTAAGAAATTAGTAATATGTAGATGGGGATCCTCGTCCGCAAGCCCATGGAAGGTTGCGGAGTTTTGAAGCATTTGTATCAAATGTGGCCGAAGTTCTAAGTTATTGGCTTCGACATTCGGTGCATTGATAGCGGCGCCGAGATTACCCACAGTGGGTCGTAGGTAATCCATAAGGGTACGTTGGTCCGCCATTGGAAGTGGGTCCACCGAAACTTTCTCTTGATTTTTAGCTTTAAGTCTTTTTCTGAGAAAGCGTTCGGGTTCTTCTAGAGGTTCTTTTATGTCTCTACTAGAACTGGAGCTCATACACTACGTAGGAAGTTCAAATGTGGCGCATGGGTTCCAAGTCCTGCAATAAAAACAGAAAAGAACATTGGTCAGAAGTTCACCACGGCCCCGTGCTCAGGTGAACACGGCCCGTGGTCGGAGATACAGTGATTGTTTTCCGGATCCCTGTTACTGGGGAGTTGGACACGGCCCCGTGTTGCACCGACACGGCCCCATGCTCAGCTCTCTGTAACTCGGAAAATAAAAACTGCTAGTAACAACGCTGGGCACGGCCCGTGTCCAAGCAGGCACGGCCCGTGCTGAGCTCTGTAGAAACTGAAAAACTAAGAAAAATCCTAAGAAAAATAGAAAAATAAGAAAAACGATTAGGCCGTTGATTCCTAACTTTCTTAAAATCCTTGTGTCCCCGGCAACGGCGCCAAAAACTTGATGCGTGTGAAGTGTGTATGGTTTTTAATGTATATTTTAAGCCCTTTTACACTTTTTTAGTCAAGTTTTAAATTTATAAAACACGATATTTACTAACACTAAACACACATATGGGCAAGTGCCCCATCGTGAGCGTAGTATAGTGTTGGTAAGATACCGAGGTCGTCCAAGGACACAAGAGCTTTTAGTACCGGTTTATCCTCAACGTCTAATCAAATCAAAAGTTTAGAAAAAGGTTTTTAAACTAGAAAAATAAATGCTGAAAAATAAAATAAAAATAAAACAGATAGACAAGATGAATCACTTGGCTCCGACTCATGTTTAGTGTAACCTTTGATTATTTCCGCACCTTTGCACTTTTTAAGAGATTATCTTAGTTATTGTAGTAGGCCCCTCTTTTAAAGGTGACGTTATCCTCAACCCAGTAGTTTGAGTCAGCAAGGATACAATCCTAAAGGGTCGGATTATTGAAAGATAATTAATTAAGTTATTAATGCAAATTATGGTAGGCCCCTCTTTTGAAGGTGACGTTACCCTCGGCTAAGTAGTCTGAGTCAGCAGGGATACAGTCCTAAGTAGCCGGGTTAAAGTATTAATAATAGCTTACATATGAGGGGATCAAAGAGTTTGGACCCCCGCCATCCAATACCGGTGGGTATTGAAGGATGTCCTACTAAATTTGACCCAGGTCCTTGCAGGATCTATACACTGAACAAGGCAAGACTCTTACCAAACCGTTCCCTTAACCCCCGACCAGGTAGCCAACATACCTCCATATAGACCGTGGAGATATGAATGGTGAAAATCTTTTATTTTATATAGACAGTAAAATAATGCCAAGACACCACGGACAAACGATAAGGAAGAATCACCTTCAACATAAGAAACTAGTTATTAAAGTCATTAATACATAACCAAGTAAAAAGTGCGAAAAGATTAAAAATAAAAAGTATTACACTAGACACTTGTCTTCACCAAGTGATGTAAGAGACTTAGGCAAACATGGCCTTTGATTGTCAAGAACTCTTACGATCAATCTTGGATCCCGAGACGACTCACACATTCTATGATGGACAATGGATGATGGTGGTGGTGGTGGATGATGGTGTTATGGTGGTGGTGGGTGGTGGGTGAAGTGTGAGAGAGGTGGTGTGCCAAGGGATGGTTTGCAAATGAGCCAAGCACCCCTATTTATAGCCTGAACAGTAGCTCGGGCACGGCCCC
Organism: Helianthus tuberosus; assembly: GCA_030545235.1. Taxonomy (NCBI): domain Eukaryota; kingdom Viridiplantae; phylum Streptophyta; class Magnoliopsida; order Asterales; family Asteraceae; genus Helianthus; species Helianthus tuberosus. The sequence goes on from CM060403.1 coordinate 158,028,275, forward strand.
GTGTCCATCCTCTTCTCTGTCTTCATTAATTGCAGTTTGTCTGCATTAGTTGACCACGCCCCCGTGTCCGCTGGGCACGCCTCCGTGTGCAAAAGCGTATCTGTACTATCAAGATTTGCCTGGATTCTGCGAATCTTATAGTTGACCACGGCCCCGTGTCCGCTGAGCACGGCCCCGTGGTGGGCGATAGAAGCTTCTATAGCTTTGTCTTTTATGCTGGCACTTGGGCACGCCCCCGTGTTCACTGAGCACGGGGCATGTTCAGCCTTCTGTTCTCTTGTTTTGCTTGGGAAGATGTTGTCGGGGAGGTCGGGCATGCCACGTTTGTTCCTTTTCTTGTATTTATGTTAGATTTAGCTGCCTTTTTGCTTCTTTTATTAATTTGAGCTCATTTAATCCTGAAAATACAAAAGGAAGACAAAAACACACTTTTTCCAACATTAGTACTAAAAAATGGTTAGTTTTATGCCACAATTGATGTAATTTATATGTTGCATTTTGCACACATCAATACTATATATATATACACACATATATATACATACACATATATATATATATATACATATATATATATATATATACATATATATATATATATATATATATGTAAATAGAGTAAGTCGCAATGATCGACGCTTTTTTACCAAAAGGAGTATTAAGTGATTGGTTATATTAAATATTATCTTGTGATATTAATACGTGATAAATGTTTAAAATTCAGATGGCAGACCAAGTGAATCAAGAGAATTTGGATAATAACCCAGAAAACCAGAATGACAATAATTTGAATAGCGATAATCCGAACAATGATAACAATGGAAACCAAGTGGATAATAGTGTCATTCAACACATAGTGGCACAAAGAATTATAGATGCAATGCCATTTATTATTCAAACTGTTAAGGAGGCGGATAATAAGAGTAAACATAGCAGTAACCGACCAACTGAACCTGAAAACAGCGTAAACAATGGACCCATACTTCAAGCGCTCATTCCCAAAAGAAGAAGGACCATGCCTTATGGTTGTTCTTATAAAGAATTCTGGTCTTGTAAACCAATGGAATTATCGGGCAATGAAGGGGCCGTTGCAGTTCTACGCTGGATAGAGAAGACTGAGACAGTCTTAAGAATAAGCAAGTGCGCGAAAGAGGATACGATAATGTTTGCTTCTAATCTGTTTAAGAATTCAGCCTTAGAATGGTGGAACACTATCCTCCAAACTAGGGGAAGTGATAGGGTTTACAATATGGAATGGGAAGAATTTAAGAACATGGTAGAAAGGAAATTCTACCCTTCCAATGAAAAAGAACAGATAGCAAATAAGTTCTTAAACCTTAAAATGACTGGTGTGGATATTAAGGGTTATACTAAGTTATTCTTTTAATATGCTAGAATAGTGCCAACCCTTGCATCACCTGAACCAGTATTAATCTCCCGTTACATCTGGGGATTAATCGGGGAGATAAGGCATGTAGTCAAGGCAGCTAGACCACAAACCATAGAAGAAGCTGTAGAACTAGCCAATACCTTGACAGATAAATTAGTGCGTACACGGGAAGAGGATCAAAGAAAGAACCTAGCTCAAAGACTTACCCAAGAATTTCGCTCTGGAAATGTAGGCTCTACCTCTGCACCCTATTGCAAGTATTGCAAAAAGAAGCATTCTGGAAGATGCTCCATATATTACAACTTTTGCAAAATATCTGGACAGAAGGAGGAAGATTGCAGGAAAAAGATTAGCAACAGGATATGCTACAACTGCGAAGAACAAGGTCATATCAAGCCTAACTGTCCAAAGCTAGCTCCAGCCACGAACACCAAGAATACCAAAAATGCTAGAGCATTTGTTCTGACTGTAGAAGAAGCAAAAATGATCCCGGATGTGATCGCCGGTACGTTTTTAGTTAATGATATTTTTGCTAAAGTATTATTTGACTCTGGTGCAAACCAAAGTTTTATTAATACTTCATTTTGCAAATTACTCAATCAACCATTAACTAAACTTCCACAAGAATGTCTAGTAGAGACAGCAAATGGGGAAACCATTAAGATTTCTGAATTCTTGCAGGGAGCAAGAATAGAAATTCTAAATCAGAAATTTATTGCAAACCTTTACCCCATGAATCTGGCAGGATTCGATGTTGTGTTAGGAATGGATTGGTTAATAGCCAATAATGCCAGTATTTTGTGTGATCAAAAGTCAATCCAAGTAAATTCACCAAGGGGTGAAAAGATCACAATTAAAGGAAATAAAACCTCTAGATCCACTAAATTCATCTCTGTGATGAAAACAACAAGTTACATAAGAAAAGGATCATTAGTGTATTTGATTTCTATAATCACTAACACTAAAGGAAAAGAATTAAAGGATATCCCAGTAGTATCCCAGTTTTCAGATGTATTTCCAGAAGAGCTACCAGGGCAACCTCCAGATAGAGAAGTTGAATTCAGAATCCATTTGATACCAGGAACTGCACCCATTGCCAAAGCACCTTACCGTTTGGCACCCGCAGAAATGCAGGAACTAAAGAAACAGTTAGACGAATTATTGGAAAAAGGATTCATACAGCCAAGCTCATCGCCATGGGGAGCACCGATTTTGTTCGTTAAGAAGAAAGACGGATCAATGCGTATGTGCATTGACTACCGTGAATTGAATAAAGTCACGATTAAGAATCGGTATCCATTACCAAGAATAGATTATCTGTTTGATCAATTGCAAGGAGCACGATTTTTCTCAAAAATCGATTTAAGGTCAGGATATCATCAATTAAAGGTACAGGAAGAGGACATTCCTAAGACCGCTTTCAGAACAAGGTATGACCATTAGGAATTTACTGTCATGCCATTTGGTTTGACCAATGCCCCAGCTGCATTTATGGACATGATGAACCGAATATGTAACCCATATTTGGATAAATTCATAATTGTATTTATAGATGATATTCTCATTTACTCTAAAAGTAAAGAGGAACATGCAAAGCATTTGCACGCACTTTTAAGTCTATTGAGAAAGGAAAAGCTTTATGCTAAGTTTTCAAAGTGCGAGTTTTGGTTAGAACAGGTACAGTTTCTTAGACACTTAGTCAATCATGAAGGAGTTCATGTGGATTCTACCAATATCAAAGCAATTACCAAATGGAAAACCCCTGAATCACCAACCGAGGTTAGAAGTTTCTTAGGATTGGCCGGTTATTATAGAAGATTTATTCGAGATTTTTCTAGAATAGCCATTCCCTTAACTAAGTTAACCTGTAAATCCGTTAAGTTTGAATGGGGACCAAAACAAGAAGAAGCATTTAGAATTCTTAAGCAAAGATTAACCCACGCACCCATACTAGCGTTACCAGAAGGAACTGAAGATTTTGTAGTCTATTGCGACGCTTCTAAGTTAGGTTATGGATGTGTGTTAATGCAACGCCAAAAGGTTATAGCATATGCATCCAGATAACTTAAGAATCATGAAGAGAATTATTCAAGCCAAGATTTAGAACTAGGAGCCATAATTTTGCCCTTAAGATTTGGAGACATTACCTATACGGTAGTAAGTTTACTGTTTTTACTGATCATAAGAGTTTAAGGTATGTTTTTGGGCAAAAGGAATTGAATATGAGACAAAGACGCTGGATGGAGATGCTTAGTGATTATGATTGTGATATCCAGTATCATGCAGGAAAAGCAAATGTAGTTGCTAATGCTTTAAGCCGAAAATATCATGAACAGTCAAAAAGAGTACGTTCTCTTAAGTTAAATCTGCAAGTAGATTTAAATGAACAGATTAGAAAGGCACAAGAATCAGTAATCAAGGACGATACTGAAAAACTAAAAGGAATGATTAAGGAATTAGAACTAGGAACAGATGGAATTTGGAGATTCCATAAGAAAAGAATGTGGATACCTAAATTAGGAAACCTGCGTCATCGTATATTAGAAGAAGCCCATAAGTCTAAGTATACGATGCATCCTGGAAGTGATAAGATGTATCAGGACTTAAGAAAGAATTTTTGGTCGATAGGAATGAAAAAGGATATAGCTGCATATGTTGCAAAGTGTCTAACTTGTTCACAAGTCAAAGCTGAACATCAGAAACCTTCAGGTTTATTGCAATAGTTAGAAATGTCAGTTTGGAAATGAGAATTGATAACAATGGATTTTGTTACTAAATTACCCAAAACCAGGAAAGGCAATGATACAATCTGGGTGATTGTAGACATGCTAACTAAGTCAGCTCATTTCCTACCAATGAAGGAAACTTTTAGTATGGAACAATTAGCTAAATTATATGTAAATGAAATAGTTTGTTTACATGGAATTCCTCTATCAATTGTTTCTGACCGAGATAGTCATTTTACCTCTCATCTTTGGACAAGTTTCCAAAAAGCAATGGGAACCAAGTTGAATCTAAGCACAGCTTATCATCCTCAAACGGACGGACAAAGCGAAAGGACAATTCAGACAATGGAAGACATGCTTAGAGCTTGCGTAATTTATTTCGGAGGTAATTGGGACGATCATTTACCTTTGATAGAATTTTCTTATAATAATAGTTATCACACAAGTATCAATGCTGCACCATTCGAAACACTTTATGCACGAAAGTGCCGAACTCCAGTCTGTTGGGCAGAAGTTGGAGAAAAGCAACTATCTGGACCTGAGATAGTACAAGAAACGACTGACAAAATCATTCAAGTCAAGGAACGACTGAAAGCAGCACGTGATCGACAAAAGAGTTATGCTGATAACAGACGAAAGCCATTGGAATTTCAAGTAGGAGATAAAGTATTATTAAAAGTTTCTCCTTGGAAAGGAGTGGTAAGATTCATCAAAAGGGGAAAGCTAAGCCCTAGGTATGTTGGACCTTTTGAGATTATTAGAAGAATAGGACATGTAGCTTATCATCTACAACTGCCAGAGGAAATGGCAGGAATACATGATGTATTTCATGTATCTAATCTCAAGAAATGCTTAGCCGACGAATCACTGATAGTACCTCTTAAGGATATAGAGGTAAATGAACAGTTAAAATTTGTAGAAAGACCTCTACAGATTGAAGACAGGAAAGTTAAGAACCTCAAGCATAAGAGATTAGTTCTGGTCAAAGTGAAGTGGGAATCTAAAAGAGGACCCGAATACACATGGGAACTTGAATCAGAAATGCAAAGGAAATATCCACACTTGTTCCAATAGATCTCGAGGACGAGTTCTAAAACAAGGTGGGTAGGATATAACAACCCTCCTGAATATTTTTCCGACGCCCTAATATATTTTAAATGTCCCAATATGTCTCAAAATACACCCCATACGCGAAAACGGACCCGGATACCTTTATTTTTATAAAAATAAAATAAAAACAAGAAAAATAGGTTTCTCGCGGGGCGCGTAAGCCACCCCCTTGACTTACGCGGGCCGCGACAACTCAATTCTCAGGCGAGACCCCAGGCCGCCATGTGTCGGACTCGTGTTGAGGCTACGTGTCGACGCAGCAAGGCTACGGCCTAGTCTAGGGAGCCTCGCGGGCCGCGTAGCCCGAGGTCTCACCTTACACGGGCCGCAAGAGAACAAAAATCAGGCCCTATATAATGGGAGCTCGGGCTTTCAGTTTCAATCGCTCAAAATCTTTTCTTTCTCTCGAATTTCTGAGTAATAGGCATAATTTTCGGGTATAATATCCCCCTAATTAACAAAGTTCTACTCCGTTGTAAGTATTATAACCCCGGTTACGTATTAGATACGCTGCCCGATTGATCCAGGGTTCCGTAATGGCTGTCGTGATTCTGCCCGACGTAGTCGTTGGAATGCCGTATCGAGGAGGGTATCATTAATATAAATAATGGGTTATTATACTAACACGTGTGCATTTGTGTAAATTATAGATAATCACCAGGAAACCCTAAAGGATAATCTAAGACAGCAATGTGAGTTCATCCTCCTTTTGTAAACCTTTTTGTGAACTATTTTACAAAACCTTAAATATTTTACAATATGATTAAGCAGTGATTGAGTCTTTATAATTATTCAATTACTGCCGGTATGCTGGGGTTTTGTATACAAAATGTGGAAGAAGTTACCATTGGACAAAGAGTTAGCCAATGAGTAATATGACCCACCAGTCAGGATTGACAGTACTGAATGAGTAATTGTGTAGATATAAACATTGTAATCGCTCTCAATACTGTGTTAATTGATAAAACTCTTCTTGATTAAACTGGGATTCACTCACCAGTATTTCCCACTGACAAATGTTTTTAAAACTTGTTTCAGGTAACAAAATGTAAAAGCCAATTAGAAGAAAGCCAGCTGGGGAGCACTGACGGCTTGGAAAAATGTGGCTATAAAAGTTACCTAAAAGACGATGTTTTAAATTCAATAATATAGGGTTTATCCTTATAAACATGTTGTAATAAGAAACTTGGGTTTTACCCATGTGGTTATTAATATAAAATATGGTGGTTTTACTCTGATAAACATTTCCTAATTACGGTCCTGATGAAATTTCCGCTGCCAAAATGATAAACAAATGATACCACCAAAACTGGTTTCGCGGCCGCCCGTTCCAGGGCAGATAGGGGGCGGGGGTTGCGACACGATACCACTGGCTCTGAGCACTCGCGGCCGCCCGCTTTCGGGGCAAGGGGTCGGGGTTGCGACAGAAGGTGGTATCGGAGCTATGGCCACTGGTTTAAGCCAATGAAGTGTTCTGCTGACACTTAAATTTTAAACAAGTTGTGTTAGGAAATAATCTATGTGATTATGTGTAAATTATTGTTGTGTGATTATTTGTATTAAATCTCATTCTGTGATATTAATACCTGATATATGTTTCCAATTCAGATGGATAACAAAGTAAATCAGGAAAACCAGAATAATGATAATGACGGAAACCAAGTAGATAATAGTGCCATTCAACATATAATTGCACAAGGAATTATAGATGCTATGCCTTATATTATCAAGACTGTTAAAGAAGCAGAAAATAATAAATCTATAACTGGAAGTGAACGTCCACCCACTGAACCAAGTCATAGTGTGAACGAAAATAATGGACCAATAATCCAAGTACCTATTCCAAAAAGAAGAGGAACCGTCTCTTACGGTTGTTCTTATAAAGAATTCTAGTCTTGCAAACCAATAGAATTCTCAGGCAATGAAGGAGCCATTGCAACCTTACGCTGGATAGAAAAGACAGAAGCAGTCTTAAAAATAAGTAACTGTGCAGATGAAGATAAGATTATGTTTGCTTCTAATCTTTTCAAAAATGCAGCCTTAGAATGGTGGAATACTATTCTCCAGTCTAGAGGAAGTGACAGAGCTTATAATATGGAATGGACCGACTTTAAGGATAGAGTAGAAAGAAAATTATGTCCTCCTCTTGAAAAAGAACAAATCGCCAATAAGTTCTTAAATCTTAAAATGACTGGAATTGACTGCAAAAGTTACACTACCATATCTTTGAATATGCTAGAATAGTGCAAACCTTAGCCTCACCTGAACCAGTATTAATCTCCCGTTACATTTGGGGATTAATTGGTGAGATTCAACATGTAGTCAAGGCAGCTAGGCCATAAACCATAGAAGAAGCAGTAGAACTGGCCAACACCTTGACTGATTAATTAGTACGTACACAAGAGGAAAACCAGAGAAAGAACCTAGCTCAAAGGCTTACCCAAGAATTTCGCTACGGTAATTCCAACCGTGGGAAAGAAACAGGTTCTTTCTCTGCACCCTACTGCAAGTCTTGTAAAAAGAAGCATTATGGAAAATGCGCAAGGTATCGTAATTTTTGCAAGAAACTCGGACATAGGGAAGAAGAATGTCGATCGAAACCTAGCAATAGGCTATGCTTCAATTGTGGAGAAACTGGACATATCAAACCGAACTGTCCGAAACTAGCTCTAGCAGCAACCAGCAATGCTAAGACAACTGAAGGACCCAAGAAGAATGCCAGAGCATTCGTTCTGACAGCTGAAGAAGCCAAGATGATTCTGGATGTGTTCGCCTGTACGTTTTTAGTTAATGACATTTTTGCCAAGGTATTATTTGACTCTGGTGCAAACCAAATTTTTATTAATACTTCTTTCTACAAACTTCTCAATCAACCCTTAACCAAACTTCGACAAGACTGTCTGGTGGAGACAGCAAATGGAGAATCCATTAAGATTAGTGAAATCTTGCAGGGAGCAAGATTAGAAATTTTGAACCATCATTTCTCTGCTAACCTTTACCCAATGAATCTAGCTGGATTCGATATTGTATTAGGAATGGATTGGTTAGTAGCCAATCATGACAGTATTTTATGTCATCAAAAGTCAGTACAAGTAAGTACACCAAGTGGTACAAAGATCACAATTAAAGGAGATAAGCCAACCAGGTCAACCAAATTCATCTCTGTGATGAAAATTGCAAGCTAAGCAAGGAAAAGAGCCATAGTGTATATGATTTCCGCAATCATTAACACTAAAGGAAAATAATTAAAAGATATTCCTGTAGTATCTAAATTCTCAGACGTTTTTCCAAAAGAGTTACCTGGATTACCGCCTGATAGAGATGTTGAATTTATAGTTCACCTAATACCAGGGACGGCACCGATTGCCAAAGCACCATATCGATTAGCACTAACGGAAATGCAGGTACTGAAGAAACAATTAGACGAACTTCTTGACAAAGGTTTTATACAACCTAGTTCATCACCGTGGAGAGCACCAATTTTGTTTGTCAAGAAGAAGGACGGATCAATGCGTATGTGCATTGATTACCGATAATTGAACAAGATTATGATTAAGAATCGGTACTAACTACCGAGAATCGATGATCTGTTTGATCAACTTCAAGGAGCTCGATTCTTTTCTAAGATCGATTTACGCTCAGTATATCATCAATTGAAAGTACAGGAAGAGGACATTCCAAAAACTGCTTTCAGAACAAGGTACGGTCATTATGAGTTTACCGTCATGCCATTTGGTTTAACCAATGCCCCTGCTGCATTTATGGACATGATGAACCGGATATGTAAACCATATTTGGATAAATTCATAATTATCTTTATAGATAATATTCTAATTTACTCTAAGAGTAAAGAAGAACATGCAAAGCATTTGCATATATTGTTGACATTGTTGAGAAAAGAGAAGCTTTATGCTAAATTCTCAAAATGTGGATTCTGGATACAAGAAGTGCAATTTCTTGGACATCTGGTTAATCATGAAGGAATTCATGTGGATCCCACAAAAATCGAGGCAATTACTAAATGGAAAGTCCCAGAATCACCGATGAAGGTGAGAAGTTTTCTTGGACTGGCAGGATATTATAGACGTTTTATTTAGGATTTCTCTAGAATAGTTATCCCGTTAACCAAGCTAACCTGCAAATCAATTAATTTTTAATGGGGACCAAAGTAGAAAGAAGCCTTTAAGATTCTTAAGCACATATTAACCAACGCACCCATGCTCGCATTACCAGAAGGAATTGAAGACTTTATAGTCTACTCTGATGCGTCTAAGTTAGGATATAGATGTGTGTTGATGCAACGTCAAAAGGTTATAGCTTATGCCTCTAGACAACTTAAGAAACATGAAGAAAATTACACAACCCATGATCTAGAGTTAGAAGCCATAGTTTTTGCCCTTAAGATTTGGAGACACTATTTATATGGAAACAAGTTTGTTGTCTTCACGGATCATAAGAGTTTAATGTATATTTTTGGGCAAAAGGAACTAAATATGAGATAGAGACGCTGGATGAAAATTCTTAGTGATTATGATTGTGATATCCAGTATCATGCTAGAAAAGCTAATGTAGTAGTTGATGCTTCAAGCCGAAAGTATCATGAAAAGCCGAAACGAGTACGCTCTCTTATGTTAAATCTGCAGATAGATTTAAATGAGCAAATTAGAGTGGTACAGAAAACAACAATCAAGGACGATGCTGAAAGTTTAAAAGGAATGATTAAGGAATTAGAACAAGGATCACATGGAATTTGGAAGTTCCATAAGAAAAGGATGCGGATACGTAAACAAGGAAACGTACGCCACATAATTCTAGAAGAAGCTCATAAGTCTAAGTATGCGATACATCCCGGTAGTGATAAGATGTATCAAGATCTAAGAAAGAATTTCTGGTGGATAGGAATGAAAAAGGATATAGCAAACTATGTTGCTAAATGTCTAACCTTTTCACAGGTTAAAACTGAACATCAGAAACCTTCAGGGTTATTACAGCATTTAGAAATGCCAATATGGAAATGGGAATTGATAACAATGGAATTTGTTACCAATTTACCCAAGACTCGAAAAGGTAATGATACAATCTGGGTGATTGTTGACAGATTAACTAAATCTGCTCATTTCTTACCAATGAAGGAAACTTTCAGTATGGAACAGTTAGCCAAGTTATATGTGAATGAAATAGTTTCATTACATGGAATTCCTTTATCTATCGTTTCTGATAGAGATAACCGTTTTACTTCTCATTTTTAGACAAGTTTCCAAAAAGCAATGGGAACCAAGTTAAATCTAAGCACCGCTTATCATCCTCAAACGGACGGAAAAAGCGAAAAGACAATTCAGATAATGGAAGATATGCTTAGAGCTTGTGTAATTGATTTTGGAGGAAACTGGGACGATCATTTATCATTAATAGAATTTTCGTACAATAACAACAATCACACCAGCATTAATGCTGCACCATTTGAAGCGCTTTATGGACGAAAGTGCCGAACTCCAGTCTGTTGGGCAGAAATTAGAGAAAAGCAATTATCTGGACTAGAGATAGTACAAGAAACAACGAACAAGATAATTCAAGTCAAAGAAAGACTAAAAACAACATGAGATCGTCAAAAGAGTTATGCAGATAACAGACGAAAACCTTTTGAATTATCAAGTTGGAGATAAGGTTTTATTAAAAGTTTCTCCTTGGTAAGGAGTGGTCAGATTCGATAAAAGGGGAAAGCTAAGCCCTAGGTATGTTGGACATTTTGAGATTATTAGAAGAATAGGACCCGTAGCTTATCAGTTACAACTGCCATAGGAAATAGCAGGAATACATGACGTATTTCATGTATGTAATCTCAAAAAGTGCTTAGCAGACGAATCATTACTTGTACCTCTTAAGGATATAGAGGTAAATGAGAAACTTAAGTTTGTAGAGAAACCCATTCAGATTGAAGATAGAAAGATAAAGAATCTCAAACACAAGAGACTAGTTCTGGTCAAAGTGAAATGGGATTCCAAGAGAGGACCAGAATACAATTGGGAACTCGAGTCAGAGATACAGAGGAAATACCCACACCTATTCCAGTAGATCTTGAGGACAAGATCCAAATTAAGGTGGGGAGGATATAACAACCCTCCTAAAACCCTTAAAAACATCCCTAAACATTCCTTGTATACCCCGTATACGAGAAACGGACCTGAATAACCTTAATAATAACAAAAATCAAATAAAAACAAATAATTAAGGTTGTCGCGGGCCGCGACCCGGACTCCCTTAGCTATCGAGGGGCGCGAGGCCCAGTAACTTGCCGAACACACCAAAGCGCCACGTGTCAACACTTGGCAAGGCTATATTCACTTACTAACTAAGGCTAGATCCTACCCTACGATCTCGCGGGCCGCGAGAGAGTTAGAGGGGGGCTTCACGGGCCGCGAGCCGCCTCTCGAAAGGCCTCTAAATAGAGGCTTCTGGCCTCATTTGAAACCGTTCATTTTCTGATATTCTCTCTCAATCTCTGATAGTATAAAATCTCGGGAATAATACCCTATAAAGCGAAGCTCTACCTTGTTGTAAGTATTATAACCCTATTTGTTACCCTACACGATGGATCTAGGGCTCCGTAATGCATGTCAAGGCTCTGCCTGACTCAGTCATTGGAGTTCTGTCTCATGTTACACCCAATTGATCTAGGACTCCGTAATACATGTCAAGGCTCTGCCTGACTCAGTCATTGGAGTTCTGTCTCGAGCTGTACGGTTAATGGGATTTGGGTTATCTTACTAACACGTGTGCATTGTTTAAATTTTAATAGATAATAACCAGGAGATACACCAGGAAGCTTTAGTTTTACCTAAGTAAACAATGTGAGTCATTCTCCTTTTTGTAAACTGTTTTTACAAAACCTCAAATGTTTTCAATTATAATTAACAGTGATTGAGTATATGTATTCTACATTACTGTTGGTATGTTGGGGTTTTGTATACATTACTTGGCACTCGTTACTATTGCAAATAGTAGCATGACCACAAGTTAGGATTGACAGTACCGAAAGAGTAATTGGATATATATAAACATTGTAATCGCGGATGCTCTCAATCCTGTGAAGTTATAAAACTATTTTGATTAAACTGGGATGTACTCGCCAGTATTTCATGCTGATAAAACCTTTTTAAAACGCGTTTCAGGTAACTAAATGTGAAGCCAATAGAAGCTAGCTGGAGAGCACTGAAGGATTGAAAAAGTGGCTATAAAAGTTACCTAAATAAAAAAAGAGACTTTGTTTTCAATAATTAGGGTTTATCCCTATAAATGTATTGTAATGGAAACTTGGGTTTTATCCCATCTATTTATTATGAAAAGTTTGGTGTTTCAACTCTGATAAACATATTTCCTAACTATGGTCCTGATGAAACTTTCCGCTGCCAAATTAACAGACACCGATACCACCGGCTCTGAGCGCTCGCGGCCGCCCGGTCCCGGGGCAAGGGGTCGGGAGTTGCGACAGAAGGGGTACCTAAAAAACTGCTAAAGGGGTACTTATAAAAGTATAAAACTAGTAGCATTGCACAACGACCTTACATCATTGAAAGGCATTCCACTTTGATCCTTCCTTTGGGCATGTTCATTACTCTTTCTAGTGATCTTTAGGTTCTAGTTTACAGCAACTAGTTTCCCTGTAACTATTTGTGGACACTCTTTATCCATTTGATATCCTTAAGATTCCATTAGATGGACCTTGATTGGTATGCATAAAAGCGAACATAATGCCCATAAAAGCCTTGGTTGATACATGAGCAAGCCACAACTTGGTCTCGAAAAGCAACAAGAGTAATACATTAAGCAACAAAGGAACTTAGGTGGATTGAAGCTCCTAGTGAATGGAGTCAGACACAAAGCGTCAAAGTAAGACAATGTCAAGAATGCAACTCGAGCTTGAGTCCAATATAAGGGAATCAAGAAGAAGTAAGGAATTGTGCCACAAGAATATGTCATACAAAACTAAATCGTCCTTGCTAGATGCAAGGGCATAGTATAGGATCACTTACCTAGGTGGTCGTGCTGGTGAAAGAGATACATGGTAGGGGCGCCAAGTACTAGTTGATAATCAATTCTGACCGTGAATGCTAAAACAAATACCTTTAGGTGATATGGGGACATAAGGGGCAATGACAACAAAGGAAACACGATAGGTATACCATGAGCTTATGTGGGGGAATGTCATGGCCTGCCTAATTATTAAGTTGCAAAATGGACATTTCATAAGTTTCTAGAACATTCTCAAATATTCATGATTAAAAAATCAAACGTACTCACTAAAATCTCACTCACTTGATAGTGTAAATATGGTGTTGCCTTATTTGAGAAAGCCACCTCCAGGCATTGGTGGAGCTTCCTTAGGGTCAAGGGGTCCCGGGCCCCCCTTTTTGTTCTTTTTGTAACATTAATAATTCTGAAAGTTTTCATTTTTTTTGTAGGCACAACTATTTGGATGTGTGACAACTGTCAAAATTTCATGAATCCGTACAATAATTAAACAGTAATTTATGACCTAATGACTGTGCTGATATAAATTAATGACATGAATGCTTTCTGATTATTGTCATCATACATACATGTGCAACATATATTGCATAATGTCATATCATTATTGCATGCAACACTTTATGATTCAAATGATGCACGAAACAAAGATTAGCACAGTTATCAGACAAATCAGAAATGCTGACAGGAGTTCAGTACTTAGACAGACATGGTATTAAGACCCAGAATGAGCTAGAAAACAAGAGTTACACTAGTATAGTGTGTAGGAAAGTAAGGATCATAAAACTGCCTTCCTAGTGATAGTTTAAGTGCCGGAAAGTGCCTAAAACTCACATAAACTGCAGAATTCTGCAGAATTCAGCAAAAATCAGCATTTAAACAACTAAATATTATGCAGAATTATGGTTTAATGGTCCAGAATGTTTTCCTAAGTGTCGGGAATCAAAACTGTCCCAAAAGGTAACATAAAGCACACTAAACTTCATAGTTTAGCACCTTAACGAAACGGTAACCAACCGAACAACCGGACACTACCCGAGACACCAAATTTTCACTAGAAGCATTGTTTTATCATTTCCGAACTAGTTATGGTCCCCGAACATCATAACACCTCTTATAACATCATAACAACTTATACACTAACTAAACCCTTAGATTTCAACCAACTAACTTAACTATCCATCACAACCTAACCATACCCCCCTCCATTTACGGTCACCACAAGTGTGGCCCACCTTGGATTTTATTTGTTTATTTTAAGTTATCATGTCTTACACTTTAGTAAAAATATTACCCATTAGATCAAATATTGTTGGAAGTTTATAAAAGTGACCAAGAGATCACCATTCATCTCATTTCAAACAAACCAACACACTCACTCTCCTCTCTTCCTCCTCCATTCTCAGCCGAAACCAAGCACCACCACCACCCTCACTTTCACTTCATCTTCATCCATTCTCTAGTGATCTTAAGGTGTAAGAAGCTTGTTTAAGGAGCTTGGAGTCTTTGGGGATTGAAGGACCTCTCTCAAGTGCTTTTATCCACCTAATTTATCATCTTCATCAACTTGTGTTCATCCCTAGCCTTGTGCTAGTAGTAAGGCCCTTCTAATCTCATTTTACATCTTGTTATGTTGGTTAAAAGTGTATGTAAAAGACTAATCATGAAGAACATTAAGAATCAAGAACATAATCTTTAACATAAAGCTCTAAATCATCATGATCTATGTTGTTTAAGTGTTTATATGCTTCTTGATTGTTGATTGATTGTGTTTATGATGTTAAACATCATATGAAACTTGCTAGATTGTGATTAAACACATGATCTAGCAAGTGAAAGGATGATTATGTGATGAATCAAGATGATCATCCTAATATGTAAACATGAACTTGAAAGATTAAGTGTTTTTCTTGAATAATGAAGTGTGAAACATGTTATTAGTCATAAACATGGATGATTTCAAAACTAGTTTTCTCAAGAAATTAAGTTTACTTACAAGATTTACATAAACATGGGTTTAAAGAGCCTAATCACATTTTTAGTGATTATTCAAGTATAGAAACATGTTGTTAACAAGAAAAATTCAAGAAGAAATATTTTTAGAAAATCAAGTTACAAGTTGTAAAAGTCTAAAATCTTCAAGAATGTGATTTATAACTAAATAACCACACTTTAAAGGGTAACTAGGCTTACTAAACACCACACTAAGTTACTACAAATTTTTATAAATTTTCAAGTTCATGAAGTAGTGTAAATGGTATGATTTTGGCTTATGGTAAGTATTGTTTGATTTGTTGATGAATTGTGATGATTTTTAAAAGAAAATGATATGCTTTGAAAGCATGGAAACCTCCATTTTTAAGGGGAAACTATGGCAAAAATTTTCTAGAATTTAAACACTTAGAAAAATATTTTTAAACAAGTGTTTATAAATATATTTTAACCATGATTTTTCATATAAAATTTGCCATAATTTTTGTTACAAGAATTACAAATATTGGAGGTTGGTTTTTAATAAATAAAAGTGACTAAATATGTATTTAGGAAAATATATATTTAGATGCCACAAGGTGTGTGATTACTTGTATATTATGTGTATTAGTTATATTATTTTAGGACTTGAAATAATATAAATCATCAAAATACCAAGAATTATAACACAAAAATATTACCAAAATTCCAAGAAATAAATATATAATTTATACCCAAAATTTAGACAAACCGAACAAGGAATATAAGCTACATAATATTCCGGAATTAAATTCGTAAGTATATTATGATGAACGGTATTTTGGAAACCAAAAGAACGAAAATATGATTTTTATAATTATTACAAAAATATATTATATTTTTTACAAGAAGAAAATATATTATTTTTGATGTAAAGAAAAATATATATCCTTGAATTACTAGAAAATATATTATTTTTGGGAGAAAATGTATATAAAATATATTATGTTTCCTTGAGATTTATATGAAAATACAATTATTTTTGCCAAGGGAAGAGTTATAGATAATTTTCTATAAAAGTTTTTCTTAAAATAGATATATATATTTTAAGAATATATATATTGGTGGTTTTTATTGAAGATAATATTTCGGAAAAATAAATACAAAATTAAGTATAAGAATACTTAATAAATACAAGAAAATATGTATTCTCGTACGTATAAATACACACCGGAATACGCCACCAATACTTGACAAAAATACACAAGTCTAAGAATACAAGTGTAAGTATACCCATCCTTGGGGAAAGATATACATGTATAAATACATGAGGTGTCAAGTTAAAATATATTATTTTAACTAATTTTCCAATAATTAATAAATATAATTTAAGTTAAAATATTTATTATTTTAACAAATAATTATATACTTTGGGATAATATTATGACACAAAGAAACATAACTCAAAGATACTAAGTCATAACGAATAAGACTAAAGTCAAGGGACGACCCATCCGTCTAATTAACCATAGCACGTGTGTAGGTAGTCGTGCGACCAAGTAAGAAGCTTTGAGTTACTGGATCGAAGAACGCAAGACTGTGAGTTCATGTCCCCCTTTTCGTTTAATTGTTTTCAGTTTTATAACTTCGGGGGTGAAATGCATGTTACAAAATGTTTACAAACGTTTATAAATGGTATGGTTAGCTAAGGAATGAACTGTTAGATCATGTGAATGGGTAGGCGCACACATAAGACCATTAATCCTGGTATAAGGACCAAGGGGCATGAGTGATAGATCTATTTGGGTGTTGCGAGCCCCACCCCTGGGCCGGAAGTGGCCGAATGTGGTGACTATGTCTTCCAGCCGGAAGCCCGGTACAAAATCTGCTAGGTTTGAGCCTTCCTACGCCGTTGCACACATATTAATGACCTTGCAAATCATTAATTGATCTGTTCGTAGACGCTTTCATACCGGGGTTTACAAATACATACATACATTGACTACAAAGTTTATTTCGTGCACACATACAAAACACATGAACTCGCTCAACTTTTGTTGATGTTTTCAAACTACATGTATTTCAGGGAACTGAAATGGATCTGGCGGGCACTAAAGTTTTTCAAGTTGTGTCTTCAAATAAATGATGTCATCCAGTACTAAAGGGTTTGAATCGTGTGTTTCATCTTTGATAGAGTACATGATTCAAAGCCTCGCTTTTAATAACGTCTTTTGTGAAGTCCGTTATGGAACTTATAAACTTTGGTTGTTATGTACTTAAACTTGAAGTCTTGGTTTGTTGTTAAACAATGTTGGTTGTATTATTTTGAATCTTAAATGGATGAACATCGTGGTTTCTATCATATAGTTGTTTGTTATGGTTGAATGCAATGATATTAAGCAAGTCACACGTAATCACGCTTCGGCAAAAGTCAGGGTGTGACAGTTTGGTATCAGAGCCAGGTTTGTAGCGAACTCTGATTCTTTCTCGAGTCTAGACTACAATCATTAGGGCTCTCTCACGAAAACATTTTTACAAAGTACTTTTCAATCCCTACACAAAATGCCAAGATCCATGGAACAAACGTTTTACAAAAAGAAAGACCAGAAAACACGATTGCAAGGTCACAATGGTGGTTTAGTCTGCATGGGGTAGACTAGGAAAGATAGAAAAGTTTCATGAAGGATAACGCGAATACATGATTAAGTGATGATTGTTTTGTTTGCATATACTGAGTGTTAGTGATTAATATATGTGCACATGTTATGATTGTTATGTTACAGGCATCATGTCATCCTCAGAGAGTGGGTTATCCGACGCCCACGACCCGATGGCTGTCGTTTCAGACGACGAGATTATGCCCGAGCCAGAAATATTTACGTCAGACACTGAGAGTGATCCTGATATGCTATCCGAGGATGAGGACGACTTCCAGCCATTCGCGCTACTAAATTTTGGCGATGATTTACCTATTGCTGATGGTTTCCCTGTTGAGGATCCTTTTGACATTCCTGCTCCTGTTCACGATCACCTCATCATTGGTCACCCTGATGGTGAGCACATCGTGGCTCCGATCCTCGATGTCGTACCTCTTGTGGTCATTCCTCCCTAGGATTGGCCTTTTGATGACTTGTTCGATGACGATGTTGATTTGTTTGTAGACGGTCTCCCAGCTGACGCCTAGGGCGACGGGGAGATCGATGAGGATGCTGTTGTTGTACCACCTCCTGTTATTCCCATTATTGAGTTGTTTTCTGACTCCAGTTTGCATTCGGTTTCAGACTCCTTTGAGTCTGTGACATCCTCAACCCTGCAGGCGGCAGGACTGCAGCGTTACGCCACCGATTCTGATGACGACACCGCTATGTCTGCTGCACCATCCCCTGCTCGTGTCCCCACACCTCCACACGATCCAGAGCCTGTCCATGAGCTATACCCTGTTCCTTTTGGTCAGCCAGATGTTGCACCTATTAACCCTGAGCCGATTCCTGATCCTGACCATGTCCCGTTTGGATTACCAGACATTGCACCTCTTATTCCCGACCCAGTACCTGCACCTGTTGATCTTCCTCTTGTTGATCCATTCATTCCACCACCCTTACCCGCTGATGTTGCTCCCCTCCTTCCTGTAGAGTCTGATGTCCACCGTACTGATTTACCGATTGTTTTCCTCCAGGACATCCCTGCACCCCGTCCAGGGGAAGGTACTTCGGGCCAGCCCCCGTGCTACGACCCTTTTGCTTCAGCAGCTTTTCCTTCGATTCCACAGGCGACACCATTCACTCCTTTTACATCTACACCACTTGACGAGCCATTTTGGTGGTTCCCGCCATACTCTATGCCGATCTCAGACCCCTACCATCCCTCACATTTTGTTGGATACACACGGGATGAGCTGCTTCTGTCTTTACAGTTACAGTTTGAGATCCTGAGTCTCAGAGTTTTGGAGCTCGAGCTGAATCCTCCACGTCCTCCACCTTGTCCCTGTCAGTCTACTTTTGTTCCTCCACATTCATCGTCATCTCCTTTTGCACATCCACCTACTGCTCTTGCTCCCTTCCGGGTTTTGATGCTCGATTCCTTACTGTCGAGCAGCAGATCAGTTACTTGCTTCGCCGTGTGTACGAGCTCGAGGAGTAGCTTGCACACGTTCGCAGTTTGCTTTTCTTCCCTCCTCCTCCTCCTCCTCCACCATTAGCACAGTAGGTTTTTGGTTTTATGCAGATGCATTACTTTTGGTGAGAGCACTACTATTGAGCCGAGATTGTAAAGACTTTTGAAGACCACTTTTTGATTATGTGATTTTTATATATTGATAGACTCATTTGACAAGGGTAGTGTGACCCTATGTCCCTTTTGATATGATACACTTGTGAACAATATGATTTGTGGTTGGTAATTAATGAAAGCTCAATCGTCATGTTCTCATTAAATACACTGTTGATTTACATATTTGTGCTATGATTGTGTTGTTGCATGATTGTTTGATATGATGTTTGCTTATATATATGCACATATGACCTCTAGACAATTATATATTTATTTAGCAAATAAGACCTGACCTATCCGATCTTCTTCTTAGAAGAAAGATGCCGCCTCGGAGGAATACCGATACCAACAACCCTCTGCCAACGACAGAGGCGGAATTACAAGAGCGCATCTCACAGGCCATCGTACAGCACGAGGCCCTTCGCTCCGAACACAGCGGGGGTACCTTAGGGAATAACCCACCCAACGGTAATGTTTAGTCACCTAAGACACATTACAATACGTTTGGACATTTCCAAGTGTGCTTTGATAATGTTTTCTGTGAATGATGTTGCTTGTGTTGCAAGTTGTACCTATAAGCAGTTTTTGGACTGCAAGCCCCTGAATTTCGACGGCACTGGGGGTGCCGTAGCCTTTGTGCGCTGGGTGGAAAAGACGGATTCTATTTTGAGAATGAGCAAATGTGCTCCAGAGCAACAAGTCACATACATTTCTGGACTATTTCTGGATGGGGCTCTGTCATGGTGGAATCTTCAGGTATAGACATTGGGTGAGGCTGCTGCGTATGCTTTGACGTGGAATGAATTGAAGGAATTGATGCGTAAGAAGTATTGTTCTCGGGCGGAAATCCAGAAGTTGGAAACTGAATTATGGAACTTGAAAATGGAAGGTCCAAAAGTGGCTGAGTATGTGCCGAGATTTCATGATCTGTCTAGGGTGGTTCCTTATTTGGTAGAGCCGGAGTTTAAAAGGATAGAACGTTTCATCTGGGGATTGGCACCTCAGATTCTGAGCATGGTGACGGCATCCAAGCCTCCAACTATTACTGAGGCAATTGACTTGAGTGTGGCACTGACTGAGGAAGTCGTTAGATTGGGAAAGTTTTCGATTTCTTAGACAAAGAAGAAAGAGACTCATGTGGAGTCGTCTGGGAAAAACAAAATAAAGTTTACAAATTTCAAAAAGGGTACTCAGGTGAATAACAACAATGCCAACAAGCGCAGAGACGCAAATCTGCCAGTTGAGGTACAAGCTGGTGCTACAAATTCTGAGAATAGGGGAAGAGGGTACATGGGTACCTTACCGAAGTGCGACATTTGTCAATTTCACCATGCCGGCCGATGCAGATATGGAAAATGTGATACCTGTGGAAAGGTTGGGCATACTAAGGAGGCATGCTGGTATGGTGTTGGGCGTGGAAATGGAGGCCAAGGTGGTAACGGTAATGGCAACCGTGGTGGAAAAGGTTATGGGAACAGAAATCAGGGAGGAAACAACAATCATGGAGGTAATGGGAACAAGAATGGAAATGGGAATCAAGCGGGAAATGGAAACCGCGGGGGAAATAACAACAATAATCAGGGTGGTAATGGAAATGGACGCGGCCAAGGTTGTTATGGTTGCGGTGATGTAGGGGACTTTAAGCGGGACTGCCCCAAGAATAATCAGGCACGTGGAAGGGTGTTCACAATCGGAGCCAGGGAAGCACACCAGGATCCAAACGTGGTTACTGGTACGTTCCCTATTAATCAACGTTATGCATCTGTGCTGTTTGATACTGGTGCCGATTATAGCTTCGTATCCCTAGAATTTAAGAATATACTTGGTTTAGTAGCAAGTAAGGTAGATGTTCCGTACTTGATAGAACTGCTAATGGAAAGCTAGTAGAAGCTAATGAGGTGATTAGAGGCTGTGTTATAGAGCTTGGAGAGCGGGAGTTTCCGATAGATCTTCTGCCAGTTGATTTGGGAAGTTTTGATGTCGTAGTTGGGATGGATTGGTTGTCTAGCAACCGTGCTGAGATTGTGTGCCATGAGAAGATTATTCGCATTCAGATGGCGAATGAAGAAACGATCGTGATTCATGGATAGAAGCATGGTACGCCTCTGCGGATTATTAGTTGTTTGAAAGCACGGAAGTGTCTACGTATGGGACGCGTTGCCTTCTTAGCTCACGTTGTGGATAAGGCAGCCGAAGAACCGAAGCTAGAAGATATCCCTGTGGTAAGGGAATATCCTGAAGTCTTCGCCGAAGAACCGAAGCTAGAAGATATCCCTGTGGTAAGGGAATATCCTGAAGTCTTCCCCGAAGACTTGCCAGGATTACCGCCTCAACGACAAGTCAAATTCCACATTGACTTGGTTCCAGGCGCCGCGTCTGTAGCCAAGGCACCTTATCGACTTGCGCCTTCAGATATGCAAGAGCTATCCACGCAGCTTCAGGAGTTACTGGACAAGGGATTCATAAGGCCGAGCTTCTCGCCTTGGGGAGCTCTAGTACTGTTCGTCAAGAAGAAGGATGGTAGCTTTTGAATGTGCATCGCCTACCGGGAGCTGAACAAGTTAACCATCAAGAATCGGTATCCCTTGCCGAGGATTGATGATTTATTCGACCAACTTCAAGGATCAAGTTACTATTCCAAGATTGATCTTCGATCGGGTTATCACCAGCTGCGAATTCAAGAGGAAAGTATACCGAAGACTGCGTTCAGAACTCGTTATGGATATTACGAGTTTCTAGTGATGCCTTTTGGGTTGACTAATGCACTGGAAGTGTTTATGGATTTGATGAATCGGGTTTGCTAGCCATATCTCGATAAATTCGTGATTGTATTTATCGATGATATTTTTATTTATTCACGGATGAAGGAAGATCACGCACAACACCTCAGAGCCATTCTAGAGCTGCTCAAGAAGGAAAAGCTCTACGCTAAGTTTTCAAAGTGTGAGTTTTGGATACACGAAGTACAGTTCCTCGGTCACATGGTAAACGAAAATGGTATATATGTGGATCCCACAAAGATCGAGGCAATCAAGAACTGGGAAATTCCAAAGACACCGACCGAGATCCGACAGTTTTTGGGTTTAGCAGGGTATTATCGCAGGTTCATTGAGAATTTCTCCAAGATAGCTCAACCGTTGACCTCCCTTACTCAAAAGTACAAGAAGTATGAATTGGGAGATAACCAAGAAGAAGCCTTTCAACTGCTCAAGAATAAGCTATGCGATGCACCTATACTATCCCTACCCGAAGGCACCGACGACTTCGTGGTATATTGTGACGCCTCACGTCAAGGATTGGGTTGCGTCCTAATGCAACGAAAAAAGGTTATCGCATATGCTTCACGCCAATTGAAGGTCCATGAGAAGAACTACACCACGCATGATTTAGAGCTAGGCGCAGTGGTGTTTCCTCTGAAGATCTGGCGACACTATCTGTATGGTACTCGATGTACAATTTTCACGGATCACAAGAGCCTCCAACACATATTTGATCAGAAAGAGCTTAATATGAGATAGCGACGATGGGTTGAGTTGTTAAATGATTATGACTGCGAAATCAAGTATCTTCCCGGAAAGGCGAATGTGGTGGCAGACGCCTTAAGCTGAAAAGAAAGGATCAAGCCCATAAGGGTTAGGGATTTAGAGATGATCATCCAGACGGATCTCACATTGCGTATTCGTGCCGCGCAAAAAGAAGCTCTTAAGTTAAAATACATGAGGTGTCAAGTTAAAATACATGGGGAAAGATATACATGTATAAATACATGAGGTGTCAAGTTAAAATATATTATTTTAACTAATTTTCCAATAATTAATAAATATAATTTAAGTTAAAATATTTATTATTTTAACAAATAATTATATACTTTGGGATAATATTATGACACAAAGAAACGTAACTCAAAGTACTAAGTCATAACGAATAAGACTAAAGTCAAGGGACGACCCATCCATCTAATTAACCATAGCACGTGTGTAGGTAGTCGTGCGACCAAGTAAGAAGCTTTGAGTTACTGGATCGAAGAACGCAAGACTGTGAGTTCATGTCTCCCTTTTCGTTTAACTGTTTTCAGTTTTATAACTTCGGGGGTGAAATGCATGTTACAAAATGTTTACAAACGTTTATAAATGGTATGGTTAGCTAAGGAATGAACTGTTAGATCATGTGAATGGGTAGGCGCACACTTAAGACCATTAATCCTGGTATAAGGACCGAGGGACATGAGTGATAGATCTATTTGGGTGTTGCGAGCCCCACCCCTGGGCCGGAAGTGGCCGAATGTGGTGACTATGTCTTCCAGTCGGAAGCCCGGTACAAAATCTGCTAGGTTTGAGCCTTCCTACGCCGTTGCACACATATTAATGACCTTGCAAATCATTAATTGATCTGTTCATAGACGCTTTCATACCGGGGTTACAAATACGTACATACATTGACTACAAAGTTTATTTCGTGCACACATACAAAACACATGAACTCGCTCAACTTTTGTTGATGTTTTCAAACTACATGTATTTCAGGGAACTGAAATGGATCTGGCGGGCGCTGAAGTTTTTCAAGTTGTGTCTTAAAATAAATGATGTCATCCAGTACTAAAGGGTTTGAATCGTGTGTTTCATCTTTGATAGAGTACATGATTCAAAGCCTCGTTTTTAATAACGTCTTTTGTGAAGTCCGTTATGGAATTTATAAACTTTGGTTGTTATGTACTTAAACTTGAAGTCTTGGTTTGTTGTTAAACAATGTTGGTTGTATTATTTTGAAACTTAAATGGATGAACATCGTGGTTTCTATCATATAGTTATTTGTTATGGTTGAATGCAATGATATTAAGCAAGTCACGCGTAATCACGCTTCCGCAAAAGTAAGGGTGTGACAGGATGCCTCAAAGAAAAAACAACTAATACAAGCCAACATATTAGGGGCGTGTTGGGCGATATGGAAAGCACGTAACGTGGTATTTTTTTCGGGTAACCAAGCAACAATTGATAAAAATTTTGGCGACGTACAAACTTTGACCTACATATGGGTCAAAAGCTGGGGAAAATTCACAAGTATGGAATAGCGCAGCTGGGTGATGTTTGATTTGGTTATGTAATTGTCACACCCCGATTGACTTAGGGTTACGTGATGATCGGATAACAGTTATTACAATGTGCAACGAAAGATAGAGATATCTCAAAGGTAGGATCCAATAAAATGGACTTGAGACTATTTTAGGTCTCTAGCCAAGGAGTCGCAAATTCCATGGTTTGTGGCCAAGCACTATCCAGCATACTTCGTTATTCGTACTTGTAGATTAATCTTTAAAAATACTCCAGCTTTTGCTAGTAAATACAATTAATCAACCAATTTTGAAAATTATTTTATAAAATTATTTGAAATATTTATCATTAGGACCCGTATGTATTCACCAAATATTCTTTGGGATATTTTTCTTGTCACTAGTTTTACATGCTTGTCAATACAATCGGGAACCAGAATCATATGCCGGGCATTTGCTATAACGATTATAGCACACACCACCTTTAATACAACGTCTTACGGGCGTATTCCTACCCCGGAGCGTATTTTATATGGCCATACCTCATTGATGAGTTGGGACGCCCGAACACGGTACCATTAACTACCTTGTGTTTAAGTTATCAAACAATACAGATTAAACCAAATTCTTATATTTATGAAAGCATTTGCCTATTTATATAATACCTGCTCCAAGAGGCATATCCCAAATTTTAAATAAAATAGGCTAAGAGTATTTACCTGTGTTAGCTTCATTCTCACAGTTTATTTGGTTCTCGTAGAACAACCGAATTCAAAGTTTATTAACTTAGGTGTGTCTTTCCTTGAGGGCTCTATAGTCTAGAATGGATGGAAATATTATCATATAGAGTGTTCACAGGTCATTATATATCCTTTGGACTTTGACCGGTTACTTAGAATTACTGGGCGGTTCCGCTAGATTAAGCGTTGACCGGATAGAATGTGTGGTTTATACCCGTCTGTGTGCACGGCCTCGTTAGATACGAGTTATTTAACCAATCATTCTGATTTAGCATGGTTTTGAAACCATTTGACCCGATTCAACTAATATATATATTTTATATTATTTAAACTATTTGTACGCGTAAATACGGTATCGAGTGGTCGAATAGGTCCATGACGAGTCCGGTGTGTCAAGGAACATTTTATAATGTTATATAACCAGTCTTGAGGTTAGATTATGTACCATATGGATTTAAAATCATTTTTATGCCAAAAGCGCATTTTCGACCTTTTTAAAATATATAAATTTGACTCGTCAATTGACCCATCAAATAACATGACCAAAAAGGTATAATGATAGGTCCGTAAAGATCCGATTTCAGTCTCAGTTCGGTGAAAAATAGTGAGACGGGTGATTCGAGCCAAGAACAAATGATAATCGAGAAGAAAGATAGAAACTTTAATGATTGAACAAGGAAAGTTTGATTAATTTGATAAAAGAGATACAAAGATAATGATCCACCCCGGGTGAGCTCCCCCGGGGTGGTTGGCTCACAAATGCACACCTTCCAATTGAGGTGTAATAGTCTATATATAGTCCCTGAGCCTTGTCTTCCAAGCAAGCCGCCTCTTGCTTGGAAAACCTACTAAACTGACTAAAACATTCGACTATCACCATTAAAAACGTCAACCTATACAATACAATAAATATGCTAAATAACGTCGGCGTAATTGATAACATCATTCTCCATTTTGACCCAACATATAATCACATGGCTTTATACTTTTTATTATTATGGCCATAATGACAGGCTTGATCGGGTTCTAAGGTAGACCAAACAGGTCAGAATCGGAAGTCAAAGCAAAAGTCAACTGTGAATTGAAGGCTAAACTGATCATGACGAGTTGGACATGCCAAAATAAATTTTATAATGTTATATAAACTGTTATGATGCCAAAAATTATAGTTTAGATACTTAAAATATCATTCGTCGTAAAATCCAAAGTTTATATTTTTTATTTTTATTTTTTGACTTTTATTTAATTCATGTTTAACTCTTCATTTCGCCTACTAAATATGATGATCATAGGTTATAACCACAAGGGATTAAAACCCTCATTATTATGATCACGTTGCAAAGTTCAGTTTGAACTTTGACTTGACCAAAATTGTCAGAACCGAAAGTCAAAGCAAAAGTGAATATGCTTGACTTTCGGCTAATAACTAGCCTATAAAATGAAATTAGGGATGGCAATGGGTCGGGTTCGGGGCGGGTATTGGTAATCCCATACCCATACCCGGTTGTAAAATTGTGTCCCATACCCGACCCAATACCCGTCGGGTATTTGCCGGGTAATAACCTGTCGGGTTTCGGGTATACCCGCGGGTATCGGTTATACCCATTAGCTTGTTAAAACATATACGTTGGGATTTCCACATACATTTTTTACTATTATAATTTTTATATAATTTTATTTATACAACAATTATTATAAATTAAAAATGTACATCACATATATATAAGTTTTATTATTATAAATTAATAATAACTTTATAATACTTATACACTTATATTTATACACTTCACAACATACAAGATATAAATACTATTATCAAATACATATACTAAAAGAAAATTTACTTTTTTACATTATGAACATACTAAAATAAATCAATAATCTACAAGCTTTAATGGAAAATAAAAATATAAATTAAAAAATTCGGGTATATAGTTCGGGTAAACGGGTATATTGTTTCGGGTAATCGGGTCGGGTATCTCCTAATCCCATACCCGACCCATACCCGCGAAAATTTCTAAAACTAATCCCATACCCGGCCCAATACCCGTCGGGTATCAGGTATACCCGTCCCATTTGTGTTGGGTTTCGGGTATACCCGTCGGGCTCGGGTATTTTTTCCATCCCTAAATGAAATAGATGTTGGGTGTCGAATCCAGCAAATTAATATAAAATAAACCTACTTAACACTCTAAAAATAGTATGAATGGAAGTCAGGTTCGTGTCCAAAGGGATATAGATTAACTCATAGTTGTTAAAAGCCACCCCCCTTGCGCCTAGGCCCATTTCTCAGGCGAGGCGAGGCGAGGCAGTTGCGCTTTAAGTCGAGGAAATTGCGCTTTAACTCTCCAGGTGATGGTTCAGGCGCACATTCCGACAAGATTCCTAGATTACGGAGAGTTTCCGGCTAAATTCCGACAAGATTCTAGCCAAATTTCTACTTTTAATCAAGGAAAACTACTTTTCTACACTAATACACTAATATTTTGGTACTAATTAGATGATATAAAGTGTTACATAATAGACTTTGTTTATTTTATTTGAAGAATAATATTCTTTTTCTAATGCATAATATATTTTTTAAATTTTTTCATTATGCGCTTTATTTTTCTCAGGCTCTCGCTTTTTTTTTTGCGCTTTGCGCCTAGGCCCCAGGCGAGGCCTATGTGCCTTGAGTGCGCCTAGTGCCTTTAATAACTATGGATTAACTAGTTATGCCAAAACGTTTTATACACCGATGCGGTTGTTTTGTAAAGGGTTTTTTTAATTTAGACTAAAATTTAATAAAAACAAATTAACACGATTAAATTGTCCGAAAATTCAGATCTTAAATACTAATTCCAACACTAAGGCAATATCTTGATTTGATTCGACTTACGATCATCAACAATTATGGTGCAATTCCTTAATTAAACGGTTTGTATCAATATTAGACGTCACGCCGTTCGGACATCCACTTCATCTAAAGTCTAACCAAGCGCAATTCGTTGATTAGAGCCAACCCGCTACTCTAAGCTCACGCCGTTCGGATCTTAGCGTGCAGGTTGCGTGATAGAAATATCGATTATAATTAAACACTCACGCCATTCGGAATGTTTAACTAGATTGTATAATTCTGTAACGAAACCGAGTTCATAGACAAACATAGCCCGTTATGTGTTCCTTTTATCAAAAATCAAAATTGGTTAAGGTTTTAAAACTTGATGAACTTTATTAGAATAATTAACAAAGTGGCTAGTTTCATTAACAATCTAATATATATCCGGTAAAATATCCGGATTTAAGATCAAGAAACACATTAGGGCTGTAAACGAACCGAACCAACACGAACAAGGCCTTGTTCGTGTTCGTTCGTTAAGGAAATAAATGTGTTCACGAACGGTTCATGAACACTTACCGAACGAGATTTTATGTTCGTGTTCGTTCATTAAGGAAATGAGCGTGTTCGTGAACAGTTCACGAACACAAACGAACACAAATAAATTTGGCGAACGCGACGAAGGATAAAGATAGATGGCCCAGAGAGTAGCACTCGAACTTGAATCCCTCATTGTGGAACGGAGGTCGATCGTATTCGACGATGTAAATAATGAGAAATGAACGGGAAATGATGCATAAACAAGGTGAAAGTGGGTTTCCTAATTTAATTGTTAGGGTAATAAAATAAATAAAAGTTTAATAATATAAAAAGTACAAATAAAATATAAGAAAGTACAAAGATCTTCAATTAAAACACAAACATAATACCATAAACGAACGCAAATCAACGAATGTTCACGAACACCTCACCGAACGAGACCTCTGTTCATGTTCGTTCATTTAACTAATCGAACGAAAGTTCTTGTTCATGTTCGTTCGTTTCTTAAACGAACGAACATAGACGAACTTCCCGCCGAACGGTTCATGAACTTTTCGCTGAACGTTCGGTTCGTTTACAGCCCTACAAACAAACCATTCAATAATTGGATCTCATAAAAGTTTCACATAAGTTTACAAATCAAAACTAAAGAAAACAAACTCTAGTGTCAGAATTAAATTGATTTAGTCGGACATTAAGGCTAAATCAATCAAAATATATAAAAATCTGAACTTACAAAACCAATAATTAAATCTCTTAAAATTGACATTCCTGTTACTTTCTTCGATCTCTTAAAAATCCTTCTTTTTTATTGTGATATGATGATCTTTTATTCCCTAAAATCCCCACCACTGACTTTCTTTGTTGCCAATTACCGGCCCAACGTCCAGCCCACAAGATTTTGATGTCCATGGCCCACCTTGACTTTATTGATTACCACCTTTCAAACTTAAGCCCAACGAATTTCTTTCTTTTGTTACAACTAGTAATAATGCCCGCGCGCGTTGCGGCGTGGGTACATCGCAAATTTCGAATGAATTAGTCCAAGCGTAATGTGTTGCGTTAACCACACGAAAACGCGTGTTTCGACGTATCCGATTGAACTTAATGTAACCTACATAAGCATTGCGTTTGGATCCAAGCGTTATGTGTTGCGTTAACTACACGAAATCGAATTTATACAATACAATTATAATGTATTCTATTTGACCCGAATCAGACATATAAACGTAGCGGGTATAAAGGAGAAACAAACAAACGTAAACAAAAGAGATCAATTAGAACTTTTAAAAAAAGAAGAAAAAACACAATTTGACTTCACTCGATTTAGAACACGTTATTGGACAAATAGAGCATGGAAACAGGTGATTGGCCAAAAGAATTGAAGCAGGGCGTTGAAAATAAAGCGACAAAACCATTTTTTATGAAAAAAACGCCCAGAGGGGCTATATATGGGTGTGGTTGGGCGTGCATTTGTAAAAAAAAGCCCGAAAATTGAACGACTACGCATGGTCTTATTAGCATTTCATTTCCAAATTCTACTTAGAGTAAATTGCAATTTTACCCCCTGAGGTTAGGGGTGATTGGCACTCTTACCCCCCCTAAGGAAATAATTGCAATTTTACCCCCTACTGTTAACTCTTATGTCACATGTTTACCCCCCGGCCTTAACAGTCAACATTAAAAGCTAATGGTCAAAGGGTAAATATGTCATTTTATCCCCTGCATCTTCTTCTCCTTCATATACCCACCTCACCACCACCACAACCTACCTTTCTTCTCCATCCTCAACCTGAATAACCTCAACCTCCACAACCCACAACCATCCTTACACCACAATCGTCCGCCGTAATCATCAACTAACAAATGGAGCTGACCTCTTCCGCCATCATATTCCACCAACCCGACAACCCACAAACCCCTATCGTCCACCATTGCCATCGGATTCCATAAACCACCACCTGCAATCTAACCCCCAACTCCCTCCGACCTGAAACCCCAACATCCAGAACCACCACCGCAGCAACGAAACCTACTTCCTTAAGAGGATTGGGGCCAAACTCTCTGAATTATTAAACATCCAGGTGCTACTTCCTTAATTTTCTGAGTTATGTTCCTGTATATTGGTTTGGTGGAGATTCATCAAGTTTGTGCACTTTGATTAGGGCAACATCTAATGTCCTTGATTCTATATTTCATATTTTCTAATCGAAGATCATGTTTTTTTCCACTTCAATGCCCAGATAATTTACGTATTATCTGATTTTATCTACTTTACAAGCTAAAACGAAACACCACCCCATGGATAAAATAACATAAGAGGTCAAAGAAAACACCCTGCTATATTGGACCCCTCTTTGCTTGTTTGTTACCGGGGTCAGTTCTTATCTCATACGCATTTCCATCATCTGATAATTGATACATATTTAATATCACTTGTATTATTGTTTTCTCCTGGTCAGTCAGTATTTTTTTTGCACTCTGCCATCTTTGAAACATTTCTAGTAATTCTTTCTTTTATGAGATTGCATATTTGACATACAATGTCAATACATCCATAAACGTTGTTAATTTGTAAGGGGTGTAGGTTTAATTATTGATTGTTAAAATGAAACCTGTTACAAGTAGTAGCAATTAGCATCCTGTAATTTTCTGAGTTATGAATAACAAATCTCTCTCTCTCTCTCTCTCAATGGGTGTGCAAATTTAGTGTATGGTTCAAAGTAGGTGTTGTTACGGAGAAGTTGCAGGCTGGGGTGTGGAGATGACGGTGGTGATTGTTGAAGATGAAGGCGGGTGGTGGGTTTTTTTAGAGAGAGAGAGAGAGAGGGGGAGGAAGAAGATGGCAGTGGTGGTTGTGGTGGTGAATGGCGGTGGCAGTGGTGGTTGAGGGTGGTGGCTGGAGGTGGCAGTGGTGGTTGTGGTGGTGAATGGCGGTGGCATTGGTGGCAGGGGGTAATATTACAGAGTAAACAAAGCACAGGGGGTAAAATAAAAGGGTATAATAGTCATTTAACCACCAAGTCAACAGATCAGTCAACAAAATTGAGCTTAGGGGGTAATGTTGCGACATAAGAGTTAACAGTGGGGGGTAAAATTGCAATTATTTCCTTAGGGGGGGTAATAGTGCCAATCACCCCTAACCTCAGGGGGTAAAATTGCAATTTACTCTTCTACTTATTATAATAATATTTATTTACTTACACTTTAATTTTTTAATTAAAACATCATTTTGAAAATATTATGTAAAAGGATGAAAATAACATATTTGCCCAAGTTGTAGCTACTGAATTAGCATTTGATATATTTATAACATTTATACTTGGTGAAATGCCAAGTTGTAACCTTAGGTTCAAACCACGTACATCTGGTCACGAACCTCAAAGTGAAATCGAGTAAGTACTGCCACCGCAACCACCACCACCAACTAACCACCGATGTCTTCATCTGTCTCCGCCGGTATCTCCCTCCCCCTATCAATCAAAAATTGTCAGAAGGAAGGAGGTGACTGGAGCACAGAAACGCCGACGACGGCGAGGCGTTTGGCGAAGGCGCAGGAGCGTGGCCGCCACTGGAAGCCTGAACCCTAGACACCAACGGTGGTGTGGTCGGTATCAGAACCCGTTCGTGGTGGTGCGACGTTAGAGGGTGTAACTAACCATCATCGGCTTCTTCTCACCATAACCCTAGCCACCATCGTTTTTTTCCGGTGTTGGTGCGACGTTAACCGGCGAAGTGAGGAGACCAGCCGGAGGCCATGGCTAGTCTCTTCCATCACTCTACTCTATGGCGGCGATGGCTCTTCGTCTCCTCTCACGTCTCTTGTTGTTCTCTCTCTCTTTCCACGACGGAAGACGGCCGGTTGAAGCGCCGCCGGTCATGGTTTGACTGCTCCGGCGACTCTGTGTGGGTTCACGTGTTTTTTGATCCAATCTGTCGAAATGAGATTGGTAAAGAGACGAATGAGGCAGTTTTGTCTTTTCGTATGGTCGGTGGCGTAGCCACCGACTTTGTGCTTTAAGACTATAGATAAATATCTCTTGACATCATGTTCACCTCAATATTAATTTATTCCACCAATTAGATAAAATCTCATATGATGCCTTTAAATTCTTACTGCAAACCAATATCATATACGATTGCATTTTTATATTGCATTTTGAAGTTGCAATCCAACGCCAACATCATATTACCCTAATCTTGTTTTGATTTTTCTTCTTCATATAATTCACTCAGGACCAACCAACTGTGATTTAGACCACTTTCTTATCCACAGTTGTTTCAGCTCCTTTCGTTCATAATCACGTTCAATCTCTCCAATGCTAATTATTGTTTGCGTTCCACACCTACAAAATAAAACCAATGAAAGTAGATTCCATCCTAACAAAATATATATTTTCTAAAATACGGTACAATGTATGGTCTAAATGCTTAAAATGCAATTATAATTGATGCTAAAAACATGATAAAATATGCCTATAAATGCAACTTTTGGTTGGAGGTTGGATTTAGGTTTTTGGGAGGGTGGGGGGTTTAGGTTTTTGGGGGGTGTCGGTGGAGGTGGGTTAGGTGATTTAGGCTTTTTTGTATTAATGCACATGCGCAGTACAAATTTTTTTTTTTTTTTTGAAAAAAGGTTTTTTTATACATAAAATATAGCGATTTTTATTAAACAAATTGTAAAAAAATAGAATGTTTTTAGGATTTTTTTAGTTAGTTTTTTTGTTTTCTTATTTAAACTAGTTTTCTCATCTTATATATGACCTTCCTTTTAACAATGTGAATTATGTAGAGGGTTTCTAGCAGTGGCGGAACTAGCCCATTAAATCAGGGGTATCCTAAAATTTTTTTTACCGTGCAATCATACAATATTAAAAAAAAGACAATAAATAAATAAAGTAAACAAATAACTAATAGATTTGGCCTCTTCTTTTTTTCATAGATTGAAATCGTTCTATCACATCGTCGTCTTTTACTTTAAGAAAAAAATCATTTTCGACCGCACAAACATGACATCGTTCAAAAATTACGGGCCCATTCGATTGCGTAAATCCGTCTTGATAATCTTCAATTTTCAAAAAATATCTTTCAACGGTTACGGTTGCAACCGGTAAAACCAAAGCTAGTTGCACTACCCAATAAACCAAAGGACAAGAACTATGTGTTCCCATTTCAACCATAAGATGCACAAGATCACTTATTCTGTCATATGAACTTTATTAGTTATTACAATTTGGGCTTAATTATCATAAAACTAATTATTTAGGTTTTGTTACTAAACATGTTTTGGGCTTAATGATAATATCAAGTTTCATAATTTTCTCTTTGGGGTAACCTCGTATATGTTTTTAGGTAGCCTATGTATAAAATCGAAAAAAAAATTAAACTGCGACTACGAATACGGGGTTGAGCCGTAGCCCGTGCTACGACTCATTCTTAATTAGTTCTGCCCCTGGTTTCTAGACACGTGTCGTGTTAGAATCCAATCCATAATTAGGTGTTACAGTAATTGCTTACTGTGAAGCTGTTACTTAAGTGTAAGGCTTGTAAGTGGTTGGGCGATGGTTTTGGTTTGTTTTAGACTAGTGCCTTGTTAGTTTAAAACATTTGTATATATTTCGGTGATGAATAAAAATATTGTTTGCGGTTAAAAAAAAACTATATTATCTCAAGGTATCAAAGTTTTTATTGATATTGAAAGTATTCTGATGCAAGGCTAAGAGGAAACAAACCCCATATAAATACATAAAGGAAAACGTAAATAACTTGGGGCATAATTCTAGGAGGAAAAACAGAAAAGATATAGACCAATAAATAAAAGATATGGACCAAAAAATAATGAAAACTAATACTCCCCCTCAAGCTGGAGCGTGTAAATCAACAACGCCAAGCTTGCCAAGTAAGAAACGAAGTTGAGAAGCGCCAAGACCCTTAGTGAGAAGATCAGCGAGTTGAAGTTTGGAATCAATAGGCATAGTGCATATTTCTCTAGATTCAACACGTTCACGGACGAAGTAACAATCCATCTCAACATGCTTTGTGCGTTCGTGAAAGACTGGATTATTGGTGATGTGTCGAGCAGCTTGGTTGCCACAAAAAAGAGTGGTAGCACTGGTTTGAGGGACACCCAATTCTCGTAAGAGCCATCGTAGCCAAATGAGCTCACTGACAGTGGTAGCCATGGCACGATATTCTGCTTCAGCGGAAGAACGTGAGACAACAGACTGCTTCTTAGTTTTCCATGAAATAGGAGCACCACCAAGGAGAGCAATGTAGCCGGTCCGGGAACGTCTAGTGAGAGAACAACCGAGCCAATCCGAATCAGAATATGCAACCAAGTTTGTACCTTCCTCCTTTGATAAAAGAATGCCTTGCCCCGGAGTGGCTTTGAGATACCGAAGAATCCTTGTAACAGCATTCATATAGCTTTGGTGAGGATCTGAAACAAATTGACTAAGAGTGTTAACCGAAAAGGCTATGTCCGGGCGAGTAGCTTGAAGATAAAGGAGTCGTCCAATGAGACGACGATAGACACCGGCATCAACCTTGGGATCCTCTTTATCCATACCAAGTTTAAGGTTCTGTTCAATAGGGAACATACTCGGGCGACAACCTTCCATTCCACTATCTTCTAAAATATCGAGGGTGTATTTCCGTTGACTCAGAACAAGGCCTCGAGACGTTTTGGCAACCACTATTCCCAAAAAATATTTGAGTTGGCCAAGATCTTTGATGCTGAATCTGTCATGCAAACATTTTTTGATCTCTTGGATTTTTGCAATATTGTTACCAACAATGATAACGTCATCTATGTAGATGAGAATAGATATGAAAGAGTCTTCATCTTTGTATAAAAAGAGAGAGATCAGCCCTGGATGATGAGAAACCGAGACCAAGAAGGGCACTTGTAAACTTTTGATACCAGTTTCGAGAAGCTTGTTTGAGATCTTAGAGAGATTTTCTTAGCCGACAAACACGATTCTCGTTATCTTTAGAAAAGCCTTGTGGAATTTTCATATAAACTTCCTCATCTAGATCACCATGGAGAAAAGCGTTATTAACGTCAAGTTGGTGGATGAACCAATTCTTCTTAGTAGCAACGGCTAATAAGGTCCGAACGGTCACCAATTTGGCTACTGGAGCAAAAGTGTCATGAAAGTCTTCACCTTCAATTTGAGTGAAGCCCTTTGCTACAAGTCTTGCTTTGTATCTTTCGACTTTGCCATTCGGTTTATACTTAATCTTGTAGACCCATTTAGAGTCAATAGCTCGCTTTCCTTCTGGCAAGGACTCGATAGTCCATGTGTTGTATTCTTCAAGAGCTTGAATTTCTCTTTGCATGGCTTCAACACATTTTGGGTCCTGCATGGCTTGCTTAAAAATTTTTGGCTCATCAGTGGTGGTGATGGCCGCTAAAAAAAGTTTGTAAGTATGAGAGAAATTATCATAAGAGATATAATTGGTAGAGGGATGTACAGTTGAGGCGGCTTGAGTTGGTGCGGTATGTGCGTGATCAACCGAAGGGGGAAGATCAACAACAAAATCATTTAATCGCTTGGGTAAGGCTCGATCCCTTCTTGGTCGTTCAGTGCGTGTCTCGTTTGGGCCAGACTCAAGCCCAGTGCCGCTTTCTTCATTTACAGAACTTGGGCCTTCATCATCAGCTTGATCGCTTTCTAGGCCAGATTCAGGCCAATTATTAGTTGTGTCATTGGTGGTAGGGATTTGCTCATAGTCTGGGCCTTCAAAGTCTTGGGCCTCTAAGGGAACAAAGATGACATCATCATTTCCAGGCTGATTTTGGGCCGGAAACGTGAAGGTATTTTCGTGAAATTTCACATCACGGGACACCATCATTTTCTTATCCTCTATGTCAAATATTTTGTAGCCTTTAGTTCCTTGGGGATACCCTACAAATATACCCGGTCTCCCCCTCACTTCGAACTTGTCACCTTTGGTTTCAATGCTCCAAAAATAAGTAAGACAACCAAATACCCTCATGTGGTCATATTCAGGTTTTTGGTTATACAATATTTCATATGGGGTATTATTGCCGATGGTTTTGGAAGGCAATCGGTTGATGATGTATGCGGCCGTAAGGACACATTCTCCCCAAAACCTTTTTGGCAATTTTGCCTCAAAACGCAAGGCCCGAGCTGTGTCAAGTAAGTGCCTATGCTTGCGCTCAACAACCCCGTTTTGTTGAGGAGTGTGAGGGCAAGTGGTTTCCAATAAGATACCTTGCTTGGTGTAAAAGTTCAACAAAAGATTTGATGTGAACTCTCCACCATTGTCACATCGTATCCTTTTGACCAATTTACTAAACTGGGTTTCAACCATCTTGCAAAAATTCATCAAACAGCTACTAGCATCACTTTTATATTTGATGAGAAAAATCCAAACATTCCTACTGTAATCATCCACAATGGTCAAAAAATAATTTGCCCCTGAAAAAGAAAGAACGCGATACTTTCCCCACACATCACAATGTAAAAGCTCAAAACATTCTTTTGTTTTAATTTCACTTAAAGGAAAAGGGGATCTTGTATGTTTAGCCTTTGACAAGAATCACAAATATTATTCCTAAGATTAAAAGAAACACCTTTCAAAAATTCAACCTTAGCTAGTTTTTCTTGAGACGTGTGGCCCAACCTCTTATGCCATCTTTCAACAGTAACTGCTATAGCCTTCCTTTCTTCTTGAAACATCCCCATTCGGTATAGACCTCCCTTGCACTTACCCGCACCAATCAAGTTCCTCGAACGAAGACCCTGAATGACACAAAAATCAGGAAAGAATGTCACTGAGCATTGAAGATTTTTAGTCAATCGGCTAACCAATAATAAATTGCAAGTAAACTTGGGCACGTGTAATATCCCCTCAATCTTGGTGCCTCCCGGTATGGTGTAATCGCCTTTCCCTTCAACCGGGATGGTATCACCATTTGGAATGATTATAGGCATCTCGTGTTCATCTTTTCTTTTATTAACAAGGATGTCACTCAGGTAGGTTGTGTGTTCGGTAGCTCCCAAATCAACCACCCAATCATCCTTATCATCAAATCTACCTGTCATGTTTGCTACTCGCTTGTTTCCTTCGTCACCTGTGCTGGTTCCACCTTCAAAATGTTTTAAGAAGGCGTTGTACTGCTCCACGGTGAGCCCAGGGATCGGGCTCGAGCCTCCTTCAACACAGGAAGCCTTCGGCTTTGACTTGTCTCCCTTTGCTTTACCCGGCCACCACTCCGGATATCCTATGCATTTGAAGCAACCTTCTCGACTATGCCCGTCATGATCACAGTGGGTGCAATGTTGGACTTCTTCTTGCTTTCCTGATTTGGAATGGAGTTTTGTTTTCTGCTGTGTCGTGGATGAGTTGTCTCGTTTTTTGTGGAACAAATCCCTTGAAGGCGGAGGTTTCGACAGATGGTCTCTTGTCTTCGATGATAAGGTTCTGTCGTTCATCTTCAGCAACTAGGTGGTATGCGGTACCGAGTCCCGGAGTCGGTTTAGTGGCTAAGATTTGGGTTTTGATAACTGCAAATTCGTTATCAAGCCCCATGAGAAACTCGTACAACCTTTCGTTTTCTTGATGTTCAACCAACTGTTTTCCAATATCACATGTGCACTCGTTGCAGGTACACCGTGGGATAGGAGATACGGACTGAATTTCATCCCATAGAGACCGAAGCTTCGTGTAATAGGCTGAAACAGTGGTCCCGTCCTGGTGTGTAGTAGCGATCTTGTTCTTTAGTCATAAGCTTTCGGTGCGCTTTCCTTCCCAAACCTTTCTCGTAGATCTTTCCACATCTCTGCAGTGGTGTTCGCATACTTGACAGTGCATCTTATTTCTTTCTCCATAGCGGTTGTAAGCCACCCTTTAATCATTGCGTCTACTCTCATCCATGGGATATAGTCCTTGGATGTCTCTTCAGGTTTCTTAATCGAGCCGTCGATGAAGCCAACCTTATTCTTAGCGAACATGAAGTTCTCCATCTCCTGCACCCAATCCGAATAATTTTTGTCTGACAATGCATCATTAACCTGCATTTGTCTAGGGTAATCGGAAGGGTGAAGATAATATGGAGAGTTGTAGTCAACGATGTTGCCGCCGTTGTCCTTCGCCACCGAAGTATCGTCGCCTGCCATGGACGTTGTCGGAGCAGCAGGATCACTGCTCTGATACCATTATAAATCTCAAGGTATCAAAGTTTTTATTGATATTGAAAGTATTCTGATGCAAGGCTAAGAGGAAACAAACCCCATATAAATACATAAAGGAAAACGTAAATAACTTGGGGCATAATTCTAGGAGGAAAAACAGAAAAGATATGGACCAGTAAATAAAAGATATGGACCAAAAATAATGAAAACTAATATTTTAAACATTACATAAAATAGAACCGATTGGTTGCCATACAGAAAAGGGTAGGGTCATCGATCCATTTCCAAAACCCACATGTTTCGAACATGGCAAATCCACACACTTTATGTTTGTGTGTAATGTAACGATATAATCCACTTGCTTTTTAAATATGAAACTCATAGTGGATCGTGTTGTTGCTTAGACTGAGTGTAGTGGGGCAACTTGTTGAGGGGCGACTTGCGCCATGTGTCGCCACGTCATCATGAAGTTGCTTGGGTAAAAAAATGGGGGTGGTGTTCATGGCAACTTAGGGCAACTTGTTTGAAAAAGCAAGGTTTTTTATTGGTTGAGAGGGGGGGAGTCTCCTGAAATTTTGTGCCATGTTGAGTTGGGTGAGGAGAAGTGGGCGACGAGCAGAGGTTGGGCAAGGGGGGGTCGCCACCCAAGTCGCCCCCGGGGGCGGTGTTCCAGGCGATATGGGGCGACTCCCACCCCCAGGTCGCCCCACTACACTTAGTCTTATAGCTCAATTTAAGTGTGGGAAAATTATGAGGTTTTTTTTGGAACTAATCAAGAAGAAGTTGATTTAAAAAAGACAGATTAAAATACTTGTAAAATTTCTCAACAATACTAACAACTAAAATAAATTAGATAATTTTAGTTAAAAATAAATAAAACTAGTTGATACTATGATTAAATAAATATTGTGTTAAAAATTAAGTAATAAAATATATTGATGTTGATGAACATAAGATAACATATTAAAAAGTTTAAATTATATTAGCCTTTAAACTATTTATAAATAAACGATTATAGTTACCATACATACTAAAAACTAAAGTCGGTGGTGAAAGAACCTCCCGACTTTCGCCCTTCAACTTTCCATTTAACACGTTTGATTCATCATTTGTTGTTTACATTTAAACCCTTGATGTCTGGTGGGTTTGTCTCGTGTGGCTCCTCCGCCCAATGATATAAATGTGTTTGCCTCGAGTGTGAGACACATTTTACTTTTGACTAAACAGGTTTGTTTTGATCCTCTAAGTTTCAAAAATTACGTATTCAACCCCTCAGCTTTGTTGGTTTGGCTGCTATGTATTGTTGTACATCATGCAATGGTGTGTTGTATCTTTGTCTTATACGTGTTAATGTTGGCCTTTTACCATGTTTTGCCGACTGGGGTTTTTAAGCCCCATTATCGTAGCATTCGTGCTTTCTTGGTGGGTTGTCATATGCGATTGTTCTTGAGGTTAAAGGCAATGTCTACTTAATTTTGATCATTTGAACCACTGAGGCATAAATATATTTTGCCTTTTGGTTTCTTTTCTGATTTAGTTGTTTTCGTTGGTCTTATTGTCTCTAGCGAAGCATTTGCATGCGCCGGAACTTTGATTTGGTCATGTTTTTTTAGGTTGTTAAAATTTCGATGAAGATGAGACTACTCTCATCCAGGATGTTTATGTTTCATACTTTGAACTGTTGCATGCAATCAAACTTTATGCTATGGATTTACGTCATGCATTCGATTTTATCCTTTGGATTTACATAACAAGTGGATGGCGATGTTTCCCTTAGAATGACATGGGATTGAACTTTGATTTTTTTTCTTTAGGTTTTTAACATGTCGATGAAGACGAGACAATTGTCATTTGAGACGTTCGGGTTCGATACTTTGGTTTTTTGCATGCATTCAATTTCATAATTTGGACAAACAATTTATAATCTTCATTGACATGTTGGTGTTTGATACTTTGATGTATTTGCATCTTTTGGCTTTCATGGTTTAGATTTACTTAACATGAGGAATGCGATGTTTTCATCTAAATGGATTTAACACTTTCTTTATTAAGGTTTTTAGACCCCCTAACGTCTGCGTTGATTATTTGATATGTTAAAAGTAACTTTTGGTTGTGTTTGGTTTGGGCTTCTATGTGGTTTTCATGGTGCTTATTTGTTAGGTAACTTTTGTAGGAATCCGTTCGTGTAAAATAAATAAAATAATATATTAACTTGAAATACAAGAACAATAACAGAATTACAACTGAAAGTAAGTACTATTACAACTGGAAAAAGGGAAAAACAAAGACAGAAAACTCGAACAGAAAAACTGTTCTTGGCTGAGGATCATGTTAGACACGGGTCCCTTAAAACAAATTTCGTGTCTCCCAGGAGAACACGTTTGTTTCCAGGATACAACAGCCGCAAGCAGTTGCACTGCCGGTCTTGACTCCAACCCGAAGGTGTACCTTGCTGCTAGAAAGATGAAGAATTCAGAGAGGAGAGATTGATCTTGCTGCTGGTTTTCGGTGTCTCAAACTGGTGAAAGGAGCCTCCTATTTATACACCAGGTCTGAACTTGAAACTGAAAAATAAATTAAATGGGAGAATTAAACTGCATTAGACGTCTTTAATGCACTTTAATTCGTCACTTAATTCTCAGTCAAACGCATTAACTTTGTCAGTTTCGAATGCTGAATGTAACTGCAATGACATAACTGCAGCTGGAAGCTTCTGTGCGCGCGCGCGTGCAAGACACACTGGTGCGCGCGCATGTCTGCACCCTCATGCGCGGTGCGTCCATTTGGCTCACTACCATGCGCGCGTGCGCCCCACTGGCTTAATCCCATGCGCACCTATGCGCGTGCGCCACGTCACCTGTAAGCCTCTACGAGCACGCCACACAATCGCGGCGTTTTGGCTCACTTGGTGTGCCGCGCACGACACCTCAGTGCCCATGCTCCATGCGCGAGAACGCGCCACCATGCCACGTGTACTCGCGCGCGGATGCGCATGACTGCCACGTCATGCACCACCCCGCGCGGACCCATCTGGGTCACATGCCTGCTTGCCACGTCTCTAGCCACTTGGTCCTTGCATCCCCTGTGCTCCACCACACGCATGTGGTCAAAAATACAAAGGCGGCTCTCAAGCGGCTCGCGGCGATGCGAGTGTGCGAAGTGCAAAGTGCGCCACATTGCGCCTCATCGCCTATGCCACGCGCGCGCGCGTGTGCGAGTTAGGGTGCTCCGCACCCTTCGCGAGTACACTAGTGAGTGCTTCCATGAAACAATAAGGATGGAGAGTTCCCACTTAAATACCCCTTTAAGTTTCATTTCTCATCCGATGTGGGACAAGGTGCCACTTTCCCACATTTTCAGCATTCAAGTTTCAAACACCAAACTTTGAGCATCGATATCTCATACATCTTAGCTCCGTTTTGGACGTGGTTTAGTTCGTTGCGAAGCTCTTCCAATATAGAACACAAACCCATAGATAAATATATAAAAGCCGCTCATTTTATTATATTTATTTCTAGTCCAAAATAGGAAAAAATCATTTTCCTATATTTGTGAAAAATGCTATTTTCACAATTTTTCCAACAATCCCCCACATGAATAGAAATCGATCTATCAAGTTTCAACGATACACATTCAACAGTTGAGCATTGCAAGATAGGTAGGTGTAACCTTTGAACCTTCTTTTGTGAAGCATACTTAGCCTCCTAGGGTCTTGTAGATGCGGGGTCTTTGAACAATCCCCTATTTATGTAGGCGACAATATACATTCACACAATACTCTCCCTAGTCGAGTCAAGTCCTCATGGTTGTGTCCGTTCATGGTCATGGAACACGTTCCTGTTTCTGCGAGAGCTCTAGGATTTGCGCCTCCCCACAAATCCATTCGAAGCGACCCCACTTCTCTCTAACATTGGTGATTCCTCTGAATCATTAAAAGTATCATGGTTAATTTGGATTTCCTCAAAATCCTTAACCTCAACATGCTTAACCTTTCTTTGATGTCACTGATTGGAATGGACTAGGAAGTATACAACTCCCTTTATTGATTTTGGGGCACCCCCCACAGTGACTCCCTTTGGGTTTATGATTAAGTTTGCCTATTGAACCTAGATCTTGGGATCTCCAGTCAACTAGGTTAGGTTTCCCTCATATTCCCTTCATCTATGGGCTTTAGTCCCATTCCTCTTGACAACCTTTACACCTTATCTGTGCTTAAGCCTTTTGTTAACGGGTCCGCAATGTTCTCATTTGACCTCACATAGTCAACTGAGATAACACCCGTTGAGATAAGTTGTCGTACCGTGTTGTGTCTACGTCGAATGTGCCTTGATCTGCCATTGTACATCATGTTTTGTGCTCTAGCAAGAGCAGACTGATTGTCACAATGTATGCAGATCGCCGTCAACGGCTTCGGCCATCTTGGAATATCTTCCACAAATTGACGTAGCCACTCCGCCTCTTCCCCGCTTTTATCTAAAGCGACAAATTCGGATTCCATCGTGGATCTCGCTATAACCGTTTGCTTGGAAGACTTCCAAGCTATAGCTGCACCAGCAAGTGTAAACACGTAACCACTTGTTGATCTGTGATCCTTTATATCCGATATCCAGTTAGCGTCAGTGTATCCTTCGATCACTGCTGGATCACGGGTATAATGCAATCCATAGTCTCTTGTGTATCTTATGTATCTAAGCACCCTCGTGATAGCTTTCCAATGATCCTCGCTCGGATTACTGGTGTATCTACTTAGCCTGCTCACAGCATATGCTAAGTCGGGTCTAGTACATGTTATTAGATACATTAGACTACCAATGATCCTTGAGTACTCTAACTGAGAAACACTCTCGCCTCTATTCTTCCTTAGGCGTTGGGTATTATCAATTGGAGATCGAGCTATACTCGTATCGTCCGAATTGAATTTCCCAAGGATCTTGTCCACGTAGTGAGATTGACTTAACACAAGACCATTTTGGGTTCTAGTGATTTTTACTCCAAGAATCACATCCGCGAGACCCATGTCTTTCATGTCAAACCTCGCTTTCAACATGTCTTTCGTTGAGTTGATCATCTTATCATCACTCCCAATGATAAGCATATCATCACTCCCAATGATAAGCATATCATCTACATAAAGACATAGAATCACATAACCTCTTGGTGTGTCTTTAAAATAAACACACTTGTCGCACTCATTTATTTTGAAACCATTGTCAATCATGACATGATCAAACTTTTGGTGCCATTGTTTTGGAGCTTGCTTCAAGCCATACAAAGACTTGACCAATTTACATACTTTACCCTTGTTTCCAGGGGCGGAAAAACCCTCAGGTTGTTCCATGTAAATTTCTTCTTCTAAATCGGCATTTAGAAATGCGGTCTTTACATCCATTTGGTGAACTTCCAAATTTCTTAGAGCCGCAATTGCAAGAACCAATCGTATAGAGGTTATTCGCGTTACAGGCGAGTAAGTATCAAAGTAATCTAGACCCTCCTTTTGTCTAAATC
Source organism: Helianthus tuberosus (assembly GCA_030545235.1). NCBI lineage: Eukaryota > Viridiplantae > Streptophyta > Magnoliopsida > Asterales > Asteraceae > Helianthus > Helianthus tuberosus. Next base: position 158,072,558 of record CM060403.1, read on the forward strand.
CCTTGATTACTAACCTTGCCTTGTATTTATCAATACTTCCGTCAGCTTTCATCTTCCTTTTGAATATCCAACGATATCCAAGGGTTTTACAACCAGGTGGAAGATCTACTAACTCCCAAGTATGATTTTGCAATATAGAATCAATTTCATTCTTAATTGCTTCTTGCCATTGAGGTTCTTCCGCGAGGTAACCGCTTCGCGGTAGGTATTGGGCTCACCCTCAACCATATAGCTCATGAAGTCTGGACCAAAGGATTTTTCAACCCTTTGTCGTTTACTTCGTCTAAGCTCACCCTCCTCGACCTTCATGTGCTAATGCTACACCTTTTAACATATTTCACATTTTGTAGTCTTTATTTTTGTGCTAATGCTAAATAGGTAAAAGTGAGAATGGGTTGCAAACAGAATATGCCTACGTGTTCACCTGACCCATGTTACGTCTACTTATTTTGGTTTTTGAGGGAGAGAAAAATGGTATTTGGGAAATGGGCTACGGCTAAAAAATGTGCTAGAGCTCAAAATGGGCTATAGATATTGGCCCCATATTCCGCAAACATTGCCCGTTTGATAAAATTTAACAGCCCGAAAAGCTTATACCAATCACTAGATTTGCTTTATTTAGACTATAATTTGGTGACACACAATAAGACCATCCCCAGTTTTGTGTGTTATTAACTTTTAAACCATGCGGCACCCGGTGGCGGATTTAGAAAAAAACGTTAAGGGGCAAAGTTTCAAAATTTTCTTTTCTATAGGGGCAGCGAAATCGAAAAACGTTAAAAATTTACACTATCGCCGGAGCGTCAAGGGTACCAGGGGCTCCCTCTTATCTCAAGCTATATCGGTCCCTGGCGGCACCATTCTCATGGAGTCTAGATGATCGGTTTATTTTATGTACTTGATTTTGCATGTGATTTCATTCTAAATGCATTATTAATGTTATTATAATATATATTACTTTTATTTGTCTTTTCTATATTTTGTAAATATTTATCTATTTAGTAGGTTATGATAGGATATTAGATAAACTTGTCCAAACATTACACGACTCAAAGATCATACCACTTTGATATACAGTTATGTAAATCTAGTCAACTCTATTTGATTCTAGTTGATTTGGGCTGAAAACAAGAAGTTAAATTGGATTGCATTGCATTGCATTATTGCAATGAAACTATGAAGGTGTAATGGGCTGAATTAGTTGGATGACTGAAGACTTAAGAACTAGCAGCTCGGCCTATGATGGAAGTGAGGTGTTGTTTGTTTTTTCAGAGGTAAAATGTTTGCAGTCTGCGGACCACATCTGCAGACATCTATAGCAGAAGAGCTGGACCAAACCTCTGCAGTCTGCGAGAAGAAGACTGTTTGTTTTTTAACTTCTGCAAGCTGCTGAAATAAACAATTAACATAAACCTAAACCTAAACGTAAACAATTAACATAAACCTAAATCTAAGCATAAACAATAAACATTATATAAACATGAATCTGAAACAATAACCATAAACCTAAACATACACACTTAACATAAACTTAAACCCCCAAACATGAATCTGAAACAATAACCCTAAACCCCCAAACATGAATCTGTCAATTAAAGGTCTTGTTCTTAAATCACAATAAAATTCCTAACATCAATTAAACCTGCATACTCTAATTCCTTATAAACCCTTAAATTAATTGTCAACCACATATGTAGCAGAAGACGACCTCTGTAGCAGAAGACGACGACCACCGCACCACCTCTACTTTAGTCGTCGTTCACCTCCGAACACCCAGCAACCATCATCGACTCACCGTGAACTTCCAACAAACAACACCACTGCCATATAACACCATCTCCACCGCTTCCAGCATACCTAATCACCATCATCACCGAAGTAGGTGAAGGAGACGATGAAGTTTAACGTGAACCTCCCCTCTGTTCGGCGCCACCACTAGGCGATGGCGGAGGATGATCGGAGACGAACGATGTGGGAGGAGGAGGGTGGCTCCGGTGGTAGGCTCGACGAGGTGGCTGGGGCTAGTGAGGAGGGAGGTGGGTGGCGGACGGACGGACGGTGGGATGGTGATGAGGTGGTGGAGGAGATGGGGTGAAGAAGTGGGAGGAGTCTCCTAGGGTTTTGTTGTTTGAGAGTAGAAGTTCAGAGAGAAGAGGAGAAGAGGAGAGAAGAGGTAAAAAGAGGTTGGTCCATGTCTGCCCCAAGAAGAGGGCGGGTAGACCTTTTTTTTAATAAAACATCTTCCGGAAAACAAACAGACTGTAGGGGTCATTGTCTGCGCGTGGTCTGCGCGGCGCAGACATAAGAGGTTGCGCAGACCTTTTTGAAAAAAACAAACAGCACCTGAGTCTCAGGAAGATTGTCTGCAACCCGTAAGTGATCACAAAAAGAAAAACACACCATTAGCCTCGTCACAGGGAGAGAAGCCTCTCTGTGACCAAGCTCGGGCGTGAGAATAAGTATGAGAATTACAAAAGAGAAGTCAGAGAGAGGGTTGGAGAGTTTAGAGAGAGAAAGTACTGATTACCCTTTTTGGAGTTTTAAGTGGAGTATTTATACTTGTGGACATGCTGACGTGGTTTAGGCAATTATGGCCGGACCAGTCACTATCAGTAGGGGTGTTCAACATCGGATAATCCGCTTTTTGGATATCCGAATTTCGGATATCCAAAAATTTCGGATAGTGGATTTTGATATCCGAATCTGTATCCGAAATTTTGGATACCCGAAATTTCGGATACGGATTCGGATATCAAAACGGATATCCGAAATTAAAAAATACATCAAAAATTCCATCTCATACAGATGGTTCATGTACAAGCAAAGCAATAAACATAGTGAAGGTTCATGATGTAAAATTCTAAATGATATAAATAATTCTTGCCTAAAATTATGGCTACTTCCACTCGAAAAAACTAGAAACAAATAAATAAGATTTTACATAATAACTGAAGAACAAATAAACTTAGTAGATCAATATGACAAGGATGAATTCATTTCATCCCCTTTATTGTTTGGGTTAAAACCTGTAAAATTGTTGAAAGGGTGATATCCACTTGTAAACCAGTTAGGAAGATGATAGTATGAAAAGACATGAAGAACAGAAGATGAATACGAGCAACGGGAAAAATGAAAGATGATGACGGTGAGGAGATGTCGACCGGCGGCGTGGTGAGCAACTCATAAGAACAGTGTGAGGGAGTGGTGGTTGAGCCCTAATTTCTTGGAATGGATGAGAAGAGGGTAGAATCAGGAGAAAGGATGTTGGAAAATGGATTGAGAACCCAATATTATACAATATAATATTTATCTTTTATTTTTTTTAAGTTTTCGGATATCGGATTTTTCGGATATCAGATAATCCGATTATCCGAAATTTTTAAAAACTCACATCCGAATCCGAAACTTCGGATTATCCGATTTTCGGATATCCGAAATTTCGGATATTTCGGATACGCGTTTTTGGATATTTCGGATTCGGTTTCGAATATGGATTTTTTTAACACCCCTAGCCACCACTCTCTGGCCAGTGGAGACACGTGGACTCGCTGTTATCCTCCGTCTGTCCATAGTTTCCCTTTCTAACACCACAATTACACAAATCAAAACCCTAGAAACTTAATTTGTATACATATCCGTAACACCCCAAAAACGGGTTTGGTAACCAAACCACGTTAATATTAATGACGGGTAAAATACCGTTAGTGGTGAAAATGTACCCGGTGAATATTAGGACTTAAACAAATAATCCTAATATTAATTAAAAAGGAAAATAAATGCTATGAGAAAAGAAAATTTATAAAAAGCCCGAGTCAACGGGACTTAAAATAAAACGAGTTATAATCTACTCGAACCCACTAAGTTAACTAGGAATGTTTAACCCAGTTAACAAGACGAAATATTTATAGAAATAAGTAGGTTGTGGCCTACTTAATAACTAACTAAACATGTGGGGCCAAAATGGGTTAACTTGAAGGTTAACTAAATAAATAACAAAACAAATATATATATATATATATATATATACACACACACAGTGTGTGCGTATAATCGACCAGGAGGAGAGCTCCCGTGGAGCAAACCCTAACTCACACTAAATAATCAAATTGAAGCTCAAATCAAGACCCAAATCAATGCATGAACACATAAAAATGATCACATAGTCATGGGGATCACAAGGTATGTTGAATTTTGTTATTTTGTGATACTTTGAAACTATGATGAACAATCATAATCGAAATTCTGGAATGAATGATGAATCTATGAACGTTGTTGTGATGAAATTCATGTTTAGAAACAAACCCTAGTTGAAAACTTGATGAATTAGTGTTAAAAACTAGGGATTTGATGATTACCCATATGTGTGCTAAGTAGGTTTTATGACAAGAAGATGAACACTTGAATTAGGGTGTTAAATTGATGAATATTGATGTTATGATACAAGTACTAGGTGTAGTTCATGAACACTAGACATGGAGGTTTGAATTTTGATGTTAACCTTGGTAAAAATAACTAGTTATGAACTAGTTTGTAAATGTGTAAAAGTATGCCCACTAGGTGTTTGATAAAATGCCTAAATGAACGCTAAAATGTTTAAATTTCGGGTGAAACGCATATTTGAATAATATGACAAATTATGCGAGGTATAAACCGATAAGGGTTCAAAGCATAAAGTTAATCTAGACCTAACTGTGTAAATCATGTGATCAAAAGTCGTTAACTTTTGATAAATTGAATTAACAAATGATGAAGTCGAATAGTAGTTTTGACATAGAAATAAGTAAGGTGGAATAGTCGTGATTGTTAAAGACCTATGAAGCACGGGGACGCCGGTAAGTATGGAGTACCCGTCACGGGGACGTTTTGGGGACGGAAACGCCGTGGGGACGCTCCCTAAACGCTTCCGGATATTAGGGACGGCTGCTAAACGTTTCCGGAGAACGGGGACGGGGGACGGAACTACAGGAGGGTGTATTTTTGAGTCTTTGACCCTCTATCTATCGTTGTAGTTGAAAGAAACACAGAGAAATATAGAAGAATGATGACCGGAATTTTAATCTCCGGCAGGCGAAAGTTGCAGCGGTGGCTCTGCCGTTCGCTAACTTTAGCTTATTGAAGAGACGATAAAGAAGGGACTGTCAGATACAACACTTTACCTTTTCATAAATGGGCCTTTGTTTTAAGTTGAGGCTGGTGGCCCAAACTGAAACCTAACAAACTATTATTTATTTAATATTTGTTTTGTAATTTTACTTGAAAAGTAAACAACCTGCAATTTTATTTGACACATAACTATACAAAGATATCTATATAAGTTTAACATTAGAATTTATTCTTTAGGTATTGTTTTCCTCTAATTTGATTACTCTATTATCATCATGTTGATTACTCTATTAATTTATCTTTAATATATATTTATTTTTTTATATGTTTTTATTCCCGTACCCGTCCCGTCCCCGCTTCTTGAATTTTTTAGTTTTGCCGTTTCCCGTTCCCGTACCCGTCCCCGTACCCCGTTCCCGTACCCGTCCCAGTGCATCATAATCTAACCACCTTGTAAATGATGACGATAGTTTGACGCTTAACGAGCTAGGTGGCGGCTTGGGAAAAGAAGCGGGTCAAACGACTTGAAAACGCGGAGAAAGAGCGAAATCGGACGAAAGGTAAGTAAAGCTTACACCTTTTGTAGAATACGTATTTATTTTATGAGCTATAAAATACGATAAAAGTAATATCCGAAATGTGGGTTCCGACATGATATGAATGCGGGTCGGAATATATTTAAATGATAAAAACCATGGTTAACGGTAAAAGAATGGGTTAAGTATGTAAGAAAAAGGAATTTATGAAAAGGAAATCGTGGGGTAAAATCCGAAATGGGTCGGATGCATGAATTAGGTAATTTATTACCAAATTTTTATAAATATCAATGTTTGGTCATTTAGGCCGAACGGGTCAAATGGTAGTAATGACACCATTTGACAAAATCGACTAATGTTGGGTTACCAAGTTATGTGTTCACAGGAGCGAATAAATATTTGGATAATTGCGTCACCATAAAATATCGGCTAATAAAAGCGAGGTATGTAAATGGGTCAATTCTATGTCCCGAGCCAGGTACACATAATTAGATTTATAGTTGAAAGTAGTATTTCGGTCAATTAATTAGTGAAGTCTTTCGTCGTAAAATGAGGGACTAAAATTGACCAAAAAGCCCTTGATGGGTAAATTGGGCAAACGACCAATATGGGTTGTTTAGGAAATTGCATTAAGATAACGAAATATAGGTAGATACCTTAATGTAGTAAAATGATGGGTGACAGGAGAGAGTGAAATTTAAAGTTAATGGTAAATCCCTCTAACGGGTCAAAATGAAGTTTTGCGCTTAACTCAACCTTTAGTTGCAAAATGTATGAAAGTTTTGAACTCACGAGTTAATGGTTTTGAGATAATGAATATCTCAAAAATTTACAATGATTTAAACAAAAGTGGTTTAATGAATCATGAAACGGATCTAAAGTGTTAAAAAGGAATTTCAAGAGGAGAGCTTGAAATCTGAATTTTTGAAGTAGTTGAATATTAAGTATTAACTCCATAAGATGGAGAATTAAATTTTGAACGCGCAGGAAAAAGAATCGTGTAAAACGGACTTGTAGATAAAAAGTTATGCTCAATTGAAGTTTGATTTTTGTAAAAAAGATGGAGCTGTGCAGAAAATGCAGGTCCAGAAACGGACATGCTGGAAAAATGACTCCCCCGCAGCACGCGACGGGGCACGATCGATCAGGCGCGACATGCGGGGCCGCTCGCAGCCCGCAAAGGATTTAACTTAGTCTATCGCGTGGCGCGAGAGACCTATATTCCGAAATTTTATTTTGTTTTCATTTGTTTGATACTAGAACTTGAATATACACGTTTTTGTAGGATCGAGTTGTGACCCAAACGAGTCGTTCAGAAGAGCTCTAATCTGTTTCAAAGGCGGAAACTAAGAAACAGACTTGAAAAACAGCTTAAAACACACTCAATCGTCTTGTTTATTGATTAAAATCACTTTACAGATCAAACGATGTTTCGGCAGCAATTCGGTACCGGAATGATGGAAGTTACAAATGATTTCGCTCAGAACCTATATATAAGGAAGGGGTTTCGCTTGAAAGTGACATGGTGTCAGTTCAAGCGAAATCAATAAACTTGATTTCGCTTGAAACTGTTACTTGATATTTCAAGCGAAATAAGCTCAAATACACCTTAAAACCTCCTATTTTCTCGTACAACGCGCCCTGATCTAACAATTCTAATACTAGACTCGATACAAGACGAAGTCGACAGACGTATGCACCAACAGACTCCCCCTCGGATGTTGACGAGTCTTAAGTGTCGAGTCTTCAACGTCTTCAGTCTTTATCAGTCTTTGGACTTCCAGAATCTCTATCTGGCTCTATCAATTTCCGACTTTCTTTCTCTAACAGACTCCCCCTCAACTTTTGCTGGGATCGTAGTCTAGCTTTTGCTGAAAATCCTCAGGTATCGAAACCTGGCTCTTTCCAAACTTCATTCCTGCATAAACTCTACTCAAAACATAAGTTTCATAACAGATAAGATAAAACAAATTTAGAAACTCTGCTAATCACTAGTAGACACAACTTGAACACATCATTTTCAAGTATCGTACATAAAGATTTTAACATGTAAGTCACTGATGAACCACTTGAATGAATATCATTTTCATTTCAAAACATCTTCAAACAAACTTTCCCAAACCTGTTTTTCATGTTCAACAGTCGAAATTTTGAAAATCAGCTCTTCAATATCAGTTGTCTAAAATCTTTTTGAATTTTTCAAAATTTATGCTAAAACACACCGAAAATCTTTTTGGATTTTTTTATATAACAGAAATGAAATGCAGTGAAGAAATATTTACATACAATATTTTTGTGAGTTTGTGTAAGAGGATCATATCAGTTCTTGAGACAAATCACTAACACCGTTAAGCTTTAAACATTTTAAGTTCTAAACGATTCACTTAGATTGTCAGTATACTGATCCACTTAAATTCTCACACAAAGTTCAACTGTTTCGAGATACGAGATTAATGTCTTAAACACTTATCTTATTCGCGTGTCCCACCTCAGAATATACTCCCGTATCCAGATCCCAATATTCAGTCTTACAGGTGAGTATACCTAGATGATATCTGTAAGGGGTTATATTGCGAGGGCCGTGAGAGCTCAGGTCAGAACTTCCGTTCAGCAGAGAGATGACAGCTTCGACTTTTGGTGGGTCCCCTTTAGAGGATCTTTTCTACAACAGCACATGATTAGCATTTTTCAATGTTTCATCATTTTTTATGCTGAGGGGGGGGGGCTATATTTCAAGCAAGCGTAAAGTATTCTCCGGGGACTAGGCCATTGCTTCCGCAAAATCAGAAGTCCCGGGATAATACCCCAGATATCACTAAGCATAAAGACCTAGTATCTCAGAAAGAGGGGTCCTTTAAACAAGATTTCGGGGGTTACCCATATATCCGAGAGATGTTACCCATGAATTAAGCAAGTTTGAAATTTAGGTTTATATCTCGTCACAATCTACTAAATGTGCAAAAACCTACTGGCATATCATCAGTGAGACCATTTATCACTATTTAACTTTCCATTTCTTTAGCATGCCGTGATCGTCCACTGATGTACAATCATTTCCTCTTTTCACAACAAAACTCGTTTTTTATTTTATCATGTTTTTTACTTTTTCAAATTTTCTAATGTTTATGGATTTTCTGAAATTTTTACTCCCCCTAAAATGCAAACACATTTTAGGAAATTTGAAAACAAATTGTACAAGAAAATGACAACTGATATCAAATCACTTCAGATCGCCATCCACTTGGCATAAACAATCAGAACTCCCCATCACAACAAACTATTTTCCCATTGTGATTTCAAAACACTTAAGTTTGTTTTAATCAAATGGTTTTTCCGGAAAATATTTTTTGTTGATTTTATCACTTGTAAGTTAGGTAAGAACATCACTTTGTTCCTTTCCTTTTTTCAATTTAATGAACCCCATATATTTGTTTGTAGGAAAAACAAGTACAACTTAATGTCCTTGATTTACCACTTGTAAGTGAAAGACTTTCCTCAACCTCTTGAAAGTTCACTTATCAACTCAAACCACTTGTAAATCAAAATATAACAATATAAAGCTATCACCTGTAAATTTACCAACCAAACCTTTCAAGTTTTGATGCCGATTCCTACTCCACACTTACCAATCTGGGAGCTCCGGCAAGTCAGAATTTCAGTTAGGAAATACTTTCCCCCAAGCCTGACCAGCCTTGGGAGATTCTGGTACACATCTATCCCACCAACATTTTGATTTATAAAATTCTTTTGCATTTTTAACCTTTCCATAAACCATTTTCCCGAAAATATGTTTGACTTTCCCATTGAAAGCCTTTTCACCATCAAATTCTTTTTCTCCAGCAAAGAATTGACCTGAAATTTCAAACCTACCTTTTGATTTTAGATTTTCTTTTGACAATGGCGGAAAATTCTCTTCGTTCAACTCAGGAACGGAATTATCAACCTTTTTCTCAACACATGACTCCTCTGATTTTATGGAATCAGATTTTTTGTCAGAACTACTTTCAGATTTTACCACCCATTTTTGTTTATTCAAATCAACTTGTCTTTTGTAAAATCGTTTTGAAGTTTCACCAACTTCTAAAGTTGATTTATCAACACATTTCCTTCTCATTTCAGAGTTAGCAGATACTCCCTGTTTTGAATAAGTGGACTCTTTGTAACATCCCGAAAATCTAAAATCTAAAACTTTAAATTAAAGTTATAAAAGTATAAATAAACAAGAAATTATTTAACTAGAAAACTATAACATGGTTAACTAGAAGCCTAGAAATAACCCGAAATAGGGTTAGAATGAACAAACTACATGTTAAACAAAAGTGGAGGGGCTCATGTTGTCAAAGTTGAAACTTGTATTATCAATTTTGAATAATAAACAAAACCAAACACCCATTTAGGATGTCTGGTCGATCAAGAAACACAGGGGGCGACACCCAACTCTCCAAAACCCTTAATATCCACTAAACTATCAAATTGAAGGCCAAAATCCAGTTGAAATCGAAATCCGATCACAGAATCGTGATCACCTCGACAAAGGGATCATAAGGTATGTCGAATTAGGTCATTTGATTCGATTCAAAGTTCATGCATGTGGTTGAAAATCAAGTGTAGAGCTTAAGTATGTGTTGTAGACATGAAATTGGATGTGATATAAGATTTAGGGACAAACCCTAGATGATTTCTTGATGAATCCTTGCATGATAAATGTAAGGATCAAAATCACCATAGTGGGTGATTAATGTGTTTGTAGAACTTGATAAACACTAGGATTGAAACTCTTGTTCTAGTGTAAACTGAAATTATGATGAAATCTCTAAACTGTTGATGTTAAGATATGGATATATGGTCTAACTGAAGTAAATTATAGTGATAAATTCAAGTTTTGAACGTGGTTTGAATCATGTAGAAATCTGACCCGCTAGGTGTTTGATGAAACGCCTAAATGAGGGTTAAAATGTTAAAGGTTGGGTAAAACGCAGATTTGAGTATGTTAAGAAAATCATGCGTTAAAGCTTATGAAAGGGTTCTAATCTTGTTATGAATTGAACTCTTTAGGCAAGGAATCCGGAACGTCAAGTGGACACGCCGGAGGTGATACCCGCGGAAAAGGTGTGCTTTAAAGGTACGTGGCTTAAGCCCCATTAAATTATGTGTAAATGTTTAGTTTTGTTGTATGAATAATGTTGTAGTTTAATGGATGTGTTTGATGCGTCGTTAAAGTGGCGAAGTACACTCGACCATCAAATGGGTCAAAGTAAAGTCTTGGAATTTAGTTTGGCTAGTCAATGAAGTGATGGTTTTCACTAAATAGCCAAACGGGTTAAAATGATGTTTTAAAAGAATCATGAGAGTAGAGACTTGAAAGTCTCATACTTCATTAAATGATGGATTGTACCATACCAATGACTTGGTTATATTAATCTAAGTATAAGAACCCGGAATTTGGGTCAAACAATAGAAGTTAAAGGAAAAAGGGTAGTTGGAAACGGAATGTTTGAATTCCGGAGAAACAAGTAATTAGCCCTAAAGGAACGCAAATCCATGGAATGGCGCGGATGCACCAAATATATGAGCCCGGGAATTTGGGTAATTATGTCTAAAAGGTTTTAAGAATGGAAAAGAGGTGCTACGCACTTACACTAATGGGTTGGATAATTGAAATAGGGAAATTGTGAACCAATTGTCGGTATCTCGGTTTCCGCGATGTGAAAATTACATGGTTGAATCCGAAATTTTATTACGGACTCATAGGAAAAAGAATCGGTTAAAACGGACTAGCAAGTGAAAAGTTATGATCTTTTAAAGTTGGAAAATAGTTAAAGGGCAAAAATGCAGAGCTCACCGTAAATTACGGTCCCACCGTAATTTACGGTGGACATCAAAGATGTTACGGTGGGTTCTCCCTGAGTTACGGTAGAACCATAAGCTTTCAGAGTCCACCGTAACTTACGGTAGACACCGTAAGTTACGGTGGAACCCAGAAAAATTGTATTTTATTTGTTACTTCTCGATGTCGGAATTCGTTTATATGTAACGTATCAATGTCAAAACTAATGTTTTTAGTGTTTGACCCTAGGTATGGATGAGGCCCTCCCGGATGGTGATCAAGTACTTTGTCAAGAACCGAACACGCATTTTGAAGCTTCCGCACTAATCTAAATCTTGTCTAGATTTTAATCAAAATGAAAATGCTTTTGTATTAGTGTTTGAACCCTTTAAACTAGTTATTAGTTGACTTTTAAGGGTTAGTCTTAAACTTGTTATGCACTAACTTATGTTGGTTTCGGGTATTACAACAAGTAGATTTGGTCTTTAAACACAAAAGTTTTTGTAAACTCCGATTTATATAAAGTACATATGATTATCGTTTAAATACTGCTCAAAATATTTAGGGTGTTACACTCTTGGCAGTTCCAAGCAATATGTCCAACTTTTTGGCATTTAAAACAAGTTCTTCTGTCAACTCTTTGAGCAAATTTCTTCACATTCCTCTTAACTTCAGCAAGAAACTCTTGATTCGACTGTTTCCAGAATGGTTTCTTCTGCTCATCTTCACAACTTCCACCCGCAACAAATTTTGTTTTTGATTTATAATTTTTCTCATTTTTATAATTTTCTGGGGTTATAAAACCAAGACCTTGTTTTTTGAAATTACCGTTGTGGTTTGGTTTATTTCGATAACCTGAACCAGAACTGTAACCCTTTTTCTTGTTCAATCTTTGTTGAACTCTTGAAGTGTATTTTTTAGGTTTTTCATGAAGATTTAAATCTTTTATTTCAGAAATATTAATTTCTGTTAATTTGAAAACCTGTTTGATCATTTCAGTTTTGACACTTCTTATTGGAAATTCCTCATCAGAATATAATTTGTCTGAATCATTCAAAGTATAAGCCACTTTGATTGATCCGTCATTCAAATTAGATTTTGATAACATGAGTTCTTTATTGTAAACCCTTTTAACCGGTGAACTCGGTCTATTTTCTGACGAACTCGGACTTTCAGATTTCGACTCTGACTTTGACTCTTCATCCATATCCAACACCTGATCGACCACTTTCTTTAATAACTCAGACTCATGATCAGTGTCAGACGCTGTGAATGTGACATCAATATTGTCTGGTAATTCATCAATGATTTCAGACTTTAACTTGATGTTGACTGCCTTTTTTAAACGCTCCTCGTTAGGATTCCTGGGAGAATAACTTTCATGGATAGGGGGCAGACATCTGTTATACTTGACACTTGATTTCTTACCAGTATCAGTATCTTCAGTCTTTTTCTCCATGAATGCTTTAAGACCTGCAACAGTAGGATAAACACGATCAATCAAATAGTCACAAGTAGTATAACTCAACAGTAATCGTTTAATCCTTTCACTCTCAATCTTTTCAAGTTCCAACTCCTGTTTCAGCTTAGCACAATCTTCAATATACTCATTGATGACCTTTTGCTTTGTCATTAAGGTTGCATTCATCTTCATCTGAGCAGTTTCAACTTCTAAATTTGTCTTTTTCAGACTATCAACAGTTCTATTCAGAACATCATACGACTCCTTCACATATTTCACATCGGACAATAAGTCTTCTTTAATCTTCTCCAAATCAGCAATCTTCTTATCTTTCTCCTCACATTGTGTACAAGACTCTAAACACTTCGAACATGGTTTTTCAAATTCAACCACTTTTTCAACTATCTTTTCAACCTCAACAGTCTTCTCAACTTCAACGAGTTTCTCAACCTCGACTATTTTTTTGACTTCAACTATTTTCTCCACCACTTTCTCAGTTGCTGGTTCAACATTTGCTTCTCCAGCTTCTGTATTTGTCTTTTCATCGGCTAGCATTCTAGCTGCTTCCAGCTCTCTCATCAATTTGGCAATCTTCTTCTGATACAGCAACTCAACTTTATCTGCAAAAAACAAATTAAAACTAGTAGGATCTATGCCTTTTCTAGCTCTGTTGAGATGTTCTTCCTCATCATCAGTATCCACATCACTTCCAAGATCTGGAAAAATCAGAATTCTTTTCTCACTAGTCCCATCTTCACCCAGAATTCTAGCAACAAGAGCTGAACCAGGTATGTATTTGTCCCAACTAAATCCCTCTACAACTTTTTCATCATCTTGATGAATAAGTAAAGCTTTCTTCTTTCCTTCTTCAATAGCACGAGCAGATGCAGTTTGCGGTTGTTGAGCAATCTGATGGAAAATTGATTTCTGATAATAATTGTTCTTTTCTTGATTCTCGGTTGCTTCTTGGTTTTTACACTCTCGTTTAAAGTGTCCCTTTACTTTGCAACGAAAACAGGTTACTTTTGACTTGTCAAATCCTAATGGAGAATTAGCCAATCCCCTAAACTCATCTCTTCCTGTGATTTGTTGAAATTTTTCTACACGTCTAACAGCACTAGCCATACACCATTTCACATCCATCAACTCAAGTTCCTCTGCATCAATTTGGTCATAATCTTCTTTTGTAAGCATCGGATTTCCAATCTTGCCAGCAATCAAACCTTCATAAGATTCCAACATAGCAACAAGTGATGCCATGTGTTGCTTGGCTATTTCTGGAGACAAATTCTGACCACTTTGAATGTTCAAAGTAACGTTGCATTGAAGATTTGTTGAATTCTGGTGTTGAGGACTTGGTGTCGTAAAATTTGGATCAAAGCTTGAATATGAAGATGAAGATCCACCACTTTGTGTCACATTACTACTCTTTGTTCCAGATGAGCTGTCAGCACTAAAACCAGTTTGGATCTTCGGACTAGAGCTGGGGGTAGCCTCAAACTTGTTCCCTCTGTAATACAAACTGACGTCTTGTTTAGCATTTGGATTTGTCATGATTGCAATTTTCTGAATATCCAATTCATGCTCCTCAATTTTCTGAATAAACTGAGCCAGATTCATATTCTCAGACTTCCTCATATGTTTCACAATCATCAAATAAGTTCCCCATTTCTGCTGTGGTAACGCATCAGCAAGTTTATCAACCCATTCCTCATCATCTTTCTTGATATCCAATCTCCCCATTTCCAAAACAAGATGACAATATCTGTCAATGGTCTGTTTCGTTGTTTCATGATCAAAAGCTACAAACATATCAAAAGATTTCTTTAACAACGCCTTTCTGTTTTTAATCATGTCTGCACTTCCTTTGAACTTTTGAATTAATGCATTCCAAATCGATCTAGCAGTACCCTCATGCTGAAGTAAAACAAAGATGTCTTCTTTAATTGCCTGTTGAAGAATACTAATCATCATTTTCTCACTTGTATACTTCAATTTATCAATCTCTGTAAAGTCACTGAAACCCTTTTCAAGCCCACGTTCGTTTTTCGGTTTCTCGTAATCTTTCTCTAAAGCACACCATGCATCAAACTTGTAAGCTTGCACCCAGTTCTCAAATCGATTCTGCCACCCTTTGAAATCTTCAATGTACATCAGTTTTGGCGGTTTCTGATGAGTTCCCGTTTCATTCTCACTGTATAAAGTTTCAGCAGCAGTAACAGGAGCAACTGGTGTCGCAAATGCATTGTAAAAATCCTCGTCCATATTTTGGAAATTTTTTCACAAAACACAAGTTCAAGTGAAATATCACACTCAAACGAAATCAAGTCCTGAAGCGAAATCAGATTTGAAGCGAAATAAACACCCAGAAGCGAAATCAGCACCCTGAAGCAAAATCAACCCCCTGAAGCGAAATCAGCACCCTGAAGCGAAATCAACACCCTTAAGCGAAATCAGGTGTAATTTCAAGCGATATAACGAACTCAAGCGAAATCTGATAAAATTCAAGCGAAACCACATTTTCAAGCGAAATCAACCTTCTGATTTCGCTTGAAATGCTGCTGATGTCATTTTTGCGATCTGTTTTCAAGCGAAATAAAGTATTTTTACCAGTTTTAAGCCGAATTAATATCCAATTCTTTCAAAGATTAGTTAAAACACAGTTTTGCACTTAATATGTGAAATTCAGAGCTTTTTGACCATGAAAACAAGTTCAATTTCAAAAAGAAGGTGTAGAAGTCAGAAAATGAGGCTGTTTTGGCAAGAACTCTTTTTCCTGAGCTCTGATACCACTTGTAGGATCGAGTTGTGACCCAAACGAGTCGTTCAAAAGAGCTCTAATCTGTTTCAGAGGCGGAAACTAAGAAACAGACGTGAAAAACAGCTTAAAACACACTCAATCGTCTTATTTATTGATTAAAATCACTTTACAGGTCAAACGATGCTTCGGCAGCAGTTCGGTACCGGAATGATGGAAGTTACAAATGATTTCGCTCAGAACCTATATATAGGGAAGGGGTTTCGCTTGAAAGTGACATGGTGTCAGTTCAAGCGAAATCAACAAACTTGATTTCGCTTGAAACTGTTACTTGACATTTCAAGCGAAATAAGCTCAAATACACCTTAAAACCTCATATTTTCTCGTACAACGCGCCCTGATCTAACAATTCTAATACTATACTCGATACAAGACGAAGTCGACAGACGTATGCACCAACAGTTTTAATGTTGTCAAAACTAACATTTAAGTTGGTTTTGATGTTAGGTGTAGTTGGCGATACTCCGGATGGCGATCAAGCAAGATTTCAAGAACCGAACACAACACTTGAAGCTTCCGCGTTATTATATTTTGTTTTAACTAAATATGAACATGTAACTTTCGATGTCACTTTTAGAACGTCTTAAACTAGTAGGGATGTTGATCCTAAATACAAAAATCATGTATGGATATTAAACTCAACAATTTTTGTTAAACCGTATTTTACGCAAACTAAATGCGTATTTAGTAGTAAATTCATATTAAATTAACATGGGTGTTACAATATCCTGTCTTCCTATGCTTGAATCCAGCACATTCAACACTCAATTGCAAATTTACAATACAATTACAATAATTTGAAAACGATGTGCAAAAATAACAACGGTCTGAAGGATGTCGCCGTAGACGGAGAAATACTCCTTGAGCTTATCCTCTGAGATGTCCCATGAGATTCCCCCGATGAAGAGCTTCCCCTGATCTGAATCCATAATATGATAGATATGGGAATGGAGAGAACAAGGGTTTGTGTTAGGCATGGAGGCGATGATGATGTGGTGATGGTGGTGGTGCGACGGTGACAGTGGTGACTGTGCTGGAGGTTTGTGGTTGTGGTCGTGGTTGGTGACGGAGGTGGTTGTGGCTGTGGTGATGACGGTGGTGAGGGATGCATGTGGTCTAGAGAGAGAAAGAAAGATGAGAGAGAGACGAAGGGTGTTGAATGTTTAGAGAGAGAGAGTGAAAGAGATAAGGGGGAGAGATATATAAGAGAGAGAGAGAAATCTAATAATAATTTTTTATTTTTTATTTTTTTAACTATAAGGGTATTTTAGTTATTTAACAATACTTAACCAAAAAAAATTCTAAAAGTGTTATAAAAATTGGACTCAAATGATTAAGAAAAGTGTCTATAGGGACTAGGGCGTTAAACATTTTGAATTTGAACTCAAGTGGTTAAAACCTCTTAAAACACAGAGACTCAAAAAGTAATTTACCCAAATATTTATGAGTAACTTGATTGAAATATTCTAAAACTTGATTACTATTCCATAAAATATTTTCTATTAAAAATCTATACGCGTATAGTAAATTGAAAAAAAAAATAATATTTAGAAAGACTATGTTATTATTATTGTTATTAAGCCAAAAGAAATTGGGGTGAGTGTAAGTGGACAATAATGGCAGTGGGGAAGAAGGCTAGTTGGATTGACATGAAAAAGTGAAAAAGACCGGAATCTGTTAGGAGGGTAGGGGGGGAAGAGGTATAAACAGCCCGAACCCATCGGCACGTACCTACAAACCCCCAAATACTCTTGGTTTTTCTTTTCTTTCCCCATTTTTTTTTTTTAAATAAGGAATAAGAAAAAAGGGACCGCTCCCCACACCTATAATCAGACAAACGTCCTTCACCCACCCACCCCCAGCAGATCCGAGAAATGCGTTGATCAGTCCCTCCTCCCCCTAGCCCACCACCACCCTTTCCTCTGCGCGTTCATCCACGCTCACGCTTCTTTTTCTTTCTTTAATCAAACTAATAATATTAAAGGCCATTTTTTTTTAAACTAGCTAAGGTTGCAACCTGAAAGTTAATTCAAGATGTAACAATAGTAAGTGGTTGAAAACATAACACAATATTGTAAACGGTTGTTTATTGGGCATTCTAGAAAAATATGCCAAGATGCAACGGCACTGAGAAAGAAATAGAGTTATATGGTAACATAACATCTTATTTACCGTCTTATGTATCTAACTAGTATTTTGATGGTCGTAGTTATCTACTTAAACTTCAGTATATATTACCAATGGGGTGGTGGTCCATTGGCAAAGGCATAGCCTTTAAACGCCTTGGAAGAGGAAGGTCCTGGGTTCAAGTTCCACATACGACAGGAATAAAAGAAATTTGACGTTAAAAAAAAATCAGTATATATTGAACAACCATGTATATGCAAAAGGTATAACATGAAGTTGAAGATAAAAACAAATAGTGATATCGATATGGGTTTGTTTCGTCTTGTTACATTTTCCCTCCAAGAAATAGTTGTTTGAGGTGTGATCACAAGCAATATAGAGTTTGTGGTATGTAATCCAAATGCTCCTTGATCGTAGTATACAAAATATCCTCATCTAAATTATTATACAAAAATGCGACCACGCAAACATCTATTTGAATATTTAGACGTGTTTTTATGTGTCGAAAGCTTCACGTGTGTTAGTTGGCCTCATCTTCATATTGAGAATAAGAAGAGAATATGGGATCACATAGGATTTTCTATTTGGATATCATTTATCAACAAAATTTTACCTGGTAAGATAGTAGATTGTAATTCACCTTTAGTAAACTTATAATAAATAGTAGCATGAACTACATAAGGTTTCACTTATATAAACGTTTTTAGAAAGATATTATACTTTTATAATAATAAATGACACAAATATACTCTATACCAAAAAAAAAAAAAAAAAAATTGTGAATAGGGTTCATGAATTACTCTCTTTACCGTGCATGGGATTCGTCTCGAAATTACAAAAAAAAAAAAAAAAAAAAAAAAAACTAAAACCTTTTTTCGTTCAGGATCTAAATAACAGTCTTCTTTAGATTTTGTTTGGAGATCACAAAAGAAGAAATTCTAACAATACTCTAGGTGACCCACCTTTTAAAGAGCATTTTGATAAATCATAGTTTTTTAATTTAATTATTTTAAAAGTATATTTGTGTATATAGATATAATAACTAGACTTAGTGATGTCCTCTTATAAAACTATTATGGGTTGTAATTAGTAAGTCATACACTCGCAACTATAGTTATAGGAGTCATAGCACGGGCTAAGGCTCAATCTCATATTCGTAGTGTTTTTTTTTTTTTTAATTTTATACAAAGAATGCCCCTAAAAGTACAATAATACCCCAAATCAAAAAATATGATACTTGATATTACTAAAATCCCATTTTTATAAGCCCAAACATCTTTTACAACCCGAAAACTTGTAGAATAATTAAGCCCAAATAATAAAATAAACCCTAATTAACAATAATATGATTGGTAGAAGGCTCAATTGGTAAATAACACAGCTTAGCTCAATTGGTGATTGAATTGAAAGGAAACAATTTGGAAAACCAAACATCGAAGAAGTATCTGTGTTGAAGAGAAGCCATCAACTCTACTGGAATCATCCCTGGCCTTGCTGTTTGATCGTCCCTGTTGAAGCCTTATATCTGCACGAAATCGTCCCCGCTGAAGCCTGCTGGAATCATCCATGCTGAAGCCTGCAAGAATAGTCCCTGTTGTTAACTGTTTGATTGTCTCTGCTGTTTGACTAAAATCGACGCCGTTGACCGGGGTCGACCGATTGGGTTTGACATGATTTGTGTGTCTTCTTGTCCTTTGATATCTTGTTTAATGTTATTGTTTATGTAGAATTATACTTTCTATATATGTTAGGGTTTAAGAATACAAATCATAAATGTTTTATGTTTCGATAAGTTAAATTTTACTAAAGTTATAGGTACTAGTTTTCTTTATTATTGTTAAACTATGTACTTGAATTTTTTGAAGTTGAAGGTTGATTACTTGAATTCTTTTGTTATTGTGCGGTCGAAAAAGAAACTTTTGATAAAGTAAAAGACGAAGATGTGATAGAATGATTTTAAGCTATAAAAAAGAAGATGACAAATCTATTAAGTATATTTGTTTTACTTTATTTAATATATCATGTTTTAATTATTATTACGGTAAAAAAAATCAGGATACATCTAAGTTGATGGGCTAGCTCCGCCATAAAAAATGTGCATGTTTATTGAAAATATGGGCTTGAGACATTTTCACTAAGGTATTAGTGTATTAAAAGTTATTTAATGACTTGTTTACGATTTTTTAAGAAGGTATTGATGTATTAAAAGTTATACTTTTTGGTAGTTTAAAAGTTATTTAATGACTTGTTTAGGATTTTTTAAGAGAGTGTGCATTTTTACGATTTTTTTAAGAGAGTTTGATTTTTTTTTTTTTTTTGGTTTACTTTGTCCTTATTATTAATAGGATTGTATAAGCAGCCGTCTATGTGACGTCGTATCAACAACAACCCACGCCCTAGCAATCCGACAATCTCTGAGGCATTTTTACCCTCAATCCCATCAAACGTGTGATGCTTAAATTCATTTTAGAGTAACTTGTAAAAGTCCCTATGATATGATATGGTTGACATTACGAAAATATTATATTTTATTGTATTTTATTTATTACAAATATTCCATTTTAATCTTTATAAAACTTTTAAAAACATAAGGGTGAAGGATATCGTTTAATCACTTAGGTTCTGATTGTTTTTTGCTAGAAGCACTTCAGAACCACTTATGTCTGCGCCGCGCAGACCACGCGCAGACATAAGGGTCTGCAGCTTGTTTGTTTTTTAGAAGTCTTTTCATTAGAAAACCTCTTCTTGGCCTCTTCTTCGCACAGAGAAACAAGTCTGCTTGCCTCTTCAAAAGTCTTCTCCTCCAAAATAAACCCTAAAAAGAAACACCCAAGGAACAAGCAGCCGCTGTGCATCTCCTCTCCACCATCTCCACCTCCGCCATTAGCTCCGGCGCCGCCACACCACCTCGACGACCCAACCAGCCCCTCGACGACCCAATCAGCCCCTCGACGACCCTGATTCGATTAAAGCTAAAAACGAAAATCTGGAGTAAACAAGATCGATTAACCTCTTGTACCTGTCGAAAATCAAGTGTAGAACAGTTCAGTGATCGATTGATTGCACAGAGTTGTGAGATTTTGAACGAATTTGATGAGTTTTGATGAAAATTAGGGTTTGGTGGCGGTGATGAAGGCAGAGAGAGAGAGATCGAGGGAGGAGAGACGGGGGTGGGTGGTTGCGACGGGGGAGGTTTGTGGTGTAGTGGTGACGGTGGTGGCGGTGGGTTAGCGGTGGTGGCGGTGGTGGTGATGAAGGCAGAGAGGAGAGAGATGATAGGAAGGTTTGTGTTTGTGTGTGTCTTCACTGAGAAGATGTTTTTATAAAATAAAAAAAACAAACCCACTTTTCCTTGCAGACTGCAGACCTTTGGTCCACCTCTTCTCCTGCAGATGCCTGCAGATGTGGTCCGCAGACTGCAGACCTTTTTCCACAGAAAAAACAAACAGCACCTTAGGGTGTTTAAGTTATTATCTAACCAATAATATCATACCATGTCAAGTCCCCATTCCACTCTCCATTTTGCACTCAATCACTTGCAATGGTTCAAAAGAGTGGTAAAGAATTTTAAAAAAATTGTGATTGGTTGAAAGAGATTGGGACCCACCATTAAACCCCCCTCTCTCATCCTTCCGTCCTCTTCCCGCATCGGTGAGTAGTCACCGAAATCACCACTCCCCACTCAGCGATTTGAAGCCGGCAATCGTTCCCTATGCGGCAAACTTGGTCCCGGCCATGACTCCCCGACATGATACCGTGTACCCTAACAATTAAAATAATCGTTTATTCTTAGCACATAACTTTAGGGATTCTTAGACCAGGTGTACTGAATTGACGCCTCATGTCACCTACACCAAATTAGCTCTTTAACTCTATGTTGTGGTTTAACTAAAATGTTTATAACATTGTCATGTAAGCGGTGATTCTTTAATTAATGCATTGTTTGACAAACATGTCGTGGGTTAGCTGAAAAAAGTGTTAACATGGTACCACTTGATTAATTAAAAATAAATAAACTCGTCATCTCTCACTAATCACAAACCCTCACCATCCTTGCATCTTCACACCCACTAACCCTTTGGTGTTGCCTTCATTAGCACCCCCCTTTGTTTCTTTAGCACCGTTCTTTGTTTCTTTAGCACCGCTCTTTGGCGTTGATGTTTCTTGTGGGGGGCGTTATCATCCGACATGGCAGGGAGCGTTAGCCTACAACAAATAGTCCTACACACCGGTATAGGGGCACCAAGGGAGTGATGAGGGAATTGGTATAACATGAGACGGAAAATTGTAGTTAGTTAAAATTTCACTATTTATGTGATAATAACATGATAATCTTTACAACTTTTAGTTAAATTACAACATATAGTCTTATTTCAACTTTTAAAATTTGGACTTATATTATTTAAAAACCTTTAAATTAAAAAAAAGAAAAAAATGCTAAAATCTGTAAACATATTCGTTAACTTTTTATCTAGTTTTACCATTATATATATATATAGAGTAAACTGCCATTTTGGTCCCTGTGGTTTGGCCAGTTTTGCCACTTTAGTCCAAATCTCAAACTTATTACATCTGGGGTTGTGGTTTGCATTTTGTTGCCATTTAGGTCCAAAATCCAAACCCCCCCCCCTTTTGACTGTTGAAAGCTGTCTATTTTGTCCTTTAGTGCAGGGGTATTTTGGTCATTTTGCGTTTCATTTTACATTTTCCCCAAATAAATCATCAACATCATCATCCCCAAATAACTGACTCTCTCTCTCTCTCTTCTCTCTCTAAATCATCATCATCAACAATATGCAGACCTAAATCGAGCATCATAATCCTAAAAATGGATTATGGATCTGTGTTCAATCATCTAATAAAAACCCAGAAGCATAAAGCTGTTACAAATTAAGAATATAAAACCCAAATCAAGAACATCATCTTAGAACATCATCAAAAACCCAGAAAAAAATATCTTCAAATGAACAATATGAACATCTTCAAACAATAAACATCTGCAATAAAATATGAATGTGAGATCTTCAAAATAAAGAATATAAATTCTGAAACATGAACATCATCATAAATTCGATCTTAAACACCATCTTCAAACCTTATCTTTGAATTCCATCTTCATAACCACCACCACCAACATCATCTCATCATTTGTTTTAGATCTATATGTGCATCTGAACATCTGAACACCAGGTCTTTTCCCCTTTTGAAACATCTGAACATCATATATGTGCATCAACATCTAAATACATGATATATAAATGGAAGAAAAATAATCTCAGATTCAAGAACACCACCAACATCAACTCATCCACCACCCTAACACCGCTGTCAACACCTTAAACTCCGCCGCCGCCGCCCCTTTGCTCAGATTCAAGAACAACTACCACCAACATCATCTCGCAGCTCTCTCTCTCTATGGAATTTCTCTCTCTCTAGAATCTAGAGGGGTAAGGGTGGCTAGGGTTTAACACCGCTGTCACCAGCATAAACACTGCCCAGCTAGATCTGCGGTGGTGTAGATGATTGAAAGATCTTCTCTGGTAAATTAGCAGTTGATTCCCAGCCGCCATATCTTCTTCTCAATCGATGGTGGTGGTGGCCATGTTTAGGAGGGTTTAGAGAGAAGGGATCTTGATAAAAAGTTGTGATGTTTGTGTGTGAGAAAGAGATCTGACTGGGTTTTTATTAGATGATGAACACAGATCCATAATCCATTTTTAGGATTATGATACTCGATTTAGGTCTGCATTTTGTTGATGATGATGATTTAGAGAGAGAAGAGAGAGAGAGAGTCAGTTATTTGGGGATGATGATGATGATGATTTATTTGGGGAAAATGTAAAATGAAACGCAAAATGACCAAAATACCCCTGCACTAAAGGACAAAATAGACAGCTTTCAACAGTCAAAAAGGGGGGTTTTTGGATTTTGGACCAAAATGCCAACAAAATGCAAACCACAGGGCCCCAGATGTAATAAGTTTGAGATTTGGACTAAAGTGGCAAAACTGACCAAACCACAGGGACCAAAATGGCAGTTTACTCATATATATATATATATAGTGAAAGGTTCAAATGAGAAGAAAAAACTTGTAAGAATAAAAAGAATAACTTTTAAACCAATAGAAATGATATATATATATATATATATATATATATATAGAGAGTTAAATGCTTGGTTGGTCCCTGTGGTTTTCAAAAATTGTAGACTTGGTCCTAGTGGTTTACTAATTACACGCGTGGTCCCAAAACTTGTCAAAAATGAACTCGGTTGGTCCCCAGCCCTAACATCAGTTAAATTTCTCAGTTAAGTCCATGTTAAATGACCAAAATACCCTTGCTTATTAACAAAACTCACTGCATCACAAACCCACACCCCATCATCATCATCACCACCACGGCCTAAAAGAGGGTCAAATAAGAATCTCATTTCATCTGCAACGATAATGACCCCAACCACAACCATGCTTTCTTTTCATTAATTCTACAATATTCAAATCCCAATCACATTCATTCGTAGATTTAAAGCATCCTTCTTCACATCACTCTCAAGTTTGTTCAACCTAATATCACCAAATTCACACTTCATATCAATCTCATACATACAGAACTTTGTACAAGTTAATTTGTTAGAGAGCGAAACAAAATGAAACTGCTGGCGTTACAGCAGAGTTACGCTAATCGCCGGACCAACAGTTTCAGAAACCAATCGCCGTTAGATTCAGCTACAGACGGAGCTAACGCCGTTAAATCTCCGTCAGGTATCTTCTGGTTAATCCTCCATTGTTTATGCAGTCTCGTTAGTCTAGTTCTCGGTTTCAGATTCTCTCGTTTAGTGTTTTACCTACTCTTCACAACTTCAATTAACAACTTATACACCTCCACAACGACGTCGTTTGGAGCCTCAACCGATATCGCCGAAACGCTGTCGTTTACAACCTCTCTCCGGCGGGATCCGGATCCAGTTAATGTTACGAGCAGAGTTGGGTTTGTGATGAAGATGATGATGGTGATGGTGAGTATCCGAAATTGTGGAGGGCGCTTGATGATTCAGTGGGTTTTGTTAATAAGCAAGGGTATTTTGGTCATTTAACATGGACTTAACTAAGAAATTTAACTGATGTTAGGGCTGGGGACCAACCGAGTTCATTTTTGACAAGTTTTGGGACCACGCGTGTAATTAGTAAACCACTAGGACCAAGTCTGCAATTTTTGAAAACCACAGGGACCAACCAAGCATTTAACTCATATATATATATATATATATATGATTAGGTTTAAGAGTGAATACTAGTGTATTTTGCGAACTGAACGAACTAATCCTGACCATGCATGTGTGTAAATCAACAGCCATAATTTGATGATGAAATACACTAGTGTATTTTACGATTTGATGATGAAATCCTGGCCATCCACGTGTGTAAATCAATGGCCAAGATTTGTTCACTCAGTTCGCAAATACACTAGTGTTTACTTTAGAACCCCACCATATATATATATATATTATTTATATATTAAAGAGAAAAATGCCCGGATAGTCCCTATGGTTTTGCCTTTTTTCACCTATAGTCCCTATCTTTCTAAAACTACTTGAATAGTCCCCAAGTTTTCGATTTTTGTTCTCGGATAGTCCCTGGGTCTAACTTCAGTTACTTTTCTCAGTTAAGTGGGTGTTGAAATGACCAAAATACCCTTTCCTTAAAAGGCCAAACCATAGGGACTATCCGGGCACCTTCTCTTTATAAAACCCATCCACCCTTCATCTTCAACATTAAGAAACCCTAATACCCACACCCTGCTTCTCTTTAAATCCACTACCAAACACCCCCTGCAGTTGGTGGATCGTGTTTTTGGTTTTATCCTCAAAAATAAACTTATTCAAAAATAGATGAAAAAAAAAAAACATGGACCACCTTAATCGCCCCCATGATGAAACTGAACAAGTACAACTACAACTACAGCTAAGATGCAACTGAAAACGTACAACTCACAACATTATCACGTACAACTAACCAATGCACGAAAAAACAACACTTACCGCGATCTCGAGTTCCGGTCAGCACTAAACTTACAACTAAAAACCGGTTGTCGAATATTCCCCTGAATCTGAAAAACCACCGGACTACACTCCGGTTCACCCCCAAACTGAAACAAAAACCGGGGATCCGGTTCACTCCTCACCTTCAAGTGCAAAACCGCCGCCGGTTTATCCACATCATTTCCAAGTTTCATCCACCCAATTTGAAACACAACCGGTTTAACAACCGACCCATCAAGATTAACCACAACCGAAACCCGACCCATCATTTTCCCGCCATTAGAGTACACACAGCTCTGGCCCATACGACCCGTATAGACCGAGACGGTTAAGACGACCGGTTTGGATTGGACACGGCGGAGGGCAGCGGGGTCGAGGTGGAAGTTGACGGCGGAGGAGGTGGATTCCGGTGGGGAGGAGTCGGAATAGGAGAGTGGGATGAGGGCAGTTTGTGGCGGGAAGTTTTTGATGCGGAGTTTGCAGTAGCATGGGGTGGCGGAGGAGTGGATGCCGGTGGTGGAAGCGATGGGTTTGGTGGTGGGTGGGAGTTTGAGTGAGAGTGATTCGATGATTAACCGGACAAATGGGCATGGGTCCATCGGAAAGTTGAAAGCTCCGGTGAAGGTGATGATGAGTGATGAGTTTGATTTGAGAAATGTGGTTTTATATTAGAGAAAAATGCCCGGATAGTCCCTATGGTTTGGCATTTTAAGGAAAGGGTATTTTGGTCATTTCAACTCTCACTTAACTGAGAAAAGTAACTGAAGTTAGACCTAGGGACTATCCGAGAACAAAAATCGAAAACTTGGGGACTATTCAAGTAGTTTTAGAAAGATAGGGACTATAGGTGAAAAAAGGCGAAACCACAGGGACTATCCGGGCATTTTTCTCTATATTAAAAATAGAAGCTAATGAATAGTACTTTTAATATTATAATAATATATAGTTTTTTTAACTATAACTTTAATCATTTTTTAATATCACACGTTGGGATAAGCTTGGTGTCAACCGGTATCGAGCCAGTACTGGTATCGAAAATACCGGTACGGTCCTGTTCGGTATCGGTACATAAAGGTAAAAACTGACACTAATACAGAAAACACCAAAAGTTGGTGCTGAATTGATATTGGAAATCTTTTGGTTCGGGAAATTCGGTGCTACTACCCGGTATCATTTGCTCATCCCTGATCATGGGTACCGTACGAACAACAACGATATCGTACAACTTTTTTTTTCTTCAACTTATATTTTTTTTAGTTTCAAGGGAATGGATGAGCTCGGTGCCAACCGGTACAGAATTGGTACTGATACCGAAAATACCGGTTACGGTACCGGTATATGAATGTAAAAACCGGTAGTGAACCGGTACCAGGAACGCCAAAAGTCGGTACCGAATTGGTACTTAATATCTTTTAGTTCGGCAAATTTGGTATCGGTACCCAGAACCATTTGCTCATCTCTGAGCATGTGTTTCATACGAACAACATCATTACTAACTTACTATACAGTTTTTTTGGTTGATTTTCTTTCGTTTATTTTTTAGTGTTTTTTTTTTCTACATTTTTTTTTATTCTTATCAGCAGTTCCGTTCGCAACGCGCTCGTAGTGATTTTAAAACACATGTAACACAGACTAAATAACAAAAGAAATTCGCCGCAACACGGCGAATTTCTTTAAACCTAGTTTAATTTAAAAATTAAAATAACAACATTTTCTAATAGTTTTTCTTGAATTATATCAATCGGGAATTTCCTCCTTTTAGTTTAAGTATATTTTATTGCTATGTTTAACAAAAACATTTTTAAATGATAGATACATTGCTAGTTCAGCCTTTACCAAGGGTGCATCTAATCTTTATCGCAGTGGCGAAGCTTGACCATGAAAACGGGGGGTCGAAAACGTATATAACCAAAAATTTCTATAGAACCGGGGGTCGAAAACGCATATACCCAAAAATTTCTATACGAAAACTACATATATAACACTACTGAGCGAAAAGTTCGGAGGGTCGGGCGCCCCTCCCGACCCCTCTTAAGCTACGCCCTTGCTTTATCGTACATGTCGCGTCCAAACCATACAATAATGCATCTAAACTATGTATTTTTCACTATTTGAATGTTACGTTTTTGTTAGGCCTGTAGACGAACCAAACATTCATAAACTATTCAGGAACTTGTTCGGCGGGAAGTTCGTTTATTTAATAAACGAATGAACACAAACAAAAAACTTTGTTCGTTTAACTAAATGAACAAACATGAACACATCTTGTGCTCGTTCATATATGTTCGTGAACGTTCGTTTATGCTCGTTTAAATAATATTAAATACATAAATAGTTATATTTATATAAATATTAGGTTTTCTAACTACTTATAGAGTAAACTTTCGTTTTGCTCCCCGTGGTTTGGTCACTTTAACGGTTTTGCCCCAAACCTTTAAAAATAGCCATTTTCCTCCAATAGTTTGCTATGGTTTTTCCATTTTGCTCCCCGCCTCTAACTCCATCCAAATTGTCTGTTTTTCCATTTTGCTTCCCGCAGGGAGCAAAATGGAAAACCATAGCAAACTATTGGAGGAAAATTGCTATTTTTAAAGGTTTGGGGTAAAACCGTTAAAGTGACCAAACCACATGGAGCAAAACGGAAGTTTACTCCTACTTATATAAACATAACTAATTAGTAGTTGAGTTTTCTAGTAATAGAAATGAAATTTTAAAATTTTTTCTTATATCGTAATTGATTACTTACTTAATATTTATATAAAAAAACTACTAAATTTTAGTATCTATGAGCCTTAATTTAGATGTGTTTTCGGAGGAAGTGTAATATATTAGAATTGTTTGTTTGTTTTCACTAATGTTAAATTGTGTTTGCTTATATATGTACAATTATGTTCATTTGTGTTCGTTTATGTTTGTTTAATAAATGTTAATTTACGTTTATTCATATGTTTAGTTAATTTTTTTTATGTTTATGTTCATTTGTGTTCGTTTATGTTCGTTTAAGGCTTTAAACGAACGAACACGAACATGCCTGATTTCTTAATGAACGAAAACGAATAAAAAAATGTGTTTGATTATATGTTCGTGTTCATGTTCGTGTTCGGTTAAAGTTAAATAAACGAACACGAACATGCTTGTTTTCGTTCAGTTCAGTTCGTTTTTTTGTCATGGACATCTACCCGTCACCCTACGATACATGTGTCACATGTTTTATATTTAGAAATTTTATTATTTTGAAAATCTTACATACTTAAAAATTCTAAAACAACGTCACCAAGGTTACAAACTTAAATTTTGATAATTTTACAGCAAACACATCATTAATGTATTGTTGAAATCACAATTCATAGGATAACATAATCAAATCAAACAAGAAAATCTAAATTATCTTATTCTATTTTACTTTAAACCTAAAATATATTCAAATCCTACAAAATCAAAATCAAACATATAAAAAGAACTTAAATAATATCTTTGGACCATCTACTTTCGGTGATCAAACACCCACACTGCCACACACACACTGTCACACACACAGACACAGACACATGGGACTAGATCTCCAACAAGTTCATACACCATCAGAACAGAAAACGACGGAGAAGGAGAGTAAAAAAGCAAAAAACTTGAACAATCCATGGACACAAGATCTGAAAACCTATGACTTCAAACACACACACACAAATAAACCATCAAACCAGATCTAAAACCATTGGCGGAGCTTGACCAAAAGTTTCCGGGAACAGAAAGTCATGAGACCCAAAATTATATGTATGTTTAGGCAAAATAATTGGGGGTGGGGATCCTTTATAATTTTAAAATTTTCAAACAAAGGATCGGAAATTTTACAATTCTAACCGAAACATTTAGGAGGCGGGTGCACCCCCGAGCTTCCACTAAGCTCCTCCTCTGTCTAAGACCAACATAAAATTAAAGAAAAACAAAACCCTAAAAAAAGTTAATGATGGAAACAAGTTGAAAGGGATAAGGGATTGTGCGAAAGTGTTGAAGTCGGTGTTTTGTTAATGTTATGTTTATGTTATACATATGCTATTCATTAACAGCCGTCCGATCAGTTTCATGCAAAATCTTAGCCCTAGATGATGATCAGTATAAAATTTCATCTCTTTCTGCATGAATTTAAAATGTAAGACAGACAGCCTGCATAAACAACAACACAACTACAAACCCTCAACTACCACCAAGTACAAGAAACAAACAGAAAAAGAAAAATGAATTAATATATAGAAAGAAAAAACAATATTTTTTATTTTATTTTATTTTAACTAACAACCACGAGCAGAAGGCAGTAAAATTCAGCTTTATACAATGAAAGATTGCGAATCTAAACTAAGAAAATGATTACAAACCCAAAACTCCAAACTCAAAATCAAAATACGAACAGAAGGCAGTATTACTACTTGAACTGGAGGGGCAGTGCTCTAGCGGTACTCTGGTGACTTTCTCTAGGGGAGGTCACCATTTAGAATCTTGTTCATGAAAAAATGTCATGTGCGAGCTAGGGGTTTTACCACAGTAGGACTTCGGATGGTGTTTTTCCTAATTAGTGACATGCCAGGTCACCCTCGCAATCGCAAGCGGGGGGGGGGGGGGGGGGGGGGGGGGGGGTTACCATGAGCATACCAGGATGATCTAACTTTGTTGGACGTTAAAAAAATACTGCTTGAAAATTAACTATGAATAAATAGAATTTTAATATACAAAAGGGTAACAAAGCCATGCTCTTTGGCTCGAACTTATGATATCATAGTGTTGTAATGACTTATTTCAACTAATGAACAAGCATGTTAATTTAAACCTGTTAGCGGATTCAAGAATTATTTCCAAAGGGTGTGAATGAGGGGTTTAACAAAAGTTTCAAGAGATGCGAGTGTAATTTTAGCCTATAAAACACTACTAGAAAAGTGCATAATTTCCTACACGATTACTTTTGTCACAGATTCAAACACATTTGTGACAAATTTCCTACAAATTTTTTTCCCAAAATTCTGTGTCAAATTTTTGACGCAACAATGACAAAAAATAAAAAAAACTCTAATTAATTGACAGTTGCGTCACAGATCTGTCAAAAATAATATACAAAAGGTTAATTATTAAATATTTCCTACAAATTTGTGACAAAATATTTATTCTTTAGTTTAAATAAACATTCCGTTGGAAATGCGTCACAAGTTGCGACACATTTTCACAACTAAGGCATATTACTTAATTTGATTAAAAATAAATACAAAGATATACACTTTTATATTTATATATAATAATAAAATTTGTATAATAATAAAAAATAATTATATTTCCTACACATTTGTGACAAAATATTTATTGTTTAGTTGATTTAAACATTCCGTCAGAATTGTGTCATAACTTGTGACACATTTCCAACAAAAAGTTATTTTTACATTATTTAATCAAAAGTAATAACAAGGATATACACGATTATATTTATAAATGATACTAAATTTAGTTTATTAATAAAAAATAATTATATTTCCTACACATTTGTGACAAAAAGTTTATTTTTCATTAGATTTGTCACAAAGGCGTAGGAAACAATCAAGCAGTTTCTTACGCATTAATGACAAAATGCTTATATTTTAATAAATTCGTCACAAATCTGTCGTAAGTTGTGACATATTTCCGACGAAAAGGTAGTATTTAAATACACAAAAAACTTGGGTCCGCCCCTGCTTGTTACTCAACACGATCCAATCATCTTTCACTTCTATCAATAATAATCAAGAATACATACTTTAAACAACAAAATCTATCTTAGTTATAAGTTGTGTGCATTGGGAAGACGAGTTTTAGTCTTTTAGAGGTCAATATTCGTTAGGTAAAGTGTTGTGGAGTATGTTTTCATTGACCCTTCATGTTTATGTTGTCTTATTAGTGCTTCACATGGAGTTAGATTCTCATGTATTATCTTCTAGCGTAGTTCACAACACCTTTCAACAATCTCTACATAGCCATCGGGTACCATAGTGTCATTTGGAAGTGCACGTGATTGCTTAAATGGTGATGAGTCATTCAAGTACATGAATAGACTTGATAGAGTAATTCTTTTATTGCTCAAATATGTGATTGTGGGGTGATAGAGTAATTCTTTGATTGCTCAAATATTGCTGATTGTTTTATGGATGTGGGCAATTGAACTTTTAATAGATTTGACAAAAAAAAAAATATGACTAAGACATGCTACATGTTAAAAACAGGTTAACTAAACCGAGATTAAATGTTTAAACGGGATTCAAGTCAACAGATGTAACTTTAAATCCATGTTAGAACAGGTCTCATTGGTGAAGTGGCAACATTGGTTTTTATTTTTTGAACGGCAAATTTCTTTACTCCTGTCGTCTGTGTGACTTGAACTCAAGACCTCCCTTCCTAAGGTGTTTAAAGGCATTGCCTTTGACAATGGACCACCACCCCATTGGTTAAGTGGCAACATTGTTAATCTAAATTTATAGAAGTTTTATTATTACACATGTTTCTCAAAAAAAAAAAACTTTAGTAATAAGATATGTTGTAACGTTTACCCATTTTCAGTCTTTGTCTGGTTGACCGGACCAAAACGTTGCGCTTTGGCCACAGCTCGACACTGCAGAGGGTGCATATAGGACAAAAAACACATTTTTGGTGTGCCAATAGGCAAATGGGTGTGCAAATAGGTACACCCAAAAATATTTGATGTTTGACTAAACTGATACAATCACTTAAAAATAAGTACAGTTTTATAAAATAAACCAAATCAAATTTTTATATAATTCAAGATAAAATAATCCAAATCAAAGTTTTATATAATTCAAGATTAATAAAGGATATAACTGAGAAGGATATGACATAACAAACTAAGGTAAAAGTAACTAGTAGAACAAGGTTAAGGTTTATTAACTCAGAAGTATTTTGTAAATAAGATTTCTTAAAATAAAAACAAATCAAGTATGTTTAGAACATTAGAGTGAAGATTATGTACAAATAATTACGAAATGTCATCGTATTTTTTTTGTACTTTTTCACTTAAATAAAATTTATTAAAGTATTTAGAAGTGATTTCTTTATATAAATGCATGGTAATATTTAAAATTGCTATCGTGGATGTGCTATGGTGCCTCGAAAAGAATTTAAAGTTATTTTCTTCATTATATTTAATTAGACATTCTTCTAATATTTCAATCCATCATCTTTCACAATTAAACTCTGGGCTTTCAAGTCATTTCTAAGTGAACTCTTTGAAAAAAGCATATTTCATATTACAAAGAGAGGTCAAAGGTCATCTATAGAAAATTTGTTTTCGAGGCTCGTTGTTAAATCTATAACAACACATTTATGTCGGTTTGAGGGATGTGGCTCTACTAAGAATAAGGACACTTTGTATGGGTGATAACCATCATCTTTAGTGAGAATATTGAGTGGTGGTCGTTATCATCTTAATAAGGAGTGAGGAGGTGATTACAAAAATATGAGAGAGAATATTGAGTGGTGGTCATTATCCCTTTGTTTCCAGTCGATCATTCTTGCCCAATTTGTATTTGGATAAATGTGGGGAGCATGCGGTCCATTGTAAAGAGCCATCGAGTTTTAAGTCTTCATTCTCTTTGCCTTTGATTGTGAGATAGTATAAACTCCTTGATTTGCATTACTCAGTGAACGAAGATATATAGTTACAACCGAAGAGAATTAATAGGAAAAATACTAACAACAATAGACTACATTATTTTACACATTCAAGATATATAATCGGTTAACACGCCCCCGCAGTTTGAGCCGTAGGAAGACGAAGGCATAAACTGGATCGAAATCGTTGAAAAAGATGTTTTGGTAAGCCTTTCGTGAAAATATCCGCATATTGGTAGTCGGCCGAGACGTGAAGGACTTTGACAGCTCCAAGTCGTACTTTTTCTCGAACAAGATGGATATCCAGTTCGATATGCTTATTACGCTGATGTTGAACTGGATTATCGGAGAGATAGACTGCCGAGATGTTATCATAATTAATGATGGAAGCATGGCGAACGGAAACTGATAGTTCAAGTAGAAGATTGTGAACCCAACTTAGTTCGGCCATAGTGTTTGCCACGCCTCAGTATTCCGCTTCTGCACTTGATCTGGAAATTGTGGACTGACGTTTAGAAGACCAGGAGATCAAGTTGGATCCTAAAAAGACGCAGTAGCCGGATGTGGAACGTCTAGAATCAGGGCACCCGCCCCAATCTGCGTCAGAATAGGCTGTCAAGTCAGTGGATGAGGAGGGCGAAATTAATAAACCTTGATCAAGTGTGCCCTGAATATAGCGTAGGATCCGTTTCAGAAACTGGAAGTGTGGTTCTCGGGGAGCATGCATAAATAAAGAGACATGTTGGACTGCATAAGCAATGTCCGGCCTGGTGATCATGAGATACTGAAGAGCCCCAGCTAAACTTCTGTATAAGGAGCCGTCTGAAAATGGAGAACCACTGTCGGCGCTCAGTTTAGAGCCAACCGCGACTGGAGTAGAAGCAGGTTTGCAATTAGACATGCTAGCACGGGATAAAATGTCGGCTGCATAAGATGTTTAAGATAAAAACAAGCCGTTTGCATTTTTTGTAACAACAATACCCAAAAAATGATGTAAGGTCCCCAAGTCAGTCATCTTAAATTCAGCAGTGAGTGACTTAATAATGTGCTTGAGCAGGTCATCACTGGAGGCTGTCAAAATGATGTCGTCCACATATAATAAAAGATAGGCCGTTTGTTTCCCATGATTGTAAATAAAAAGTGAAGTGTCACAAACGCTACTCTTGAATCCGCATCTGAATAAGTAACCTGCAAAACGTTGATACCAAGCCCTCGGGGCTTGTTTTAGACCATATAATGATTTATTAAGCTTGCAAACATATTTAGGATGGTCTGAAGAGACGAAACCGGGTGGTTGAAACATGTAAACGGTTTCCTTTAAATGCCCGTTTAAAAAGGCATTTTTAACATCAAGCTGGTGTGTGGACCATCCGCGGGAGATAGCGAGACTAAGTACGGTGCGGATGGTTGTCGGTTTGACGACTGGGCTAAACGTTTCATCACAGTCAACACCGACAGTTTGGCTCTTCCCGTTGACAACCAAACGAGCCTTATGGCGTTCTAATGTGCCATCAGCGTGGAACTTGTGTTTGAAAAGCCACATACAATGGATTACCGGAACCTCCGGTGGTCGAGGGACAAGTTCCCACGTGTTGTTAGCCAATAGAGCTTCATATTCGTTAGTCATAGCAACCTTCCAGTTTGGGTCGGATAGAGCGGTTAGGTGGGATTTAGGTAACGGGGACATGGTTAGGGTATTTAGTGAGTAGGGAAGTTTAGGTTTAAAGATACCCGATCGAGAACGTGTTTGTATGGGGTGTGGGGTATGTTGAGTGGTAGAGGGATGCATGGGTTCTGTTAAAACAGGTGACGGATTAGGAGT
The DNA here is from genome assembly GCA_030545235.1 of Helianthus tuberosus. Lineage (NCBI taxonomy): Eukaryota > Viridiplantae > Streptophyta > Magnoliopsida > Asterales > Asteraceae > Helianthus > Helianthus tuberosus. The sequence goes on from CM060403.1 coordinate 158,107,925, forward strand.
GTTGGGCCGTGGGGCTGGTTGGGGTTGGGAGGATTGGGTAGGGGTAGGTACGGGTAAGTGTGAGATAGGTGAATTATTGATCGACGTCGAAGTACCGATCAAAGATAAAAAGATTATATGCTCCTAAGTACCCTAAATTAGTAGTGGCAAATAGGGTGTCGAACCACGAAGAGCTAGTGGTTGGTGTAAGATCTCAATTGATTGCAAAACATGGTAAAAACTTAAAATTGGATTTGTATGTTGATTTGATAAATTAGAATTAACTACAATTGTAAATTCAATAAAGTAACAATGAGCACAACCAAGTATTAAGTTTGATAGCACAATTAGTAATTTAAGTTTGTGAATCTGGTTTGGTAGATTATATAGACATAATCTTGTGACATCATATGTGAATTGAGTATTGAAAGACCTATACTTGTGTATCTAAGCTTACAACGATTGGACACCGATGTAATTAGGTTATCACAAAATGCTCACCATCAAATATAAACATGTTAACATAACCTTCAATCATATATCTTGACATTCAATGATTAAACACCAATTAACTCAAAATACATGAAGTGATTCAAGAAAACAACGTTTAAGAACAATCAACACATGAAATAACACATAAAAACTTAGCAAATGTCATAGATCTCTAACAAACACCATGAATTCATGTCCAACATAGATAAACAACTCAAATTGCACTAAATGGCATACAAACCCTAGCCCTTGGTTGTGATCACAAGGGTTTTAGCCACACATGATCATGCTTGATGAAGATATGTTGCGATTTCGATAGCAATTGGAGAAATCTTGATGTTAGAACACTTTGTGAATGATTATTCCTTGTTCCTTGATGTCTCCTAGCCTCCAGTGGTGAAGAATCTCGAAAGAGTGTGAGACAAATCGTCTGTGGAGGGAAGAACAAGAAAGACTTGCAGCTGAAGAAAGAAAATTGGAAGCTGAGGAAAGAGAAAAACAGGCTAAAGAAAGAGAGGAGCAATCTTGGTGGAGGATTGAACAGGTGAGACTTGCTGCTGAAAGAAGTTCTATCCAGACCCAACACCACCTGCCCACATTAGACGCTGAGGTTATCTTGGAACCGCCTCCGGGCTCACATTGATTAGGTGCATGTCTTCTTTCCTTACCTTTTTATTTTTGTTTTGCATGAAGTGAAGTGTGTGATGTCATGCTTTCTTTTGTTTTATGTGTTGCATGTAGGAAAATAGTAATTTGGCTCTCTAGTTTGCACTTCCATGTAGTTGCATATGTTTTAAGTTTTTAATAAAGATATCGACTCTAATTGGCTAAGAATCACATGTGTTATGCTTCTTTGGTGAGATGGTGTTGCAATATTAAATCTTTGAAAAGAAAAAAAAAAGAGATTGCATGCAAAATGGGAAATGATGAAATTCTAGTGTGTGGTACTTAGCCATGAAATTGATCCGAAATGGAGGGAAGATAGGATTTGTGATGATTGTACAAAAAAAAGAATAATAAACCTTCAAGTAACTGAATTTGTGCATGTAAGTATGATTAGATAACACAATTCATTGCATGTCATAACTAGTGATTAAGCATAGGTCATTTGGCATGGTTAGCCCTTCAAGTGTTTGATAGAATATGCTCAGTAAGTTATATAGATAAAAATGCCTATTTGAGGGTAATATGCCATATGCTTGTCAACACATGTTTCACCCTTTTACCCATATCCTTCCATTACAGTGAGAATTTGAGCCTATTCGAGCACTTTCATATATATATATATATATGTATGTATCATGCTCATTTCTTTGTAGAGGGTTACCTAAAATTGTGCGTTTCATTAGAACTAGTGCACTTATACATTCCAAGATCTTGAACTGAGATTTGTGCAAAAGTGATAGAGGCATTAGGATACCCCTTTTTGATTAACATCATTTCATTTGATTAACCTACCTTAAATTATCCATTAGATCACCAATTTGAGCCTATTCCTTTCATTTGCTAAAACCCACTAATATTCACCCATTCACCATGAAGCCATCTCTACCTTTTCTTTTTGCCTTTTTGATGAAATCCGGATCAAAGTTGATAGTTTGTTTAGTTTATTGTTTCCTATAAAAAAAGAAAAAAAGAAAAAAAAAGAAGAAAAAGAAAAAAAAAAGGAAAAGGAAAAAAAACGTTGCTATGTATGAGGCCAATTGACCAAAGTATGTGGTTACAAAAATAGCATAAAGTGAGCATTGTGTATACGGGTCAAAATAACCCGAGTGTTTGTAGGATCCGGATTTCTTCACCTTTTAGCCATTTTCCAACGTTAAATCCAAACATTCACCCAAGCCAACCCATAAAGTCCTCTTGATTTGCATTAGTCTTTTGTTAATAGGTGGCAGTTTGATTTTTGTACTAGCATATGATAATAATGTTGCAATTACGGGTTGAGCGTTTCAGAAAAAATTACTAGTACTATTTTTACTAGTCCACAAATGAACCCGAGGGGAGTGACACATTGTAAGGAGTGTGAAACTTTAAGTATTGACAAGTTGAGGCATATTAGGTTTAATTAGGCAATTCATATCTATTTGCTTACTCGTTTTTAAACCAAGTCTTGTGGGTTGGGTATGCCTTATGACCTTAGCTGCATTGGTGAAAAATATGTATATGTTTGTAGCTAATCATTACCCAAGTGTTACATTGAAAGTTATTTGAATGTTGCATCTCATAACATTGTACAATCCCTATCAAACCTATTCCGAACTCCTCGGGGAGACAAAATATCTTTGGATTGTAAAGCAGTCTGATCCCATTGCAATTCTCTTTTTCGGGACGAAAAAGAATTAAGCTGGGGAAGTTTGATGCGTATGCTTTTGGTACGCCTAAATGGTTAATATTTATTTGTTTTAGCATCGAATTTGTATTGATACATGTTACTTTAATGCATTTTTACATGTAGGGCAGCGGTGGAAGATTGCGTGATGATTCCGGATCATAAACCTATCACATGGAGCTTTACACACATCAAAGGAACTCAAGGAGTGTGATCTAGGCTTGTTTGGAACACCCCGGCGTACACTTCAACATTGAACCAGCGTTTGACAGTGAAGCATGGGCGTTTGGGTTTCTGCCCGGCGTTCCATACTCCCAAGCCCGGCGTTCCATACTCCGGGTGCAGATACAAAACGGTTTTATTCAGTTTTGGACAAAAATAAAGTGGTTTTCTCGGGATTTTTCATTGATTTGATCGACGTCGAAGTACCGATCAAATATAAGAAGATTATATGCTCCTAAGTACCCTAAATTAGTAGTAGCAAATAGGGTGTCAAACCACGAAGAACTAGTGGTTGGTGTAAGATCTCAATCGATTGCAAAACATGGTAAAAACTTAAAATTGGATTTGTATTTTGATTTGAGAAATTAGAATTAACTACAATTGTAAATTCAATAAAGTAACAATGAGCACAACCAAGTATCAAGTTTGATAGCACAATTAGTAATTTAAGTTTGTAAATCTGGTTTGGTAGATTATATAGACATAATCTTATGACATCATATGTGAATTGAGTATTGAAAGACCTATACTTGTGTATAAGCTTACAACGATTGAACACCGATGTAATTAGGCTATCACAAAATGATCACCATCAAATATAAACATGTTAACATAACCTTCAATCATATATCTTGACATTCAATGATTAAACACCAATTAACTCAAAATACATGAAGTGATTCAAGAAAACAATGTTTAAGAACAATCAACACATGAAATAACACATAAAAACTTAGCAAATGTCATAGATCTCTAACAAACACCATGAATTCATGTCCAACATAGATAAACAACTCAAATTGAAATAAATGGCATACAAACCCTAGCCCTTGGTTGTGATCACAAGGGTTTTAGCCACACATGATCATTCTTGGTGATGAAATGTTGCGATTTCGGTAGCAATTGGAGCAATCTTGATGTTAGAACACTTTGTGAATGAGTATTCCTTGTCCCTTGATGTCTCCTTGCCTCCAATGGTGAAGAATCAATGAACAATCCCGAGAAGACCACTTTATTTTTGTCCAAAACTGAATAAAACCGTTTTGTATCTGCACCCGGAGTATGGAACGTCGGGCTTGGGAGTATGGAACGCCGGGCAGAAACCCAAACGCCCATGCTTCACTGTCAAATGCTGGTTCAATGTTGAAGTGTACGCCGGGGTGTTCCAAACAAGCCTAGATCACTTTCCTTGAGTTCCTTTGATGTGTGTAAAGCTCCATGTGATAGGTTTATGATCCGGAATCATCACGCAATCTTCCACCGCTGCCCTACATGTAAAAATGCATCAAAGTAACATGTATCGATACAAATTCGATGCTAAAACATATAAATATTAACCATTTAGGCGTACCAAAAGCATACGCATCAATTGTTAATAGGAATGGTAGGGTGGTTCTGATGGACAGTAGGTGGCGAGGAGTTTGAGTTATGGGAATTAGTAGATTGTGGTGTGGAAAAAGTATTTTTGTCAAATATAATGGGATTTGGGTCAAGGAAGTCATGCGAGGGTGGTGGCAATTGTGGTTTAGCTTTAGGAAATACGTTCTCGTCAAAGGTAACATGTCGTGAAAAAATAGTTTTGCCGAAGGTAAGTTCGAGGCACCGATATCCACGGTAGTTCGCAAGATAGCCAAGAAAAAGGCATGCAGTGGATCGGTGATGGAGATTGTTTGGACGAGTGGATGTGGTGTTGGGATAACAAAGGCATCTGAAGACGCGAAGGTGGTCGTAAGATGGTTCCCGTAGATAGAGAAGAGACAAAGGGGTTCGGTTTTGATGTAGTTTGGTGGGAAGAATGTTGTGGAGGTAAGAGGCGGTGTGAAGGGCTTTGACCCAAAAATTTGATGGAAGAGAGGCGTGAGTGAGGAGAGTGAACATGATTTCGTTTAAACGACGAATCATACGCTCCGTTTTCTCATTTTGTTGAGAGGTATGAGGGCAGGAAAACCGAAATTGAATTCCATTTTGAGAAGTGAAATTATGAAAGTTTGTATTGTCAAATTCACCACCCATGTCACATTGTATGGCTTGGATTGGTAAGCGAAACTGGGTAGTGACGAAATGGTGAAAATTGGTTAATTTTGAAAAAGTTTCCGATTTAAACCGAAGTGGGTAAACCCACGTGTATTGGGTAAAATCATCTATAATGACCAAATAATATTTGTATCCCGCATGACTTAATAAAGGCAATGTCCATAAATCACAGTGCAATAACGAAAAAGGACATACAGTAGCATTACTGGAATCTGAAAATGGCAAGCATTTATGTTTCGACAACTGACACGCATGACAAAGAGAAGAACTCTTTGGTTTATTACAAGAAATAAATTTATGCACACGAAGAAAATCCATGATGGGTTGACCCGGGTGACCGAGTCGATTATGCCAAAAAAGGAGATTCTTGAGTTGATGTAAAGTATGCTGTGGCGGAAGCATTTGGAGTGAGCGGGTACAGGTCACTCGAACTGTTGTGACGACTCAGGATCGTGCCATCCCTGAAATCCTTCACAGAAAAACCATATGGGTCAAATTCAATGGATGTATAATTGTCAATGTTGAATCTGCGTACAAAAATCAAGTTTTTGACAATGTGTGGATTAAAAAGGATATTTTTAAGATATAAAGGTTTGTTGGCAAAGTTTAAGGTTGATTGGCCCGAGCCCAAAACCGGAAGTTTGTAGCCATCTCCAACAATTATTGACGCTATTGGCGCAACAGTAGAAAACCTGTCAATTTTATTTTGATCACAAAAAATATGAGAGGAGGCACTTGTGTCAAAGTTCCACTGATCATCACCTTCATTTTGGTCCATAGAGAGTGCATGGACTGCTTCAGCAAGTTGAGTGGGCTGTAATGGGTCTACTTCTGCTAGATTTGCTTGAGCTGACCAACGATTGCCACGGTTGTTAGAGGGCTGAGCTGAGGTCTGGGGATGCCACGGTTGGGACCAGGTTTGGGTAGGGTAGGGGCATGGTGGTGGTGTCCAGTACGGTGGTGCCCAGAATGGGGGGTAGTAAGGTGGCTGTGTAGGTTGGGTCGGGTAAGGAGGGGGTTGGTGAAACTGCCGGTTGTAGGTATGTTGTGGCTGGTGGTTGTTGTTTCGGTAGGGTCGATATGAGGTGTTGTTGGAGCGGTAGTTAGGACGGGTATTGGGTCGATGGGTTTGGCTTCGGTGTTTGTAGGGAGTGGAGTTAGGGTGGTTCGGGGGTGGAAATTGAGGATTAGAGTCTGAGTTATTAGTAGTATTTTGACGGGGTATAACAGCAGCAACAACGGTATGTTGGGTGACGGCATCACGGGTTTTAAGGCGACCCGCTTCGGAAATGAGTTGGTCGATGGCATCTTCCCATGTTGGTAAGGAGTTGTTTAAAATAGAGGCTATGGTGTCAAACTCCTTGGGAAGACCCTTAACCAGATGAAGAACACGCTGCTGATCATTCATAGGAAAGTCTAATGCAGCCAGTTGGTCAGTTAACTCCCGAATTTTCTGACAATAGGCATCAAGATTTGGCATGGAGGCTAGGGTAAGCTTAGCGAGTTCATGCTTAATGGCTTGGGATCGAGGGCCTTTATTGTTGACAAATAGATGTTTTACCCGTTCCCAAGCCTGGAAAGGTGTGGATTCATCGGCCATAACACGGACTAATAAGTCATCGGAGAGTGTTCCATAGATCCATTGTAACACAATGGAGTCTATGTTTTCCCATGAGGCAAAATCGGCAGAAGTGGTAGCAGGTGGGGGTGTTCCTTAATGTGGCAAAGAACATTATAACCTTTTGCATGCAGTGTAAATAATTTGACCCATAAAGCATATGACACTTTGGTACCATCAAGTACACATACCTTGTTTTGGATATTCGAAACAGTGTAAACAGGATGCAGGGGTTTGTTGGCGGCTGCAACATTGGGTTGAGTGTCAGTCATGGTGACTGGTGATGATCGAGATCAAACACGAGCAGGAAAAGAGAAGAATCTGATCGAGATCAGATGGGATGGCTGGGTTGTTCAAGAACAAACCCTAATAGGGTGATACCATGTGAGATAGTATAAACTCCTTGATTTGCATTACTTAGTGAACGAAGATATATAGTTACAACCGAAGAGAAATATTAGGAAAAATACTAACAACAATAGACTACATTATTTTACACATTCAAGATATATAATCGGTTAACATTGATATCTTAGGTTCTCTTGCTCCTGAAGATGTTAGTTTTTTGAACAGAGTGTAGAGGGTCGAGCACAACAATTTCTCGACGTCAAGGAACCAAAGTTTTATTTTCGGTAGAATTGGATTTGCTTTTAAAAGAGGGTTACGGCACAACTTATTGCCCATTTAGACCGTTGGGTATGGTGGGTTGGGGGTTTGGGGCATGGGTTGACACGTGGACTTCGATAGGCACCGCTGGTCAGTTGCACGTTGGGTCGGTATGGCAGGGTGTGGCTAGCCCGCATGGGTTGGCCACGTGTTATAATTTTTTTTCAATTATTATAAAAATACACAAAAAATAAAAAAAAACGTAAAAGTATTATTAAAATTTCCTAAAAATCACAAAATCCTACAAAAAAAGGATTACAAATCTAAAAAAACATAATTAGACATATAAAAAACCCCTAATTAAGCGTTAGGTAGTCGAACATGGCGAGCTTATCAAACGGCTTCCGCTCCTTGCCCCGGAACTCGATGTTGGCCACCGCCACCCGGTCTTCGTGACTTATATCACCGCCCTGGACGCTGTCGTAGTAGGCTTTAAAACGGTCGAGCTTCGGTTGTAGTTCTCGCCACTTGTGTTGGCACGCGTTTAGATTGTGCCGGTCGTTCCCCACGTTGTGCCGATAGCTAGCGAAAGCTTCTGGCCAGTAACGGGTCTCACCGGGTTGGCGGCCCTTCATCGCGTCCACGACGCTCGTTACAAGTGCTCTCTCTTCCTTGTGCGTCCATGTGGCCATTTTTCAAGTGTGGCTAGCGGGTTCGGGTAGGTGGAGTGAAGGGTTGGGGTGGCGATGTGAATAGGCGGTGGGGGGTTTTATAGTAGTTAAGGTATGGGTCTGGCTTGGCTAGACGGTTTTATTTTAAATTTAAATCTTAGCCACCTATAGCCTTGCCAACCCAGCCAATGAGAGCCGGCCACGGAAGACCGCTAGGCCCGCCCAACGCCCAGGCTGAAAACCCCGCCCAAGGGGCCACTCCGAAACCAAAGCCCATCGGGGGTGGTGACTTGCGCGTTTGTACCCAACACACGCCCCAACCCCGCCCCATACCCCATAGTCTTACCTGTCACTCTGATGTAACTTTTCTATCGTTAATTTTATAACTTATTTCTTAAAAAATTACCACATTAATTGTTAGAAGCTTGAAAAGGTAATCACTATGTAGATTAGTGACAAGTTAAAAGGTGATTGCTAAAGGTTGTTAATGTGATTACTATCTTGTTTAATGTTTAGTGAGAAGTTGTTAGGCTGGGTGGTGTGGGATATAATTCTTAGGGTTTAACTTGGTGGGTTAGGATATAATAGGAAGTTTATTTGGGTAGGAAGGCTAGGAAGTGATCTTGATCATCCATTTACTTAATCAAGGGCTAAGATTAAATGTGTGAAATTGAAAGAAAAAAAGGAGGCGCATGAGTTTGTTCAATGGCATTCTAGTCAAGTCAAGGCAATAGTTTCTCTTTCCACCAATTCCCCCCCATTTTTTAAACGTTAATAACTCTTTCATACGACATTATTTTTTTTTATAAAAATTGCACAAAAAAACGAGCGTTTTTTTTATCTTTAAAACGAATATGCTATTGCTATATTTTCGAAATTTTTTTGAAAACCTAGTTGCGTAAAACGCAATGGAAAAAAAACCCAGTTGCGTAAAACGCAATAGAAAAAAAAACCTAAAAATGACATTTTTCTAAAACGCAATGCACAAAAAACACAAAGAAATGTCTTATTTGTTAAACGCAATTGCCAGAAAATATAAAGATATGTCTTATTTCTAAAACGCAATAGCTTAAAAACACAAAAGAAAGTGTATTTTCTAAAACGCAATGCACTGAAAACACATAAAAATGTATTTTACCTAAAACGCAATGCACCAAAAACACAAAGAAATGTCTTATTTCTAAAACGCAATGGCCAGAAAACACTTAAAAATGTCTCATTTCTAAAACGCAATGGCCTAAAAAAACAAAAGAAAGTGTTCTCTATAAAACGCAATGCACAAAAAACACAAAGAAATGTCTTATTTATAAAACGCAATGGCCAGAAAACACTTAAAAATGTCTGCTTTCTAAAACGCAATGGCCTAAAAAAACAAAAGAAAGTGTTCTCTATAAAACGCAATGCACTAAAAACATAAAGAAATGTCATATTTATAAAACGCAATGGCCAGAAAACACTTAAAAATGTCTCCTTTCTAAAACGCAATGGCCTAAAAAAACAAAAGAAATTGTTCTCTCTAAAACGCAATGGACTGAAAACACCTAAAATGTGTTTTTCCTAAAACGCAATGACTAAAAACACTTCAAAAATGTGTTTTTCTAAAACGAATGGCCAGAAAACACATAAAAATGTCTTAGTTCTAAAACGCAATGGCCTAAAAACACCAAAGAAAGTGTTCTCTCTAAAACGCATTGGACCAGGACAATAGTTTTGTATGTGAATTGTCTGAACCAGGAAGCAGGAGATAAAAAACTGTCTACGAATGCAGTTTTCCATATACAATTTACGGAAAATTAAATTTTCTGATGCATTTTTATTAAAGCAGCTCAACCCCAGCCAGGGGCTCTGCCCCTTAGACCCCGCCAGGGGCTGCCGCCCCTTAGACCCTGCCGCCCCTTGGACCCTGCTACCAGGGGCGCTGCCCCCGGACCCCCGCCAAGATCGTAAAACGCAACGACTAAATCAAAAACCCAGATCGTAAAAATGAAATCAAATAATTTCTTACATGGATCGAAGCCGATTTCTCCAACGATTGACGAAATTTGAATGATAGAAACACTTATCAGCGATCGAATCGAACGGATCGAGTGATTATCTTCAAAATCAGGAGAAAAAACGAGATTTTGTATGAAATTAAACTGGGTTTTCTTCAAAGAAAGCTGAAGAACACGTTGATCGGGTGTTTGAATCATTGATTGTTGACGAAAATCGCACTATAATGTAGTGATTATTGAGATAGAATGTGAAGAAAAGGTTGAAGATGGTGGGTTTTGAAAATGGTGGGTTTTGAAGTTACTGGGGAGAAGAAGGAAGAAGAAAGGATACGACTAACTAAAATACCCGTGCTCTTTATTTTAAATGTTGCCACATGTCACAATCCTATTGCTTCATACACTTCCTAGCCAAAATAAACTTCTCATTTGATCCTCACCCTTAACTTGGTTTTATTGATGGTATATAGACCTTAATTAAATATTAGGGTAAGGTTATTGTAAAAAAGGTTAAAAGTGTGAGAAATGTGAGAAATATTGTGGAGATGACATGTGTCCTAAATCTAAATTAATTCAAAAGGGTAAACAAGTAATTTTATCATTAATTCAATTAATTAAAAACTTCCCATAACCGCCACCTTAATTATAGGAACTGGATTTTTTTAAAGATCTCTATAAACAAGTATATAACACCATTCAGCAAGTATATAACACCATTCAGTAAGTATAGAACACCATTCATGGACTAAACATCTGATCAAAACATATTTTTTTCTCTATATAAGTATAGCAATATGGTACTCATATTAAAGATAAAAAAACGCTCGTTGTTATTATGGTGTAATTTTTTTTTAAAAAAAAAGAAGTTACGTATAAAAAGTTATTGACGTTTAAAAAAGACCGTGGGGGGGGGGGGGGGGAGGGAGTTACATGTGTATTAATGTTAGTTTCTTAATTTAAAAATGTTAAATTTACCTATATACCCTTAATCTAGAAAATTAATATGTTTAATAGTAAACATTATTTACAATTTTGCCATTATGACCTCAACCATTAGATCAAAGATCTAATGGTGTAGATTCTTTCTTACATTTCTCACAAAAAACCCCTTTTTTACAGGAACCTCTACCACTCTTTACTTATAATTAGTGTTTGTTTATGTTTATAGGGTAAGGTTATTGTAAAAAAGACCAAACGTGTGAGAAAGGTAAGAAAGAATCTCAGCCATTAGATCTAAATTAATTGAAAAGGGTAAACAAGTAATTTTATCATTAATTCAATTAATTAAAAACTTCTCATAACCGTCACCTTAATTATAGGAAGTATATAACACCATTCAGCAAGTATATAACACCATTCAGCAAGTATATAACATCATTCAGCAAGTATATAACACCATTCAACATTCAGCAAGTATATAACACCATTCAGTAAGTATATAACATCATTTAGCAAGTATATAACACCATTCAGTAAGTATATAAACCATTCAGCAAGTATATAACACCATTCAGCAAGTATATAACACCATTCAGCATTCAGCAAGTGTATAACACCATTTAGCAAGTATATAACACCATTCAGTAAGTATATAAACCATTCAGCAAGTATATAACACCATTCAGCAAGTATATAACACCATTCATTGACTAAACATCTGATCGAAACATATTTTTTTCTCTATATAAGTATAGCAATATGGTACTCATATTAAAGATAAAAAAACGCTCGTTATTATGGTGTAATTTTTTTTTAAAAAAAGTTACGTATAAAAAGTTATTGACATTTAAAAAAAACGGGGGGAAGTTACATGTGCATTACCTAATTTTTAGTGGGTTTAAAAGACTATATTGCCCCTAGATATTTCAAATCGGTCCAAATTAATGAAAATATTTTACAATTTGGTCCCTATTGATCTCAACCATTAGATCAAAAGATGGATCTAATGGTTGAGATTCTTTCTTACCATTCTCACACTTTAAGCCTTTTTTACAGAATCCTCTACCTATGTTTATATGTGTTTACCATTGTTGGTTTTGAATATTAACGAAAATATACGAACAAGAACACATTCATTTTTCATACAAATGAACACAGTCAAGAATATTCATTCGTTTAAAATGTCCGTATTCGTTCGTATGTTCGATTAAAATTAAAACAAACAAACATGAATACTCCCCTCCCCCTTCATTCGTTTATTGGTGTACCAACCCTTCTAGTTCATTGAGTTTGTTTCACATACCAACAAAGAGATTTATTTGGAACACCAAAACCGGTGCGGTGCATGTCTATCTACCTTTTGTTCATTTGATTCGATATTTATGTCGATATTTTCTTTGAACCTCGATCACATTTGTTGCTACATAAAATCTTCCTATACAAATTTCGTTAACGTTTTCAAAGTGACTAGAATCTATTACCTTTCTTCAATTTTGGGGTTATCGTCTTAGTGGTGGTGGTGGCGGCGGAGGTGGTGGTGGTCGTCGTCGTAGTCGTAGTAAACATCTCTCCATTTACGTACATCTTTTTACCCATTCACCTATCTCATTTTCCTGTCACCCAACCACTATTGATGGTGGTGATGATGACAAGTATATTAGGATTTTGCTTTCTCATAATAATAACTAGGTTATTTGAACGCGCATTGCGGTGGTACATTACCGTGAATACTGGATTGGTATCGATTTGTTTCGTTACAATACTGGTATGATACATGCACTTCATATATAAATCATTCAACTGAAAACGACAAAAATGAACACAGGCACTGACACCGATGTTCAAACGGTATTGATTAGTTCAGATCGTCACAATATTTATATCATTTACATATATCGTCGCAAACAGAGTTGTATAAACTAAAAATGATCGAAATTGGAAACCATAAAAATGAATACAGGTATCAGTACCAATGTTGGTCATTTGGTTTGTTACGGCATAATGACGATATGGTGTCAGTTTATGAAAAGTAAAAACAATGAAAATAAATAACGGTATAGATACATATGTTGTTCAATTGATTCGGTACGTTTTAGTACAGTAGCGACACATTGTCTATTTTCAAATAAAAAATCTTTATCACAATATTGGAAAAACTAAACACGTATTATTAGAAAAAAAAATCAAAATAACTGATGAATAATAATTAAAAAAAAATAAATAAATACTTTAAAATAATAATTACCATTCATTGTCGGTTTCGGTTCGGTTTGATACACGTGCAATACAGTAGCCATTTTCAATAAAAGTTATATTGTAGTGTTAAAAAAACATTGTTGCGGATTTAATATATTTTTAAATTAACGAACACAATTTATTAAAAGAAAATTAAATTAAATGGTAAATAAAATATTATTTTAAAATAAATGAATGCTTGAAAATAGGATTAAAAAAATAAAACACTTTAAAATAAAATATTAAAACACTGTTCATCAACAATTTCAATTAATATGTATAATAATAATAATAACAACAATAATAATAACAATAATAACAATAACAATAACAATAACAATAATAACAATAAAAATAATAACAATAATAATAACAATAATAATAATAATAATAATAATAATAATAATAATAATAATAATAATAAATATTAAATAAGAGTATGTTAGTTTGAAATTTTGTATAAAACGCAAATGTGACTTCTAAAATAACATAACATATCGATATTAACCTTTAAAATGGCCCAAAATGGCTTTTTAATAAGGATGGTTAAAGTTAAGGGATGAAATTGTAGTAGTCAAAATAGGTTAAATTACTATTATTCTAGGGTTCTAGCGGACGTAGTTAATCAAATAGCATGAATGGAGTTAGGGTGGTCGGAGTGGTCTCGAAATAAAACCTTTCAGGCTGCAAAATCAAAGTTCCCGCATGTAGGGGCGATGTTCCCGCACCCCCTTTCTTTCCTTCTTCTCTTTGGTCCGACATGTTTCGCTTTGGTATGATGTCGACATCTTTCCCGAAGTAGCTTTCATGGTGGACTCCGTCCACACTTAATATCGCAATCATTCGTTTAAGTTTATCTAAACAAAGAAAAACCCTCTATGTTCTCTTGTATTAATGTACATATCCATTTGTTAAAAAATGAATTCGTATGTGTACTCTTATGTTGGTTCGTTAATATGCTAAATAGACACCCAACAAACATAGTGTTTTTACATGTTAAACGTGTTTTATCATAGTGTTTTTACGTGATTTATGTATGAAACGTGTTTACTTTGTGTGTGTTTGCGATTTGCAGGTGTAGACACATGTTTTGGAGGCATTTGGAAGAAAGTATGAGGCCTTGAAGTGTTAAAGCATAAAACAACTGAGTTACAATCCCTTTAGAAATTCAAATGGGCACATATCACGCTAGAAAATAAGTTACGCAAGCCATAATATATGAATTTGAGGTGTCTCAGCAAGCTGAAGTAGAAAATCAAGAGGAACTTAGTCTCGTTGTAATTTACGGTGGTGAGTCCCTAAATTACAGACTAACATGGTCTGTGAAATTGTCCAAAAGTTGCATTGTTTAGAGAGGATTTGCTTCAATGAATCCCGATGAGGCCGTAAATTACGATCCCCTCGCCGTAATTTACTCACAGACGCGTGAAAATCTGGATTTTGTGGGATTTTGACCTATTTAATCCTACCAGTTAAGGGTTTCGAAAGTATCTTCTTTCTCGTTTATGTCTGTTCGTAATAAATGAATGAACATGAACAAGAAATTTCGTTCGTTAAGTTAAGTGAACGAACATGAACAGAGGTTGCGTTTGTTCGTTTATGTTCGTGAACGTTCGATAATGTGTTTGTTTATATAAGGGTTTTATATGTTGTATTTTTTAAAAAAATTTGAAACCCTAACTATACCTCCCCTGAGGCCCTAACATCTCTCATTTGACCATTTCAATTTAGTTTCTGTTAAAGCTTGACAAACTTCTTAATTTTGTGTTAATCATGTTTCTAATAATTATGTGAACTGTGTTCGGGAAATTATTTTAAGTTGTTATTTATTTTTTGGTAGATTCCTCGTAATCTTTGTGATGGAAAATGCACATTTTTTCTAAAACGAATATATGTTCGTGTGTATTCATTTGTGTTCATAAATGTTGTTTGGGTTCATATTTTTTGTTAATGGACATTTGTTTGAGTTCATTTGCGTTTGGTAAGTGTTTGTGAATAGTTCATGAACACGTTCATGTTCTTAATGAACGAACACGAACAAGAAATCTTGATTGGTAAGCGTTTGTGAACAATTCATGAACAAGGTCTTGTTTATGTTATTTCGGTTCGTTTACAAACCCTCCAACCGTTTTAGTGATCCAAAGGCAATTTTCATGCTTCTAATTGTAACATCCTCCATAAACAGATCCTAGAACCCGACCTATTGTAACCCGAATTCGAACCGAAGTACATGAAAGCATGAACTTCTTTGTTGTTATTTGTGATTTTTTTGGTTTTCATTTAATTTTCTTGTTATTTATTGTCTTAATGCATTGAAAATAATAATAAAATACCTTTATGACGAATGATGGACTCGGGTTTTATCGGTAATTTCATCGGCATGCCTACGTGCGGGTGGGTTACCGGGTTTTCCACAGAATTAATGATGGACTCGGGTTACTCTCGGAATACTACGTTTGGTCCAATGGGTGCCCTGAGAGTGCTAGGGATTGATTCCGTTGGTCGTTCAAAATAAAATAAAATAAAATAAAATAAAATATCTTTATTCCTCAACTTTATGTTAGGCTTTAATGTCCAAACTAATGGGTTAATGAAGGCTTAAACTAAATATCATTTACACCTAATTATTCCCCATTTTAAAGACTAAAACAATAGTATTTCTTGTCCTTTCATATAACTTAAACATTCAAATTCTCTAAGCAAATTCTCTTGTTCTCCACCAAATCACTACTAAACATTTTCTCTCTAATCCACAAGTGGAAGCAAGGATCATCAAACATTTGGAATTCTTGAATCTTCTTTATCTTGATACCTGTAGCTTTAAAAATCTATTCTCCTTCCATTCCTAATATAAGAATTATGTTTCTTTAATTTTTTTTAGAATTTATATTTCTTAGGGCACTTAAGATAGGTTGTTTTTTATTTAAAAATTTGGTTAAAATTATTGCTTATGATCATATTAATATTATTGTGTCAACATCATAAATCTTTAGATATCATATATGGACTTCTTGAAACATTAGATCATATTGTATCATATTAGAAACCATATAAAAATTGGTTTCTTAAAAATATAGAACTCATGGATTTAATTTCTAGATTTTTGATAAAATAAATAGATTATGGAATTTTTGCCAGATTTCATGATCTATGGAAAACCATATAAATTTATGGATTAAAACAAAACATATGAAAAAGATGATTTTTTATTCAAATATGTAAAAATAGGAGATGGATTATTTTTACTAAATTAATGGATTAGCTATTGCTATGGAAGAATATAAAATGTTTTTTTTATATTTTTAACCTCATATTAGTAAATTACATATAAAAGTGGTGACTTTTGGATTTGATTATAAACTAGTATTAAGGCCCCCGCGTTGCGGCGGGGGTATAAATCGGCCAAGTAGCATCAATGCTATATCCGACCAGCAACACCGAAAAATGAGTAAAAACAAAATAACAAAAAAGGAAAAATAACACCGAACGAAAAACAAACGTAAAATCGTTGAACCATGCATGTCTGTTATGTTGTGTTAATGCGAAAAAAATAGACTAAAACGTAAAATATAGATAAGAATAACTAAGTCGATCTAGGACCCCGCTCGTTGCGACGAATCTGTCAAACAGGGAAATAAAGACGCATTGTGACGAGCCTGTCAAATGGAAAAAATAGACGAAAAAACATTGAACCCACACGCATATTGCGGCGTATTCAATCGTAAAATTTAGAACGAAACGTAAAACAAAAAATTTTAAAAAGATGAAAAGTATGGGTGATCAAATTTGAAAACAAATAAATATTAGGGGTTAACTTGCAAAAGTTGAAAAGGTTTGGGTAAAAGGAAAAAAAAATTAAAGAAGTTAAAATTAAAAAAAAAGAAATAAAAATTTTAAATTAGAAATGAAAAGGCTAACTTTTTTTTAAAAAAAACCTCCCTATACAACTTTATAAAGCACCAACATGTTATTAATTTATAATATGAAAATGTTGATTTTAGACTTAGTATATATTTTTGTGACTAATGATATATAAATATATATATGTATGTATGTATAGGGGACCGCTAAAATGAGAACCACCTCTAGTTGTAAGAACCGCGAGAACCACTTTCTAGCCATTAGATCAAGTAGATGGATGGATGAGATTAAAAATATTTAAAAATAATATTAAGTATTTTTTGTCTTATTATGTCTTTAATATTTTAATTCAAAAGGGTATTTAAGTAAAATTACTCTATTTTGTCCTTTTGAGTTTATTGTTTTTTTATTACTTTATTTTATTATTATATTAGATTTTTATTTTTTAAACATAGTTTTTTTATTAAACATTTTTAAATTCAGATTTATTTACAGATTTTTACGTTTAACGTTTTACGTTTTTACGCCCGGCCTTTTCACGCCCCGTTTTTTGACGCGCCGTTTTTACGCCCGGCTTTTTCACTCGTCGTTTTTCCAACGAGCCATTTTTACGTTAACGTTATTTACGTTTTACGCGCCGTTTTTTTACGTTTTACGCACCGGTTTTTACGTTAACGTTTTTTACGTTTTACGCGCCAGTTTTTTACGTTTTACGCGCTGGTTTTTTACGTTAACGCTTTTTTACGTTTTACGCGCCGATTTTTTACGTTTTACGCGCCGGTTTTTTACGTTTTACGTAAAACTTTTTACGTTTTACTAAAATTTTTTACGTTTTACGTTAAAAAGTTTACGGTTTAACTTTTTTTTACAAAAACTTTTTTACACAAAAACGAACGCACCAGAAAATCGTTACTCGGTAGGTGTCTCAGATAGTTTGCTATCATCATCGACGCCTAAAAAAAAATATAAAAACCTAACAAACAAAAATAAAAAAGAACGAGTGGATTCTTGAAAAAAAAATGAAGTTTTGGCTCAGATTTTCCGATAATCAGAGGCCGTAAAGTGGGGTTGCGGGTTCAAAAACCTA